>CM053770.1:164533954-164620932 GCA_028658325.1 Potorous gilbertii
CCAAATATCTGAAAGAGATACCCCATGGGTTCAGGCCATGGAGGAGCTCAAAAAGGATTTTGAAAATCAAGTCAGACAGGTGGAGGAAAAACTGGGAAAAGAAATGAGAGAGATGCAAGAAAAGCATGAAAAATGGGTAAAACAAAAGAGAAAATGTGCTTCTTATAAATCAGAATTTTTGTAAATAGGAAAAGGCACTTATTACAACAAAAGAGGATGCTTAAATTGTTACAAAGGAAAAATTGTTAGCGTATCCATTTACACTTGGACAAAGAAAGCAGAACCTTCTTTATCAGCCAGTCAACAAAATTTGTTAAGTACTCTGTTGGATAAGAAAAAGAGTCATCCACCACTTCCTAGAGCTAAGTCCTCTTTTGTAAAATGAAATGGAAATATTGAAGGACAAAAATACTTTGCAATAAGCTGTCCCTGCTGTACTTGCTAAGATATCACATAGCCCTCACACACAAACACACACAAACAAAAATAAAGCAGGAATATTTAGCAATTAATGTGTGCATCAGTCAATAAGTATAATTTGTGTAAGGAACACATTGTGCCTGGGTAAGCATTGGCATTACTGTCTGGCTACATTTATAATCGCTTCTCTAGTTTAATCTGGCCACCTGCTAGATAACCCTTTTTCTTCTGTAATCTGCTGACCTGTCTACCCTTATGCTAGTTGATGGTAATGACTGACTATATTCCTTGTTAGGACTAAAGTCCTGCCTTTCTAAATCTGAGTTTATAGAGGGCCTGGGCTACTAGGAGTATTATTATTTCTTGAGATATAGTCTGTAAAATCTTCTTCATTTGAATGTCTATTTCTTAGCCATTGTTAAGGTAAGGCTAACTTTGTAAGACTGAGAAGTGGTCCCTTTGGCTTAGAGTCTGATAAGAAGAATGTTCATTCATCTCAACTTGCTCATCAGGGAGTTCAACTCACCTATTACCAAGAAGTGATTGTGGTGGATAGACTTTGCAGGGCTTAGTGCCAACTAGCCTCTGGGGCTATTTACTAAACAGGCATAAGAGCTAGTTCCTGCATTACTAAGTATGGAATGGCTTTCCATCAACATACTAAGTTGTACATATCACGAACACTAAGATTTTTCAGTCATGCTCTATCACCTTATTGAAGGTCTTGAGAGCAAACTTGTACATCATATTTTGGTTTATTTATTTCAGTGTCCTTATGGGTTTAAAGCTAATAGGGAGGTGTGGCTCATACTCAAACAATATTTTGGGGGTCTAGGATCAGTGCTATGAAGAGTGATTAAATACATTTATTCAAGCAACCAATAAACAGATGAGGAATTTTTATGTATTAAAACAAATCAAAGAATACATAACAATAAATGGTTTTTTTTGTCTTGGAATGAGATAATATTCCAGCTCAGACTAGGAGAGGGAGCAACCTCACTGAAGGGAAGCCTGCCCTTAGCAGTCTTTAGAGTTGTAGACCCAGAAGTTTAGGGATATAATGGGGGGACCAATTTCTCCTATATGTCTACAGTTCTAAGGGCTGCTGCTAGTCATTCAAAATCTGCCTTGCATCCTTAGATTTATCTTTTCTGAAATCCTCCAGTCATCTCAAGATATTCCTCCTCTGTTTATGCAGGTATATAGTCTTGGCTCAACATTCTCTTTTCAGTCAGGAGTTATGTCTTCTTCCAAGGAGTTGTCCTTTATAAAACTGTACAAGCTGCCTAGATAATAGTGGCTGGTATTATATTCAGTTTATTGATTTGGGTGTATAATTCCACTTTACTTTCTGCAATTATTGGACCAATTAACAGCTCTAACGTACAGTGTGTGACTATCACACAGCCCCAACATTTTCCATTTTCATGTCTTCTCTCTGACCAAGAGATCTCTACTTGCACAGCTACCCCTTTAGTTCAGGCTCTCATCATTTCTCACATGGATTATTGCAATGGTCTTTTAATTGGACTCAAATTTTTGTCCCATTCAAATATAATCCTGTACGTAACGGTCAAGCTGATTTTCCTTCTGTCCATGGGATAAATCAGGAAATGTTGGCAATACAAAAACAAAAGCTATCAATAAAAAAATTTTGAATGTACCTAGCACACTAATGGTGGAACTGTAGACATCATTTTATAAGCTGAAGGAAGGGGCCTTTGGTGGCTGGGCTCTTCCTATATACCTCTATCAATCCCACATAGAAACAAAGGTGACATGAAAGAAATCAATTTGATGCAGTTGCCCTCTTGTGCTGGTCCTCTAGATTGTGAATGTAAAGAAACACAGAAACAATCGTTTTCTCTTTGGGTAAAACAAATTTAATATAGTTTCTATTTAGATATTATAAAGCTTTTTGGTAAGTCATCATACAACCAACTTCATCACACTTAGAACTCAGAGAAAGCAGGCCAGGTGTGAAAAAATTTTAAGGGAGAATTTTGGTTGGTTAGCTGGTTGTTGTCCTTCATATTCGAAGAGGACCAAAATGACATCACCATTGTAAAGTGAAATTTCAGTGTGTCTGACTGTGGCTGATCAGACCAATATGACCTCGGAATGCTCTATCACAGATTGGGCACGGATAGTCCGTTTGAATTTTGGAGATGGATATCCCAAATTTGTGCATCCTGCATTTACTTTATGTTGTCTCAATTCTGCTTTGCTCAAAGAGCACCTTTTCTTATGTGGGCATACCATGCTGAGCAGTCCTGTGCCAGTGTCTCCCATGTTGCACAGTCAATTCCAAAATTCCTGAGAGAAATCTTGAGAGCGTCCTTGTATTGTTTCTTCTGGCCACCATGTGATCACCTGCCACATGCAAGTTCTCCATAAAACAGTCTTTTTGGCAAGCATACGTTTTGCATCCAAACAACGTGGCCAGCCCATCGGAGTTGCACTCTCTGAAGCATAGTTTGAATACTTGGCAGTTCAGCTCAAGCAAGAACTTCAGTGTCTGGTACCTTATCCTGCCAGGTGATCAGAATCTTCCCAAGACAGTTCAAGTGGAAGTTCAGCTAAGGAAGGATTGACTTCAATCTGAGGTAAATGGTCAATAGCCTCAGCATTGATTGATGATGGTCTGTTGAGAATACTATGGAAGTGTTCAGCCCATCTCTCTAGGATCCTGTCCTTATTACCCATTAGCACTGAGGAGTTGTGATGCACCATAGGTTTTTGGTCCATGAACAGCTTTCAGGGAATCATAACAGTGCTTTGGATTGTTGCTATCAGCATAAAACTGAATTTCATCTGCCTTCTTACTGAGCCAGGAATCCTGCATCTCTCTGTTTTGCTTGTACTTTGCTTTTGACGGAATTAAATGCTGCCTTCTTAGCTGTGGATGAACTATCCTGCTGGTAAATCCTGTGGAGTTCACGTTTTTCATTTCGCAGCTTCTGAATTTCCCCTTTATTTTCATCAAATGAGTCAGAATCTTCATAAAAGGTGAAGCTACAATTCCCAGTACTGGGAATGGATTTATTCAGCTTAGTAATGCTAATGATCATTAGAGACATTTTGACTTTGAAATGTATTATCATTACAACTGCTAGTGATCTCCCTCCTAAACTACCTTGTATTTAACTATTCTGTCCATAATTGTATTTATTCACATTCCATTTATGCTGTATATTTTTATATGTGTATTTGTCTCTCCTATTGTAATGCAATTTCTTTGTGAATAGAATAGTTTTATTCTTTGCACTTGTATCCCCAGCACCTAGAACAGTGCCTAGGATATAGTAGGTACTTAATAAATTGATTGATTACTTGTCTTCTTGATTGATTGACTACTAGTCTTTAGTTATCCTGTGGTTATCTGAAAGGCTTATGTGTAAATATATAAATTAATACACAACATTGGTGGGTAAAAGATGTGAGTGGCATAATGGATAGAAGACTGACTTTGAAAACTTGGACTCTTCCCTTAGGAAACTAGTTTCTGATCATAGTTTTTATCTCATCTTACCCAGAATCAATTTAGACTGCCTAGTTCCTCTTTATAAGTCACATTTCTTGATCAGAATATAAATTCCTTGAGAACAGAAATTATCTGCTGGTTTGCATTTGTATACATCTCCTTAGAATTTGTATCCCCAGTGTCTGCTTAATAAATGCTTTCTCATTCTAGGGAATGATAATTGGAATCAATTTAGTGTTTCTATGATAACAGTGCTTTACATACATTATCTCATTTGACTTTCACAACAATTTTGTGAAGTAAATGCTACAGGCATTACAGAATGGGACAGTAGAAAGAATCAGATTGGAGCTGAGTTCCAATTCTGATCCTTTAACTTACAGTGGTGAGTTTGGGTTAGTAATTTCATTTGTTCATAATCTGCAATATGAAGATGTTGGGCAAGATGGCCTCTAAGGTCCCTTATACCTCTGAACCTGTGATACCAATTTAGGACCCATTAAATTATGACCGTCACGATGCATCATCTAGTTGATGGTTTGTCTCTATGACCTTTCTCATGAAGTGTATCAGTATATATTATAATACATATGTGTATATATGCATGTGTATGTGTATGCAGTCTTAGAATTTTGTAACTGCGAATGTCATTGAACTGACATTGCTTGCTAGAAAATGATACATGTGCACACATATTTATGCAAAACTATATGAATAACTGAGGCCTTTTCCCATATTAGAATCATTATACATTGGAAGTTTACTAGCCCCTCCCCCAAAGAATCTGAATTAGCATTTTTATGTAGAATCCTAAGAGGAAAAACTCTAGTCATCCCCAATCAGAGGCTAGTCTGTCACAATCCTGGTCAGTCCAGTGGTTTGGGCTCAAGGTTGGAGCAAAATGAGAAATACCTAGACCACATAATATTTTAAAATATTTTTAAAATTATGATTTCTAAATTCTCTCCCTTCCCAAGATAGTAAGCAATCTGATATAGTTTATATATGTGCAATCATGTAAAGCATATTTACATATTAGTTGTTTTGTGAAGAAAACAAGAAAAAAAAGGAAGGAAGGAAGGAAAAGAAAGGTATATTGATTCAAATGGCAATAGAGTTCAACAAACTTGAGGAAACCACATTGTCTGTAAATCTTTTTGATTGTGCCATCCATCAGTTAAAATAAAACTTACATACCCCCAAAACGTGTATTTTTAATTATTTATAAATTATATGTTCTATTATACTAATAATTCTGTACAATATAAAACTTAAAGAAAAACAGAAATTAGGATGAGATAAAAATGAAACAATATTTGATCCTTTGATCAAAAAGGAGTAACTGAGATTATTGAGTAGGGAAATGCATGGTCAGGTCTGTGCTTTAGGAAAATAATTTTAGCAGCTGTTGGAGAATGGAGTGGTATGGGGAGAAACTTGAAGTAGGGAGAACAACTGACTATTGCAATAGCTGTGTCAAGAGCTGATAAAGGCCTGAAGTAGGGTGTGGAACTGAAAAGGACCTATTGAAGAGATAGGGTGGAGATAAAAATGATAAAATTTGGCAACTGACTTGTTACATCAAGTGAGAAAGATTGAGTAATCAAAACTTGGGTGCCTGGAAGGATGATGGTATCCTCAGTAGAAACAGGGAAGTTTGGAAGAAGGGAAGTTTTTGGAGATAGATAATGTAATTAGATCTGGAATGCATATTGCAACCCATTCATGCCTGCTCTTTCTGTACAATTCACTCTATCCTACCCAAAATGAAAAGGTGGAGGGGGAGACTCTTCCTGGTATCATAGTTAAGATGATCTACCTCTGTCTTGTGAACCAATCAATCACCAAACATTTGTACCTACTATGCACAAATGTTAAGCACCTACTATGTGGCAGGCACCATGCTAAACATGAGGATACAGAGAAGTTGCTGCCATAGAGACGCTTACCATCCATAAGAAGAGACTGTCTGTGTTTGTCCTTTGTTTTCGAAGAAGACCATGACATCAGAGAAATGATGACATGACTTGAATTTGACTTTGTTTTGAGTGAGGGAGAGCTGTGTACAGTATGTACATGAATAAATACGTAAAAGAAATACAAGGCCAAAATTTGACGAGGTGGGGGTGGGGTGGGGTAATTAGCCACTGGAAGATGAGAAAAACTTCAGGGGAAAGTGCTTAAGTAGGGTTTTGAAAGAAATGGGGATTTCTAAGAGGAAGAGATTAGAAGGGAGAGCATTCCAAGCACAGGAAACAGCCAGTACAAAGCCACAAAAGCAGGAGATCAAATATTATAGCTGAGTCAGAACAAAAGAGTGATCTGGTTGGATTGTAAAGGGTGAGAAAGGGAGTAACATAAAATAAAATTTGAACAGCAAGTTGTGAAGGGCTTTAACAGCCAAACTGGAGAGATCTTTTATCCTAGAAGCAACCAGGAATCCTTGAAATTTGTGGTCAGACCTGTCCTTTAGAAAAAGCATTTTGGCATCTACATGGAGGATTTGAGAAGGGAGAGGTTCCTCTGGATTGGGTTGGATGGATTGGAGAAGCAGTGACTCACAAAGAGAGTAATTTAAAGAACTAGGATTTAAATCCAAGATTTTATTTTCATTTTTATCCAAGCCTTCATTACCCCTTTACAACGAAGATCACTTTTGGCTGGGGAAAGTCCAAAGAAAATTTCATTAAGTAGGTGGAAACCTACTTAAAGGAAAAAAAAGATTAAACTGAATACTAATTTTAATTCTTTGTAAAATCTATGCTTTGTAGATTTTGAGACAAGAAACAAAGAGCAAGACTGTAAAAGTTGCAAATCCCTGCTGCTGTTATGTCCTATGTTTCAGAGGGACCCTTCCTTTCCTCCTCCATATCATAACCTAATATTTACTAAGTGCTCACACTATGTCCCATCACTATATAAGGTATGTTGACAGGTTATAAAATTCTGATTAGACATAATCCCTGCTGTCAAAGACTATTACAATCTGGTTTCCTTGGGGCCTCATTCAATAAACAAACCATATGTTCAAAAGGGCTTGATAATGATGATGATCCAACCAGCTCATAATAGCTACCGCAACACTTACCTTATACCAGATGGCCAATAGTTTTCATAGCGTAGCGGTTGGGGGGGAGGGGCTGGGGGAGAAGATGGGGGTTGATATTTCTTTAAGAAGTGATCTTGGCCTCTGAAACTGGTTTCCCAGTGATTACCTTTCTTGAGTTTCCACACATTTTGCTTTGCCAAGAACACACCTATCTTCAGAGCAGAGCCAATATTCCTCAAATGAACGTGAAGTTTGCAAGAAGTAGGAAAATCCTACGTAGGAGGGGATAAAAGGTTTGTGCAAAAGAACTAGCTTATTTGTATATACCTGTAAGTTAAACCAAACTGATCAACCTGTGTCTCATTTGAGAGAATTTTACCTCCGTGATCTCTCTTTCCCAAAGAAATTAGCTAGATTGATTACTTGGGCACAAACAGCTTCTGCCACTGCGCAGATAGACAACCCGACCAATCAAAGAGCAGATCTTTATCTCTAGGTTCTGCCTCCACACAACCCTCCCTCCCCGCCCCCGCCCCCAACTTCCTGGTGGCATTTTTTTCTAAAGTCAAAGTTACTAACATGTTCACAGTCTCCCTTCTGACTAAGCCTCTTGGTATTATACTGTCATACACTCCTTACCCCCGGCTCCTTCCCAGCATCCTATAAATATGCTCACGTCTCCTCTATCCTTAATTTAGAAGCAGACAACTCTTCCTCGATTCGGCCATTCTCTCGAGCTATCGTCTTCTTGCTCTTCTCCTCTGTTTCCAGGTCCTCGCTCCGTTCTTTCCTTTGAGCCCACCTCCCCTCTTAATTCATCACAATCTGGCTTCAAACTCACTTCTGTCCAAACTTTGCAGTACAGATGGACAAATGCTATACAGTTATAAGGCTAGGGTTCAAATTCCATTTCTGTTCTTTATTACCTGTGTGACCTTGGAAAAGTCATTTAACATCCCTTCTCATCATAAAAGAATAATAACATCTAGCATTTATACACTTTAAGGATTATAAAATGGTTATTTCATATGGTCCTCATAGCAGCTCTTTGAGGTGAGATCTATCATTCCCTTTTTACAGACAAGGAAACAAAATGATCAAGCTGGAAAAGCTGGGGAACAACTGACAAGTCAGTCAGTAAACACTGATTAAGCACCAGGCACATGCTAAGCAATGGGAACATGAAGAAAGGCAAAAGACAGTTGCTATCTTTCCAAAGCTCGTTATCTAATAAAGGGGTGGTTTTTGTGGTTATTCAGTCACATCCAGCTCTTTATGACCCCATTTGGATTTTTCGTGGCAAAGATACTGGAATGGTTTGCCATTTCCTTCTCCAGTCAGCTCATTTTACAAATAAGGAAACTGAGGCAAACAGGGTTAAGTAAACTGGCCAGGGTCACATAGTAAGTGACTGAGGCTGGATTTCCAGTTCAAGTCACTTAACCCTGTTTGCCTCAGTTTCCTCATCTGCAAAATGAGCTGAAGAAGTAAATGGCAAACCACTCTCCTATCTTTGCCAAGGAAAACCTAAATGGGGTCACAGAGAGTCAGACACAATTGGGGGAAAAAATGATTAAACAACTTCCTGACTCCAGATCCAGTACTCTAACCACTGAACCACTTAACTGCCTCTAGGAGACAATATGCAAAGAACTATGTACAAAAAAGCTATATACAGGATAAATGGGAAATAATCACCAGAGAGAATTCACTGGCAGTAAAAGAGATTGGGAAATGCTTCCTGCAGAAGGGGGATTTTAGCTAGGATTTGAAGGACAACAGGGAATCCAAAAGGTGACACCCCTACCTTCCACCACTGCCACCTCCATCCCCAATGCTCTTCAATCCAATGGCACTGGTTTCCTTGCTTTTCTCCAACAAGGTATTACATCTCTGTCAATGGCTTCAGCATTAATTGATGATGATCCATTAAGAACACTATGGAAGTGCTCAGCCCATCTCTCCAGGATTGTGTCCTTATCATTGACCAGTGTGGCTCCATCAGCACTGACTGAGTAGTTGAGATGCACCAAATATCCTTGGCCCATAAATAATCTTCAGGGCCTTGTAGAAGCACTCTGAATTGTTGCTATCAGCATAAAACTGAATCTCATCTGCCTTCTTACTGAGGCAAGATCTACAGGCAGGGGGTTCACTGGTCACATAGAAACTGAGTAAAATCTTTCAGGTTATATGGCAAAAGGAGGTTAGCCCTGAGGAGATCAAGAATGCCTCCATTGTGCATCTCTATTTAAAAAAAAAGGAAACTGGTTGCCCTGTGACAATGGGGATGGGGGGACGGGGGGGGGGGGCCCTTTCTCTTAGTCATTGCTGGCAAGATTCTTATCAGAGTCCTCCTTAATTGGTTAGTCCTTCACCTAGAAGATGGTCATTTAAGTAAGAGCCAGTGTGGCCTCAAAAAGGACTGAGGACATGACTTTGATGCCTAGAAGAAATTCCAGGAACAGAACAGAGGTCTATACACAACATTCATCAACCTGACCAATGCTTTTGATACTGTCATATATAAGGGTTTGTGGAAGATCATAGTGAAATTTGCTTGCCTAGAGAAGTTGAGCAGTATTGTATGGCAGCTTAACGATGGTATGCTTGCACAGGTTCTGGATAAAAAATGATACTCTCATGCTTTCTCAGTCACCAATGGAGGGAAGCAGGACTGTATGCTTACTCCCATGCTTTTTAGCATGTTGTTTTCAGCAATGTTGTTGTACGAGGATAAAAACAGCATCAAAGTCATCTACCGCATTATAAACTATTTACTTGGAAAAGCTACAAGCCAAGACTAAAGTGTAAGGAGAGTTGGTGAGTGACTTTTTGTTCATAGATGATTGTGTATTCAATGAACCCTCTGAGGCTGAGATGCAACATGGTATGGATCTATTCTCTGCTGTTTGTGTTAATTTTGACCTGACAATCAACACCAAGAAAACAGAGGTTCTCTATTATACCACACCATCCATACGTGGAACCATTAGTTATAGCAAATGGGGAAATTTTGAATTCTGTGGATAATTTCACTTACCTTGGCAGTATGCCTTCCAGGGACGTACACATAAATGATGAGGTTGATACACACATTGCCAGAGTTAGTTCAGCATTTGAAAGGCTCAAAAGTGTGGGAGAGAAGTGGTATTAGGCTGCATACCTAAAGATCTATAGAACTATTGTGCTGACTTCATTGTTGTATGCCTGTGAAACTTGGATCATCCATCAGTGTCAAGCCAGAAGATCAAAGACTATTTGAATTGTCTTGGGAAGATTCTGAAGACAGTTTGGCAAGATAGACATTGAGGTCCTCTCTTGAGCTAAACTATCACGCATTCAAACTTTACCACAGAAAGCATGGCTCTAATGAGCTGATCACTTAGCCCAAATTCTAAACATAAGTGTACCTAAAAGACTATGTTATGGAGAACCCAAATAAGTCAAATACTCACATAGAGTTCAGAAGAAGGGGTGCAAGGGCACTCTTAAGGTCTCTCTAAGAACTTTAGTATCTATTGCGCAACATGAAAGAACCTGGTACAGTACTGCCCAGCATGGCATAACAGCATCAAAGAAGGCACTATGCTCTATGATCAAAGCAGAACTGTAGTAGTTCAAAATAAACATAAGATGTACAAATCTAGAGACATCTCCATCCCACAGGTTCATATGGCCCATTTGTAACTGATCTATGGTGGAGCCTTCCCAGCTCGTATCATTAGTCTGAGCAACCACAGCTGAACACCCTGTACCTTGACCCCAGTGTGATGATGTCACTGGTCCTCTTCAAGCACAAAGGACAAACAAAAACATATCTCTGTCTCTGTGTATTTTTTCTGGCTACTTCTCATGCCTGGAATGCTCTCTTTCCTCATCTCCATTGCCTATTTACTAAGCTATTTTTAAATGTTTCTACTTTCTCCTTAATTGTTCTAGAGCATGCTTCTTTTCCAACCTTCTCTTTCAAATAGAATCTAAACCAGCATCTGTGTCCAGATATAGTTCATCAAATTTTCTTCAGCTTCTCCCAAATTTACCCTCTCCAAGTTCAATCTCAGATTTTATTTCACTAGTCCAAATCCCTCCAAGTGACCTACACAATTTTATTCCCTTTTATTATTTAGCTTAAGTCCTTCTCTCTTTTCCTGTTCCTCCCACAACCTTTTCTCCCCACAGAAGCCAGAAGCAGGATTGTGTATGTGCTAAATTGGGTGATCAGTTCTCTCAAAGTTTAGAGAAGGGAGACATCAATGTGAGACAGAATAGTCTAGAGAGGCTTCATCATATAAGTGAGACAAGTTGGGCTTTAAAGGATGGATACAGCTGGGACAAATGAACAGAAAAAGAAAAGCTAGAAGGTATTCTGAGCAAAGAAACAGCATGTTTTTTCCACTAGTGACTCTTTTTCACCTCACAAATTTTTACATGACACCAGGTATATAGGTATATAAAACAGGCACACAAATAAAACATTTACTGATAATAAATCATAAAGAAATTTATTTTAAAACAAGTCTTTGGTATACATATGATTACCATTTATTAAAGATAAAAGCAAATTTGCATACTAATGAGATGGATGTGCTTATTTATTTTTACATAAAGAATTAAATCTTGACAGAATATTTGATACTGTAGGAGACAGAGCATCTTCAATGTTTTTCAAAGTTGATTGGCATTTTGATTTTATAATTGTCAATGCTGAGAACACCACTTCATATAAATATGTAATACAAAATGGCAGAAGTATGGTTGAGATCATTTCAGAAATTGTTAGAAATTCTGTTCTAATCTCAAGCCAAAACTCATTTAACGATTTTCTGGGAAATTCAAGTTTTAAATTCGTGTTGCTTGATAACTCAGTAAATTCTTCTTGAACTTTTAATGGCAGATGACTGATTTTTTTTTTATTTCAATTGAGTATGGTTTATGAACCCAACTTAATTTTTTAGAATCAAAATTTGAAGGAAAGTATTTCTGAAACCATGTCTCCAGGCATTTCAGATGATCAATTGTAACTCCTAAAATTAAATCTTTTCAATTATAAAATCATCTGGAGCTATAAACATTTCTAAATAATTATTTTCCACCCTATTCTTCCATATATTAACTTTTTTTGCAAAACTTTCCATTTTATCTTTCAATATAAATGTTTTCCTTGAAGCTACATGTTTAAATCATTTTTTTTAAAATATCTGACAAATAACAATTTTGAAAGTCATAAGTCATAATGAATAAAAATAACAAAATTGGATTTCTGTTCAATCAAAAAAAAAACTTCTTCTTTGAATTTCAATAATCTGTTTAAACTTCATCTCTTGAGAGACACCTTACCTCTGCCTGCAGTAATAAGCTTTTGTAAACAGAGTCCATGTCTTTCTAAAGATTTGAAAACAAATGACTGTTAAGGGCTTTAAATGAAGTTAATGATTTTGATAGCATTGTGAGGTACATCTAACTCTGGTGATTTTTTTTTTTGTCTACAAGTGCCTCCCAATAGATTTTGCAGTGAGTTAAAGTGATACATTCATTGCCATCAGCTTTAATTTTTGCTATAAATCCAACATTATCTCCCATTATTGCTCCAGCACTGTCTATACAGACTCCAACACAATTTTTCTACTGTAAACCTTCATTTGTGAAAAATTCATTGACTTTAAGAAATATATCTTCCCTTCTTGTGTGCTCTTCCAAAGGGCAACAAAACTATTATTCTTCATGTATGCTTCTTTCATAAACATATCTCATATAAAGTAACAACTGTGTCATGTTAGAAATAGGAGTTCTTTCATCTAAATGAATTGCAAATTTGGGGCTGCACTTAAGCCTGGTATGGAAATAAGTTGCTGAGATTTGTCATTACTAATTCAGAAATCCTTTTGGAAACACTCTCATTCGATAAGGGAATTTTACGAATTTTCTCCCCTTGCTTTTTCCCATGAACTATTTCTGACATTTTAATAGCAGGTAACACAAGATCTTCTCCTATCGCATAGGGCTTTTTAACTTTTGCAATTAAATAAGAAGTTTCATAAGATGCAAGTAAATACTTGCATCTTATGAAAAATTTCTCAAAACATCATTTTTCTTTATATGAAAGATTCTGAAAGTCATTCAAAATATTCCTTGCAGTAGTACATCTTGGCATTAAGTTGTCGTTTTAATTTGGCTGATTTCATGCTTTCTGCAGCCAAAACTTCATTACAAATAAAGCAGAGTTTTTTCCACACCATCATCATTATTAGAAGTAAATTCATATTGCAAAAGTGATTCAGCATATTTTCTTTTTCTTATCAATTTAGGTGTACTACCACCTGATAATAAAGACTCCACATCACTATCATCAGTATTTTTACCTCTTCTGTCTAAATTTAGTCACTTATCCATAACTGAAAAATATTTTTGTCTTAAAATATAAATAAATATGCTAACAATTTTTCAAATAAATACTAGCCTTAGTTGTTTGTGCTTAATTTAAAAAATTAATGTTCACATTTACATACACATAGACGCGATGGTGTAGAAATATTATGAAAAAACTTTTGTCCTTATTTGCTGCAATTAAATACTCATGTTTTTGTAAAAGAAGGATATAACAGCAATCTTTAAAATCAAACATTTCAACACAATACAATCCAAAAATATACCAGTTTGATACTTACATACTGAGGAAAGACCGTAGGAAAATATTAAAAGGCTGTTTTCCATAATTAAACTATTATATTTCTGTAAGAGCACAAAACTTTGTATGTTCAATAAAAACACTTCAATTCATAACATACAATAGTCTAGAATCTGAGCCAAAGTGTTTCTGGGAGCATTCGTTGGCATGGCAAGATGGCACATGTGGTATAAAGTTTATATGTAGTATGTTCAGAACCAAGGTTGCAGTGAAGTCATGCAATGCAACACAGGAAAACACTGCCAGAAACACCTGGGATCCATTAAAGGTTTGATTTTGAATTAATTTTTTGTTCACGCATTCAGAAACCTTTTACTGTTGCCAAATTTTTGATCCTATATGGGGTTGTGACCCAAAGCTTAAGAAGCACTGAAGGTACAGAAGTGAGTATGACTCTAGAAAGTATAATAGAGAATGAGACCAGACTAGGAGAAAAAGTACAAGTTGACCTGTACTGATAAATTCAGCTAGGTAGACAATGTAGCATCAGATCACAGAGAGCCTTGAAAACCAGACCGAGGACTAGTAGAAGTCACTAGATATGAGTTTTTGAGTAGGGGATTAACATGATAAAAATGGTACTTTAGGAAGATTAATCTAGCACCAGTATCAGAATGGACTAAGGACTAGATGTAAAGAATCTACTTAGGAGGCTCTTGCAATAATTCAGAGATGTGATGAAATACTGGATTATGGTGATGGCAGTGGAAATTGGAAAGAACTGATGGATGTAGGAACCCCAGGAATCCCTGGATAGGTTCAGGTGGTGGATGAACTTGAATGGGAGAAAAATTACATCTTCATTTTAGTAACCACAAACTGAAACTTAGCATTTCTTTCAAAAATTGAAAGACATTATTCTGAGATGTGGTCCACGGCAGTAAATATATGGCCAAAGGGGTCAATAAGAGAGAGGGGGGGGCAGAGAGAGAGAGAGAGAGAGAGGGAGGGAGGGAGGGAGAAAGAGAGAGAGAAAGAGAGGGAGAGAGAGAGAGAAATTAGAACTCTTGTTATAAGAAAAGTTTAGAGAGGAAGATAAGGATGACTAATTGGACATGGGTGATGAAGGAAAGGAATATTCTCTCCCTACCTTCAGTTCAGTTGATGTCAACCAATCAATAAACACTTTTTGAGCATCTCCTATGTGCCCGCTAAGTATTTGGGGATACAAACAGAGGAAAAAGACAGTCCCTGTCCTCAAGGAGTTCACAATCTAATGGGAGAGACAATTTTTTAAAAATTACACATATACAAACTACATAGAGGACAGGTCAAATGAGAGATAATTCAGAGAAGGAAGGCACTAGAATTAGGACACTTTGGAAAAGGCTTCTTGTAGAAAATGGGATTTTAGTTAGAACTTAAAGGAAACCAGGAGTGGTTGAGGGAAACCATTCCAGCCATAGTGGGGAGTCAGAAAACATCCAGAATTGAGAGATGAGTATCTTGTTCCTGGAAGAGCATGGAAACTAGTGTCACTAGATGAAAGACCCCATATCTGGAAGTGAAGACTAGAAAGGCAGGAGGGGATTAAGGTACTGAGTGCTTTGAAGGAGGATTTTGTATTTGATCCTAAAGAAGATAGGGAGCCACTGGAATTTACTGAGTAGGGAGGTGACATAGTCAGATGTGTGCTTTAGGAAACTTACTTAAGTGGCTGAATAGACAGTAGAGTGATGAGACAAGCAGATCCACCAACAGACTACGGCCACAGTCAAGGAGTGATGAGGGCCCGTAACCAGAATTGTCAGCATAGGAAAGAGGGCATATTCAAAACATGTTTTGAAGATGAAATGGACAGTTCTTGGAAATACTTTAAATGAGGAGGGGGAGAGCGATGTAGTTTGAGATACTGAGTTCAAGATGACTCCTAGGTTGCAAACCTGAGGGATTAGGAGGATGGTATTTTCCTCAACGGTAATAGGGAAGGTAGGGTCAAAGAAAGGGAGTATTTAGAAGGAAAAATAATAAGTTTGGTTTTAGATATGTTTGGTCTAAGATGTCAGACATCTAGTTTGAGATGTCTGAAAGACAACTGGAGATTTGACACTGGAGGTCAGCAGACAAATTCGTGTAAGATAGGTAGATTTGAGGTGGTGTAGCATTACCAGAAAGAAATGGTAATTAAACCTATGGACTCTGATAAAATCACCAAGTGAAGTAGTATAGAGCAGGACTTCTTAAACATTTTCCACTCCAGTGACCCCATGGTCACAACTCACAGTTTAAGAAGCACTGGAGGGAGAAAATGGACAGAACTCTTTGGGACATGTGACCAGGATGAGAATACAGAAAAGTAGACTAAGAATGATGGCCAGATTGATAGGAAGAGAACCAGAAGAGAGCAGTGTCACAAAAACCTAGAGATGAAAGTAGCAAGAAGGGAGTGAGTAATAGTGCCAATGACTTGCAGAGGGGTCTAGGAGGATGAGGATTGAGAAGAGGCCCCTGGATTTGCAAATAAGAGAGTATTAGTAACTTTGGAGAGAGCCATTTTAGTGGAATGATAAGGTTAGAAGACAGATTGTAACGGGTTAAGATGACAGTGAGTAGACAGTGGAGGCACAAATTGTAGAACACCTTTTCAAGAATTTTAGCTATAAAAGGGAGAGCAGATACAGGATGAGAATTAGCAGGAATGGAAGGATCAAATGAAAGTGGAGTTTTGTTTTTTGTTTTTTGTTTTTTCAGAATGGGGGAGACACAGAGTATGTTTATAGACAGTGGGGGCAGCTAGGTGGTGCAGTGGATAGCAGTGCAGGAGTCAGGAGCACCTGAGTTCAAATCTCACCTCAGACACTTGACACTCACTAGCTGTATGACCTTGGGCAAGTCACTTAATCCCAATTGCCTCATCCTGAGTCATCTCAAAACAAAGTGCAAGTCATGTCATTATTTCTCTGATGACATGGTCTTCTTCAGCAATGAAGGACGAACACACACAATTGTAGACAGTATGGTCATAGATAAGAAGGTAGAAGGGGATACCAGATTGTCTGGGTGGACAGATGACAGACTCTGGGAGCGATTTAAATAGTCAAAAGCCCTGAGGACAGCCAACAGTTAGAGTCAACACTTCTCTGGAGTGAAAGTAAGAGCTTGCAATCAGAAGTGGCCAAACCCTTCACCTCTTGGTGCCAAGGACCAAATTTTCTCTTCTCTTCACAAACTATGCCATCTAGCAACAGATCTTTCTTCAAAAGATTATGGTCATGAAAAGAGGCATGACAACTATGGGGCTCAATGGATGGTGCCTGACTTGAAGTCAGAAAAACCCGAGTTCAAATCCAACCTCAGTCACTAGCTGGATGACCCTGAACAAGGCATTTAATCCTGTTTCCTCATCTGTAAAATGAACTAGCTGGAGAAGGAAACGGCAAATCATTTTAGTAGGTTTGCAAAAGAAAAAGAAAACCTCTCAAAAATGGAGTCATCCAGAACCGGACACAACTGAACAGCTCTGGAGTAAGGTCTCATTTCAATCTACCCTATGTTGTCCGTGTGACCTTTGAGCGGGTCATTTCTTTTTTCCGGGCCTCATTTTCACATAAAATGAGAGAATTTGGGACAAGATTTCTGAGGATTCTAAATCCTGAGGTGCTAGAGGAACAATGGAAAAAGAGAAAGCAGAGTGCTGTCTTTTAAGGGCATAGAATTTGACTGTGATTTCATTGAGACTCCCAAGTGAGGAAACTCCCTCTACTAAGGCGAGTTAATATCTTGTCTGCAACCCGTAAGCTCTGAAAGCGCCCAGGGCCGGTCAGCCTGTCCGCGATGGGACTGGAACCTAGAATTTCCTGCCTTCGAGGCTATCTCTCTGGACACTATACTCCGATTTTTTTTAAAGCAACTATTGCATAGGCAGTTAACTTCAACATAAGTTTATACAAGTAATTCCATAAAAGTAACTTACCCAACCAGAGTGCTAGAGGAGGTGTGGCAGGTAAAGGGCGGGCAGAAAGTGAGGGAGCAGAAACCCCGCCCGCTGGCCCCAGCCGAAAGCAGGAAGCGGGGTGCCGTGGAGCCGAGTCTGGCTGTCATCACTTCGGGGAAAGCCCCTCCCCGCCTCGGTCCCAGGCCTCCAGGCCCCCAGCTTCGGCTGCCTCGCCACCCGGGAGGATGGGGATTCTACTGCCGGAGCTGTCCCGACTCCCGGGGCAGCTTCGGCTCCTCCTGCAGCTCCTGCTAGTGCTGTCCCCGGCCGGCTCGGCCCTGTGGATCCTCGACACCCCGGAGCCGGTGTGCTCGCAGCCGGTGAGTCCGCGGCCCCAGCGCAGAGCGCGAGCTGGGACCGTCTGAGCCGGGGCAGCGGAGGGGGAGAGTCCGGGCTGCAGAGAAGCGGCGCCAGCGGCCCGGGGAAAGTGCGGTTTGGGGAAGGGAGAGAGTGTTGTGCGGAGACGCAAGGACGAAGGGGAAGAAAAGCCCTAGCGAGTCAACTGCCCCAGCAAGAGGGAGCCTGGAGAGCGAGCGTTCCCTGAGGTTGCGCAATCCGGGGATTTAGAACTGAAAGAGAAGGGTTCTTAACCTGTGGTCTACGAACTTCCAAGGGGTCTATACATTTTAGGGAGGTTCTGAACTCGGATGGGGGAAAGAAATACATCTTTTAAAAATGTTTCCTTTGTAAACCTGCGTATTTTATTTTATACGTTTTAAAAGCATTATTTTGTTCATTGAAACAGCTAGGTGGCACAGTGGGTAAGAAAAGTTCGACTTGGAGTGTGGAAGACCTGAGTTCAAGGGAACATTTTCTAACTTTGGTGGACCCTTTCCGTGGGCCCCGAATTCTGACCCAACAAGTGGTGTAACCTTGGGTAAGAAGCCACCTAACCTCTTTCAGTCTCAGTTTCCTCATCTGTAAAGCGGGGATAGTAATCGCGCCTACCTCACAGGGTGTTGTGAAAACCAAGTGAGACAAGCAAGTGCTATATAAATGTTATTGTTATTATACTACAGGATCCATAGACTCATAAGTCTTCCAAAGGGGTCTATAACACACACACATAAAAATTAAGAACTCCTAACCCCCAAAACTTTACAGATGAAGCCACTGAGTCTCAGAAAGAGAGACTTGCCTGCCTTAGTGAAATTTACAGTCTAATTGCTAAAATCATTGAAGGGCCAGTCTAACAGATATGAAGTTACAATTTTACAATGTGGTGGATAAATGGAACTCATTAATTCAACAGACATTTATTAAGCTCCCAATATATGCAAGGTACTTTTGGGAGCAAGGGGCTGCAGGGGAATGCAAAAGCCAAGTGGCAAGATAAGTGTAAAAAGTGGAAGTTTTGTGAACTGACTGGCAAATTGCATAACTGGGCAGGCAAAATCCAGGGTCTTCCAAGGTCCACTTGGAAAGTGGAATTCTGATTCCTTTCACATCAAGCCCAGAAGTGAATGGCTATTCTCTTGCCTGTGGTTGGCTCCTTATGGCCGTGGATCTTTAAGGGAAAAGGGGGTAGGGAGGGAAATTGCCAAGGGCCAGCATCAGCTCAAACATCTTGGAGGGATCTTGAGTCCACTGAGGTGTGACTAAAAAATGATGGCCCAGCTTTGGTTTTTAAAACAGTTTTTGAGAGCTCTCCTGGGCGTTGGATATCTCCAGCCCACAAGTGGAATCCCCTTCCTGCCCCTGGCCAGCATCCTGTGGTATTAACACAGGGTGTTTGTTAACATCAACTGGGCTAAGCCTGCAGGAAGTGTGACACACCTAAGTGTCAGTTAGTGGTCTGTATTTTGGAAAGCATCCTTTTTAAAAAATAACATTGTTTCAGTCTACTGCACCACATACATAATGACGACTATCTCACAACTACAGATAGGATTTTAGATATAATTTAGTGCAGTTTCCTTGTTTTATAGATAAGAAAACTGAAGCCCAGAGATAAAATCACAGTAAATGATAACTGGAACTGAAATTCAGGTCTCCTGATGCCAAGTCCAGTATTCTTTTCACTATTCTGCTTGGTGTCTGAATCAGAAGATAGGAATTAGAAAAACAGAAATTCTTGTTATCTGAGTTGGTGGATAATTTTGCAGTTGAGAAGCAAAAGGCATTGGTTATTTGGAAAAAGCTTGGGTATTTTAAAGTAAAAATATGAAGGATTTGAAAAATGCTTTCATAAGACCCTCTGTGATTAGTCAAGGCAAGGAAACATTTTCTAACTTATTGGACCTTCTTGGTAGGTTCTGGGCTTCCCTAGGAAATCAACAGACTCAGCATTCTTTTAACAAACATTCATTAAATACCTATAATGTACAAACCACTATACTCAATGTGTGTTGTACAAGGTGTTGTAAACCAAGCGTTGATGTAGACCCTTAAAATCTAATAGAGGAAAAAGGACATATACATACATGGACGATGTATAGAGGAATAGTGAGAGAGAAATATATGTAAGGATCAGGTCAGAGAGAACCTAACTGGCAGGAAACCATAAAAAAGTTTTGAGCAGGGGAGTAATATTGGAGCGAATGGACTGGAGAGAAGTATTCATTAGTCAAACTTTTGAACTCTCCAAATCCAGATAGGGGAAAGAAAAGGGTGAAGTCTTTCACCTGTCTCACAACCCTCTGTGACTAGATAATACAAGTATAATTATTCCCCTTTTTGAGTCAAAACAGTTAGACTCAGCGTGGTTAAGTGATATACCCAAAGTCATACAACTTAATAGTGCTAAGCCAGGTTACAAACTCAGCACTTCTAGTTCCAGGTCCACTATCTGGCTTGGAAATGTTTTGTATGGAACCATCCATATTCTCAAATCCAGCCCCAATTACAGATTACTGTGTCCAAGACAAGTAGCTTGTAGCCATGGAAGAAAATACAGAAGGAGGTGTCATTCTCTGTGTTTTATGGATAAATCTCATCTGGTGATCAAGCCCACATCCTTGGCTCTGACTAGGCTAATCATTAACCATGCATTGTGCAATAAAAAACAATAACCAACAAATATAGGCAAATAAAATAAGATTTTTTTATCTCCTTTAAATCCCTTCCACCACATGTTTTTCAAAATGCCTTGCCAGTTGTTGATATGATTTATTTTAATGTTGACCTTCTCTGAGGTAGGCTGATATGTGGTTTCTTCTGATGCTGCTATTTTTAAAGAATAATCAGTATGACATGGAAGACCCTACCCTTTCATCACTATTCACTTATTTATTCAGTGAATATTTATTGAGCCTCTGCTATGTACTGAGCATTATATTAGATGCTCAGGAAGAGTAACAAAATGATGTTATGCAGTATTAAGCATGGAGGTGGGAAAACAAGAATTGAAATCAAGGAGCAGCAAGTAGTTCTGTTTGGCAGGAGTAATATAATTAAGACAAGGAAAGGCCTTATTAGATGGGGGTGGTTTGGTGAGAGGGGAGAAACACATGGGAGCAGACAGAGATGAGGCTAAAACATAGGTAAGCAGTCTTGATCCTAGGGAACAGAAGATGAAACATACCTCCCTTTTATCTGTGGAGAGAGTACAGATATAGAATATTTTCTACACTGTCAGACTGTTGCTGTGTCCATTGATTTTGTTTCTAAGTTTTCTTTATTTAATGCAGGAAGGGACAAATTAGGAAATGATTATTGTATAAATGCAAAATAAACTTACAAAATTTGAGAAAGAGAAAAAAAAGAAGGTAGGGCCCAGATTTTGAAAGACTTGGAATGCTGGGGGTAATGAGTTTGGTATTTATTCCTGGCCTGAGAGACTCATCTTCCCAGTCCTCTGTAGCAACTAATACAGTTGGCCACTCTCCTGGTTACTCTTTCCCCTCTGGGTTTTCTGAGTATTGATGTCTCCTGGTTCTCTGGTTTACTGATTCATCGCCTGGGTCACACTCACTACTTGTGTCTTCTTTTCTCTCTATCCTCTTTCACTCAGTGACTTCTTTGAGTGCAGTTCCTGTCTCTATGCAGACACCTTTGAGATACCCAGATCTGTATATCTAAGCCTCTTTCCTAAGCTCCAGTCCCATATCACTAACTGCCTATTAGGCATGTCCATCTGGATATCCTGTAGGCATCTCAAAGTTCAATCTGTCCAAAACAAAATTCAGTATTCTTCTCTCAAAACCTATTCATTTTCTAAGCTTCTTTATTGCTGTTAAGAGCACTATTATCCTTCCTATCCTAGGTTCACAACCTTGTAGTCAGCCTCAGCTCCTTACTCTCATTGCATGAGTCCTAGCAGGTGCCAAAATCTGGTCATTTCTGTCTCCACAACATCTCTCAAATCCTCCACCTCCTCTCCATTCAGGCTCTTGGCCAGACTAGTGTCATTAGTGTCGTTAGTGTCCCTGTCTCAAGTTTCTCCCCTCTTCAACACAGCCGCCAAAGTAACTTCCCTAACGTGCAGGGATTGTGTCACACAACCCACCCCACACTGCTTACCAGACTCCAACGGTTCCCCATGCCAGTAGGTTCAAGTACAACTTCCTTTGTTTGACATTTAAAGCTTCTTAGAATCTGGTTGCTTCCTCCCTTTCCAGTCCTAGATATACTGACCTACTCACTGTTTCACATAAAAGACATTCCATCTCCAAAGGCTTCCATTCTGGTGATGAGCATTCCCTAAGTTTTTTCTGCACTACTGCTGAATTCAAGCAATGTTTATAGAGCTACACAAGGTTATGGTGGTAAATGTTTAACAACCAGCTCTCCAAGGGGGAAAAAAATCTATGCACACACACACACACACGCACACACACACACACATATATACACATAAGTAAAATCTGTCTTATTAACACTTTCTTAAGTCTAGACAATCAATAAAACCAAAATCAATTCCTGATTTATATCAAGTACTGATTTCAAAGGTATAAATGCTGACAGTGAAAATAGCACACCTCTGCACTGTCCTATCTCCATGCCTTTGCACTTGATGTTCTCTATGCCTGCAATACATTCCCTTTTCACTTGGTTTCCTTCAAGATATAGCTAAAATAACAACTTCTATTTGAAGCCTTTTTAAAATTTGATTTCATTCCCCTAGATTCTTATCCCCTCCCTGCCATAACCATTTCATAATCGTCTAGTATTTTGCATACAACATACTATATATTTTTGTGTATACATGTTGTCTCCCTCATGGAATGTAAGTTCCCTAGAGGATAGGGACTGTTTCACTTTTTTCTTTGTATCTCCAGAACTTAGCAAAGTGTCTTAGTAAATACTTGTTGATTGATTGGTAACCACAATGCCCTGAAATAGTGGTCTATCTCTGGCCATCTGTCTAACTTCAGTTGCTACATCTGTCCCCCTCACTGTCTTAGATGATATAGAAAGAGGAATGGTGGGTAATGGACACCCCAAAAGCAGCCATAGACAAGAAAGAAATTTCACTCAGGGAATCAAGGAGGGGGAAAATCTCAAAAGCACTACAATTTGTTAACTATAATTAACTTCTTGTTTCTCCCACAGGGGCTAAACTGTACTGTCAAGAAGAGTAAGTCTTCCTTTTCTTTTATTTCCTTTTGGTTTATTACTAATGATAACCATTTGCAGCAGTACATTACACTAGTTACCAGCACTTTGGCGTTCAGGTCTACATCATAGATTACAATTAGTGCTAGAGAGTATCCTCAAGCTGGTGCAAGCGTGCCTTACTTTAATTATGCCTCCTATGCCAGTATGAATTTCAAAAACAAATTACAATCATTATAAGCTTTAAAAAAAAATTCACCGAGTGTTTCCATTAAAGAGCCACTGCCCAAATGAATTTTAAAAGATTCAATTTAAATTCATTTATTAAAATCAATTATTGTGTAAAGTAAGGTATGTCTTTGGTTTGCTTGTTTTGTTTGGAACTAGGGAGAAGGAGCTTTTCTGGAAAGAGTTCAGGGATTTTGTACCATCAAAGCTCTTAAAGGAACTTTGTCTCTCCCTGGTCTAATCTATCCATGGCTTCCCAACTGGTAGGCCCACAGCGTAGGCCTGACTCTGTCACTCCTCTGCAAAAGAAGCTCCAGCAGCTCTAGGACCAAATAACACCTTCTCTGTTTGGTATTTAAAGCCCTTCCCTACCTGACTCCAACCTACCTTTCCACCCTTATCATATGTTACATGTTAATCCTCAGGCTCCCTGAACTCTGTGGTCAAGCCAAACTGAGACCCGTAGAACATTCCACCTCTCATCTTTCCCAATTTCATGCTTTTACATGGGCAGTCCCTAGGACACCCCCCACAAAAAAGTCTAGAATGCACATCCTCTTGATTTTGGACCTTAGGATGTGCTGGACTGAGAGTCTGAAAGAGCTGAGCTTGAATTCTGCCTCAGATGCTTCAATTTTGCGATCCTGGGTGAGTCACTTAATCCCTCTCAGTTTTCCATTGCCTCATCTGTAAAATTGGGCTAATAATGGCGCCTACATCACAAGTTGTTGTGAAGATGAATGAGATAACCTATTATTGCCATCTCTAGCTTGCTTCTCCTACACAACTGCTTGTCTCGCCCCATTCCCAAATTACCTTGTATTTTCTTTATTTATTTTGAATACACAACTTCTACGATCATGCATTGTTTCCCTGTCCATAAAATGTAAGCATCTTGAGTCCAGGGACACTTTCATTTCTGTCTTTGAGAATTCCCTGCCTCACACAGCTGTCCATTCCCCTTTTGGACAGTTCCGAATACTCCAACTTCATAGTAAGTCGAGTTCTGCCTCCCCATAACGTCAGCCCTTGGTTCTTACTTTCTTCTCCAAAGGCAAATAGAATAAATCATGTCGGCAGCAAACACTTACTATGCTCTTACCAGCACTGTGGTAAATGTTGAGAGTATGAACACAAGCAGAAAACAAGACAGTCCTTGCTCTCAAATAGGGGTATAAAAGAAAGCTGAAAATCTGAGGCATGAAAACCAGTTGGGAGGAGGAAATGAAAATCTGTGACTGTGGTGGGTCCAGGATGGTAGAAAAAGTTCAGAGAGCCAGGAGTCCAGCCTGGAAAGGAAAGAAGATATGGCTATCCTGACCAGCCTACCAAAAATGGAAGTTTGAGGAGAAACCAGTCAATCAGATGAAGAGATTCCAGAGGGAGAGGATGCTTCCAATGTGACCTGTAGTCCAGGGAGAGAGTGAGCTTATTCATCATCATCATCATCATCATCATCACATTTATGTAGTAGCACTTACAAAAACGCCAGGATGGACTGTGCTTAAGTGAAAACACTTATGATAAACTTCCCTAGGATCATTAAATAGTTTTAAAGTGATCACATGGCCTGAAGTATTCAGAAAAATCAATTTCCAAACCAATTAGATTTAGGATCATAGATTTAGAGCTAGAAGAAAACATAGAGGTCAGTTAGTACAACCCCTACAGTTTACAGTCAAGGAAACTGAGGTTTAAGTGACTTCAGCAAGGTTAATGTCATGCAGATAGTAAGGGACAGAGCCAGGATTTGGATTCCCATGCTCTGACTCCCCTTCTAGCTTACCCTGCCCCAAATTTCTATATTTCAGGCAATTTGGCCCTCCCTGCCTTCTTGCCAGGATACAAACAAAAGTTTTACTCTCATTGTAGGTACCTGCCTGACTGAGAGTTGGCTCTACCCTCTCAACAGGACACCCTCTCAACCTAAAGATGTCAACATCACGCTGGGCTTCAAACACAGCAAAAACGGAGACCTGTTTCCTGTGGTGCACATTGAATGGAAAGTTCGGACAGATGGTAAGTGACAGGGTGATGGTCAGAGACATTCCAAAGCCAAACATTTTCATTACTGAAATTAGAATTTTGACTTCTGGTTCTGGGTTCTGACAACTGGGTCATAGTATCATAGAATTAGAACCAAAAGGGACCTCAAAGGCCACCTAGTCTGACCCCATAGTTTTCTAAATGAA
This sequence comes from Potorous gilbertii, assembly GCA_028658325.1. NCBI lineage: Eukaryota > Metazoa > Chordata > Mammalia > Diprotodontia > Potoroidae > Potorous > Potorous gilbertii. Next base: position 164,559,449 of record CM053770.1, read on the forward strand.
AAACTGAGGCCCAGAAGCAGTAGGAGACTTGCCCAAGGTCAGACAGCTCATTAATTGTCAAACTAGCAGTAGAACCCAGATCCTCTATTTCTCAATCCAGCATTATTTTCATTAAGCATTTATCTACATCTTTGTTTATTAGTAACATCGATTTATAAGTAAGCTCTTCACAGCACTATTACATGAGAAGCACTGTGACTAAGCGGTTTCAAACCTGGCCTCACACACAGGAAGGCTTGTGTTCAAAACTCATCTCTGTTGCCAACTGACTGCCCTGAAGTCTTTTAAGCTCTCGTGTCCCCAACAGTTCTTCAAGACATTTGTAGAAGTTTTCTTAGTGGAGTTCTTTATACCAGTGAAATCACAGTTCTGGCCCCTTCCAAAACAACTATCCCACACGTTCCACAGTCTCCCCATGGAAATGACACTAACACATTGACGTTTTTCTGCTCAGCCAGCATGAAATCTTACATCCTTGGCAAACTGGCAAGTGGTTATTTCCCCAGAAGTCCCTGGCAAATAAGTACTAAACATTTACCAACTTTAAGTAGCCCATGTTTTTGTTTCATTTTATTTGGCAGAGATGGTGGTGAGGAGATGCCTTTCCTTTTCCCTGAGAGGGTTAGGTCTCTTTTAAGGATGGGTGTCATGATCTATCTCCCAGCTTAGGAAGGGCAGGGCTCATTATCTCTAAGTAGCCACTGACTTAGAAGAAAAAATGCTCACATCCTGCTCCTGCCTTGGGAGATCCAAAGAGATTCAGTTAAATATAGTTTGTTTCTTTGGTTACTCTCCAGGGAATGAGGATTTAGAAAGCAGGAGAGATTGAAGGTCTCATTGTGAATTGAAATGTTTAAACCGGAAATTAAAAGTTAAGTAAGACAGGCAGGATTCTCATAACACTGACCAGATGGAGAGGGGAGGGAGGGGAGATGTGGTGAGATGAGGAAAACGGTTTGTTAATCTTTCTCCTTTTCTTTGGCAGGCAGCATCCTGTTTCTTCAGGGCGCTGAGCTTTCATTGCTACAAATGAGTACCAATGAGCACTTGTGTGTTGAGTTTACATTTCTAAACCAACTTCAGCAGCAATTGAGACCGGATTTGGAAAGGGTGAGAATTTAGGATTGTATTTTCCTTATGGATCCTATGACCAAAAGATTTGTCTCTGTGTATTTTCAAAGTAGTGTTCATGTTTCATTTTTTGAGGTGATGGGGAAAATTAATTTTAGGGGTGGTTCCTTCATCCTAATTAACACATTGGACTGAGGGAAGAAAACTAGCTAAAAAATTTATGTAGGAAGCCTGATTCTTGATTGACTAAAAGAACATTTGGCTATAAATTGGAGTATGACCGTGGGCCAGAACTCCCAGGGGGTCCAAACCCAAATCAATTTAGGGCAGTGTGGAATAGGGAAGATGGGATTCTCTTTGGAAGGCATCATAGCAAAGTAGGCAGTGTTAGTCTCATAGTCAGGAAAACCTAAATTCTAATCCTGCTAAATTACTTAACCTCTTTCAGCCTGTTTTCTCATCTGTAAAGGAGGATAACAAGGAAGTGCCTCACAGATCTGTTAGGAGTACCAAATGACATAACGTATAAAATACTCTTTCCACCAAGGAGGAGAATATTATGCAAATACTCCGGGCTTGAAGTCAGGGTTACATATATAAAGCACTTTACAAACCTCAAAGCACTATATACATATTAGCTATAATAATGGTTATTATGCCGGAGTGGAGCACAAAGGAGCTAACACTTCTGGTCTAGAGAAGAGGACAGTTAAATTGAGTAGCTTAGAAAGTTAAGGTATTTCCCAACCTCGAAATGGATAGTTTTCTTTACCACACATATAAAATTACCTTTCTCTGATGAATTATTTCTGAATTTGTACATTTTCTTTTCCCTTGTAAAAATAAGCTCTCGAAAACACTCTTATGGTTTGGTGTGTGTGACCGGTGGATTAGAAGGGAAAGGGAAAGAAAAGGCTGCTGTCATTAGGTGTGTAGTTACAAGAACAGCAATAGAAGAAGGGAAGATGGTCAGCAATCAGAAATGGCAGCTCTCTCAACTTTGAGGATCCAAGCAAGGTCAGGGACCTAGAAGAAAGAAACAAGCACATGTTGAAGTGCCTCCTATGTGCCAGGTATTGTGCTGAGCACTTTAAAAAATATATATCTCATCTGAGCCTCACAACAACTTTGGAAAGTAAGTGCTATTTTTATCCCCATTTTACAGTTGAGGAAACTGAGGCAGACAGGGGTTAAGTGACTTGCCCAGGGTCACAGAGCTAGTAAGTGTCTGAGGCAGGATTTGAACTCAAGATCTTCCTGACACAAGGCCCAATACCATACTCACTGAGCCACCTAGCTGGGTCATAATGCCACAGACAGAGGAGTCATTCTAGTTTAATTGGAGTTCAGCGAGCAGTGTAAATATTTAGAAGGTAGTGAAATGTGAAAACCCTAGAGCGAGTCCTCCTGAATTGGTTCCAAAGAAGAGCTAGTGTCTCAGGAAACTGTTCAGCAAGTCCTTCTCATATAATTGAAGGGGGTCCCTGTCACTGGATCAATGCTACCAGATAAAGATAGCAAATTTAAGAAAGCACAGAAATGGATTCTTCACACCCCCACCACCAATATGGATTCCTTCCTGCACCCCCAAACAAAGGTTCCATCCGGCTCTTCTAGGATTCCAGATAATACCGAAGGCTTCTCACCTGGTAATACTGTGTGTTGTACCCTTTCATGCATCTCTTTACTAAAACCATACCGAAAGGAGAACAGGTTAGGAGATAGCATTATCGGCTCAATTTCCTCCAATTCTTGTTCTCATTTCTAATTAAATGGGGGATTGGGAAGGGGAATGTGCTGAAGGAAAGAACTCAGGCCAGCACAGAGCTTCAGCAATGCATGACTAGAGATGAACTCACAAATGTGAACATTTCACCACTGAACTGGTGCTCAGAATTTGCTTACTTCATCAGTGAGTTGTGGCTGTAATTTGATTTCTTTGAAGCAAGGCAAGACTATTTAGTTCTTAATGAGTTAAACTTCCCACCATTCCAGGGGACTAAGGCTCCTCACTTTTATTTGGGGGGAGGTTAAGAGACTTTTCTAATATCCACAACAGGGTCAAAAATAGCAAACAAACCTGATACTCCCCAATCTGCCCTGGCTCCTTGGATCTCACTGCTTTGCTGGAGGTAAGATCTCTAGCATTGCTGCTTAGATAAATGGCAATGACCCTCAAAGTTGCAAGATTTAGAGTGAGGTCACCTCCTATGACCTGCTGGAGTAGTTAGGAAAAAACTTTCTCATCTAAACCCTGTAGGTGCCCAGTTCCCAAGAGGAGGTAAATACTAAATAGTAACTGTTTCTCTTTTACCCAGGAACCCTGAGGGTCTTCCCCTCCCAGTATGATTTTTTTTTTTATTAAAAGGGGTCATCCCTGGAGTAATTACTTAAGGAGATCTATTCACTGAATGGGTGTATCTCCCTCAAAGTGAGAATGTGATAAGACCTTAGCTTAAAAGGGCCAAGTTCTCACACTGCATCCTGGGCTATCTCCAGTCATCCCAGTGAATTTCAGGCCACTGAACGCAGATAGCTGTGGAGGAGAAAGTGAGGCTGGTGACCTTGCACAGCCCTCCCTCACTCAAATCAAAGTCAACTGAGAGTTATGTCATTGTTTCCTTGATGTCATGGTGCTCTTTGAGAAACAAGGACAAACACAACACATGAGGCTATCCCTTGCAATAGCTGTGTATAATGGTTCTAGAGTTAAAGATGATGGGATGAGTGACTACCTCTCGTCTCAAATTCTTCTCTACCTTGTGGCTCTTGGAATTCTGTACTCATAAACAACTCCTACTGCCCATGAGAAACGGAAGCACAGAAAAAATAAATTAGTATCTTTAGAGGATATTGAAGGTGGTTGAAGGGGTGTGTTTTTTTTATCATGGATGGAAAAGATATTCCACTCTCTTTTTCAGTGGCAATTCACCTTCAATAACTTTGTGGTGGAGCCTGGCCAAGAATATGAGATAACAGTGCATCACTTGCCCAAACCAATGCCCAATGGAGATCCAAACCATAAGTCTGTGCCTTTCCAGGTGCCAGGTAAGAGACCTTCCTGTTCAGGTGCACCTTTCCTCACCCTATTTTTGGGCTCTTGAGAAGTTGCAAGTTGTTCAGACTTTAGCTCTTCTACTCAGCAAAACCCAAACAATTACTGCTATTGTCAAACTGCATCTGCCTAAAGAAGAAAATAAATGTCATAGATGTTGGATTGCTCTGCAGTGTCTGGCTTGAAGCCTCATCTCCCTCTGGGCAAACTGAACCCCTTTCTTAATTGTTGAGAAACCAGCACTGGCCAGGAAGGATCCCAGGAGAGTTGTACACATGCAGAAATTCCTCCCTCCTTTTAGGGAGTTAAACTAATTCCAGGGAAACCATCACAAAAATCACCCAGTGGCAACATATGTTGAATAAACTGCTACTCCCTAATCATAATCAAAATATGATAATATTATTAATATAATATAGTATCTAATCTATATTATAATATTCTATAATATTAATATATTATTATTTTTATAAGCAGATGCTTATCATAGCATTTTAAGGTTTGCAGAAAGGACCAAATTAGATGACCTCAAATATATATATATAAAATCATATAATAACAGCTCTGTGAGGTAGGGTTTCCCCCTCTTTACCATATATTTTTATTTTGTTAAATATTTACCTATTACATGAAAAAAATTTTAACATTCATTTTTTTCAATTTTGAGTTTCAAATTCTCCCCCTTCTTCCCATCCCTCCCCTATCTCTTGAGAAGTCAAACAATAGGGTATCAATTATACATGTGAAGTCATGCAAAACATACTTACATATTAGCCATGTTGCAAAAGAAACGATGCACAAAAAATCCCCAAGAAAAATAAAGAGGTAAAAAGTATACTTCAATCTGTACTCAGAGTTTATTGGTTCTCTGAAGGTGAACAGCATTTTTCATCATGGGTGCTTTGGTATTGTCTTGGATCATTGCCCTGATTAGTGTAGCTAAGTCTTTCACAGTTGTTCATCATTATGATACTACTGTTACTGTGTTACTGTTACAGTACTACAGTACTATGTTACTGTGAACAATGGCTCTGCTGTGATGTAGGTTTTACAATTACAATTTTCACCACTTTTCAGATGAGGAAACTGAGATTCAGGGAAGTAAGAGGTTATCACACAACTATTAAGTATCAGAGGCAGGATTTGAACCCATATCTCTCCAGATTCTATCCTTCTTGCCCCTGAGCCTGCTGCCGTCTACCTAAGTCCATACATACACAACACCATAGAATCACCTAGGTAATAAATAACTAAGGATAAATTTTAAACTTACATCTTCTGACTTCAGTAAACTTTCATCCCTGGACAATTGTATTTGCTTCATAACTGGTCTCTAATTAACGTGTTTATTGAGTACTTACTCCAGGCAAAACACTGCCCCCACCTCCAATCCATTCTAAATAGATATCCCCTAGAATCATAGAATTATAGAATTTAAGAGCTGCAAGGAACCTAAGAAAATATCTATTTCATCTCCTTCATATCACAGATGAAGGAAACTCAGATCAAAAGAAATGATGAGTCTAGGGCTATATAAATGACAAATGTCATTTTGCACACATCACCCATCACCTTCTCAAAAAAATTTGGTTTCCCATTGCTTATGCTGCCTAGGTCCAGTGTTTATCCAGGTACTAGAGATACGTCTGCCCCACCCCCATCCCCACCCCTCTCTCTCTCTCTCCTGTGTGGAATTCCCTCTCTTCACAGACCAAAGTCCTTTCTTTACTTCAAGAATTAATTCAAAGTCATTCCTCAATTAATAAATGTTAAAAGGATATGAACAGGCAATTTTCAGAGGAAGAAATTAAAGATAACTAGTCATATGAAAAAATTCTCTAAATCACTTTTTATTAGAGAGATGCAAATCAAAACAACTCTGAGGTACCACATCACACCTATCAGGTTGGCAGACATGACAAAACAGGAAAATGATAAATGTTGGAGAGGATGTGAGAGAGTTGGAACACTAATGCACCGTTGGTGGAGCTGTGAGCTGATCCAACCATTCTGGAGAGCAATTTGGAACTAGGCCCAAAGAGCTACAAAAATGTGCACACCCTTTGACCCAGCAATAACACTTCTAGGACTGTATCCCCAAGAAATCATAAAAATGGGAAAGGGTCCCACATGTACAAAAATATTTATAGCAGCACGCTTTGTGGTGGCCAAAAACTGGAAATCAAGGGGATGCCCATCAATTTGGGAATGGCTGAATAAATTATGGTCTATGAATGTAACGGAATACTATTGTGCTATAAGAAATGATGAACAGGAAGACTTCAGAGAGACCTGGAAAGACTTACATGATCTTATGCTGAGCAAAAGGAGCAGAACCAGGAGAACTTTGTGCACAGCAATGACCACAATGAGTGAGAGATTTTTCTGGTAGACTTGGAATGTCATTGCAATGCAAGGACTTAAAAAAAAATTCCCAATGTTCTTCTAAGGCAAAATGCCTTCCACATCCAGAGAAAGAACTATGGAATTCAATTGCAGATTGTAGCAGACCATTTGTGTGCGTGTGTGTGTCTGTATTGTGTTTTGGTTTGTTAGATGATTTCTCCCACTCATTTTAATTCTTCAACACAGCATGACTATAGTGAAAATGTATTTAATAGGAATGTATGTGTAGAACCTATACAAAATTGCATGCCATCTTGGGGAGGAAAGAGGGAAGGAGGGGAAAAATAATAATCTAAGTTATATGGTAGTTATTGTAGAACACTGAAAATAAATAAAATTAATTTTAGAAAAAAAGAATTAATTCAACTCCACCTCCTGGGTAAAGCCTTTCCTGACCACTCAAGTCATTAGTGAGCTCTCCTCCTTCTGGATTCCTGTACCACTTACTGTTGGCACACATGCTCATTCTTTACATACTTCTGTTTATTCTTTCTCTGGACACAGGTAGCTTCTTCTGTCATATGTCCTTTGTGGTTAATGTGGGTACTGGTAATAGTCAAAGTGACTTATTCACTCAAAGTTGTTCTTAAAACAATATTGCTGTTACTGTGTATAACGTTCTCTTGATTCTGATCATTTCAGTCTTCATTTATTTTGTGCAAGTCTATCCATATTTTTCTAAGATCATCGAGCTCATCATTTCTTATAGCACAGTGGCATTCCATCATAATCATATACCACAATTTGTTCAGCCATTCCCCAATTAGCGGGCTTTGCCTTGATTTCCAATTCTTTACAGTGAGTCTTGTTCCAAGTCTCCTGTAGCATTTCCCAAGCTAAAGAAAAAAAACATTAAGATGATAGGGAGGCTGAGGAGGAGAAAAAAAATTAAGGTTATTACCAAGGAATCTAAGGCTTTCCTATTTTACTAACAGTAAGGGAAAGCAATCTAGAAAACAAAAATGGACTAGAAAGAGACAGGTCTGAAATGATCTCAAGAAAAATGGCCTTGAATCAAAAGTGCCTATTAATAGCAGCTCTTTTCATGGTGGCAAAGAATTTGAAACTGAGGAGATGCCCATCATTTGGGGAATGGCTGAACAATTTGTGGTATATGAATGTGATAGAATACTATTGTGCTATAAGAAATGATGAGCAGGTGGATTTCAGAAAAACTTGGAAAGACTTAGATGAACCGATGCTGAGGGGAGAAAATATTGTACACAGTAACAGTAACACTGTGGTGATCAACAGGTATTGACAGCTCTTTTCAGCAATACAATGATCAAAGACAATTCCAAAAGACTCATGATAGAAAATGCTATCCACACCCAGAGAAAGAACTATGGAGTCTGAATGAAGAACAAAGCATATGATTTTCACTGTTCTTTTGGTTTTTGTGGCTTTTCCCTTTTGTTGTTTCTTCTTTCACAACATGACCAATCTCAAATATGTTTCCATGATTGCAAATGTATAGTCTATATCTGATTGCTTGCTGTCTTGAGGAGGGAAGGTAGCGTAGGAGAAAAAGGTGGAACTCAAAAAAATAAATGAATGTTGAAAACTCTCTTTACATGTAATTGGAAAAAAAGTAAAGCATTATTTTAAAAAAAATAGGCTACTGCTCCCAAGATTTTGGAGCCTGAAAGAGTCTGCCTCACAGCCTGATACCTAATAGACTTTCTTTTTCTTCCTCCCTTGCAGATTGCAGAGACCCCAGAATGAGAGTGACTCTCCCTTGTGTTAGCGCAGGTAATTGCTGCCCTCCCCTTTCCGGGTTGTTGAGGTTTAAGTTTGAAGTGGCAGTGGGAGATGGAAAGGGTCAAATATCCAACTCCTGAAAAGGTGCCTAGGCCTAATAATCATCTCTGCCTCTTCCCTGATCTATTTGGTTTTTTTCTAAGTTTTATTGGTGCCTTTTGTTTTTTTAGACCAGTCATTTCCTAAAGTAGCCCACAATGCCTTTCAAAACTTTCCCTTGTAACAAAGAAAAAGTTAAAACAAAACCTAGAAATGCAGTAATTACTGATAGTGTGTCACATTCTCTACCCATAATGTCCTACCTCTACACGGAGGCGATGGAAGTTCTTTTCATCTGCTGTCTTCCTGGCCCCTTTCTGTACTCCCTGCAGGAAGCTTGTGGGAGCCTGGCATCACAGGAGAAAGGCTAAAGAACAATTCTCTGCTGGTGAGTTTTAACCTGTGGAATGAATCAACCACTTACAAGATCCTCGTGAATGGTTTTCCAAACAAAGAGACCAGAAGCTGTTATGAAGACATTCAGTTCATTACCCAGGTAACTTCCCCTTTGAAACAGCCCCAAACCAACTACACCCTGATGCCTTCCTCAAACAGTCCCAGTGCAAAACCTGCTGGAGAGACCTGGGGACTGGGGAGGCCTGGTTTTGAGTCTGCCATGTGTTATTAATGTTTTTATTATTATGGTTTTTATTTTTATTTTATATATGCTCTGCCACTTGTTATTAATATGTTTATCATTTTTATTTTTATTTCATATAGAAATGTATAACTATATAATTATTATTCATTTTTATTTAATGTTTTTATATTACTGTTTAATAATGTTATTGCTTTAAGGTTTACAAAATGCTTTAATACATTATTTAATTTGATCTTCACAATAACCCTAGGAGTCCAGGATTATAATCCCCATTTTACAGATAAAGAAACAAAGAGTTTAACCAGGGCCAAATAGCTACTAAATGCCCACGGTAGGATTTGAACCCAGGTTTCCTGACTTAAAAGTCTAGTGTCCATTTTACTACCTCTGTCATTAACCCTGTGACTTTGGAAAAATCACTCCATCCCACTGAAGATAAATTTCCTCATCCCTAAAATAAACAATTCTGGCTTTCCCGATGTCATATCTCCAGCCCGTAAACTTCCACTGTCCTTTCTTTTCTTCTCCCCTATGACCTTTCCTATACTACCTTTATTCTTCAATATCTTTTCTTCTTCCTTTCTCTCTCCCCAGCCCAGAGAAGATTTCCACAATCGGATAAATGTCACATTTCCCTTGCAAAATGTGAATGCCTGCTGCCAGTACAGTATACAGGTAAGACCCTGAGTCCAGGAAATGGCCCTGTCAAAGACAGCAGTGTACCTTCCTGCTGTGGGAGTCAGGTGAGGAAGTTATACTGGCCAAAGGGAACTCAGAGGATGTAGGATTATTCTCTCTCCAAGTAGAGAAGATAGACTCTCTGCAAATAAGGCACTCTAAAATTTTCCTTCTCTACCCTATTTGTTTCCATTCCAAAGTAATCTACCACATGGGCATGTGTCAATTTGGGGTAGAAAATCAAGCATAGAAATCCTCTAGCTTGAGAAGAAGAACCTTTCATCTTCTGGAAACCCTATCATATCTTTCATAGCAACGAAACTCCCCATGCTAAATTCAACAGATACCATCGGTTTAATTTTGTCAAGTCAAACCACATAGTTGTTATTTCCCTAAGTGGCAGAAGGGCACACTTGCATGGGCTATCACCTACATTTTGGGGGTTGTTTTTGCTTACCCATTTTGGTACTTTCTATAATTTTTGGAGGGAGGTTGCTTGTGTTGTCTTTGTGTTGTTCTTGTCCATATATTTGAATATTTGTGTGGGTTGGACAATAAAATTTATGGGTATGCATTTTTTTCTAAACTAAAAGAAACTCTCTTGTAGCCAACATCTTGTCCAGGTATTCCTTGAAGAGTTTCTTGTTTGAGCAGAGCCAGCAGTAGACAGTCAGTCAATTTCAATTAGCATTTATTAAGTGCATAGGATACACCAGGTACCCAAAGCTGACTTTCTTCTCTCTTGTGTCTCTGTTACCCCAGATCCAGCCATTCTTTAAGAGTTGTCCGAATGACTGCCTTAGACACACACTGTCCATCCCTTGCCCAGTGCTACCATCACCAACACCCAGTAAGATGGGTCCCTTCCCACCTGAGTCATTGCTGGAGGGATGGGGAAGGGGCTGGAAAGGGGCAAGAATTTGGGTAGTTCCCAGTCTGTGTTCTGGATGACTTATAACTTTTTTTCCTTTTGTCCTTTCTTTGTTCACTTTGTAGCTTGTCCTCCAGGTAAGCAAGCCCAAGCCTTGTCCTAGAGCTATGCACAGGGACACAAAAGTGCCACGTGAGTAGCCACCTTTTGAGACTAAGACAGTGGAGGAGCAAGATGACCCTAAAAGTTATTTGACAAACACTTACACCTTGCCAGCTGTATGGCCTGCTGGGACATCCATTCCCTTTTCTGTGTCAGCTTTCTCACTTGCAAAACTCAATCCAATAAACATTTACTAAGGGCTTCCTGTATATTGTGAGTGTCATGAAAGTTTAGATGTTGGTCTCTGCCCTTATAGAGCATAGAAGTAATGTAATAAAAGTCCATTTGTTTTTAACATTTTAAGATTTTACAAAGCACTTTCATCACAACTCTGAGATGATATAATCATTATCACTCACACTTAGAGATAGGGAAACTGAGGCTATGAAACGTGACATAGTCATACAGATAGTAAATATTAGAGCTGGTGCCAGAAGCCAGGTCTCCTGACTTTGGAGTTCAATGTTCTTTCCATTGTACCAAACTTACTTTTGCAAAATGTTGGCATGTAGAATTATTAGCATTTGTGCATAGTGGTGTGGATCATAAACATTGACTGATTGATCCACAGAGGATAGACTCTGAAGGACCAGATAGGAGGGGTAGCAGGGTTGTTAGATACGTCCTTCCATCCATCTCTCACTGGTTTCCTTTTGCCATAGACGATGTGTCACTGTGGGTTTATTGGTTTATTACTGGCATCTGTATCCTGCTGGTGGGTTCTGTCATACTCCTGGCCATTTGCATGACTCGGAGGAAGCCTGGTAAGAAACAAAGTAGCAGAGACATTGAAATGTCCTTAGCTTTTAGTTTTGTGTTTCTTCTCATCTATTGCTCTCCCTCTTTTTCTTCTTCCCACTGCCCCAAAGCTAAGTACCCTATATGAGGATGAGGCCACATCCCCCTTTACCCATATCTCTTCACTCCCAGATAAGATAGAGGCTTCCTCTCCCTCTCTGTCTCCTCCCTATAACCACAGATGAATTTCCAATAAGTCCTTACCAGGACAGCGTTCCCTAGAGTAAAAGGTCAGATAACCATAAATGAAATGCTACAGTTACTAATCACTGTAATTAAAGCTGAGGATGAATATTTGAGACTCTCATACTGTTCCTTGGTTAGCACTACATATATTCTAAGCAAATTAAATACTGGACCTGAGGTTCAGAAGTATTTGATTCCTCTATGTCACCTGAACACATCATTTACTTTTGCAGGCTATAATTTCACTTAACCCCACACACAAACAAAAAGGGGGCAGGAAATTATTATAATAGGAAGATAATTATTGAATAATAGTTAAGTCTTGATTATCTAGTTAGGGTGACATCCAGATCCTTTAGTTCTCAATTTCTTTTTTACTATAAGAATTTTGACCATTTCCTCAAGCATGAATGGTTGATAGGAAAGAAAACACTATTCTGTCTCTCTTGCCCATTGTGAACAGTGCTAGGGAGGGAAGAGGCTAAAAAAAGTAGAGACTGAAGTGGATGTCTTAAATATTTGCTTTGTTTTTTTCATGGACATTGGTATTTCCATATCCTCTCTTAACAGACATGCATATTAGTAAGGGATGACTTTCTTTTTTTTCAAGCATTGCATCACTGTGGTTTAGACTTGCTTAAGCAAGACTATTTGCCTTCCTCTTCTCAAAAAATATAAGAAGGAAATATCAGTAAAGAACTCAGCAAGGACTGCTTATAAACACTTTTCTGTGCAAGACTTAAGCTTTTAGCACTGATGCTTTTGGGGAAGATGCATTTCCTAAAGTGCACATGCTAATAATGTGTGGAATAGGAAGAGTAGGTCTACAAGGGAATGAGGTTGAGTCTGGACCCCAGATTAGGGTTCAACATTCATTTATTTCATTGATTTAGGCCAAAGTCAGGCTTCCTAGATAGCTCCTGCCCCACCTCTTCCCCCCCAGAATTGTGCAAGACTTCCCTCTTGTAATCAGTGATACTTTCCTCTCTCCACTTTTATGCCAGTTGGGACCAGGGAGAGGGAGGTGAAGGCATGAGTGCAGGAACTCTCCCATCCTAGCTTTTGCCATACTGTGTCCCCACTTTCCTTCTAAGAGAACAGTTCTAGCATAAGATGACTCGGTCTCATTTATCATTTATTATTTCATCTTAGGGTTTTCCTCTGATAAACCTGAAAATGACACCAAACACCCCGGCAAGTACCTCTTTTCTGTTGTTGTTGTTTTGATTGATTGAGTTTCGGTCTTTGTTCTAGATTGGGGGATTTGGGGAGGGTGGATTTTTTCTTAAGAGAGCGGCACTACTAAGGCTAATTCTTGTTACATTTTGGGCATAACAGCTGATCCCCTATCATATACCATTCTAAAATCCCTTCAAGGGACTTATTTCTCATAAAACCCTCAAGATAATTTCTTGAGTCCACAATGGGATTTCAGGAATAGTGGCTAACCTGGGCAGAGGGCCCCAAACATGAAGGTAGAGAAAGAATCCTTATAGATTAAAAGCAAGTGAAAAAAATGGTATTCTCGCAGAACCCAAGTTAGAAGAATTTAAATCAATTCAAATCAACATTTTCCAAATACTTATTACATGGGAGGCACTGTGCTATGTATTGAAGATAGAAAGACATAAACAAAACAATCCCTTTCTGTCTTAAGAAGTTATTTTACTGACAGGATATGACATATATACAAATAAACATAATACAAGGTAATTTGAGAGAAGAAAGAGCCGAAATAGTACCAGTAAGGAAAGCAGACTTGAGAAAGGAAATGCTTCCTAAGCTGAACCTTGGGTCAAGGTAAGGATTCTGAGAGGTGGAGGATAGTCAAAGCATGTATGAACTCTGAGAGGCAAGAGACAGAACATTTGATTCAGGGAACAACTATTGGTCTCATTTGTTTACAACACAGATTGTGTAAAGGGGAGTAATATGACATAAGACTTAAAAGGAGCCTGATTGTTGAGAGCTTTAATCGCCATGTTGAGAAACTTTTCTTTTTGTATCCCAAATAATATCCCAGGCCCACCAAAGGTTTTTGAATAAAGGAGTGACTACGCAATAGTATAAGGGATGGATTGGAGGGGCAGAGAGATTAGAGTCAGGGAGAGCAAGTAAGAGGCTGTAACACTGGTCTAGGACAAATCTTAGAAGCCATTTGGTTCAACATACACATAAGCAGTTCTCTCTATAGCATTCCCAGTAAGTGACTATCCAACTTGTCTTTGAAGTCCTCTGATGATCTAGAACTTACTACCTCTAGGGACTGCCTACTTTTGTACACCCCTAACTGTTTTCTCTCTAACTTCAAAATCTACCTCTCTGAAGTCTATCAAGAGAGATACCTCTGCATACTAAATATGTTCCATTTCATGAGCCTTCCCTCTGATTCTTGTTAAAATGATGACAGTGATGAAATAAGGGAGTATGATGAAGAGAGGAGGCAGTTTCCTGGAAAAGACAAACATGTTTGATACTGTTTTTCTTTAAGTTTTGGTGTATTGGTTTTACACTAAAATGTCATTATTCTAAATACAAAAACAGGCAAAGACCTCTGTGCTTATGCCAAGTATAAATGAGCTCCCTTGGTGTAACATACTACAAACCCTTAAGCATTTGGCAGTCTCAGCAGACAGACTGACTCTTGAATTTGAGCTCCATATTTCAGCCAATACAAAGGATATTCAGCATTGGAAATGATACCAATTTAAACTGTTGGGGTGGGGGGCTATTCTCGTTTCTTTCAGAAATTCCACCCCTGGACAACCATACTCCTCCACCCTTAAAGCCCCGGAAAGTCTGGATCATTTACTCAGCTGATCACCCCCTCTATGTGGATGTGGTAGTCAAGTTTGCCCAGTTCCTCATCACTGTCTGTGGGACTGAAGTGGCCCTGGACCTGCTAGAGGAGAAGTTGATCTCAGAGGTGGGAGTCATGGCTTGGGTGAGTCGACAGAAGCAAGAAATGGAGGAGAGTAATTCAAAGATCCTCATCCTGTGTTCCCGAGGCACCAGAGCCAAGTGGCAGGCAATCCTTGGCTGGGAAGAGCCTGCTATTCAGCTCCGGTATGATAGGTGGAAACCTGCTGGGGACCTATTCACAGCTGCCATGAATGTGATCCTTCCAGACTTCAAGAAACCAGCCTGCTTCGGCATGTATGTGGTCTGCTACTTTGATGGCATCAGTGATGAGGCTGATATCCCTGACCTATTCAACATCACCTCTAAATACCCACTGATGGAGAAGTTTGAGGAGGTTTATTTCCGGATCCAGGAACTAGAGATGTTTGAGCCAGGTCGAGTGCACCGGGTTAGGGAGATCACTGCTGAAAACTACCTCCAAAGTCCCAGTGGCTGGCAGCTCAAAGAAGCGATACAGAGGTTCCGGGAATTTCAGGTCAAATGCCCCAACTGGTTCGAACAGGAGAATCTCTGTTTGGAGGATGAAGACAACTTGTCATTGCTGAGTGAAGAGATGATTGAGGAGTCACTATTACCACCAGGAGGGAGAATAATGAAACAGGTGCCTCTGGTACAGGAACCTTCTCCTGAGGACCATTTGGTGGTGGACCTCTTTATTAATGAGGAAGAAGGGGTCTCTAGACTGGACACTCAGTTTCTGCCTCAAGGGGCTACTGTCACCCACCAAACAGTAATCCCCATAGAAGAGGCTCAACTGACTTCTGTAGTGGAACCCTCATATAAGAATGGTAATAGTAAAGCCAGGCGACAGGCAGTGGTAGGTGGAGATGACATGGAAGGTGTCCCTCTGATGGAGACCAGTGTTATCTGTCGAAATAGTGTATTCCTTCTCCCCATGGACTCTGAAGCTTCCCCTTTCTCCAGTACTCCAGTTCCTTCCCCCAACTGCCTCCCAGCTCCAGTGAGAGAACAACTAGAGGGTTTAATGTACTCCCTCTTCCAGCAGAGTCTAAGAAACTCAGGTGAGGAAGAATGGGAAAGACAGCAACTGGTCTTCAATGACCCTTATACACCCTATGAGGAAGAGCAGAGGCAATCAGTGGAGTCTGATCAGGGCTACATCTCCAGGAGCTCCCCACAGCCTCCCGAAGGATTTGTGGAAAAAGAGGAGGAGGAGGAAAAGGAAGAGCAAAATGCAGGTATGGCTACAGAGTTTCCTTCTCCCACTGTTTTGGAGAATCTGAAGAACCTTCAACAGCAACTGTTATTCCAAGAGATACAACAGAACCCTAACTGGGGCTACCTAGATGGAAGGAGGTTATCTACAGAATTGTAGTCATCCTATTAAGTGTGTTATAGGTCTGGGTTATCAAAGACACTGAGAAAGAGAATGCACACCTGTAATCCTATCCTGATCCTAATAATGAGAATCTCAGGAATAAACTTTCCTCTTTTAAATGTAAGTGTATTCCTCCTAAAATTGCCCCCTTTGTAAACTTGTGACTTAGCACTGAAGTATCAATTAATTCCCAGGGATGAGCCTGCCCATATTAGGGGGAAAATATTGACAGGAAACAGAATAAAAAAGATATAAAATACCAAAAGGAAAAAGAGTCTAAAACCCTCAGTTTTGTTTCTGGTGTTAATATAAATATAAAACAATTAGGTGATGGGAGAGGATTTCCTTCAAGTTTTTCAGATAGTCACTGGAAGGGACCTCTAGAGTTGCAGCTGCCTGAGATAAAATTGAGATTTGAGCCTTCAAACTGTCCTGCTTAAAGACTTAAAGTCCCATCACCAAAGAGGTTTGAGAGGTTAAGGAGTGTTTGACTGTGCAAAGACACAGACTGACATGTTAACTTAATGAGGAAAACCTTTTGAGGAAAAGTCATCATACAGACTTAAGTGTTCAATGTGCATTTGATATTACCTTCCTTTCAAACCAGAATGGCACTTCAAGGCTCCATTCTTGCACCAACCCCCTTGGAATGGACTAGAACTCAGAGGACATTAAAGCTTCAGGGTACCACAAAGATCATCTATTCTAACCTTCATTTTTTTTTTTGAGATATGAAAATTGAGACCCAGATTGCTGAACTACTACTACTGCCCACTTTCACTGCCCTGTGAGGGTTGGGTCACCAGAGGGTGACTGGTACCTTTTGGTTAAAGGGTTTGTGTTTCTAATATATAGCTCAAAAGCCCCATCAATAAGCTTCCCATTAGCAGTCATCCAGTTGACCTAATTAATTACCTCTTTGCAACAATGTTTACTAATGTGATATGGTAAAATAGCAAATACAAACATTTCTTCCATAGACATAAGGTATACTTTTTCACATGTACACAAGAAGAAGGGGGAATCACACTTATAGAGTACAATGATGGTGAAATACATGAGTGGGATACACATGTGGCAAAGGCAATTCACAGTTCCAGGGGTGAAGTTCCTCCCTCAACTCAGTTTTGTTCCACTTAATTATGTAGCAACAAGGAGAGCAAGTTAAAATCTAGATGCAATGGCCCAAGTTTTACTGCTTCACCTTGACCACATCTCTTTTCACCTGGAACTATGGACATTAGCTTCTTACCGAAAATCAGCCTGCCAAAATCTCCATGGAATTTTCCTCAACCTCCTCACAAAATATATATTGTTATATGTTTCTATATTGATATCATTCAGCAGGCTTCTCCACTGCCAGAACCCTAGTGATGATATGCTCTTGGGCTAGAAGCATAATTGTGTCCAGTTTATTTCTTGTTCTCCCTTATTTTGGGCTATTTCTTTATTTAACACCACTACCACCCACAGGGCTTTCCAGCTAAATGTCAAGCAATACTGAAAATTCTTTCAGACAGAATTCTTCCTCAATCCACAGCACTAGCTAAGAGCAAAGGGTACTTACTGATTTTTTTCTCTCTTTGACCCAGGAAAGCCCATTGGAGCCTCTACTATTGGTCAAAGTCATCATGAGTCTTTTTGTATACTTGTACATTTACTTGTATTATTTTGAATGATGGCAAATAAACAACACCTCAATACTCAAACTGATTCTATGGTTTACCCCCAGAGTTATGCCTGCTTCTCCCTGGACACATTCCTTCCCAGTTACTGAATTTCATTTCTCCAATTAAATTCTCTTGGCAGGGAGCTTTGGGTCTACCTCTTGACAAGAACATTATTTTAAAATGTTTTATTTTATTCCAGTGACGTGTAATGACAATTTTTAACATTCATTTTTTAAAATTTTGAGTTCCAAATTTTCTCTCTCCCTCTCTCACCTCCCCCCAGTCAGTAAGCAAGTGGATATGACAAGTTATACATATGACAAGAGTACTTCTTAAAAGTGAGCATTATCTAGCCATACCAGATCTCAAGCTGTTTTACAAAGCAATAATCATCAAAAACAATCTGCTACTGGGTAAAAAACAGAGTGGTGGATCAGTGGAATAGATTAGGTACACAATTATGTTTATGTCTAGTGTATGATAAACCCCAAAACTCAAGTTTCTGAGACAACAACTCACTATTTGACAAAAACTAGAAAACAGTATGGCAGAAACTAAGTAGAGACCATCATTTTACACCATATATAAGATCAATATAAGTAATACCATAAACAAATTTGGAAGGAATGATTTACCTATCAGATCTATGGAGAAGGGAAGAATTAATGATCACATATGAGATAAAATGGATAATTTTTATTATATTAAATTAACAGGTTTTTGCACAAACAAAATCAATAAAACCAAGATTAGAAGGAAAGCAGAAAGCTGGGAAACAATTTTTATACTGTGTCTCTGATAAAGGTCTCACTTCTCAAATACATAGAGAACTTAGTCAAATTTATAAGAATGCAAGTCATTCTTCAAATGATAAATAGTCAAGATATTTGAATAGGCAGTTTTCAGATGAAGAAATCAAAACTATCTAGTCATATAAAAAAAGTTCTACATCACCATTGATTAGAGAAATATAAATTAAAATAAATGAGGCACCACCTTACACCTAATCAGATTGGCTAATATGACAGAAAAGGAAAATAAATGTTGACGGGGATTTGGGAAAATAGAGACACTAATGCACTCTATTAATGGTGGAGTTGTGACCTGATCCAACCATTCTGGAGAGCAATTTGGAACTATGCCCAGAGGGCAATCAAACTATATAACCTTTGATTCAGCAATACCACTATTAGGTCGGTATCCCAAAGAGATTTTTAAAAGGGGGATCATGTGGGGGAAGACCTATTTGTACAAAAATATGGTACTTTTTGTGGGTGACAAAGAATTAGAAATTGAGGGGATGCCCATTAATTGAGGAGTAACTGAATAAGTTGTGGTAGATGATTGTAATAGAATATTATGCTATAAGAAATGACAAGTAGGATGATTTCAGAAAAATCTGAAAAAAGTTACATGAACTGATGCAAAGTGAAGTGAACAGAAAAGTGAAGTGAACAGAACCAGGAGAACATGGTACAAAATTATTGAATACAAAATTACTGAAT
The DNA here is from genome assembly GCA_028658325.1 of Potorous gilbertii. Lineage (NCBI taxonomy): Eukaryota > Metazoa > Chordata > Mammalia > Diprotodontia > Potoroidae > Potorous > Potorous gilbertii. The sequence continues at coordinate 164,578,513 of CM053770.1, forward strand.
GATTTGGCTATTCTCAGCAACATAAAAATCCAAAACAATTCCAAAGAACTCATGATGTAAAATACTATTCACATCCAGAGAAAGAACTCATGGAGTCTGAATGCAGATCAAACTATATTATTTTAAATTTTTTCTTTTTGGTCTGTGTCTTCTTTCACAACATATGAAGATATGTTTTGCAAGATTGCACATGTGTAACATATCAAATTGCTTGCAGTCTCAGGGAAGGGGAAGAAGTAGGGAGGAAAAGAGAATGTACAACTCAATATTTTTTTAAATGAATATTAAAAATTGTTTTTACACGTAATGGAGGAAAATTAAAAAATGTTTAAAGTGAGCATGACATTGTCATCATCAAAGAGCATTCATTGAGTATGTTCAGGGATTCAAGGTGGAAGCAAATTCTGGTTCTGTTTCTTGTCATGTGTTCACAATGTGTTCACATTTTCCCCCGTTTTAAACAAAATGAGATGGGATATTTGCATTAGATGTAACATGGTATAGGTAACACATTTGCTCCCAAACCCAAATTATCAGTCCTATTTAGGACAATATCCGAACACATTTTGAGTTCTTTGTTGAAGAAGGATGATTAAATAAAATTTTTTTTAAAAAGAAAAACTTCCAGCCTGCCTGAATGGAAGCAGATGGCTCCACCCACAAGCACTCCAGAAAAAGAAAAGACACATCAAATAACCATCAAAAAATCCAATGAGAAACTATAGCAAATTCTTTCTATATCATTCAAATGTCAGTTGGAGCTCGTAGTGGTCTTTTAGTATTTGAGGAACCAGAAAGTCATGCTAGTGTTTTCTGAGTCAGTCACTGCTCAAGGGAAGTTTCAGTACATTTCAAGGAAAAGAATTAGCTCAGTTCACATGGTGCAGGATTCTGGAAGATATCTCCTGCCATGTCCGAGATAGGGTGGGAGGAAGATTCCTAATATTGGGTAGTTTCCTATTTTGACATTTTTCTTGTTAACTAATATTTGACATATTTCTTATTAACTAAGTGCAAAGCTCAATAGTTTTGAAGTGTTGTCCAACACCTTCTAAGTTATAGTGAGCTCACCATAATTATTGGTGCTTCACCCTGTGAAATTCCATCATCATCCAATCATTCCTTTGGTTCAAGTAATGCATTCCACAAGCTTCTCATTATAAATTATAAAAACTCTTGAGTAAAGGGGTTGCATTAATCTATTCATCAATAAGACTGAAGTATAAATTTATTTTTCAGAACTTGCTAGATGGCCTAGATAATGTGAGGGAAGGGGATGCTTGAGGATGCAGGAAAAAGGAGTAGGATGAATATTGGAAATTAGTGGGTGAATATTGGAAATTAGTACTGAAGAGGGAGGAACTCATTACACAAATCACAATTTTGCCCACTGCAGTCCTAACCTATCCTACTGTGGGTCTCTTTCTTTTCATTATTAGAACCTCCCCCAAAAGAGTTGGCTTAGAAGGGAGAGAAAATAAAATTAAAATCAGTGCTTGCTTTTCAACACTTACCTTATGTGTTGAATAGCAAAGAACATTAAAACCAATAACTTATCAAGTTGATTGTATCTTTCTTCCTCTAGTCCTTACTGAATAATACTAGTTGACAGCCACCTTGTGTTGTGTTCGTCCTTCATTGCCAAAGAAGACCATGCCATCAGAGAAATGATGACATGACTTTCACTTGACTTTGTTTTGAGTGAGGGAGGGCTATACAAGATCACCAGCCTCACTTCTCCTCTGGAGCCATCTGAATCCAGTGACAAGATATTCATCAGGATGACTGGAGATGACCCAGGATGCACTGGGAGACCTTAGCCCCTTTAGGTCAAGGTCTATTCAGGTACTTACTTAGGGTGAGGTAACGCCCATTCAGTGAATAGGCCTGTTTGAGAAGTAGTCAGGGGATGACCTCTTTAATGAGGCAAAGAAAAAGAACTACATCAGGCTGGGAGGGAAACAGCAACAGTTACTATTGATAATCACTCTTAAGCCAGGAGGGTCCAGAAAACAATCCTTAAATGGAGCTTGGACAGGGGCCTAGTGTTGTCCAATCTATGTGCTTCAGAGTACACTAGGTTTAAGGTGTGAGGAGAGGGGAGAGGAGGGAAGGAGAGGGGAGGGGAGGGCAGAAAAGGAAAAGGGAGGGGAGAAAAGGAGAAGGGAGGGGAGGGGAGGGCAGAAAAGGAAAAGGGAGGGGAGAAAAGGAGAAGGGAGGGGAGGGGAAGGAAAGGGAGGGGAGGAGAGGAATAAATCTAGTCAGTAAACCTTAAGTTCACTGGGCTTTCTCTGGCCATCCAAATTTACTTCCTTTAGAGAGGAGAAGGAAGGGGAGGGGGAGACAGACAGGACAGGAGGAGCTGAGTTACCCAGCTAGCTGGGTCCCCATTCAGGCAGCTGCGTGGACTTGACAGCCATTTAATAATGTAAAGGAGACAGTGGGTGTCTCAATTCTAAAAGTGCTGGAATCTGGTTTGTTGAAAACCTAGAAAGACTGACTGCTAGTCATTGTATCTGAAACTTAAGGAGGCTTCACACTTATTGGGGAGGAGTAGAGGAGGGAAGATCACACAAATGCTTTTTCACTGGTCTCAGACTCTCTAATTAGCTGAGTTTAGAAAGAAAAGGCATTCAAAGCCTATTATGATGGTGAAGAAATGTCTTTTTGTTTAAGTCTCTTACTTATTTTATAAATAATCAGAAGTCAATCTGTTCAGATCTCAAATCCAAACCTAGACACCATTGCTTGTCTGGTGACAGACCATCCTAATTGCAGGCAAAATATCTCAAATTTGTTTAGTTGCTAGGGTTAGCCTTGAAAATTCCAATGCATAAGGCAATGATAGCCATCACAGTGACTTTTGAGAATTTCATGTGAGAATAAGAAAGGAAAGATCTTAAAACAAAGCACACTGTAAGCATGTCACAAGTCTCAAGGTTTTATTTTCAGAACAGAATCTAGTTTTATTTTTAAAAGAAAAAAATAAATTTGTGATGGATGCTAGTGGGGTTGCCACTTCCCTATATCTCACAGGCCCAGTTGCCATCACCCTTTCATGACCACACTTGGTATCAGAGGAAGATCAGGGCTGGAATGGAGTTTAGAGCTTATGTAGTCTAACCCCCTCATTTTACAAATGGTGAAATTGAAACCCAGAGACGAAATGACTTTGCCCAAGGTCACACTATTAGCTAGAACTCATTTCTCCTGGACTTTTTCCACTCAACCATGCTGCCTGATAAGAGGGGAGGGGAGGAGAAGGGAAAGGAGAAGGTGGGAGGGAGGAAAGGATATAGCCTAGATAAAAATTCCCTGGGACCTTTCAGGACTGATCTGCTCTCCTGTTGTAGTAGTTGTTGAGGCTTTTTCAGTCATGTCTGACTCTTTGTGACCTATTTGGGTATTCTTGGCAAATACACTAGAGTAGTTTTTCATTTCCTTCTCCAGCTCATTTTTACAAATAAGGAAACTGAGGCAAACAGTGTTTAAATAACTTTCCCAAGGTCACACAGCTAGTGCCAACTTTGAACTCAGAAAGATGAGACTTCCTGACTCTATGCCTGATGTTCCATCCACTTTGCTGCCCTGATCTGATCTCCTAAGAGTCCTTATATGTACTTGGATCTTTCTCCTCAAGCTATTTTATAACCCTTTCACAGCCAGATGCCTTAAAAAGCTGCCTTCACTTGTTGCCTATACTTTCTCACTTCCCACTCACATCTTGTCCCCTTGCAATCTGGTTTCCATCTCCCCACTAGTCAAATGAAACTGCTCTTTCCAAGGCCACTGATAATCTAAATCTAGTAGTCTTTTTCTCAGTCTTCAAATTTCCTAACCTCTCTGTAGCATTTGACACTGTTGAAAATCTTCTACATGCTTTCTACTCCCTGGATTTTTCAGTCAGTATTGTCATGGTTCTCTTACTACCCTGTTTCTTCTTTGTTTCCTTTGTAGACCCATCGTCCATTTACCACCCCCTATCCCTAGGTGTACCCTCAGGGATCTATTATGAGCCTTCTCCTCTTCTTTCTACCTTCTTTCTCTCTGTGATCTCATCAGCTCCTAGAGTCTTAACCACCAGATGATTCCCAGATTTATGTATCTACCGCCATCTCTTTCTTGGGCTAAGTTCCCACATTTCCAGCTGTCTGTTGGACATGTCCAGTTGTATGCCCCATAAGCATTTCAAACTCAAAGTGTCCAAACTAGACCTCATTATCTTTTGTCCTAAATCTGCTTCTATTCCTAATTTCATTCATTCATACAATCATTCTTTCCATCACTCAAGCTTACAACCTAGGAGTCACCCTTTAATCTTAAATCTCTTTCACAAAAACACCTCTATCCAATCAGTTGCCAAGTTTTGTCAATTCCACTTCCTCAAACTGTCTTGCATCTATCCTCTTCTCTCCATGCTGCCTTAGTCCAGGTCCTCATTCCCTCTACCCAGAGTGTAACAGGGCTGGGAAACCTTTGGCCTCAAGGCCACATGTGGCCTTCTAGGTCCTTGGGTGCAGCTTTTTGACTGAGTCCAAGTTTTACAGAAAAAAAATCCTTTTATTAAAGGGATTTGTTCTGGGAAGTTTGGATTCAGTCAAAGGGCCCCACATGAGGACCTAGAGTTTAGTCTAGACATGAGACTATGGCAATAGTTTCCTAACTGGTCTCCATGTAGTTTCTCCTTCCCAATCCATTCTCCATACAACTGATAAATTGATATACCTAAGCACAGATATGATCATGGCACTCTCTTGCTCAAGGTCCTTAATTACTTCCATGTTGCTCTTTGTATAAAACACAAACTCCTCTATTTTGCCTATAAAGTTCTTCACAACCTTCCACACAAGCTCCAGGTTATCTTCCCAATCTACATTATTCACCCTCATATATTCTATACTTGAGCCAAACTGGCCTATATATTGTTCCCTATACACAAGACTTCATTTCCCCCTTCTGTGCCTTTACATAGGTTGTCCCACCTTACCTCCATTTCTTGGAACATCTAGATCCCTTGAGGTCTCAATTCAAGTGCCACATTCTTATAGAAGAGGCCTTTCTTAACTTGTTCAGTTATTAGTGAATTCTTCCCAATCATTGTGTATTTTGAGGATCTCCTATATGTACTTATTTGTGAACTATGTACTTACCTATTGTTTACCTCTAGTTAGAATATAAGTTCCTTAAGGACAGAGGTAGTCTTATATTTGTATTTGTATTTCCAACAACCAGCATAATACCTGTTAATATAATCCATACTGATTACTTGAATGATTCTGATCCTTTCCCAATATGGATTTCAGCAGACCAAGTTTAGAACTTGAAAGCAGTCATTGGGGTCGGCGGGAAGGGTCCATAATTTATGCCTATACCCATGTTCAAGCTGTCATTCTTTATACCAAGAGTTTACAGCTTATGTATCTTAGAGTGAAAGTGACAGGATTTTCTGTCAAAATTCTAAGTCTTTTGCAGTGGATGACTTGGGTCTCAGTGTCATTTTTAATTGTTCTACCTTCCTCCTTTACCCTTAGCTATCCTTATAGCAGTGAAAGAAACAAAGAAGTATATTCCTTAATTTCCATCACTCCTTTTCATGCATCTTTCTTTAAGACCAAACGACTTCATGCCTTACCTCCTCCCCACATATACACATCCATTTTTCTGCTTCCATAACTTTACTTATATTATTCCTTTCAACTAGAGTGCCATCTACTCTCATTTCCAGGATTGTCTTCCCAATCTCTTCAAGGACCAGCTTAAAAATGCCACTTTCTCTCCCTTAATGAAATCCTTGATCCTTCTAGCCAGAAACAAGGTATAGAAAGTGTTATGGAAGTTTTGAGAGGAGATTTTTTTTTGAGAGGAGACTGTACTTTTATGACATTACTATATAATTATTCATTTACAACACTGTAAACTCCATGATGGCAAGGACTGTATCTTACTCATTTTTATATCTCCACTTCTACTCCTACCCCCTACCTCCTTACTGCCCTTAGTAGTGATCTAGCATAAGGCATTACATAGATAATTTACTTAGCAAATAAATTATGGGTTAACAAATAAAATAAGTTATGGGTTCATGAATTCCTCAGTCTGTTTTGTTTTTGTTCTGTGATTTTGTGTGAGGTTAGGAAAGAAGAAAAGACAAGATCTGAACTTTGAGAAGAAATATTTTGAATGTCAAGGATGGAAAAGCAGAAATTAAGAGCCGCTAATGCCTTGGGAAATTCTCCCCTGGTTTTTTTTCTATCTCTTTTACTCCTACTTTTGTGTCACATCTCCATGAAGATGCTGCCTACAACTTCACCTCTGGTCAAATGATATGATAAAGCTTTGCAAACTTTAATGTATTACAGAAATATTAGTGATCAATGACTGGCATTTCTATACGACATTGAAGTCTGCGAAACTCTTGACAGATATTTACATATTATCTCCTTTGATCCTCACAACATCCCTGGGAGGTTAGGCACTATTAGTATCCTCATTTTATAATTGAGGAAAATGATGCAGGAGAGGGGTTAAGCAAATTGCCCAGGATGACACAGCTAGTAAGTGTATGAGTCTGGACTTGAACACGTCTCTTTGTCTCCATGTCCAAAGCTCTATCCCCTGGACAGCTTAGAATAACAATAGGCAGCATTTATGTAATGCTTTAAGGTTTACCAAATGCTTTACAAATGTTATCTCATTTTATCCTCACAAAAACATTAGAGGTAGATGAAATTAACTTGTATTAGCTGTTATATAGTTCCAGCCTCTGTCCTGAACTTTAGAACCACATTTCCAGCTGTATGTCATATTTCTACTTGACATCTCAAATTCAACATGTCCAAAATTAAACTCACCATCCAATGCTATAACTTGCCCCTTCTCCTGACTTTCCCATTTTACCAATGGCATTAGTACTTTCCTAATCATCCTTACTGGGAACTGTCTTTTGCTATGCCCTTCTCTCATCCACCCCTACATCCATCTCGTTTTGGGAAGTTCTAAGAGGTGCAGGTTCCCTCTTATATCCCATAACCTTTTCTTTATTCTCTCTCTCTCTCTTTGAGTTACCTTTTGTACTTCCCTTTCCACAATGCCTGGCACATAATAGGTAATAAATGTTTATTGATTAAATGATTATTTAGTCAGGGTCAGGCTTGCTTGGGGGTAGAATAAGGTGTCATCTATAAAATGCAATCAGAAGAATGAAAGGAAAGACCTCTGACTGTGTACCCTGTTGAAAATAAGTTGTCTTTTTTTTGCTTTTAAAACCTAAGCAACAGAATATGCCCTCTAGATGCAGGAATTCCATCCCTGGGAGGAGATTGTCTGGAGTAAAAGTATGGGAAGGAATCCCTCTATCTCTTAGCTTCTTATTTTAATATATTTATTCCTTGCTAATTAGATGTGATGCTCTGTAGTTTCAAGTGTTGTCAAGTGAAAAATCCCAAGAATTTCACCAGAGATATAGGAGATGCATTTCTGATGTCTCATTGCATAAATACAAGAATCCCTAGGATGTAGGTGAACAGCTGTATTAAATTATTGTACCTTACCAACATCTATCATAGGAGTACTCTTGATATGAGCAATTCCATTCTGAATTTATAATGAGCACATACTCCAATTCCCTAAGTATGTAAACAACTTGAATAGGTAAGTCTGATAATCAAATGTTTATGACCAGCACATCTGGTAAGCTTGACCAAATGATTTGCTTGTATAAGATGCTCAGGCCTTTTTTACTGGAAAGAAGAAGATGAAGGAAAGCACTTTACAGTGTGAAGGTGGGATGATTGACTTACTTAACTCCACCTCCACTTCATATAGGTAATAAAATGGTTGCCCAGTTAGGGACATCAGATTAAGTGGGGAAAGGCTTTGAAAGCAATTTGATGAAATGAATACAATGTTAGACAAGAGGTCTGTTCCAATGTCTACTCTAGCCTTGTGTTACACCTCCTAGGTCCTGTATAGAAGCTCCAAATTACCTGGGATGAGAGGTTTTCCAGGAATTGGAGCAAGTATAGCATTCCAGGATATCATTGAAAAAAAATTATCTTGGTTGAGGATGGGGTGGGGAGAAGGAGGTATCTTGTTACACTTTCACCAATAGTGACTTCCACCAATAACCTTTTTGGCTGGAGGAGGACTCTGTAAGTTTGGAAGGATTTGAAAGATTTTGCACTTCCCACCTTCCCACTAGTGTCCTGATGGAATCCCTAGATCAGCTGGTAACATTGTTGTAATTAGAAGCCAAAGACAGATGAACTCAGATTCATCATACTTAAAGGGAACTTCTTAAGAATCCCACAAACTGGAGAAAAGGATTCCAGTAATCATGTGAGTTACCCTTTTGTCATATGCATTCTCTAAAGCTTGAACCCACTTTCCCCTGGACCCTGTGTATGTGGGAGATTTTACTACAGACTTTGAGAGTATTTTTTCATACCATCTATTCTACCATCTTAGTAAATACTGCTTTCTAAATGCTAAGGCTGACAGACCCAATGTATTCTCAGCTTATAATTGGGGTTGGGGGAGGGAGCAGAGCACATCAGTGAGGAGTTGAGGCGATGATGTCAAAGAATCACCCGTGACTTCCAGGGGTACCCCTAGAAGCACAAGGAGGAGATAGGAGATGTAGCTGGACAAATTCTGGGGACTCAACTCATTAGTGGGAGTGGGAATTGAGAACTGAGAAAAGATGGTTATTTGTTCAGGCACAGGCTACTCAGTCTTTGGCTGAAGTTTTCTTGGGCATAAATATCCTTTACCCCTGCCCAGGGAGGTGGCAGCTCCTTCACATCCATTCTAGCATCACATCAGAAAAACCAATATTATTCCAAGGTTTTATAATCACAATCATTCACAGCACCAAGATTATCCAAATGATAGAAAGTGGATAAGAATAGATACCAGTCAGGAAGCTGACCATGGCTCCAATGCATTTGTCCTTTCACATTTACTTTACATATCGGAGAATTATTTTTCTATGGAAAAGCAAGAGAAGCAAAGGTGTGAAGAAATGAAGGAGAATTGGGGAATTCATATTGTGCTTTCTATGGTAAATCTGGGACCAAAGTCCCCAGCCCTTTAGCAAATGGGATTACAAGGAGTTAGAAATGCAAAAGAAGAAATCAATACTTGGTTCCAAAATTCAATAGCCATATGTTAGAGTCAGTGATAGGGAGGGCAGGGAGAGCAAGTACCCTTTGCCATATCCTTCTCATCTGCTCTTTACCAAATTCCAAAGGGATTAGAAACTTTGTGTATATGTGTGTACATATGTATGTATTTATGCATATATACAGACATGGGCATGTATACACACACATACATATATGTATGCATACATACATATATATACATATATATATATATATATATATATATATAAAATCTCCCTTTTTTCTGGGAATGTTTTAGTGGAAGCTTCTTCATGCAAAATAAGGCCCACTGGTATCATTTCTTTAAGCTAGAGAGAGATTACTTGGCTCTTGTTTTCCCCTCCACATGAGAGGGGATAGAAAGGAAGGGTCTATGAAAAGCCATATAGATAGGCAGCAGTCATTATAAGCCCCTCACAGTAATATACCTTGTGCTCCTACCACTAGCTTCTACCCATAACCTCAGAAGTACCTTTTTGTGAGTGCATATTAGTTTCCTATGCCTGTCACCCATATCTGCCCACCCTAGGTACTTTCTTATACCGGATCACCTTTCCAAAGAAATGTTAGGACTTGGGTTTTAATGAGTTTGTCCATTATAATGCTCTCTCTCTTCTTTCCTATTTCATTTCATTGACAGCTACTAGTTGAGGAAAAGAGTTTTTCCCTTGCCTTGCTCCCTACAATCTCCTACCCCCCACCCCCAAGACAGCAACAAGAACCCTCAAAATATCAGATATGAAAAGCCCATAAAATTCACCAATCCAGATAAGCCCTAGTTGTAACAAGCCCCATTCTTCATCAATCATCACAGATAGAAAATCAAAAAAGGTGACCCAAAGAAATATTGACAGCATTGTTATCCACTCTTGCCCCAAACTATCCACTCTCATCCCTCAACCCTACCCTCATGAACTCACTCCATTCTTGACCCAAGCAACACAACCCTTTTTAATCCACTAAAAGCTCCTGGAAAGGGCACTAGCAAGAGAACCATCTCCCACACCAACTCTACCTCAAATATCCACACATACACCCCCACACACATCCAGAACTTAAGACAATCCATTCTAAGTCACAATTTGGTATAAACACATACATGCCACAGGGAAAAGAAGAGTTCTGGTGGCAGAGGGGAATAGTGGGACTGGTGGCTAATATTCCACATATCCTTTTTGTCACTGGCACCAAATCAACAGGATCTAAAGACAAAATTAAATTCAACTTTCTCCTTTTTATGTGTGTTTGTAAGCAATATCAGTGCACAATACAACAAAAGTTCGAAACACAGAGGTAGTAATTCTTACTCACCCAAGCAAGGGTGATTTGGTCCTTGAAATGTAAAAAACCACACCCAGAGTCAGAGAGGAGGGCAGGACCGGGAAGGGATTGAAGGAAACCTTTACCCTGTTTGAAAACAGTTGGATAGCTCCTAGGTGCTCAGTTCACTCAGGAATGCATAGCCATGAGTTCATAGAATAGTAGGATTAAGAACTGGAAGGAAATTTAGGGATCATAGAATCTTATGTTTAGAGCCAGAATGTACCTTAAAGGCCATCTAGTCCAAACCTCTCATTTTACAGATGAGGAAACTGAGGCTTAGAGAGTTTACGTGACTTGCCCAAGATCACACAGGTAGTAAGTAGTAGATTTGGGAGGTGAATCCCTCCAAAGCTGACATTGTTTCCACTGCATTGCAATCTGCATGTATAGATCAGGAAAATGAGACCTGGAGAAGCAAAGTGATTTGCCTAAGGTCACAAAGGCAGCAATCAGCGAAACCAGGCTTTTAACCCAGCTCATCTGACACCAGAGCCAGTGTTTTTCTGCTCAGTCATGTTCCAGTATGAGTGGAAAGTTGGAGGGGGAAGTGCACAAAGCTCATTCCTTCTTGTCTCTTACCAACTGAAAAGGGTCACCTGGTAAGTGACAAATAGCACACACACACACACATACACACGTACACATTCATTCACTAACGTGCTACAGCCATCACTTATAAAAATCAAGAGCTGGAAAGGATTTTTGAGATCACCTTGCCCAACCTTTCATTTTACAAGTGAGAAAACAAACCTGAAAGGTTAAGTAGCTTGCCCAAGCCAGGACTCAGACTCAGGTTATCTGACTCCAAGGCCAGTGATCTTTATACTATACGACTCTATCTCTACTTGAAAAAAGTTCATCAGAGAAAGAGAAAAGAATAAAGTGGTTGGGTCCAATACCACAGCTTGGGCATAGGTTATCATCAACTATAGTATGGAGGGTCCCATGCAGGGAGGACTGGTAATTCTGAGATCCAGACCAGGGACTGAGTGGCCAAGGTTCAGTTTCCTCTACCATTATTTCTCCTCTGTTCCACTTTCCCCTACAATGTACATGGTTTGTGTGGGAAATAAGATCTATTGGTGGGGATGGGGGACATGAGGAGCAAGAGTGGGAAGTAGACCGTCAGCTTGTTAACTGTTTTGGAGGCTTGAACCTGGAAAAAAAAAAGATGAATTTGGAACAGATTAAAAGGACTCACTTTCTTCACCATCTACTGCCCCTAATCCCAGCAAGCAACTCTCATACTGGAGAGCAGTAAGATGGTAGTGGGAAGGTCAACTTCCATAGCTTTCCTTGCATAGCTATTGTCCCTTCCTAAGAATAACCTGAACCACATCAAAATGAAGGCAAAGTAGAAAGAACAAGTAAGAATATGGGTGGGAAGCAGAAAGTATGAGAAGTCGGGGCATGAGAGAGATATAAGACAACATTCTTCTCCTTCCTTAGTTCTGGGAGGAGACAACCAGAGTATTGACATAGCCATGGGGTCCCGTGTCATTCTCTGGGATGCAGTGGCTCAACTGAGAACCTCCCTGAGGGGTGGGCGGCGGTGGCGATGGGGGTGGCGCTGGGGCAGGGACTCCGTAACCTCCTCGGATCCTGTTAGGGGAACCCAGACTCCCTTGGCCCCAGCAGCCCTCCAGGGCTTCCAATCCCCGGCAACCAAGGAAAAAGAGGTTCTTGAGCATGAAGACTGAGAGTGGCTGCTGGTAGCTCACCACCAGAAGGCAGCGCAAGGCCAACAAAGGCACGTCCACCAAGCAGCCAGCCAGCAATCTCAGGAGCCTGCTACAGCCCCCAGCCCCAGCCCCCCAGGAAGAGGCACTGGCGGGGGTGGCGGTGTTGAGTTCATAGAGCCAGAGTACTGGAGAAGTGAGGGTCAGGAAATAGACAGAGATGAGCAGGTAGCGAAGGTGGGAAGGTAGAGGTACCCGGCCTTCTAGCATCAACTCCACCAGGGTGAAACTGTCCAGTAAGTCTAGACAAGTGCCCAGGAAGCAGCCAGCTGCTCGGTGGTGCTGAGGCTGCAGGAGCAGGGGTCCTGCCGATCCGAGAGGGGCTCCTGCCTCACTAATGGCCCGTACCAAACTGTAGAGCAGGGGCGCAGACAACGCCATAGTGATACGAAAGCCCGTGGTACCGAATGGAGCTCGTAGTTCGATGAGGTCCAGGATGGACGTGCCAAGTATCAAAATCACCTTGGGCGTGAAGGCAATGGAGTAGATCAGCCAGGCCAAGTAGGCAAAAGCGAATTCTCCCCCGGATCCGACAGAGTCCAAACCATCTCCCAGGCCGCCCCCACCGCCGCGGCCCCGGACTTTGCCTCCAGCCCCGGCTCCCACAGCTGCGCCCGATGGAGCAGGCAGGTGGAGAGGTGGAGGTGCCGAGTGGTGGTGGTGCTGGTAGTGGTTGTGCAAGCTAGCGGCACTTACTCCTCTACGGCCACGGCTGTTCTTAGCAAAAAAAATGGCCCAGCCAACCACGACCACCAAATCTGTGGCAATCCAGGAGCACCAGTAGAGATCCGTGACAGTGATGAGATACAAGTCTAGCAGCCCACCTTGAGCCAGCAATAGCACCACGGACAGCGCCTGGTAACCCCACTTGCACTCAGAACTAGGGGCACAGCAGCCTCGCCGACCCCTAGCGGGGCCCCTGGATGGGTGGCCGCAGCAACAGCAGCAGCAGGAGCAGCAAAGAGAGCCGCTGCCACCGCTGGGCCCACTGGGCCCCCCGGAAGAACGGCCCCCTGGCCCTCCGATGGGTCCCGTTCCACTCCCACCAGCAAAATCCACTGCGGTCATACTACAAGAGGAGGTGGATGTGGACTTAGAACAGGAGGAAGAGGCGGTGTGACCGATCAGGTGAGCGCCTCCCTGAACTGGGGGCTCCAGGAGGCCAGACGCCGTGGCGGGTACCAGGGGTTTGCTAATACTGATGCTCTCCTCGTCTTCGTCTTCCCGCTCCGCTCCGGTGCTGCTGCTTGGGGAGCCGCCGAAGCTGCCGCCTCTCCTGCCTCCTCTCCTTCCTCCTCCCCTGCTGGTGCTGGTACTGGTGCTGGTGCTGCTATCCTTAGAGCCCCTCCGGCAGCTGCGGTAGGAGCCCCCGCGAATAAAGAACGGCTGCAGCTGGGAGGCGGTGGGGGGCGGCGGAAAGGAGCCGGAGGAAGAGGAGACTGGACTGTGGTTTCGGAACGCTGAGTGCATTGTCTTCTGAAAAAGTGCTTCGGGGGGCTCCCCAGCTGCTCCTTCCCCGCCAACCCCTGGGGGAGGCGAGGCGGCCGTGGGAAGCCCTGGCGATCTTCTCGGCTTCCTCCTCCTCAGCTGCTAGGTCTTGCAACTGGACCAGGTGGCTAAAAGATCCAAAGTAGAGCTGCTGGACTGGCAAGCTGAGACAGAGAGTGGGAGAGAGTGGGAACTGAAGAGACAGACGGTGATGGGCGGGGGTGACGGTGGAGGGGGTGTTTGTAAAGAAAGAGCTCTGGAAGGGAGGGAGACGAGGAGGAAGGGAAGAAGAAAGATAGGCGGCAAGGAAACCAGGACTGGATTCAGTGAGGAAGGAAAATAACATAGTGAAGAAAGAGGATCATAAACCTGGTTTGCTAGATTTATCTTGGGGAAGAAAAAGGATGAAATACAACAGAAAGGATAGGACTTGGATCAGCTGGCATACCCAAGGTCCTTAGCTAACCCACTGAATCCCTCTACTGGAAAGGAGGAAAGGAAGGGAATAAGCATTTTTAAGGTACCTACTGTGTGTTATGTGTTTTACAAACATTATAATCTCATTCTTTCCTCTCAACTATGAGGTAGATGCTAGCATCCCTATTTTACAATTGAGGAAACTGAGGAAGTGAGAAGTTAAATAACTCACTAGGGTCATACTGCTGTAAGTGTCTGAGGCTGGATTTGAACTCAGATCTTCCTGATGTCCCAGTCAGCACTCTATCCACTTTACTAGCTAGCTGCCTCTAAGAGGAGAAAGTAGACCAAAAAGGTGACTCTTTCTTCTTCCCCAACATGAAGTTTGAGGGGCTAGAAGTGAATTATAGCTTCTCTAGTTCTCACTGTCCACCCTGCATCCCCCACCAGATGAACAAAGCACTATGAACTCAGGTCAGGCCTCAGAATGTGTAGAAAGACTATACAGAAAGAAGAAGCAAGAATTCATTTCAATTCAAGGGAGCAAATTCTTTCAGGGCACTGTGCTAAGCTGTGGGGATACATAAATATGCAAAAGTCCCCACTCTGAAGGAGTTTACACTGAGTGGTAGGGGTAATAATTTGAAAAGAGTGAGAATATTAACCATTAAATCTTTCAACTTCTAAGCTTTTCTTTTGTGGGAGGTTATAGAAAGAAAGACTTGAACTGAGTATAAAGAAGACTTGGAGGAATTTAGACTTGCAAGGGCCAGATCTGAAATTCGGAGAGGAAATTTTTGGAGAAATTTAGAAGAAATTGAGGAAATATTGGAGGACAGAAACCTCTAGGTCCAGATTCTACTTCTGGCTTCTGTGGGAGAAAGTTGCAAGAGAAGGAACAAGGGTAAGGAGAAATGACCTGAAGAGAAGGCATCAAGGAAAAAGAGTAGCTAACTGGCCAACTAAGGCAAATAAAACAAATTGGTAAAATAAACAAGCAAACAAATAAATAAATGATCTGGTATGTAAAACAAGTTGTTGAAACAAGCAAGAGGGAAGGGAAGTAGTATGTAGTAATATTTTATTGGAACAAAGAAAAGAATAGGGTGTGGTCAAGTTATTATGAAGTACTTAAAGGTTGTAAAGGTCTTAACAAAAACGTTTAGGTGATAAGGAATAAATACAAATCCTAAAAACCCTAAACAGTTTGGAAAGTAGAAAATTTTGCATTATTTTACATTGTGTATGATATTTATAAGTAGCAATGGCCAAAAGACTGCTATCAGTGTTCCAAGAGTAATCAGATCTCCCTCTTAGAAGAGGTAAAGAGATATGAGCAACACATTTCCAAATTATCAAGGACAATGTAATGCTACTTTAAAAAAAAATTTCCAATGGAGGAAAAATCTGAAGTGATGGGAGGGAAATGACCCTTATCACTAAGTTGAAGAATGGAAGAATGTCATTGAAGGAGGAGGGAGGGGAAAAGATAAAAGAGTACACTAGAAGCTTAAACACAAATTTGAAGCTCTTCAAGAAGAGGAGAATTTCATGCTTTGAAGGGGAAGTATCTATTTTTGCCCTCCAAAAACATGGAAGACTCACGGAAGCCAACTGGCTTTCAATATATGTCAGAGAAAAAAGAGAAATGGAAGTTAGTAACTTCCTGTTCAGTGGTACTGAGGCAGCTATTAAATGAGCTGACAACAATAGAGAGTTCTATTTTTTTCATAGAGCATTTATCCAAGGAATAGCAGAGAACCTTCCCAGACTTAGAAACCTCATGATTCACAAGGAAAGAAATGATATGTCCAGAAGGAATAACTGCAAAGATTATGAAATCTTGGGAAAGAAACTGAAGGCTACAGGGATACAAGTTTGTTTTCCTTGCTGCTGCCTATTAAAATAAGGCAATGTTCGCAAAAGAGAAAATTGACTTGGGAAGGAATAGCTAAGAAGACTATGTCCGAGGTATGGCATTTGGATTTCTGGACTATGGCTAAAAAGAAAAATGGCCAGGGTTGGAATGTATATTTTCCTGGAGTTTTGCAAGTCTAACCAATGGGTTTTAAAATAAAAGTAAGTGGGGACAGCCTTCAAACTAGATACTACAGACAGAAACAATAATGAAAGAAGAAAAATAGTAGTTGAGGGGCCCAGAAGTCCGTAAGAGACAAAATTCAAGAAAGAAGCCAATTGTAAGAACCATGGCTATAAACAAATGTCCAAAGTTTCAAGCATGGGTACTAAGACATGGAGAGAAGAAACACATGACAGGAATGTGACTGTGGATGAGTATGCTGAACTTAAAAGAAGGCAGGGGAAGGAGAGAGACATTACTTATTAAGAGGTATGCTCATATGAAGAAATCTAGGATGCAGATGATAGAAGCATTGTAGAAAGTATTTGGGTAGAGATCAATGGAGAGAAAAAGAAGCAATTCTATCATTAGATTTTACTACCAACCACTGGGAAAAGGATGGGGATTTCAAGAAACATAAAAAGAATAGCACAGAAACATGACTTAATACTGATAGGAGATTTCAGTTATCCAGACATCTGATGGAATTTTCCCTCTTTCTAACAAAAGCAAAAATGCTAATAACTTCTTGACTTGAATTAATGCTGAGGAATCAACAGAAGAAAATCTATTCTAAATATGATTCTCATTGATAGGTTAGCACAGTGCCTAGCACAAAAATGCTGATTAATTGATCTAGCCTTGGAATGAAAATGATTGGAACCCTGGAAGAAAAAGAGTTTTCTCTCCTCCTAGAATTTCTGATAAAGAAGGAAAAAAGAGTTGGGCATAGTCTGACAAGAATTCCAGATTTGGGAAAATTAAATTTCAAAAAGTTCAGAGTTCAAAAGATAGATAGGATTACATGGACTAATTCTATAGGTAGCCTAAGAAGGATGAGAATTGCTCAAGAATAAAATTCTGAAGATATTAAGTAAAAACAATTCAGATGAAGAGGTAAATGGGAAATTCTCTGAAGAAACTGATGTATATACACAGGATATTTCACCAATTAACTTGTAATTCTAAAATATATACATAAATACATATATGTATACACACACACACACACACACACACACACACAGAAAATGGAAAGCAGGGTAGGTAACAGGATGAATACAAAAAATGTGACATAATATTAATAAGAACAGTCTAAAGAATGCTAAAGCTCAGAATAAACCAAGGTTGTCAAGTAAAGCTTGAGGACAATAAAAGTTTTCTGTTTGGTGATAAAGCACAACACAGAAAAAACAAGATTCTCAATTCTTATTTCGTTCATTTTTCTTCCAAGGAGATTGACCTTCATATTGGAAATAACAGGAAAAAAGTGGTTCATAGGAAGTTGTTATCCAGGACAAATTAGAAGATTGTAAGAAAGTATCTATTTACCCTTGATGAATTCAAGTGTCCTGGCCCAGATGAATTTCATTCTTTGGTAGTTAAAAAAAAGGGAGATGTACTTGCTAGGCCACTGTAAATAACATATGAAAGATCATGGAGAATGAAAAAGTACTGCAAGACTGGAAAAAGGCAGATATCAAAATTCTCCACCCCCTAAAGGGAAGAGAATTGAATCTGCAAACTATTGGCCAGTGGGTTTGACTTCAGTTCCTGGAAAAACGAACAGATAGACAGAAAGACAGATGGATAAATTAAATAAAAGGTAGTTTGGGAGGATAGCACTAGTAGAGTCAGGAGAGGCTTCAAGCAGAGGGTGGTGCACTGAAGAGACTCCATCTAGAGTACCATGTTTGGTTCTGGATGTCAGTTTACAGACAAGCTGGAGACAAGTTGCTGAGTTCAGGGAACACAAGTAGGCCAATTTGACTGGAATACTGAATGTAAAGGGCAGCAATGGGAAATTAGTATTGCAAGGTAGACTAGAACCAGATTTGTGAAAATCTGGCCTTAAATATCAAACTAGGAAATTTGCATTTTATCCTAAATGGAATAAGGAGTCCGTGAAAATCCATGAGTTGGAAAATGATAGTCAGATTAGGGCTTTAGGGAGATTTATAGAGAATGGATTAGAAATCAATTAATATATTATCTGAATAGACTAAAAGGTGATGAGGGCCTAAATTAGGTTATAGTACCTTGTGAGTGCAGAGAAGAGGGCAGATAGAAGAGATGTTGTGGGGGTAAAACAGATAAGACAAACTGGATTTGGGTGATGAGGAAGAGTGAAAAGTGGAGGATGACTCCAAGGTTGCATCCCAGGTTGACTGGAAGAGGGAAGTTTGGAGGTGGGGAAGGAAATGCCAGGAGGGTGAAATAAAGATAATGAATGAATCCTGTTTTGGACATGTTGAGTTTAAGATACCAATGTGATACCTTGTGGGACCGGGATGCAGTATACAGCATCATCCACATAAAGGAATTATAGATTTATATGTTGATAATATACATATTTATTTATGGAATTATAGAAATAATTTTGTAAGGGGGTATAGAGAGAATAGAGAAGTTCTTTGAAATCTGTTTTCCCCAAATCTGAAGTGCATGTCAGATTACATCCAACCTTCCTCTCTAGAACAGATCACCTGGGTATACCCACATTTTTGGGAGCAGGATTTGTATGATCGTCTAGCAAATGAGATTGAGAAAGAGCAATCAGACTGGGAAAGAACCAAGAAAAAGCAGTGTCACAAAAGTTGAAGAAGCAGTACCCAGGAGAGGGGAGTGATTGACAGTATCAAAAGCAATGGAGAGGACAAGATAATATCTCTTACATGAAGTACATATTTAGTTCCCAGTCTTTCGTGTTTCTCCATGAGAGCAGACCCTTACATACCTCAAGTTCCCAAAGATTCAAGATCTCTCCTGGTGGTCTTGAGTCCCATTAGCAAAGGCTCTCACATGAAGCATTCCAGTGACTGGGAGCCAGAGAAAAATGAGGTCAGGATTTAATGAATTAGAGCAATCACACTCAGAATTTGGGGGAAGAAAAACCAAGTGATTAGGTAGTGACTCAGGAAGATGTGTAGGTACAGAAAAACACTTGAAGCTCACACATGCAATTAACCTTATTTTTTCCCATTACCAGACAAAACAGGTATCAAAATGTATATGGAGGGAGAGGAGTAAGAGACTGTATGTAAGGAGGATTTTGTTATCCTTTTTAGAATTGAGTTTCTCAGGATCCATGGCCATGGCAATGTCTAGTTTCCAGGAGTTAGATAACTCCCAGAATAGTTCCAAGGATTCTAGATAGTAATTTCCAGTATCACAGTGATAGGCAATCTACTGAGGATGTGCAAACAGGGGTGACATAAGTGATATTTACTATGCTCTACACAGAATAACAATATTGCCAAAGTTAACCTGTGAGGCCATTGTTGGCAAGATGCCCCATCTATTGACCTATAAGGCAAGTAGGCACTGGTCAGTGAGTGGGGAAACCGGCCCCCATTGAAGCTTAGAGGGATTTAGGGGAGTGAACAAGCTTTGCCTGTCTCTATTGACCACATCAAAACATAGGGGTAGTTGCCCCCCATCCCACTTCTTGCCAGCTCCTGCAAGAAGGATGATTAGGGAATGCTGTAGGAGTTAGGGCTCCTATTATCAGCAACCCTTCTGAAAAGACTAGATTAGAATAAAGCTGATTATTAACCCCTCCGAAGCTCTCTGCCTGTCTGACCAGATCAAGAATGAACCTGTTAGAGGCTGGAGATGGAAAACTCCAGTGTCTCCTCTATGTTATCTGTGAAAGAGAGACACATAATATTATTTGCTTTAGTTCATGGACCTCTACCAAAGAGTGATTATTCCCTATATGTCCCTCACCTTGGGCTATATACTTATTCTTAAACCCTATTGGAACCAGAAACGAATGTGTGAGATTGGAGAACATTTTTTGAGATAATCAAGTTCATGACTCATTAGGGCATCCTCTGCTTTTCCTTATCCTTCCACTCCAATCTCCTACCTCCATTACCATGATATTCCTTAGCTGATTCTCCCTCATTACTTTTCTGGTACTTCCTTTAGGCTCTGAATGATTGTAGCATGTAACCAGCAAGTGGCAAAACAAAGACCCATATATAATCCATCAAGTTCTGTGAGATTTCACAGATCACACTGTCAGTTATGGTTTTTGTTTCAAACTTCCTGGAACTATGACATCTGAACAGCCACAACTGGCACCTGAAGTATTTTCCTTGCCTTTCCCTCTCCTACAGACAATTCCCTATGGCTTTGCTCCTAGAAAATTAAAAGGAGGGAGGTATAAAACTGCTGTCAACAATGACTGCAGTTTCCCAAACTGGTTCCCTTGATTTGTTGTAGCTGTTATTATGCCAGTGTATGCCAAGATACCACCCTATTCCCAGTACCCCAGTTGCTGGTAGAAATATGCTTCATTAAAGAGTTGGTAGACAAACAATTTAGTCACTGATGTCCATATTGGCTCAAGTTGAAAGGCCAACCAAAGTCAGCCCAGTGGTAAATAATCAAGTGGCGGTGAGGAAGGAAGTATTGTCATGTTAATGAAAATGATAGTAGCCCAACATCCTCAGCAGCAGCAGCACCACCATCATCACTCCATCTCCTCTGTAGAACCACAACACTAAGTATTCAGCATAAGTCACCAGGTTGGTCAACAGTTTACTACTGCTCAAGTTTAGAAGCAATACTTCACAAAAGGAGTAACTTAAAATCAATGCAACTAAGATAAAAAAGAAAACTATTGATCGGGAAAACAATATTTGCATCAGTTATCTCTGATAGGTGTCCAACTTCCAAACTATATGGGGAATTAACACAAAGGTAAGACAGCAAGAGAGTCAATACAGCATAATGAATAGAGGGCTATCAGGAAGCCCAGAGTTCAAGTCCTGCTTCTGATGCACTCTGGTTTGAAACCTGGAGAAAACCCAACTTTAAAAAGGATGATGATAATGGCTAGCATTTATCTGGCATTTTACGGTTTGTGGGCCATTTTACAAATATGATCTTATTTTATCTTTATACTACCTCTGAGAGGTAGGACCTATTGTTATTCCCCCTTTACAGGCAACTCTATGAGTTTCAGTGAAGGAAGAATCTTCCTTGGAAGAAGAGATACCCCTCTGGGAGCTACTTACACTGATAAAATTGCAGCGCTCAATATATATGCATGCATATTACACACATCATATATATGTATGTGTGTGTGTGCTGTAATGGAGGTTACATAGGACATGTGCAAGAATATGTCTGCAGGGGTTATTCTAAGAGGTAGAATGTTCCAGGGCTTCCCTGGGAATCTCTAGAGACTCCAGGGATGTATATGACTTGATGCTAAAGAACCTTGAACTCTGTGATGACAAGACTATCTCCCACTGTTCCCTAAGCAGCACAGACAGCAGCAGGGGAGAAGCCACATCAGTTTTAGAAGCAGAAACAGTTTTTGGTTTGTTTACTTCCTTCAACTCTTCCACATTTCAAGTAGGTGTTCTTCACTAGATTTCCCAAGAGGGGTGGTCAGAGAGGCTTTGTCCTTTCCTCTACCCTTTCAGCATGGGAACTACTGCCATTTGTCATCTGGCTCTAGTAAAAATGAACTGGGTCTAGGCCTTGGGTCCCCTGACTACATTTTCTGCTTTGTGTTTCCTTGCCTGAACATAGGCGGAAGAAACTGTGATCCTGAGATAACCATGTCCAACCTTGAAGGTAACCTTGTAAAGTTGAGATCTGAAGATTCTGTGTTCCTTGGTCAGAGCTTCCTGGCCACAGAGGGAGATTCTACATCATAGAAGATAGCACTGGCAGGAGAAGGAACTCAACCTCTGACTTAGCTTTCCAGAAGACAGAGAACTGGAGGGAACTGCTTGGGCATTTCACAGCCAAGGTAAAATGTGAAACGCCTATTTATCAATCCTGCTAAATGCTTTATGCTTTGATATTTTAAAATCTCAGTCTCCCAGGAGAATATAGAAGTAATTTAAGTTGCTATATCCTGTTTTAAATCTTTCTATAAATGTTTGTTTGTGGGTGTTGAATATGTTAACCATTTTTTGCGAAGAGGAAATACATAGCTACCCCATACCTGATTTATATTGTATATTAATACCTTTCTATGACCATATTTGTGGAGTCCTTAGAAGTAAGTCCAATCTAAATTTTAAGTAATTGGGGTGGGCACATAAAGACCCAAAGAATATGAAAAAGGGAGCCTAATTTCCCATATTAGAGACTAGTTTCACCCAAGAAAGAACCCAAAAGATAGGGAGACCTTAGTAGAGAAGGAGAGAAAGCAGTGCTCCATCCCCTTAGATGTAGCAGTAGTTAATATTTTTCATATACCATAATATATATAATACGTATATCTATAGTATGTATATAATATCTACCTATAATATATGATGCAATATTTACAGATGCATATATGGTTGTGTATAGTTTGTTGCTAATCATTTGTAATCCTTTTGATGTTATATATATATATGTATGCAAATATACATACATACATACGTGCCAAAACCAATATGAAAGACTGCTCCAAATAAATAATAAGAGAAATATAAATGAAAATAACTAAGGTTTTACCTTAATTCATGTAAATTAGATAATGTGATCAAAAGCAGGAATTGGAGAGGCTGTGAGAAGGCAGGTACACCAATACATTGTTGGTGGAACTGTGAATTAAGTCAACAGTTCTGGAAGAATTATGTAGGAAAAGTTCTATAAAGTTCTGAACTATTCTTTACCCTTTGACCCAGATATCCCACTGCCAAACACACCCTAAGGAGGTCAAAAGCAGAGTCCCATAAACAATAAACTATTCATTGCCGCACTTTTTGTGATAACAAAGAACTAAAGACAAGGTAGGTGCCTATCAATTGGAGGACAGTTAAACTGTGGTATATGAATGTCATGGAATATTACTCTGATCTAAAAATAAATGGGGCAGCTAGATGGCATAGTGGATAGAGTACTGGGTCTGGACTCAGGAAGATTCATCTAACCGTGTTCAAATCTGGCCCCAGACACTTACTGTGTGACCCTGGACAAGTCATTTAACCTTATTTGCCTCAGTTTCCTCATCTGTAAAATGAGCAGAGGAAGGAAATGACAAATCACTCTAGTATCTTTGCCAAGAAAACCCCAAATGGGGTCACAAAGAGTTAAATGTGACTGAAACAACTGAGCAGCAGCAACAAAGAAAAACACAAGTATGAAGAATTCAGAGAAACATAGGAACATTCATGTGAACTGATACAGAGTGAAATAAGCAGAATTACAAATGACTACGATTTTTAAAAATATAAAACTGCACTACTGTAGAGTTCATGGGAAGAGCAACAGAGTCACACAGACAGTAGTTAATGAAACTGTATTTCGACTCACAAGGAAAGGAGAACAAATGACGAGAGAATAGATCTGGTGTGGTCCCCACACCTCTCTTGCAACTTTGCTCACATGGGATCAACAGGTATTGATTGCTGAATATATTCTCAGGCATAACTAATTTGTTGATTCATTTTATTGAATTTTGTTTTATCTTTTTTTAAGAGATGGTTCATTCCAATGAGGGAATAAAGGGAAGAAGTATATTTGGAAATGGATATGATATAAGAACAAAAAGTACCAATAAATACATATAGACCATAAGCTACATCAAATTGCTTGCAGAGGGGAAAGAGAAGAAGGGAGGAAGAGAATTTGGAACTCAAAATTTTTAAAAATAAATATTAAAAATTTTTGTTTACATATAATTGAAAAAAATAAAAATTAAATGTTTAAAATACATAGTCAGTTGTCAGTTCTGCTATAAAAAATAGTTTAAAAATCCTAAAAAATCACTATGGCATGTAAAATTACAAAAACCACAAGACTTGTAAGAAAAATGGGATTAGGGACCTAACACTCAAAACCTTCATCAGTGATATTAAAAAAATGTATAGTAACCTAATAAAAATGGTTTCATGCTTTTTTTGAAAAAACACATGTTAAATGGTTAAGAAATACACAAATACTACAACCAATAGTGCTGCTGTCCCTACCTTTGAGCTGCTGTTCAGCCTGCATCCTGGTTCCCACAGGCCTGGGCTGGCATAGTCAAATACGCTTGAGAGGGTGGACTTTGGTGGGCTACAACTTCATTTCCCAGGTTCAGCAGCCCTAGCAGATTGGAAAGTGGGAGAGTTCTTGGATCCAGGCCAGCCCTTTTCTGCAAAGAGTTCCTACTATAGTAGAAGCTATGCATTGAAAATGATACTTGACCTTGAAAAAGACCTGAAGTTTTCTCATAGACTTAACTGAACGTCAGAAAGGGGTCTGCAGTTGTGAGTCATTGTGAAGTGGCATAGTTTTCTGTATTATCAATATCACACATAATCAAACGTGGTATGCTCAAATTGTTCCTTAACATATCAATCATGCTGGAACAAATCTTCATTTTCAAAACAAATGTTTTCTCAAAACTGATTATATACGTGTACACGTACCTAGTGAAAGGAGAGAAGCTGAGGTAAACAGGATGTATTCCTTAAATTCAAACATTAAAGACTATATCTTTCCCTACAGTCTACCTTTGGCTGCAGCAAAACCTCCAAGTCAGTTACCCTGATTAGTCTCTCCTTCCTTTTCTCGCCAACAAAATATGGACTTTTGTAAGTTCATTCTGGTTTCTTCCATCTTTATTCATCTTTTGGGTCTCCTTTCAATTCAAACTGCATTTCTCCAAGATTTCTGGACCAAAAGCTGATTTCTTCTCTGTTCTATCTCTATTTTATTTATTTATTTATTTTTGGTATAAGATCCCATGATAGATCACAACAAAGATCAGCTCTGCTTTGTTAGAACAAGTTCTGGAGGTATTTTCCAATCCCCACTCACATTGGCAGGTCTGATTCACAGATAACAGCTGCTACTTTTTCCCTCAGAGTTCTAAGGGGTTCAGAGTTCTGCCTTGGGGATTGAGGTGGTTTTCAAAGTCTACTGATCACAAGTCCAATTGGTATTCCTCCCCTTCTCCAATGATAGCCATCAGTGGATATCAAACAGTTAAGCAATTGGCTTTAAAAAGGAATTTTTACTGGAGTATAGTAAGGACAGATGGTATAAAACAGTCTCCTCAAACTCTGTGATAAATCCAGGACAAAGTTGGTGATCGATTGATTGGCTTAATCAGTCTCCAATCGTATACTATCAAAGGTAAGCAAACAGGCCATAAGACAGGGTAAGCAAGAGTGTCACCAAGATCTACTAACACTCTATATTCTTTATAACCTTCTTTTATACACAAAGAGACAACCAGAACCTGAGTTCAAGTTCTCCTTCTGATACATGCTGGTTGTGTGACCTAGGTAATCACTTAATCTCCACTGCCCTAGGCCACTAAAATTAGAAATTGCAGATGAACTGCCTACCTGAATTGGAAGAGGAAATTTCCTCAAATACGCCTTCCCTATACAAATGAAACCAAGGTCCAATCCCTATTCTTTTATATACACTCATCACATTGCCTCTTAAGTCAGGAAGGCAGCCATGGGGATAGCTTTAGGCACATAATGGATCAATCTCTTCTTGTCATATCACATGTTTGGACTCCAACAAAGCTAGTGCATATAAATAAAAGTACACAGCACAAATTAGAAAATGCACATGCAATAAGTTTCTCAGATACTTTCTCCAAATGAGGTTCACTAACAAGATAAACGGAGGAAGAAAGACACCAGGGAAGCCCAGACCACTGAGATCATGTTGACTCAACATATAAAAGATCTTTCCCCATTGTTCTTACTCGTAATTGCTCAGATTGCAATAACAGAACAATGAGTCAGTCTGAGAAACACTAATGACACATCACTGCTCCTCTCCTTGAATACCTTCATTAATGATACCTTTACTTATACACTCATTCATCTGTAAAATAGAGAAAATAATAGCAGCCACTTCCGAGGATTCTTGTGAGGAAAAAATGAAATAATAATATATGTGAAACACTTTGCAAATCTTGAGATGCACTATAAATGGGATTGTTATTCTATCATCATTTTTATTATAAGTCCATGCCTACTTTCTCTCCTGACCCCCAGTCTATTACATATTTCAAGCTGGATGTCCTGTAGGCATCTTAAACTGAACATGGACAAAACTGAACTTATCTTTCCCTCCTTAAACCCTCTCCTCTTTCTAACTTCCCTATTGGGGGGGGGGGGGGGGAGGTACTACCATCCTCCTAGTCACTCAGACTCAAAATCACCATACATATCTAATCTATTACCAAGTCATTCCAAGTCTACCTTCACAATATGTCTCATATACACCCCTTTTTCTCCCATGACATTGCTACCACCTTGGTGCTGGCCCTCATGTCTGGACTATTATGGCTACAGAGTCCCAAAAATTTGTCCTAACTTAACTATAATCTAGTTATATATTGGCTGATACAGTTTCCTAATCCCAGTCTGGACTTTGCTTAGAAAAATGAGGATGGTGCTTCTTGATTTCAAATTATTTTTCCCACTAGTTTATGACCAATTTTAACCTTAAAGATGCCTCTGTTACCCTTTCCCTAAGTAGTCTCTATGGCACCTGTCCTGTAATTACATTCTCATCCTTGGTTCTTTTCTATGTCCAGAGAAATAAAATGAAGCGTACTCATTAGCTGCTGATTAAAGCTGATTCAACTCAAGAAGCAGCTCTGGGATTAAAGACTGAAGACCAGAGTTATAGTTTCAATATTTACTAGTTATGTGCCCTTAGGCAAGTCACAACCTCTCTGAGCCTTAATTTCTCTATCTGTAAATAGAAATAACATTTATTATATAAATAGTAAATTTTAACAAGTCCAGAAAAAGGGGAGATAGGATTCTATTGGATGCAGCTAGGTGACTCAGTGGATAGAGTGCTGGGCCTGGAGTCAGAAAAACCAGAGTTCAAATCCACTGGAAAGGAAAATGGAAAACCACTCCAAAGTCTCTGTCAAGAAACCACCATGGACAGTATGGTCCACAGCATGACAAAGAGTCGAATACAACTGAACAACCACAACAAAAAGATCCTATGATTTAAAATTGGGGAAGAGGAGATATTGGAAATTGGCCAAAGATAGAAGGGAAGCTCTAAAAAATTGAATTTTTGATAATACAATCAAAGACTGAATTCTACTGAGGAAGAAATGGATCCCAGCTTTCAGAGAAATATAGTAAAGAAACTGGGTAGCAATGGCAAGGTGAAACAAGGATTCACAAGATAAACTGGATATCCCCTTCGGTCCTAGTATCTTACATACTTGTATCTTTTCTGCTTCTGCTTTGCCACTTAGGTAAAACAGAGAACTTAGCATGAAATGAAGCACTTAGATCTCAGAGCTGAATCAACAAGATACCCTAAAGGAAAGATAAGAGGCCGAATGAGCTGCACAAGCCAGACCCCCAACACCACATTCTTGACCACCTTCTCCCCTAAGATCCTGTTGGAGACACACAGACCCCTGAATCTGAGAGTCACAGTAAAGCAGTAAATAAGTTTACAAATAAGATTATTTGTAAAGCACTTAGTATAGCGCCTGGCACAAAGCAAACATTTAATAAATATTTCTTTCCTTCTTTTCTTCCAAGGTCACAGATCCCCTAAAACCTGTCCATGATCTGTGGACATTAGGTTAAAAATGGAACTCCCTTGCTTTCTCTATAGTCCAATGAACATTGACAATTTGGTCTCTAGCCCCTTCAAAAACCAGTCTACTCTTCTGGTAATTTTCAGTTCACATATTGCTGAAGCCTAGCTTGCAGAATCTTAAGCACAATTTTTCTGGCATGTGACATGATTGCCATTGTTCAATGAGGCAAAAAAAAAGCATCAAGTGACTTGCCCAGGGTTATATAACTGCTAAGTGTCTGAGGCCAGATTTGAACTCATGAAGATAAGTCTTCCTGATTCCAGACTTGGTATTTTATTCATTGTGCCACCTAGCTCCCACTATTAATTAGAGAAAGGCAAATTAAAACAACTCTGAGGTATTACATCACACATTAGAAATAACAAATGTTGGAGAGGATGAGAGAATACAGGCACATTAATGAACTCTTTGTGGAATAGCGAACTGGTTCAACCATTCTGGAGAACAATCTGGAAGTATACCATTAATACCCCAAAGAGATGAAAAAAGGAAAAGGACTTATATGTACAAAAATATTTATAGTAGTTCTTTTCGTGGTGGCAAAGAATTGGAAATTGAGGGGAAGCTCATCAATTGAAGAATGAATAACAAACTGGGGTATATGAATAGATGGCGTATTATTGTGCTATAAGAAATTATGAGGGTGGTTCCAGAAAAAAAAATATGGCAAGACTTGATGCAAAGTGAAGTGAGAGAACTGGGAAATCACTGTGCACAGTAACAAAATGTTATAATGATGATCAACTGCAAAAGACTTGCTATTCTGATCAATACAGCGATCCAAGGCGTTCCAAAGGACTCATGATGAAAAAATGTTATCCACCTCCAGAAAGAAAATTGATGTGCAAATTGAAGTATAATTTTCTCACTTTATTTTTTTTGTCTTTTTTGTGATATGACTAATATGGACATATGTTTTTATGATTTCACATATAATTGACATCGTTTGTTTTTCTCAGTAGGTGAGGGAGAAGGTGGGAGGGAAAGACTCTGGAACTCAAAATTTTAAAAAAAAAAGTTAAAAAAAAACAAATATTTTTAAAGATAAAATAAAGTGTATTTCCCAAAAATAAACATCATATTTTGGGTATCTGACCAGGTTGGAATACAAGGTGACTGTTTCGTCCTTCATTGTGGACACTGTGCTTCTATCTATCTAAGATTATATTAGCTACTATGACCGCTCTACAAGATCTTTTTCATCATCAATCTCAACCTATATTTGAGTAGTTGATTTTTTTAAATTTACATATAAGTTCTATTACTTCATCATAACCATTGGGAGTCAGATTGCAGAGGGTTTAAAATAAAGGAAGTAAACACATTAATTGCTGAGAACTTTCTAAAGGAGTTTAGTCATGAAGGGGAGGAGAGATTATAGCTAGTGGGGATCAAGTGGTTTTTTTAAAGAGTATATTATAAGTAGGTTAAAAAACTCAGAGGGAACTGGTTTTTAAGCAGTTGATTTTTTAAATTAAATATTTTTTATTTAACAAATATGTCTCTTCTCGCCTTTCATCTCCTTCTCTTTCTCCTCTGTTGAAAAGAAACATAAAAACAAAACTCTTATAATTAATATGCATAGTTAAGAAAAACAAATTCCTACACTGGTCATGTTGGTTTGTTTTTTGTTTTTACAAAAAATAGTCTCATTCGGTACCTTGAGTCAATTCCTCTCTGTCCTCTAGAACTGGGATTGTCCCTGGATTTATTTTTAGCTTTTAAGTCTTTCAGGTTTTGTCTTTACATTATTGGCATTATTGGACACGTGTTCTCCTGGTTCTGCTCACTTCATTCTGCATCAGTCTATATGTTTCTCTGAAACTGTCTCTTTCCTAATTTCTCACAGTAAAATAGTATTGTTACAGTCAAACGTCATAATTTATTCAGTTACTTGAAAACTGATTTTAGTTTCCAGTTCTTTGCCACCACAAAAAGAACCTCTATAAATATTTTTGCACATTTGGGTCTTTTCCCTTTTTAAAAATCTCTTTGGGAGTATAAGTCCAATACTGAGATGTCTGGGTATGCAGGTTAGTGACTTTTGGGGCATAGTTCCAAATTGCCTTCCAGAATGACTGGACCAACTCGTAGCTTTATCAACAATGCATTAATATGCCTGTTTTCCTGTGGCCTTGTCAACATGTTACTTTATTCTTTTTTTTTGTCGGTTTTCCCAATCTGATAAGTGTGAGGTACAATCTTAAAATTGCTTTCATTTGCATTTCTCAAATTATTAGTGATTTGGAGTATTTTTTCACACAGCTATTGATAGTTTGGATTTTTTCCTTAGAAAATTGTATGTTTGTATCTTTTGAATATCAGTTGGGGAAAGGTTCCTATTAGATATAAATCTGTTCCTTAAATATCTTGGAAATGAGATCTTTATCAGGGAAACTTGCTGCCAGTATTTTCCTGTTTCCCTTTTAATTTTAGCTACATTTTGTGTGAAAACTTTTAACCTTATGCAATTGTGTCAATTTAATCTTACTTGGTTTCCTCTATTCCTTGTTTTATCATGAACTGCTCCTCTGTCCATAGACCTGAAAGGTTAACATCTTTCTCCTACTTTATGTAATTTGTTTATTTCTAATTTATTATCTCATCCTTTATGTTTAAGTCATGTACTTATTTGGAATTTATCTTGCTACATGGTGTGAGATGTAGATCTACACCTAGTTTCTGCCAAACTTTCCAAACTGCTTTCTGGTTTTTTCAGCAGTTTTTGCTGGATAGTGGATTCTAATCCAAGTAGCTAAGGTTTTTAGATATAGCAAACATTTGGTTATTTTTTTTCTATTTTGTATATCTAATCTGATGATTAACTTTTCTACTTTTAACCAGTATAAAATAATCTTGATAGTTTTGTGGTATACTTTGAGATATGATATGGTGTGCTACTCCTCTCTCCATTATTTCCCTTGAGATTCTTGACCTTTTGTTTTTCTAGATTTGTTTGATTTTTAGCTCTGTAAAATAATCCTTCAGTAGAATGACTGGTATGGCACTGAACAAGTGCCAAAAAATCTCTCCCCATTCCAGTCTATTTTCCACTTAACTACCAGGTAATCTTACAGTACCCCACCTCCCAATAAACTCCAGTACTTCCATCACCTTTAGGATCAAATACAAAATATTGTGTTTGCTTTTAAAACCCTTTACAACTTGGCCTGTTCTTACGGATCCAATCTTCTTATACTTTATTCGTGACACATTCTACAATCCAGATGACCAAAAGACTATACAATGATCTTCTTACTGTTTGTTGTACTTGACACTCAATTTCCAAATTCCATGCCTTTTAACTGAGTGCTGCCCCATACCTGAAATGCACTTCCCTCAACTCTGCTTCCTTCCTCCAAGTTTTAGCTAAAATTCCACCTTCTTTAAGAGGCCTTTTCTAATCTCTCTCAAAGCTGTCTTCCCTTTAAGATCGCCTCCCATTAACAATGTTTATAACATGTATGTACATAGTTGTTCCTATGTTGTCTCCTGCATTAAAAAGTGAGCTCCTCAAGGGAAGGAATTGTCTTTGCCTTTAGTTGTACCTCCAGTGCTTATCACAGTGTAATAATAAATGCTTACTGACTTGAGATACTATTATAATGTTGGATTATATTAGCTCAGCCTACCCATTATTTAGGTTTGTCCAACTTCTGTAAGGTACGTCACAGTCTTATTCATATAGTTCTCGTGTGTGTCTCTTGGTAGGTAGACTCCTAAGAAATTTATACATTCTATAGTTATTTTAAATAGAATTTCTCTCTTCTCGCTAAGTTTTGTGGTTGTTCTACAGAAATGCTAGGGTTCACGTATTTATTTTTATGTCTTGCAGCTTTGCTGATGTTACTGCTTCAATTTTTAGTTGACTCTCTAGAATTAACTAAATAAACTACCATGTCACCATTTTGTTTCCTAGTTATATTTCTTCCCTAAATTTTTTCCTTATTGCCAAAGGCAGCATTTATGAAAGTATATCAAATAGTAGTGGTGATAATGGGCATTCTTTTTTTTTTAAACCCTTGATTAAACTGAACAGGCCCCTGGTTTATCTCTATCATATATAATTTTGACTCTTAATTTTAGAGTCTTGTGTTGTCATGTTTGCCCTTCATTCTCGAAGATTACCATGACATCAAGATGATGACATGAATTGCAGTTGACTTTGTTTTGAGTGAGGAATGGCTGTGCAGGGTCATCAACCTCACTTTCTTCTCCTGAGCCTGGGTCCAATGGCCAGACATTTATCAGGATGACTGGAGATGGCCCAGGATGCAATGGAAGAGCCTGGCCCTTTTAGGCTAAGGTCTTTTCAGGTTCTTACTTTGAGTGAGGTAACACCCATTCAGTGAATAGGCCTCTTTAACAAGTGAGTCAAGGAATACCCCATTTAATCAAAGAAAAAAAATCAAACTGGGAGGGGAAAACCCTCAGGGTTTCTGGATAAAAAGAGAAGTTACCTATTTAGTATTTACATTCACTCTGTGCTAGACGGACAGGGACATATAGCTCAATCTATGAGCTCCAGAGCGAACTAGGCTTAAGACTTGGTCTTTAAGCAAAAAATCTAGCCAGGAAACCAAAAGGAAAAAAGGCAGCTTTTGGCCATGTAAGTGTACTTTCCCCTGGGTAGAGCACCCCAGGCAAGGAAAGAAAGAAGAGAGGAGAGAAGGGGAGGAGATGAGAGGATGAGAGGAGCTGCTATTCACTCACAGATTGTGCTTGTCCTTCATTCTTGAAGAGGACCATGACATCAAGATGATGACATTATTTGCAGTTGACTTTGATTTGAGTGAGGAAAGGTTGTGCAAGGTCACCAGCCTCACTTTCTTCTCCTGAGCCATCTGGGTCCAATGGCCTGATATTCATCAGGATGACTGGAGATGGCCCAGGATGCAACAGGAGACCCTGGCTCTTTTAGACTGTGAGGTGAGGTAACACCCATTCAGTGAAGAGGCCCCTTTAAGAAGTGAGTCAGGGGATGGCCCCTTTCATCAGAGAAAAGAAACTCAAACTGGGAAGGGAAGACCCTCAGGGTTCCTGGGTAAAAGAGAAACAGTTACTATTTAGAGTCTACTTATATTAAGGAAAGGCCAATTTATTCCTGTTTTCTACTGTTTTTCACAGTTACAGCTCATAAAAGCTTTTTTATGCACCTATTAATATAATCAAATGACTTTTGTTACTCTGATTAATATATTCTATTTTTGGTCCATAGTGTTAGTTTTCCTAATACTGTCTTGATGCTGAATTCATGGTATACATCAAACTTCTGTGTAATAATCTTTGTGATATGTTGCTATACTCTCCTTGCTAATTTCATATAAATGATATGCATCAGTGTTTATTAGAGATACTGGTCTATCATTTTCTTTGTGTTATCTTTCCCTGGTTTAGCTATTAAGAACATATTTGTAACATGGAATTCAGAAGGACTTTTTTTTTTTACTCTTATTTCAAATAGTTATATGATACTGGAATTAATAGTTCTTTGAATAGTTGATAGAAGTGACTTGCTATTCAATCTGGTCCAAGAGTTTTCTTGAATAATTTACAGCTCAAATTTTTTCTGATTTAAATTTATTTAAATTATCTATTTCTTGTTCTGTCAATCTGGACACTTAATATTTTAGAAAATATTTATCCATTTCACTTAGATTATACATCTTACTGGTATATAATTTGGTAAAATAGCTTCTTATAGTTTCCTTTATTTCTTCATTTGTTATGAATTGTTTAATGTTTTATGAGTAAATTGGTTTTCCTTTTCCTTTTTTTAAAATCAAACTAGCTGTTTATCCATTTCTTTTGAATCCAGCTCTCATATTTAGTAAGCAAATGTTTTGCTTTCAATTTTAACAGCCTCTTTTCTGAGTTTCAAAAGTTCTACTTTGATGTTTAATTAGTTTTTTAAAATCTGTTGATTTCCTAGGTTTGGTTTGGTTTTGTGGGATTTTTTTTCTTATTTAATATCTTATTTTTTCCCCAATTACATATAAAAATAATTTTTAACATTTACTTTGCAAAATTTTGAGTTCCAAATTCTCTCCCTCCTGTCTTCTGTCCCCTCTTATTGAGGTGGCAAGCAGTTTGATATAGATTATACATGTGCAATCATGCAAAACATTTCCATACTAGTCACATAGTAGAAGAAAACACTGACCAAAAAAAACCGAAAAATAAAATTGGAAAAAGTATGCTTTGATCTGAACTCAGACACCATCAGTTCTTTTTCTGGAGATGGATAGCACTTTTCATCTGTTTTGGGGGGTTTTCAATTGCATGACCAGTTCACTAGTCTGCACTTTCTCCTTTTTGTTGATTAAAGTTTGGAGTTACAAAATTCTCTTAAGGACTGCCTTAGCTAGATCCTCAAAATTTTGGAATGTTGTCTGTCATCAGCATTAATAAAATTATCTGCTGCTTCTATGCTTTGTTCTTTGGCCCACCAATTTTTTAGAATTAAGTTATTAATTTTAATCCTTTCTTTTATGGCCTTTTATTGAATACAATTTTGATTTCTAGTAAGAAATTTAGGGGACTGTAATATACAAGAAAAGATGGGATGAAAACTAACATCAAATAAAAGAATTCCAGAGGCCAGAAAAATGGAAGTCCAACATTTGCAGATGATGGCAAGGTCACAGATGTGACCATCTTGTGTAGCTGTGGAATAGAATAGTAGGTAACGAAAATTTATTAGACTGAGGAAATATAAAGTTAAAGTATTTGAAGGGCTATCAATATATGTTGAAGTCTATTAGTATGAAGGCAGAAGACAGGGAGGAGAGAAATGGTGAAGCAGGCACTGAAGTCAATGAGAAGGAAAGACATCTAAGATTGAATCTTTAAAGGAGAGGTTACTGAAAGTGGTAAAGGGAAGGTCTGGAAGTGACAATGGGGAGCAAGGAGAATTCATATTCTCCCCACTCTGAAGTAAGTCAGGAATATGTACTGCAATGGGAGGTACCTTTGGTTGGGAGTCATGTCTTAGTGAGAGTTAGAAGATGGAAGAAAATAGGTTTAAGATGAAAGGACCTATACATTATGGAACAGACACTGCAGAGGGCACTTTGGAAAGGGCAGTTAGATCTGAAATAGGAGACAGAAGGGATGAAGGGAGCAGGTTTGAGGTGGATAGACTTAAGTGAATGGAGAGGTGAGAGTGGTAAACAGTTTGTATACTGGCAGTTAGATATTCAAAATCACTGGGACAGAGTGTGCAAAAACATTTAGACTTGAGTCCAGACAACATCAATGGTTGGAGAGAAATTCATTGACGGAAGCACTGAATTATATTGTTCAAGTTCTTTCTTTAAGGTTCAGCCTCCTCACAGATGGTGATTTTGTGATCTGTGAGATCCAAGGAAAAGGCATCACAGCTACTAGGAGGAGGTGGAGAGAAGCCTAGTCAAAAGGCAGGGGTACTTTGCTTACCTTGGAAAAAGGCCTATGGGATAGGATAGGAAGTGGAAGAGGTCTTGGGCACAAAAGGCAGCCCCATGCTAGAGATGGTCCTAGAGCAAAGCCCCACTAGACTGAGAGACAAGCATGTTGGAGACAGCCTGGGAAACCGGTAAGCAGGATCACCCAGTTTTCTTCCCCCTCTAGTCACAGGAGCCTGGCAGTGGAGCTGAAGAACTATTATCCAGGGGGTGGGGGAAGCAGAGGGGGGCAGGATAGTTTATCAACACTCCAGTGCAGGTCCAAAGTGAGTAGGAAATATCTGTCCAGTTGCACAAAAGCTCTCTCCTGTCTAGGGTGTTAGGAGGACTATAACAGGCTATTTGTGAGGTTTTGTTTCCTGTGTTCATGTACACCTACTGGTAATTTGCATCTTATGTATTTTCTGTGGGGGACAAAATAAAAAATTGTCCCATACCCCAAACTTATACTGCACACTGAGTACCTTTGTGGGAGGGCACATCCCCACAAGATTAAACTCTAGACAAACCATACCAAACCTTTTTCTTTTTCCAAGAGATTTTCCTGGAAAAATCCAGTTCAGGATATAAGCAACTTGACACCATGGAGTCAGACCCCAAGAATCAAACCCAGTCTGTGTGCACCCAGAATCTTTGAACTAGGGCAGAGATGTCAAACTCAGGTAAGCTTGCAGCAAAACTCCACCAGTGCACTGAAATGAGTTTGTCTTTAGTTTCTCCCCCAATCCTCTTTAAACACTCCCCTCTCTATCCTTTGGCCTTCTCCCTTTCCAATACATATATATATCTTGAATGTCCAGGGCTTCGTACTGTGGTACCCTGTAAGGTAAACAGAACTCTATTCCCTTCTGCCTCCTCCATCAAAATTTGACATCACGTATCCCAGGCCCTCAAAGGTCTCATTTCAGGTATATGGCAATGAAAGCCATGGACTAAATCTATAAGTTAATCCCTGCTAAAGTCTTTGCTTGACACTGTTCTCACAGTCCAATCCCCACTCAGCTAACTTCTGCCTTTATCTAATTATGCTCTTTAACAAAGTCATCAAGAAGTGAGAGGAACACTAATAATGTTAGGAATCACGATTATGGGCAGCAGAATATTTTGAGGTAGGTAAGTCAAACCATAGCACTCCATCTATATAAAGATCCATCCCAATTTAGGACTATATTTTTGGAGTCCAAGCCCCCAAAAGTTACTAGAAGGTGAACAAAGTTAGTAATGGAGGAAATATGAGGAAATATAAGATGAAGAGGAAGGGTTGGAGTGCAAAGAAGAAAACACCCTCAGCAGAGAAAGGACAGGTCTAGACAACTCTAAGGCCCCTACAAGCAAGTCTATCAACTCAAAGGTTATAGGCAGTGAGAGGAAAAACCTCAAAATAAAGTTTTCTCATATAACCTTCAAAAGGAAGAGATAAGGCTTTTAAACCTGTGAGCCAAAGGACCAGCTATATTGTAGCTTTTCTAGCTCTTCCTCTGGGGACACTTACACCATGAGTTAATACCCCTGCACTAGGTATGGAGGAACTGGTACCTACTGTAAGTCCCTGTGACAACAGCAGTCACATGGCTCTGGGGGAGTGATAGAGCAAGCTTTTAAAAACAATTACAGCTATTTTAAAACTTTGGTCCCAAGGCAGTATCTAGTTGCTATGACAACCCCAGCTCTCCAAGGAAACCCAACAACTAATGTGGTTGTTCCCCTCTTCACACTGGCTGCATATACACCAGAAGGCAGCCATGAATGCTACAGGATGCTTCCACTAAAAGAGGTTACTCTAACACAGTAACTGCTCCTTCCCAAAGCCATATGTGGTTATTCGGATCACCAGGAAATGCTTTAAAAAATTCCTGACCCAAACAAAATATTAGTACATTGTAGAGAACAGTTTGAAATCCTAGTTCAATCATTTTAGAAAATATACTGCTCAGATTCTGTATATTTTGGCTCAGAATGGTTCAAATACCTTTAATTTGGCTCAGAAGAAAACATGAATATTTCATTTCAGGATTTAGCAAATGAATCTAGTTCATTGTGGTTCTTGCTTCACAGTTCAACCAAAAAAAGCAAGCAGGAGATAGATATACACACAGCCGTTCCATTTTGTCACTGAAAAGAAAAATTCAGTCTGGATGCAGGAGTTGGAAGTACGCCTAGATGTATTTCAAAAGTTTGTTCAGAGAAAAGTGTCTCATAAACTCTGAAAAGTTATAAGCTTAAATTATCGTTATCAGGCATTCCTCAAACTAAGACTACATTCCTAATCCCTGTGGTTTTACTCTCAGAGTTGATTTTACTATATCCACATCTCTATCTGTTCAATTGCTATACATCATTCAAGGCTTACATCAAAGTCTTCCTCTTCCATGTATCCTTCACTGCCCTTCCTAGTCAGAACCTTTCCCTCCTCTAAAGAAAGAGAGTCTTTATACCTGTGATTTGGATGGTATAGGGAACTCCCTAGGGAAAAGAAAATTCCTCTTCCAGTGAAGGAGACAGCACCTTCTCTATTTCAGAGAGATTAAGTGAGTTGCCCAAGGTCAAACAGCCAGTATGTGTCAAAGGTGGGACTTGAGCCCAGGTTTTCCTGGCTCTGAAGGCTAGTTTTCTATCTAGGGTGCCATGTATTACCGCATATCATATTATATATTATATAGTTGCATATATATAATTTTGCTAGACTGCAAACTTCATGACAGCTGGGACTGGGTCTTTATTTTTGTATCTCTTACAAAATATAGTACAATGCTTCATACAAAGGGAGCAGTGGATACATAATACTGAATGGATGACTGAATGAATGAACACATTCTGAGCTGATCAGCTTAGCTCGCTTGGTCCAGTATGGCGCCATCCCTTAGAATCTCCTCACCAACACTAAGTACACAAAGGGATCTGGGCTTTTACTCAAGGACACAAGGCCGTCCCCAGGGGGAGGAATGAGAACTTATAATCTAGCTCCAGCTGTACCGGTGGGATCCTGAGTAAGTCATTTACCTGCATCATGAGCTTCTTCATCTGCAAACATGAAACTAGTATTACCAGTTCCTACTTCATAAAGCTGGTGGAATTCCAACACAATATCGTATGTAAATATGCTTTGAAAGGTAACAATACAATACAAATACTATTGTTGTTATTAGTTATTATCTGAAGAATGAATCCTGGAGATGAATGATACCAGGCCAGGGCTAGCGATAAAACATGTGAGGTCTGAGGGTTTACGATCCTTTCAGGAAGGACTCTGGGGCTCTAGAGATAAATTGTAAATAGAGAGATCAGACTTTCTGGGTCAAGAGAAGTAAGGGTTTTATGCCTTTTCAGGGAAAGCTAATTATAAGTGTAAAAATCACATCTCATGAAACTCTCAGAGCCAAGAGAATTCAGAGTTATACTTTTGTGTAGAGTAACCAAAAAAGGGAAAACACCTGTATTATGGGGCCACATCTATTATGCAAAGGGATCTTTATTTGAGGATAACTAGAAATAAGTTCATTGAAAATGTCCCTAGTCTGGGGTACACAAATTATCAAAGCAGACACTACATAAAGCAATAGTGATAATTCATTACTATATAGAGGCAGGTTTAATTACCCAAAATAATCATTTCAGGGGGGCAAAAAACAGAAGTAATATAAAGGCTGCTGCCTGGATGAATGTGCGCACACACAACATACTTTGTTTTGGAAAATTAGGTCACACCATATCCGAGGAGGAAAATGTCATAAAAGTCTTTCCACTGAGTTCACTAACAACCTCCTCCCAAATAATGCAGCTTTGCCACAGCATCCAGAATCCAGACAGAGAATCTCTTACTAGACAGTATAATGGAAATTTATTTTCATTTCAGTATTATCAATTTTTAAAAATCAGTGCAACAACCTCTGGACACCATTCAAAATATGCTATATAATGTCAGTTACACTTTAGACACATGCAACAGTATCCTTCAATGAGGGCAAAAGTCCTTTACAAACCATTCCTTTTCTCTTCACTTTCTTCTTTTGTAGAGACACCTAATCCCACTAAAATTGTGATGAAAATGAGGCACAGAGGTGAAGGGTCAGTCATGACAACGTACACTCATTTCATACGAGTCAGAAATCCTGACTTTCTCACTCAAAGTGCTGCCTAACCTATTCTCCTATGTCCGGTACCAGAAAGGACTAAAAGTCTCTCTCATGGTTAACATCATCATTATTTCTGAGGGGTCCAATTGGAGGGGGTTTGGGAAAGTGGACTCTGAGAACTCCCTAAGACAAGCTGGTTATCCTGCGTTGACTCCCCTGCAATCAATATTCACCAATCCCTCAACATATTTCCTCCCTCCCCTTAGCCACACCTCTTATCCTTCCCACCTGCCATGGTTCCTATATGTGGTCCCAGCCCTCTTTGGAGAAAACCAGCTGTACTGCCTCATGTACATCAGCCACCACATATGAGGCTTCTAACAGGCTGGGGTCAAAAACGAAATCTCGGTGCCCATGGAATGGGGCCTCGGTCTGTCTCAGGGAGGGATTGTATACCCCGCTACGTACTAGGATGGACATGCATCTCTCTGCCGTTGGTGGTCCCTGCTTTTCCTCGATCACTTCATAGCATTGCCGTACTTCAGCATTCCTACTCTTCTGCAGGTAGCGGTTGTACAGGTTGGCACCATACACATCAGACACTGGATTATCACTGGGCAAAGGCAGCCAGAAGAGAAGAACAAATCAATGTAAGCTGGGTAGCCAAAAGTTGGAACTTTATAAGGGAATGGGGAGGGAGAACTGGAGAAGTTCTCCCCATGTATGGGAGAAGAAAGAAAGGGTGGCAGGGGAAGACAGGATAGGGCTAAGGCCAGAGGCTTAGAAAAGGAAAAGACAAAAATATTACCCAATAGCATAGAGTCTTCGGATGGGGGCCCCCCAGGCCCGTGTCTCTGCCTGCTTCCTGATCAGAGACTCTGCATATTGGTAGGTAGTGATGTTGGGTTTGCCTACCAGGACTGCGTATTTCAATTCCTTGCCTGTTATTTTTTGATAGATGCTCTCCAGGCAGAGAAGAAAGGTACCGTGGCCAAACCTGAGCAAGAAGATAATTCATAAGTTCACCTTCAACACCTGGCCATTCCTTCCTCTCAATGAAATTCCTACTTCAACCTCATCAGAGGTTCCTCCACCAGCTGTGATCAAACAACAGTGATACTTCTGAAATTTTCACTTAAAGAGCATTGTCAGGAATCCATTTAAGTAATCACTACCATTCCCGCAATTCCCATTTCATGTTACTAGGAAAGCAGTCCCTTCACTAGAGAGGTAAGGGACTATAATGAGGAACTCCGCATATTCTGTCAGATTTAGATGATGTATTGGTTAGTTTCACAAAAATGTTTTTTTTTCTCTCTCTTTAAAAATTCTGTTATAAGGAATGACTTTTGGGGAGGAGATGTAGGAAGAATATATTAGAAATTATAGTAATATAAATAAAAATATAGGCAAGAATGTTTTCAAATTTAAAAAGAAAAGTATTCTGGCATAAAGCTATATAAAAAAAGATGTATTTTTAACTTTGCTAAAAAATGTATAAAAAATTCAAAACTCTGATAAAGATCAAAGAATCTCAGAATAAAGCTTATACCTTCCTGTGACTAACCCATAGCCCACAAAAAACCGTGAGAGCTTATCCTAAT
Organism: Potorous gilbertii; assembly: GCA_028658325.1. NCBI lineage: Eukaryota > Metazoa > Chordata > Mammalia > Diprotodontia > Potoroidae > Potorous > Potorous gilbertii. The sequence continues at coordinate 164,619,400 of CM053770.1, forward strand.
TTCAGGCAAATAACCAGCCCCTTGAGGGCCAGATTCCTTAGGACCCAGAAAATGCTTGACTCATAGTCATTAAACCAAAACTGTCAGAGCACTGGTCCAACCCTAAGGGCTATTTGGTTAGAAGGGAATAATGTATGTAAGGTTTGGAACTACTTAACTACTGGTTTATTGAAAATTGGTGTCAGGACAAGAATATAAAAACCACAAACTCCTTATCTATCAATTATAGAAAAAGGGACAAGGAACAGATGAAATCCAGGCAAGGATTACACTGTCTGCTACTGAAGCAAATCTGTTTCATTTGAGAAGATAATCTGATTGTGTCTATACAATATTGTAAGATGTACCATTATTGATCAAAAAAAATACACACACACACACACACACACACACACACACACACACACACACACACACACACACACACACACACACTCTGACCTACAGCCTGGAGGACTGGGCTCTGATTTGATCTCCCTATTTATTTATTTAGTTACTTGATGACTCCAGGCTCCATTCCTATCACATAAAGAGTCAGCAGAATACTTCTGGTTCTTCCCAACCTTCCTCTTAGAATAAAGAGAGACTACAACGAGAAAGTATCTGTACTATGAAAATCCACCTGGCAAACCAGATAAAGGGCTAGCCTCAGAGTCAGGAAAACCTGTCTTCCAGTACTGATTCTAACATATATTTGTCATGTAACCCTGGGCAAGTCACTTAATCCCTCTATGCCCCAGTTAACTCTCTGAGACAAGTTGCAGAGAAGGTGGCAACCTGAAATAGTGGAAGAAGTTCCCTATATTAAGGAAATCACACAAGTACAATCTCTATCTCTATCCCTACCATCATTACTATAAGATACCATAAGTATAAGACACTCTGTGACCTCAAATTCAATTATGCATAACATTTGGGGAAAGGCAGAGGAAAGGAAGTTGTTTGAATATTTGGTGTCTACACTCTTCAGATTCTTGTTCCTCATCTGGATACATCTCAGCTCTGTGTGTGTGTTTTTAGAGCTGTGTTTCTAGCTATCAGCCTACTTTATAAATTCCTTTAAAACAAAGATTGTTACTTTTTGTATTCTCCTTGGCATCTAACACAGCATCTTGCCCATTATTAAGTATTTGCTAACTGACTGATGTTGGGGGAGGGAGGCGGGAGGGTTAGGTGAGTGGGAATTGAGCTTAGCATGAATGCCTTTCCTTATTGGGCAATGGAGATAGAATGGGAGTATGATTGGCTGGTGGTTTTCAGGAGGTGCTTGGAGCTATATATATATGTTGGGCTCACGGGGAGGGACTCTCTCTTGGGATGTGATCGCCGAACATTAAAGACCGCTTCTGCTACCTCCGGCGTTCTGTCTGGTTATTCCTCCCAGAGGACTGGGAGGCCGGTGGCGCCCCGAAGACTCATCATGACTGGGATTGGTGAGTAGGAGAGCAACCTAGCTTTAGGTGCGAGGACCCCGTTTGGGACAACTAAACGGGGTACCCCTCGCATTTTGGCGCCCAACGTGGGGCCAACGCT
>CM053770.1:164621432-164694345 GCA_028658325.1 Potorous gilbertii
CAACCGCCCCTCCCCTCACCCCACCGCCAACATTCTGCTAAAAAAAAAAAAAGAAAAAAGAAAAAATGATCTAGAAAAATTCGCCTTCTCGCTACCCTCTGTTAATTTCCAAGCCCCTTCCCAGCGTTTTCAGTTTACAGTCCTGCCTCAGGGTATGGCTAATAGCCCAATAAGGGATGTGTGAAACCTACTCCAAAGTTCCCAGACTATGAGAACAACAGAAATCCTTCCTAGCTGGGGAGTTAAATTCTCATAGTATCAGAATAAAACCTAGAAGACCATGGCTATCAGTGATCAGTACACAGCCAGAGAACAAGGTCAAGGTTCCAAGGCTAAAGACCATGACTCTTCACCTGGGCATCTTGGCTTCAGCCATCCAAAGGAGATCCATGTTGCTAATCAGGATAGGAAGATGGGGGTAGGGGGCTACTGCCAATCCTGTACCAGGGTTCCCATTGCTGAGAAGAACATCTATGATAAGTTGGAGACTTGTTTCCCAGCGAATTGGCTCTCCAAGGAGGAGTACCCCTTTAAACAACAAAAAACACATAGGTAAGGATTTTGCAAAACATTTACCATATACTCTCTGCAGCAGGGTGGAGTCAGGCCCTAATGGAGACTGAGTCAGTATCACTCAGATGAGAAGTCCTCAGCTCCAATTAAATTATTATGCCATTGGCACAAAGACCTCAACCAACTAACAAGTCATTCAGTCATTACTTGAGTTGCTTTAAACCCCGAGTTAAAGAGGGAGCTTAGTATTTTTACTTGTGCCACTGAGCAAAAGTAAGCTTTGGTTTTGCTCCTGTCTGCTACATCATCACCGTTCCTACCACTTCCCCTCATGTTACTAAGAAAGTAACATGGTTTTACTGAAAGAATACTCGCCTAGGAATCAGGAGACCTAGATTCTGTTTGGTTCTGCCACTGACTAACAGGAAAATCAGCATATTGCTGAAACCACTCTGGGCCTATTTCTTCTTTTGGAAAATGAAGGCCTTAGGCTATATCACCTCAAAGCTCAGAGTCTATAATTGTTTTGGAAAAGTTAGGTCCTCACTGGAATAAGGAAAGAGAACATTTTAATCCCCCTAAACTGTCTTACAACATCAAGAGGCGGAGGCACAGAAATCACACCAACTCAAAGAACTTCACTTACCTTCTATGGGAGGGAAGTCAGTCTTCAAAGGAGGCTATCAAGAGATAAATAACAGAAGATGTCAATGTGACTGTTTACTCAACTGTTTACTGACACCACACCAAATTCAAGTTCTGGATTTGAGAAGGGAGCATTTCAGCCCAACCATAACAACAATCACAAAAGAAAAAATAAAGGATAAAACTGGATAGACGAGAAATATGGCCATAGAAATAAGTCAGGGCTATCTGATTTTTAAAAGCAAAGACTGAGGGACACCTTGAAGCACATGAGGTAATTTCCTTTTAATGAATAAAGAATTGTTGAAAATGGGCCTATCTTGGAGCAAGATACTTGGGAAGGGAGCTGAAGGTGTGGGGGAAAAACCCACTATGGAGGATCCATAGCACTTTAAGAATAGATTACACTACCATTTGTCTTAGAAAGTTTAGGGAGCAGATCCTGTTCATTAAAGATATTTGAGGATACCTTTCCTGTTTTAGGGATATAAAAGTTGATTGGATGATATCGTAAGAATATTCGTTTCTAGAAGGGAGGTAAGGAGACTGTAGTTTTGGTACATGCAATGGAGTGACTGAACCAGTGATGGATATAATGAAATATAAAACTGGTAGGAGAATTCTTGGAAATATAAGGAGTCACAAAGTACTGCAATAATGACTAAGGGTAACTAGGATAAAAAATCCTAGTGGGAAGGGCTGTAACGTTATAATAACTTTTGTCCTTCATTCTCGAAGGGGATCATGGCATCAGGAAGGTCATGGCATGACTTGCAAATGAATTGATTTAAGTGAGGGAGGGCTGTTCAAAGTCACCAGCCTCACTTTCTCCTCTGGAGCCATCTGGGTCCAGTAGTAAGATATAAATCAGGATGACTGGAGATACCCCCCAATGATGGATGGAAGACACTGTTGGAAGGAAGGGGAAAGGCGAGAACATTGGGATATGAGGTTCCAGAGGAAGACAGATTCCAGCCCAATCCTATACTGAATACCATAGTCTTTGGCCGTCGTTCAAGATCAACCATGTCAAGTATAGGAAATGTTTGTCTCAACTCATCGATAGTAACCACATTCTGGAAACCCAAGCTGGATCACGAAATTAAGGAAGCAAAATATTTCTGCTGCCTCATCAGAAATCAGAACAAGAGGAATAATGGCTTTACCCATTTACTCCTCATCAAATTACAAATGGTGCAACACTAAGCAAGCTGTATGAGCAAAAATCCTTGGTCATTACACTATATTAGCCCTATTATTTACATCACCAGAGGAATAAATAATCTATAACAATGTTTTTTGGGGGGAAAGAGGGAACCTGGACTGAGATTTTATCAATATAGGGAAGTCTGCGAGTAGAAATGTCCTCCATCCCATCAGCAACTCTAGTAACTTAAAATCTTAAGACAGGTGCCTGGGGCACCAAGGGGTTAACACTTACCCATAATCAAACAACTAGTATGTGTCAGAAGTATACCTTGAACCTAGGTCTTCCTGACTGCAAGCCTGGCTTCCATGCTATATCTCTTAAAACAATGGACAAATAATTAGGTTTATCTTTGCAATACCAAAGAGGTCAGTCCCAACTATGACACTAGAGAAGCAGTAGAAGAAAGCTTTAAGTTACAAAAAAACCACTATATATATAGTGTGTGTGCGTGTGTATGTGTGTGCATATATGTATGTATATGTATGTGTGTATATATTTATGTATATGTATGTGTGTATATATGTATGTATATGTATGTGTGTATGTCTGTGTGTATAATTGGGAGATGGATATACTGCTAAAGGAAACACAATCATCCAATACTATTTGTGAAACATATCACATCCCAAGTCTTACCAAAAAATCAACCAAAGAAACTTCTCACAGAATATACATCAATGCTACTTATCCTACACCCACACCCAATCCAACAAAGCGACTACCTAGAAAACAGCAAGATTCTGGTAAGGGAAGAGGGCAGTGGGGGCGGAGTCTCCTCACACACAGATGGTTCTGGTTAAGTGTAGCCACCAGGACATGAACGTGTTGCTGTGCTTCCAGTCCAGAAAGTAAGGCAGTGAGGAATGAGAGAAAGAACAATGAACTAGGAGTCAGAACTTTGGCGGGGTTGGGAAGAGGCAGAGCGAAGATGGTAGAATAGAAGCATAGACTTGCTACATCTCTCCCTCCAAGCCCACCCAAATACCTGCTAAAAATAACTCTAAACAAATTCTGGAGCTGCAGAACCCACAGAATAATAGAATGAAGCAAATTTCCAGCCCAAGACTGCCTGCAAGGTCAATGGGAAGTGTCTATCGTGCCACACTCGGAGCACAGCACAGTCCAGTGTGGACTAAGCAAGCAAAGATGGGACCTGAACAGGTTGAGAGTGGGAGTTGGGGGGGAGAGACAGAATCTTTGGCACCTGTGGTGGTTTCCAGACTTCACAACCCCACCAAGGACAAATTGGAAGGTCAGCGGAAAAAACCTGTCAGATCTGTATGAGACAGTGGTCCGACCCCAGTCCTAGGGTGGCAGATGGGGCAGAGGAGCCCACAGCAGCTGCAGCAGGGGCAGAGGCAGCAGCTGTGTGTGGAGCTCTAAGCCCACAGATTGTGGGGAGGATTGGGCAGCTAATAGTACACTCCCACCCCCACTGTAAGCAGAGAACTACCTTGACAAAGTCAAGTAAATGGCTGGGGAAATGAGCAAAAAACTGTATAAAGAATCAGACTATAGAATCTTACTTTGGTGACAAGGAAGACCAAAATATACAAACAGAAGAAGACAACTAAGTCAAAGCTCCTCCATCCAAAGCCTCCAAGAAAAATATGAATTGGTCTCAGGCCATGGAAGAGCTCAAAAAGGATTTTGAAAATCAAGCAAGAGAGATAGAGCAAAAATTGGAAGGAGTGATGCAAGAAAATCATGAAAAATGAGTGAACTGCTTGCTAAAGGGGACCCAAAAAAATGCTGAAGAAAAATAACACTTTAAAAAATAGACTAACCCAAATGACAAAAGAGATCCAAAAAGCCAATGAAAAGAAGAATGTCTTAAAAAGCAGAATTGGCCAGATGGAAAAGGAGGTCCAAAAGCTCATTGAAGAAAATAATTCCTTAAAGATTAGAATGGAGCAGATGGAAGCTAACAACTTTATGAAAAATCAAAAAATTATAAAATAAAACCAAAGGAATGAAAAAATAGAAGACAATGTGAAATATTTCACTGGAAAAGCAACTGACCTAGAAAACAGATCCAGGACAAACAATTTAAAAATTATTGGACTACCTGAAAGCCATGATCAAAAAAAAGAGTCTACCCATCATCTTTCAAGAAATTATCAAGGAAAACTACCCTGATATTCTAGAACAACAAGGTAAAATAGATATTGAAAGAATCCACCAATCACCTCCTGAAAGAGATCCCAAAAGGAAAACTAGGAATATTGTAGCCAAATTCCAGAACTCTCACAGCAAGGAGAAAAATACTACAAGCAGCCAGAAAAAAAAAAAATTCAAGTATTGTGGAAACACAATCAGGATAACACAAGATTTAGCAGCTTCTACATTAAGGGATCAGAGGGCTTAGAATATGATATTCCAGAGCTCAAAGGAGCTAGGATTAAAACCAAGAATCACCTACTCAGCAAAACTGAGTATAACACTTCAGGGGAAAAATGGTCATTCAATAAAACAGAGGACTTTCAAGCATTCTTGATGAAAAGATTAGAGCTGAACAGAAAATGTGACTTTCAAATACAAGAATCAAGAGAAGCATGAAAAGGTAAACAGGAAAGAGAAATCACAAGGCTGCTACTAAAGTTGAACTGTTTCATGGAAACAGTTCCTACATGGAAAGATAATATTTGTAATTCTTGAGACTTTTCTCAGTATTTGGGTAGTTGGAGGGATTATTATATATATATATATATATATATATATATATATATATATATATATATGTAGACAGAGGGCACAGGGGGAGCTGAATATAAAGGGATGATATCTAAAAAAAATAAAATTATGGGGTGAGAGAGGAATACAGTGGGAGAAGAAAGGGAGGATATTTTTAAAAATAAAACTATGGGGTAAGAAAGGAATATATTGGGAGAAGGAGAAAGGGAGAACTAGCATGGGGTAAATTATCTCTCACATAAAAGACAAAAGAAAAAGGTTTTTCAATGGAGGAGAAGAGGGGAGATGAGATGAAAAGAGTGAGCCTTATTCTCATCAAATATGGCTTAAGAAGGGTAACATGTACACTCAATTTGGTATGAAAATCTTCCTTACACTACAGGAAAGTAAGGGGGAAAGGGATAAGCACAGGTAGGACAGATGATAAAAAGGAGAACAAATGGGAGGAGAGGGTAATTAGATGTATATACTTTTGAGGAGGAGAGGGTCAAAAGAGAAAACAATAAATGGAGGGCAGGACAGGATGGAGAGAAATATAGTTAGTCTTTCACATCATGACTGTTATGAAAGTATTTTGCATGATTACACATGTATAACCTATATTGAATTGCTTGCCTTCTCAGTGGGGATGGGTGGGGAGGGAGGAAAGGAAAGAAGTTGGAACTCAAAGTTTTAAATTGTTCTTACATACAGGCAATGGGGTATGGAAATCTATCTTGCCCTACAAGAAAACAGAGGGGAAGGGGATGAGAGAAGGGAGAGGTGTGATAGAAGGGAGGGCAGATTGAGGGAAGGGGTAATCAGAATGCATGCTATCTTGGGGTAGGTAGAGGGAAGAGATGGGGAGAAAATTTGGGACTCAAAATTTTGTGGAGATGAATGTTGAAAACTAAAAATAAATTAATTTTAAAAAATTTAAAAATAAAAAAAGGAACTTGGAGTGGGTCTGCAGTTTCAATACAACCAATATTTACCTATGAAGTACCTACTCTATGCCAAGGCTACTATGCTAGGCTATGAGGATACAAATATAAAAATTTTTTAAGTCCTGCCCTCAATAAATTTACATCCTCCTGGAGGAGAAAAAGTGAAGAAAGTTAAGTTAATACAAAATAAAGGGAAAAGAATAGGTACTGGACCTGGATTTCACAGGTAGAAGAACTTCCTAGTGGAAAAACTCCCTTTCCCAATGCAGGCTGGAATCTTCTCTGAAATTCATTTTAGAGAGGAGCCTAGAACATAGAGTTGCTAAATGATTTGCCCAGGGCCACACAGCCAGTATGTACCAGAAGTGGGCCTTGAAACCAGATTTCCCCTTCCACTATATCACACTAGCTCTCATATTACAAAATATATAGGAAGTAAATACAAAATAATAGGGGGAAAGGAAGGGGAACAGACACACTAACAACTCAGGGGCTTGGAAAAGGCCCTGTATAATAGGTGGAGGATGAGCTGAGTTTTAAATGGATCTAGGGATTCTAAGAAGTAAAGGTAAGAAAGGAGAATATTCTAGATGTAGGGGACAGCCTGTGCAAAGGAGACAGAATGTCAAGGGGAAGGAACAGCTAGTTAGGCCAGTCTGACTCGAATGTACCGTAAGTGAGGAGTGATAGGGATGAGGCATAGGAACTGGACCTACAATTCATTAGTACAGAGGATTCCCAAGTGAGGAAACACCCTCCACTTTACGCCAAGTCAGCACCTTCTCTGAAATGTATAGTCTTAGAGAGTTGCATATCACTGAGAAGTTAAGTGATCTGATCAAGATCACACAACCTGACTGCGTCAGAGGAAGATTTGAAGCCAGATCTCCCCCTGGATTTTGAGGGGGAATAAGCAGGAAGAAGTAGTGTGAAATGAGTCCGGAAAAATAGTTTAGAGCCAGACTGTGAAAGGTTTTAAATGCCAGAGTTTTATCCTAGAGGCAACAGACAACCACTGAAGCTTTCTGAACAGAGCAATGACATGGAGAGGACTTGTGCTTTAAGAATATCAATCTGACAATTCTGTGGATGATGAAGAACGGAGAGACTTGAAACAGAGAGATCAATTAGGAGGAAGCTATCGCTCAGTGAAGGGGAAGAGTGATAAAGGCCTGAAAAGTGGGGGAGGGGAATTTAATGAGCGGGGAGAAGGAGAGAAGACTCAAGAGAGATTATGGAAGCAGAATTGGCAAGACTTAGTAACTAAATTGAAGGTGATTTCAAAGTTGCATCCCTAGTGACTGAAGGAACAGTGGTACCCTTCAAAAGAAAAAGGGAAATTAAAAAGAGAAGTAGATTTAAGAGGGAAAGACAATGAATTTTTAATCATATAATTTCTGTCCTGCATTAGTCATGAAACTACAGGAAAAGTACTTAAACTCTGAGTCTCAGTTTCCTCATCTATAAACCAAGAATAATAACACTTATACTACCCATTTCACTATGGTATAGTGGAAAGAACAAAAAATTTGGAATCAGAAGACCTTGGGTCAAATTCCAGCTTTGCCCATTACCTGTGTGACCTTGGACAAATCACTGACCTCTAATTCTCAGGAAGGGGCTATAGGAAAACATTACTCAGTTCAATCTGAAGATGAGGATGGGAGGGAAGAATAAACATGAGACAGAGAGAGAGTAATTGTGGAGTATATGGAAGCAGGGGACAGATATGTAGTTTTTTTAAGCTCTAAATCCTTAATCCTATTATCCTACAGGATTGTAAAAAAACACTTTATAAATTGCAAAGCAGTTTATTAATGTTACTTTATTATTATTATTGTAAAGGCTAAAATTAATAAAGACCAAATCAATCAATATTCATTGAGCAACAAGTGTATATAAAGCACTGTGCTTAACCCTATGGTGGAAGGAAAGAGAACTAGGATAGAACAAACTACAATCTGGTTGAAGAACTAAAATATATATATATACAGGGAGCGTTAAGAGCACAAACAAAGCCCATGTCAGAACGACATGTGTTTAAATCCTGCCTCTACTTGATTTGGGTATGTCACCTCCCCTTTATGACTCTCAGTTTCTTTATCTGTAAAATGGGGGTGTTAGACTAGATGGTCTCCAATGTCTCTAACTACTCTAAATACAATGATTCCATATGTGCCAAATGAGTGGAACAGCCACTAAATATTACCGATGCTTAAAAGAGAGAAGAACATCACAGATCCAGGGAGCCAGAGAAGGCTTTACAAAGAGGATGGTCTAAGCCTTGATGGATAGGCAGGACTCAGATAGAAAGAAGTTGAAGTGGAGGAAAGGAAGATGAAGTTACTCTAGGAGGATTGTGTGTGTATGAAGGTCAAAAAATAGGAACTTCCAAGTAGGGTTTGAGACAATGGGTCCTACCTGCCACGTCCCATCTCGATTCCAACATAAGCTTCGTGAAGGATAATGGTTTAAGACATTGCTCCTACCAGAGCCTCATACAGCTCTGGTGTTGCCAAAACATTTATGCCGCTACACAAAAACAGAAGCAGCCTAGTTGCCACCTTGACACCAGCCACAGAAACAAAATCCTAATGAAGTTCATAAGAGACTATGGTTGGATTTAATTTCATTCAAACTCCATTCTGTCACCACCCTATGCTATCAGCATCAATTCATTCTCTTCTTTGACTCCCCTATTCTTCATGTTAGTCCATGGTCCATGATTATCATGTCCTCAAAACTATATTGGCAAAATAAAGGAAAGGTGTCACTTCATGTCTCCCCACCTTACAGTTTGTGAATTCTAATCCATGTTGGTGAAGGGAGCATGAGGGATAATGAAAGAAGTTCATGGGAAGCCTGGAGGAAAAGAGGAAGCACAGAATTATGGAATCTCAGTTTTAAAGGGGCCTCAAAGGCCATCAAGAGCAATCCAGAACTAAACTGAAATCTAATCTAAAGATTCTCTAACAAGAAACCTTTAGTGCTCAAGATTCTCTGTTCTGTAAGCAGGTCAGCTCACTTTTAAATAGTACTACCTTAAGAAGCAGGTTTTTCTTTTATCAAGTCAAAATCTACCCCAGCATCTTCAACCCACTTACCCTAGTCCTACCCTCTAAGAGGAACCAATCAGAACAAATATTTGAAGACAAATATCAAATCTTCATGATGTTTGAAATAAGGGCATTTAACCTTCTGCTGAAGCAACTCTTTTGAGTAGCTTTTGTAACTATCATCAGTGACTCCCTAATCATCAAATTCAATGACATTTTTCCCAAGTCTTATCCTCCTTTATTTCTCTGGGATCATTTGACATTGTTAAACATTGTACACTGATAAAATTAACTTTTATCATACTAATTTGTATAAATCTCAAATAGTTTTACAAAGTATGTTTTGGTTATCTAATTAGAGTATATAAGGACAGTATTTCATGCCACAGAACCAACTGACTCCTCAAAGTCAGGATGACCCATAGAAGAAAGCCAGAAAGTTGATCATCAAGGGCAAAGAAAGCCTTTCCCACACCCAGGTCAACTTTCTACTCCTTACTGTCTTCCCTGACCCTCCTTCTTGGCTAATACTACATTCCACTGATTCCACACCGAACTTGGCATCTTTCCAATCTCCAATTGGATATCTTTGCTGAGCCTTTATTCAGAGCTCTAACATTATTTCCAACCCTGAAGAATACAAGAAGGATACTTCTTGGCATGGTCCACCACAGGCCCCTGCCCAGATACCAGCATTCGCTTCTTATGGAACTGTGAGAAGAACTTCAAGGGGCTACTGGAGAGTATTACTTGTTCTGGTTCAACCTGCAGAGAGATGAGGTTTAGGAGGAAGGGTAAATAAGGGTAATGAGCGGAAGTAAATATGGAACAAACAGAAACAAGGGAGTAGATGTAGTCTTTTAAGTGTTATCTCCTCTGAAACATTAAAAAAAAAAATCAATTAAATAACCCAACAAAAGTCTAACCTGGAACCTGACACCCTCCTTAAGCCACTTGCATGGTTGAGGTAAAAATTATCCAAATCATTTCTTGCACCAAAAAAACTCCAAAAACCAGAAAGGTTAATACTCTAATTTTTACCCAAATTATCCCCCTGCTGGAGAGACCCCATTTCAAAATCACAGCTGTATGTGTGCAGTTCATTTTCATGGAAATTCATCTTTGTTTTTTCTAAAAGTCCCCACTGGGATATTAGTTTTTTAATCTCTAGATTCACAAAAGATTCATCATCTTCAAGACAGCTCTTACAAACTTATGTGGCATAACTATAATAAGACCAGGTTTTATTATGACATAAAAAAATTATATATATGGAAAGCTGAAAAAAATCTCAAGGATCATAGATTTTGAATTGGGACATAGACACGTTAGAGATCATCTAGTCTGACCTATTCCTTTTGCAAATGAGGAAACAGAAATTCAGAGAAATTAAGTGACTTGGTCCAAGGAGACACATTCTCTCTCTCTCTCTCTCTCTCTCTCTCTCTCTCTCTCTCTGTCAGGTGTGTGCATGCGCGCGCACACACACACACACCCCCCCTAATAACTGGCAGTGCTGGGATCTGAATCCAGGTCCTTGGACTTTAAAATCCAATCCACTACATTATATTCCTTCTGCAAATCAATGTCATGATTCAAAGCAGTCATATTGTCTCTATAAACCTTTTTGGAATGTTTTAAGATTTAGGATCAGTTACCAACCTACACAAAGAACATCAGTCTAAAAAAAAAAAAAAAGGAAAAACAATGTGGAGGACAGAACACTGAACTTGGAATCAGAAGACCTGGTCAGGCCTGGGTAAAGCTTGGCAAGTCACTTAAACTCTCAGACTCGGTTTCTTTGAAAGTTCCTGCCAGATCTAAAGCCTATGATACTATTAACTTCATTCAATTTACTAATTTTTAGCTATTTCTAAAAATCGAATTCAACCTCAAAGGATCTGTCACCACCAAGGATATTCAGAAGAAAGTGCTGCATGTTCTAAAGGCAATTCAAGAGCATTCCATAAATGTTTTCAATAGGACACTAACATTGGAACAAGGGTATAGCTTCCCAAGGGGCCTAAAGAAACACCCAAAAAAGTTAAGGCATTCTGGTACATTTTTTTAACAAATCAGTAATTTTGTAACTTTGTAATTTGTACTAGAGATCTGACTATACATAGTCCTTGCCTTTGAAGGGCATGCTGAATGCATTGGAGAGTGCAAGGAGCACTCTGAGGTGGCCTGAAAAGGCCTTTAAAACAAAGGGTGAAAATTTTAGAAATTTCCAAATTAAGAGGATACCATAAGATGGAGGAAGGTTGAATGGTCAAATTGTGGGTAATGCCTTTGAAAAAGGTCAGAAAGACCAGTGCCTCAAGGCATTCTTCTGCAGTTCTCCTTACCTGCATACCCAGGAGGTCCGACAGTTCATGTGCTTTCACTTGTGGTGCACAATTTCCGGCATTAGTGACAAAGACAACTGGCACTCGGAGATGCCCATTTGAGTCAACAAGCTTTCGGGCAGCTTCCAAGGCAGCAGGGATTGCTCTGTGACCACGGATAAACACCCCATCAATGTCGAAGAGGAACCCAAAGTTTGGAGAGGTCTGCACAGAGAGGGTAGGAGAGGGGAATTACCACTGCATCAAGGGGATGAGGGGAGAAAGGAAAGGGAAATTCAAGTTACAAGAGAAAGGAAACCAAATACACTGAAATACAGTTCTGAAAAAAAAAATTTTAAGTTCACAGAACCCCAAAATTAAGAACCACTCTTCTAGAGAAAGGTGGTTTGATATGGTAGAAAGCACTTTTCTCAGTCAGCAAATGATCGTCTCCTTCACTCAGAAAACCGAGGTCAACCCTTGTAAATTCCTTCATCTCTTTTACTCTACATCTAAAATTCTTTTGCATCTGCCCTCTTCTCCTTTGCTCTAATCAATGAATAAGAGACATCTTTCTCCATAAAAAGGCTAACCTTGTCCTCTTGTGCTTCTGACCCTATTTCTTCCCATCTCCCCATCAGTCATTTCTTCTCCCCTCCTATCTACTGATCCCTTCTCCACTAACTACAAATATATTCTGGTCTCTCTCCATCCTTCAAAACTATTCACCTGATCCTAACATCTCCTCAATTATTCTAGTTCTGCCTCAGTTTTACTATAAAACTTTTAGAAAGTCATCTAAATCCACTGTTTTAACTACCTCACTATGCACTCACTTCTCAATCCCTTGACTCAACCACTCCTGATGGAACTCTCTCAAAAACAACAAATGATCACTTAATGGATAGATCCTATGTTCTTTTCTTAGTCCTCAACCTCCCTTGACTTCTTTGCAGGTATTTATATTGAGGACCACTCTTCCTCTTAAAATGCTCTATGATATTTCTGTCAGTTCTTGATCCTGCCTCTAACCACTACTTTGTAGCCAACTATTTCATTACATATTATTATTGCTGTACAGCATATCTAATGTTAACCTCTCTTCTGAACTCAAATCCTGCACTGCTGAATACCTTATAGACATCTTTACTTGGATGACTCAGAAACACCACAAATTCAACACTTCCAAAACAGGATTCATCATCTTCCTGTCAAGACCTACTTCTTCAAACTTCCCTATTTCTTTTAAGAGTATCATCATCGGAACTCAAATTGTATTATAAAACAGCAATTCTCAAATTGTATTATAAAACAGCAATTCTCAAAACCACTTGGTACTGGCTAAGAAATAGAAGGGTAGACAAGTGGAATAGACTAGGCACTGAAGACACAGTAGGCAAGAAATATAGCAACCTCCTGTTTGATAAACCCAAGGACCCCAGCTTCTGGGTTAAGAACTCACTGATAAAAATTGCTGGGAAAACTGGATAGAAATGTGGCAGAAACTAGGCATAGACACATGCCTGACACCATACACAAGAATAAAGTCTAAATCAGTACACAATATAGGTACAAAGATTGATACTATGGACAAACTGGAGGAGCAAGGAATAGTGTATTTATCAGATTTATGGAGAAGGGAAGAATTTTTGACTAAAGAAGAAATAGAAAGCGTTATAAAATGCAAGATGGATAATTTTGATTAAACTGAAAAGTTTTTGCACAAGCAAACCCAATGCAACCAAAATTTGGAGGGGCATAGTAAATTGGGAAAGAATTTTTACAGGTAATCTCAGGGATAAAGGCTTCATTTCTAGAATATATAGAGAACTAAGTCAAATGTACAACAATATAAGTCAATCCCCAACTGATAAATGGTCAAAGGCTATGAACAAGCAATATTCAGAGGAAGAAAATAAAGATATCTATATCATACAAAAATGCTCTAAATCACTACTGATTAGAGAGATGCAAATCAAAACAACTCTGAGGTACCACATCACACCTATCAGACCAGCTAACATGACAAAACAGGAAGATGATAAATGTTGGAGAAGATGTGGGAGAGTTGGAACACTAATTCATTGCTGGTGAAGAGGTGAGCTGATCCAACCATTCTGGAGAGCAATTTGGAACTATGCCCAAAGGGCTTCTATGTACAAAAATGTGCATACCCTTTGACCCAGCAATATTGCTTCTAGGACTGTATCCCCAAGAGTTCATGAAAATGGGAAAGCGTCCCACATGTACATAAATATTTATAGCAGCACTCTTCGTAGTGGCCAAAAACTAGAAATCAAGGGGATGCCCATAAATTGGGGAATGGCTGAATAAATTATGGTATATAAATTAATAGAGTACTATTGAGCCATAAGAAATGATGAACAAGAAGACTTCAGGGAGGCCTGGAAGGACTTATATGATCTGATGCTGAGTGAAAGGAGTAGAACTAGGAGAACTTTGTGCACGGCAACGACCACAATGTGCGAGAGTTTTTCTGGTAGACTTGGAACTTCATAACAACACAAGAACTTAAAAAAAAATTCCCAATGGTCTTCTAAGGCAAAATGCCTTAGAGAAAGATCTATGGAATTCATTTGCAGAATGTAGCAGATCACTTTTATATATGTGTGCGCGTGTGTATTACGTTTTGATTTGTTATAAGATTTCTCCCATTTACTTTATGGTAAATAACTTTACCATAAAGTGCATGACTATAGTGAAAATGTATTCAATAAGAATGTATGTGTAGAGCCTATATAGAATTGTATGCCGTCTTGGGGAGGGAAGGGAGTGGTGGGGGGTAGGAAGGGGGGAAAAAAATTCTAAGTTTTATGGTAGTGATTGTAGAACATTAAAAATAAAAAAATTAACAAAAAAAAAGAGATTCATCATCTTCCAAATCACCAGGTTTATAAACTAAATCAATCTACCTTTTCCCTCACTCCTCATCCCCAAACACAATCAAGACTCTGTTGAGTCTACCTCTGTAATATCATTTCCTGCTCACAACTCACACTGCCCAAATCTCAGTCCAGGCTCTCATTTTCTTATGCAGACTATTACAACAGATTCTTTATTGTTCTCTCTGCTCCAATCCAATCTGCACATAGTTGTCAAAAGAATCTTCCAAATGGTGTAAGTCTGATTTTGTCATTTTCCTACTCAAAACCCTTCAGTGACTATTACCTTAAAGTTTAAATTCTTCTGCCTTGTATTTTTAAAGCCCTCTACAATCTAGTTCCAACCACATTTCCAGTCTTATTTAACTCCTCTTTCATGTATTCAAATCAAATTGCCTTACTAGCCATTCTCTGAAAGCAGTATTCTATCTCTTTTCTCCATGTTTTTCTGTAGTATGTCCCTCTTCTCTGGAAGTCTCTCCCTCTGTGCCATTGCTTTTTAGAAGCCCTTTTGCCTGGAGGGCACTGCCAAAGACACATCAAACCCCAGAAATGGTCAAACAGACTCTCTTCCAGAGTTCACTCATTTGGCGATGTCTTTTGTGAATGTGGTTTGTAGCATTACAAGAAAAGGAAGCCAAAAGATCATCCATTTTGTGTTCCACTAGGTCAAGTAAGCAAGTAGGTTCAATTTTTGAAGGCTTGTTTTCTAGTCCTTCCTTTTGGAACTCCGGTAGGACAGAGCTAAGAAATGATACGCTACTTCCTTCCTTTACACTATTGGCAGACTAATCATTATACACAGATACGGTCACTTCACTCAACAATCTTCAACTGGCATTCAAGGCCTTTAATGATCTGATATCACTCTCCTGTCCCAGCTTTATCTCATATTCCTTATTTCTGTACAACTCTGTCATCAAACCCTAGATGGTTCCTTGGTCCTACCCTGTGACAGGACAAGAAGACTTGAAAAGAAGAGACAGCATCAAGTTAACTCTTCTTTTGACTATTCCATGATAACTAAGTTACAGTAGCTCTTTCTTATACTACACCTTCCACAAAGGCATAGGAAGATCTCATCCATGGGTAAGACTTCTGCAAAGCAGTCAGAGAGAGGGGATTTCACTAAACAAGTTTACTCTTAGGTCTCTGACCGCCTTTTTTTCTTTCTAATTCCTTTCCTAGATAAGTGATCTAACATCATTCTGAAGATGGACGTGTACAGGCTTTGAGGTTACCTTATGAGTTCAAAATGTCTTGCCTCAGAAAGATTCTACTTACAGGAAGGAGGAGCTTGACCACTGGCCTGACTTGCCAGAAGACATGGACTTTAAGGGCGAGGAGTGAAGAGTTGTAATAAAATGTAAAATGCCTAATCATCAGTCCAACAAAATGCTATCACATTTAGATAGTTTTGAACATCAACCTCCAGGAAAAGTATAATAGTACTACTACTAATTCAAACATGTTTCTGTCAATGAGAGCTGGTAATCTTCTGTGATTTTTAGTATTTCTTCTGTATCTAGAAAATAAATACTATTCTCTTGACCTTCCTACATGATGGGTATGATGAAGACAAGAGTTTACATAGATTTTAACAAATATTTTGATAGAATATCCCCTGCGAGGATCCATAACTCAACAATGTAGTTGTCAGTTTTCCTTGGAGCCAATGTAACAAGCCAAACTGTATGAGAAAAGGAGTCTGATCTATCTTCTAGGTCTGGATAACTTAACCTGAGGTCCATGAACTTGTTTTTAAGTATGTTTTAATAACTGTTATTTCAATATAATTGGTTTCCTTTGTTTTCTTTTTTTGGCCAGGCAATCAGAGTTAAGAGACTCACCCAGAATCATACAGCTGGTAAGTGTCAAGTGTCTAAGGTCACATTTGAACTCAGGTCCTCCAGACTCTAAGGTCAATGTTCTATCCACTGTGCCACCTAGCTGACCCTTCCTTTGTATTCTAATGTACTTTTTTAATTCCAAGAAGGGGCCTATAGGTTTTTACCAAACTGATATTTCTCTTTAAGCCTTAATCTCTGAACAGGTGCTACCTCAGTCAAACTGAGAACTGTTTTTTTTTAATATTTTTAAAATTTATTTATTTGTTTTCAGTTTTCTACAATCACTTCCATAAGATTTAGATTTTCTCCCCCTCCCTTCCCAAAATGGCATGCAATTTTATGTGGGTTCTACACATCATTCCTATTAAATACATTTTCACACTAGTCATATTGCATAGAAAAAATTAAAATGAATGGGAGAAAGCACGAGAAAACCCAAACAAAACAAAACAACATGAAAGAAAATATTCTGCTTCATTCTGCATTTCAATTCCATAGTTTTTTCTCTGGATATAGATGGCATTTTGCCTCAAGGGTCCTTTGGGAATGTTTTAGGTCCTTGCACTGCTGTGAAGGGCTGAGTCTACCAGAAAAATTCCTCACACACTGTAGCTGTTACTGTATACAGTGTTCTCCTAGTTCTGCTTCTTTCACTCAGCATCAGTTTATATAAGTCCTTAAGACCTTAGCTTTAAAAAGGTCAAGGTCCCCCACTGCATCTTGGGCCATCTCCAGCTGTCCTGATCCGTATCTGGTCACTGGACCCAAATGACTCCAGAGAAGAAAGTGAGGCTGGTGACTTTGCATGGTCATCCCTCATTTAAATCTAATTCATTTGCATGTCACGATATCACTTCCCTGATGTCACGGTCCTCTTTGAGAACAAAAGACAAACAGCAACATGACACAAAAAAAAGGTTAAAAAATTATAACAAAAACCCTGTTCTAAGTTTCCTCAAGCCTAAACTCAGTCAGTTCATGCCACGATTATAAGTCAAAAGCAAAGGAGCCCTTAGTGGGAAAGGCATTTATGTACAGTATCCCAGCCCTTCTGGGCACAGCAGCAATTCTTAACGTTAGATATTTAATTTTTTAACAGGGTTACTAACTAGTACATGAGGGGAACGATGAAGACATAATTTACATAGATTTTAACAAGGATTTTGATAGAATATCTAATAACATTCCTGTGAATAAGGTAGAGAAATGCAAAAGAGACAATAATACAACGGGATGAATTCAGAACTACTTGGAACAGTCAGATTCAAAAAAGTAGTACTCAAGGTTCAATGTCAATATGGCAGGAGATCTTCAAATGGAATATCCCAGGTTTTGTGCTTGGTCCAGTGCTGCTAAATGCCATTATCAAGGCCTTGCATAAAGGCATTGGTGATAAGCTCACAAAAAAAAAAAAATACAGATGATACTAACAGTTAACACCCTGGATAAAAGTCGAGATCCAAAAATATCCTGACAGTATAGAGTACTATAATAAACTGAAATTCAATAGAAAAAAATGGAAAGTCTTAATCCGTTTCATAAGTATAAAATGGTAGAGCCATGGTTATTCAAATCTGTCTGAAAGAGATCGGGGAGAGGTGGAGGCTAGGGAACTATACACCCAAAATAAGTCAGCATTATAATGCACAAGCCAAAAAAAGCTAATGTGATCTTGAGTTTCATTGGGAGAGGCATGACTTCCAGGAATAAAGATGGCAGCTAGGCAGTGCCCTGTTCAGACTATATATGGAGGGCAACCATGATGATGAAGAGGCTTGAGTCCACAGAGTATGATGAATAGCTGAAAGTACTGGGAGCATTTAGTTTGGAAAAAAGACTCAGGGGGCTAGGATACACCATTTCAAATATTTGAAGGTCTATCACATTGAAAAAGGAATAAGACTTGTTCTCTCTGGCCACAGAGGACAGAACTGGCTGGGAGCAACAAAGGGTGGACATTGCAAAGAGGCAAATTTAAGCTTGATATCAAGAAAGACTTCTTAGTGATTAAAACAGCCCAGAAGCAGAATAGGCTATGAAGAGAGGTGATAGCTCCCCATCCTTGGAAGTCTTCCAGCAGGTAAGACTTGGCAATCTGGATGGTCACCTGTGGGATATGATAGACTGGGGATTCCATTCAGGTATATATTGGGCTAGATGACCACTGAAGTTCCTCTCAATTCTCAAATTCTCTGATGTTGTGAGTCAAAAGGGCTTGGATTTGAATCTCAGCTTCAATACTAGACTATTTGGCTACAATAAAGTCACTTAACCTCTCTTGGTTCCTCTTTTGAAAAATTAGAACAATCCTACTTAGAGTTCTCATCTCACAGAACTGTTTTAAGGAAAGTGCACCTAAGGCCATACAGCAAATTAGTGACAGGAGAACTGGAACCCAGGTCTCCTGACTTCCAGTCTAAAACTCTTTTCATTACATGTTGTTGTTTCACATAATTTACTTATGCATAATATACTTATTCTCTGCCTCAATTCCAAATCCCTTCTTCTAAGTCTACCTGCTTTCTCCAGTCTCCCATGTGAAAAGAAAATTCTCCTTTTTCCCTGCTTAATTTTTAGGGACAGGCTTCCTATGGTATAATGAATCAGTGAGGGCTAAAAATTGTGATTTGCAACCTTAAGGTAAGAGATTTTTGCATTTAGTCTAGTAATGTTCATTTTCATTATTCAGAAAATTCCTATTTATTATTCCTGCTGTGGGTTAATTTATTTGTAGTGGTCTTTACCAGCTTCTGTGACATGTCTTCACTTTGAAGAGACCCACTTTTCAAATTTAACTTCCCAAATGGAGTTTGCATTTGTGATAATAGTTTTGAAATTTTTTTTTCTTCTACTTTCACAGGATTTAGAACTAGAGCCAGATGTAACTTCACAAGCTAACAAGTTTAACTCCCTCTTATAGGAAAACAAAATGACTTCTCACACTGGTATGGAGTACTGGAATAAGATGCTGAGTTCCATTCCATCCTGTTTGAAATGCTGACGGAAAATCTAGGTAGAGGTATGAAGTGTGTAGCTGGCAATGCAGGACTGAAGTACACAATAAAGACTGGTGCTGAATATATAATTCTGGAAGTGTCAAAGTCCATTTCTAAGACTTCAAAGAAAAATGAGATAATCCAGTCAATGTCAGTGCTGAAAGTAATATGTCCTTATATTTGGTTTATTAAATGCAAGACCTAAAAAGGAAGGCCATGTGGCTCATCTACAGATACTCAGGAAAAAAGATGGCATGGGCAATAGTAATGGGATGGTAGGTCATTTCACTGTCCCTCTCTTTATGCTGAGACCAGAACCAACACATCTAAATTAGGGTATTTAATCAATCCATTCACATTGGAGTCAAGAACTAATACGACAAAGTGATACTTCTTACACATTTTTCCTACTAAATTTCATGTACTAGATTCTGGCCAAAGTTCTATCCTGTTGCATTTTGCAGAGATCCTGACTTTTTTAGCCAGTATTCTCATCTTTGTCTTTCAGTTTGTTAAAGCATGGCATCTCTATCTTTATAAACCAGGTTACTGATAAAAATTTCAGCACGGGACCAATAATAAACTCCCAAGACATCCTATTAGAAATCTCTTTCCAAGATAACTTTAAATCTTTGAAATAACTTTTTGGCATCTCACCAAGTTGAAAATCCAAACAATGTTAAGCCCCCATCTCCCCACTTTGTGCATTATGTGAATCAATTTACTAAAATGTAGGGTAAATTATATATACAGCAGTCCCTTGATATAACAGTCTAGTAATACTGTTTTCAAAAATGAGGCTGGTCCATTGTGATCTGTTCTAGGTCATGACCAAAACCAATGCTTATTCTCTGTTATAACAACTTCCTCTCTAAAAATCCAGTAACCATTGCCATTCCAGAATTTTGCCAAACATCCAAACCAAGCTCACTGGCCTATACTATACAGATTCTTTCTCTTCCCTTTTCAGAAAATCAATATAACATCTGTCCTTCAGTCCTGTAGCATGTATCTCAGCCTCTATAATCTTTAAAAAATCATTCACAGTGTCTAATCAGAATTCCAGAATGCCTTATTCTATTTTCAGATAGCACCTTAATCGACTCTTCACTTGTCAAATCCTCCTTTTTCCTCTGAAGTACTTGTCTTTAATTGGTGGTGATACTAACAACACCACCTATGGCCCTAAAGTCTTCAGTTTCTTGTCTAAGACTTCATAATCCTTACAAATACTATAAAGACTGTTTCTGGCACCATAAATCATCACCACCAAGAGTAGTAGTTATCAGATTTGACAAATCTTGGGAGGTCCTCCATTACATTCTCAAAACATGCCCAAGATATCTGTACTTTTAAAGTCATGTCAAACAATGATTGCCTCAGTACCTCTCAGCAAGGAGTCAGTAACTCCTACCACTTGTATGTCTTTTCCTCTAATCTTTACCAAATAATCTTGCAAAGATTTATAGCACCTATGAATTCACATCATTATCATTTTAAAGAAAAACAAAAAATTGCTTCCTCTGAAGTGCTAATTCCCTTCTTCCCTTTCTTCTTTTTTCTTCTTAATACCTCTTGTTTATTTTTTTCAAATTAACAAACCTTTTTAAAATCAATCACTTATATTCTATTAGAGGATACTGTGTACAAAAATAGGCACATACAAAATATATTCAAATAAGTACAAAGCAATCTGAATAGGGGAAAACATCAGGATCAGGAGTAAGATGAGAAAAGGCTTTGTTATAGAAGGTGATCCTCAAGCTGATTTTGAAGGAAACAAAGGGTTCTAAAGGTTGAGGTATAGCAGGACTGCACCTCAAGCATGAAGGCCTGCCAAGGCAAGAGCTTAGACACAAGAGATGGTGGTGTCATGTATGATGACCATCAAAAAGGCCAGTTTTATTGGACTACAAACAATTCGAAGAAGGAGAATCGTGTAAAAAGTTGGGAAGGGTACGCTGAGTTTGGGGTTTAAAAGTCAGAGTAGCTTACAATAAGAATTCATTAGAGTTTACTGAGTAGAGGAGTGAGGTGGTCATACTATTGCTTTAGAATGAATTGAAAAGAAGACAGACGAGGCAGAGACCAACTAAGAAGTTGCTGGTCCAGGTAACGGGCAGCTAGATGGTACAGTGCATAGAGCACTCAACCTGGAGTCAAAAAGACTTATCTTCACAGGTTCAGATCCAGCCTCAGATACCTACTAGCTTGTGCAAACCACTTAACTTTATTTGTCTCAATCTCTCCATTTATGAAGGAAAAGAAAATAGCAAACCACTCCAGTATCATTGCCAAGAAAACATCAAACAGGGTCATGAAGAGTTGGTCACAGACTGACTAAACAACAACAGTCTAGGCAAAATGGGGTCAGGTTCTGCTCTCGGGTGGTGATCACGTGAAAAGAGAGAAGGGGAAAGAAGTGAGAAACAAAAGAGAGATTGCGACAGTAGGAAGAAAATTTGTCAATTGATTAGATAAGTTGGGTAAGAGAAGGATTCAAGGACAAAGGTGATGTTTGAGAACTTGGGTGACTAGATGGCAGTATGTTCCATAAAATAAAGAAGATTGGAAAAGGGTGGATGGTTTAGGGGAAATAATGAGTTCAGTTTTAGACAGGAGGTTGAAATGCCCTTGGGACATGTAGTTCAAACTATCCAACAGGTAGTTGGAGTTCCACGATTAGAGCTTTGGAGAAAAACAGTAATATGTATATAAGATATGCATTAAAAAGTGATTTGCAAATAAATTATAATTAATTACCCATAGGAAAGTGCAGAGAAATAATAAAACAAGTCCCAAAACAGAGACTTTGGGAATGTCCACAGTTATGGAGTGTGATATGAATGACAAAACAAAGGACAATGAAAAGACGACCAAAAGGCTAGGGGAATAAAAGGTCACAAAAAAAAAAAAACAGAGAAGGAAGAGTACCAGAAAGATAGATGGTCAACAGTGTGAACTGTTGCAGAAAACTTAAGAAGAATGAGAAGTGAGAAAAGGTCACCAGTTTGGGCACCTAAGAGATCACTGGTTAACACTGAACAATACAGTTTCATTTGAGAGATGCGGTCAGAAGCAACAGTGCAAAGAATAGAGAAGTGAAAGAAGAGAGTAAATGGAAGCAATAGATATAGTTTTGTTTTGTGAGAGATTGGCTGTGAAAGGGAGGACTGACATAAGACAATAATTTAGCTAATGGCAGGGTTTTGTTTTGTTTTATTGTTTCCTTCAGGAAGGAAAACACCAGTGTTGTAAGTAGCCAGAAAGGAATCAGCATGTAGGGAGAGATTAAGAGAAGACTGCAAATTAAGACTGTGTACATAAATAAGCATACACAAAATATATGCAAAATAAGAACAACACATTGAGTAGGAGAAAGAAAATGTAGTCTAAAAGTCAGAATCATAAGAAGACAGTATGAAGCAAATCTTTGCATTAAGCACCTCATCATAGGTCTGATATTCAAAATCTATAGAAAACTGACAACTATGAGATTAAAAGTCATTGCTCAATAAGCAACTAGTCAAGTGACATGAATGGTTTAACAGAAATATAAACTATCAGTAACAAGATGAAAAAAGTTCAAGATCACAAGTGATAAAAGAAATGTAAATTAAAATAATTTTGGGTTATCTCCTCATACCCATCCACTTAGCAAAGGTAGCAATATACCTGAAAAGTCAGCGTTGGAGGAGCTGTGGGAAAAAGATATGCTGATGGTGTAATTTTGAATTGATTCAACCAATTTGGAAAACATTTGGAAACTATGGGAAAAAGTTACCAAACTTTTCGTACACTCTGACCCGGGGATTTTTCCCTGAAAAAGTTTTTGACAAGAAAATTCCCATCTGTGTCCATAACAATATTGTGATATCAATCAAAAAATACCATGGGATATTAAGGTAAAAAGAATAGTACTTTGCTGTTAGAAATAACAAATGACAAAATTAGGAAAAAACTTAAGACTTGTATGAAGTGAAGTTGAAGATTAAGAAAACATTATACAAAGGAATTACAAGAGCGTAAATAAAGGCAACAGTGAGAGGCAAAGCAACTCAGCTGTCAAAGTTAGCAACAATGTCAAAGTTAACCTCCCATGAACTATGAAGAGATTGTTTTGCATTAAGCACTTTGTAGAGTGGGGTCAAAAAAATGCATCAAGTTATTACTCGTTTTTAAGGCAGCTGAGTCAAAGCCTGAGATTGTGCCTCCTACTCCCTGAACGATCTTCTCAGGGCTCCGCTGCCTCACCAGTTAAATGAAGCAGGTGGTCTAGATACCTTCCAACTTTGCAGGGGCCATTCTCTGGGTCTCTGCGTTACAAAAAAGGACTTGTATACACAAGGGATACAATTTTGAGACATAAAAGAATACAAATTTCAAGATGTATCTTTTCTGTCTACAACTTAACCTTCTTTGACCCTGACTTATTTATAAAGCTACCACTTCTCACGCCAACCCACCTTCCCCTCCGTTCCTGCGGCTGAATCCCCACGCTGGAGAGCAGAATACCTCACTAACATCTTTTTTTGGGGGTGCAGGGGGAGAAGTTTAAAGAGAAGTAGAGAGGTAAATCGACTTTCCAAATCACTTTTGGTTCAAAGAAATGTCAAAAATCGAAACAAAAAGTGCAAACTGTGCAAAAAGCCTTAGGGGAATCCACAGGTAAGCATCTGGAGGAGTGGGGGAGGGGCGAGACCAGGCCGGCAGGAGTGTAAACCTCCGCAGAGAATTTCTTAGGATTTACCGGGGGGCGGGCGGAACGACGGAGGGCGTGGCGGTGCCGGGAGGAGAAGCCGAGTCAGCCGCGGCTCTTTAAACTCGTGGGGCGAGGGCGGAGGCTCCCAACCCGCCGCCTTCACGAACCGCACTTAAGCCAGGCCCACCACGCGTGGGGCCCGGGCTTAAAGAGGCTCCTCTCTCCCTGGCCCCCTCGATCTCCGCAGTTTCCTCCCCATGCTGCCCTCGGTAGCCCCAGCGCGCTCTCACCTGGGGGAGGCCGCCAGAGTAGCTCCTCCCAGGGCTGCCCTGCGGCCCCCATGCCCTGCAGAGGGGATGCGACCGAAGCCAGCGACCCGAAGCGGCTCGGAGCCCAGGGAGGCAACTGTACAAACCCATCTGGCCCTGCCGCCGCCAGCACGTGCAGCTAACTGGCCCGCGGTCCCCTTCCCCAGGCCCTGCCCTCAGTCCCTCGCTCAGCCAATCAGGAGCCTGATCTCCTCCCGGGCGGAGTAGGTGCCACAAGGCATGCCGGGACTAGTAGTTCTTTCTTCTATCCCGGTTCTTTTTGTCCTGTGTTTCCCGGCAAAGCCCAGGGCTGGAAAGACGCCGAGGTCATTTGCCGGATGAGGCTGCATTGTGGACCCCATTGGACCTTAGAGACACGTGGTCCCTGCCTAAGCTAGCCACGAAATGAAAGGAGGTTCAGTGACGACTTGGGAGGACTGGATCCCCTTAAGAGCTGAAAGGCACCATAGAGGTCATCAAGTCCAACCTCGGCCCCTCATTTTGCAGATGAGGAAACGAGCCCAAAGTGATGCTAAATAGCGAGTAGCATTTATATAGTAAATTAAGGTTTGCGCAATGCTTCACATAGGTTATCTTATTTGAGCCCCACAACAAGGCTGGGAGACAAGTTCTAGCCTGTCAATCAAGCATTCATTATCATTGTTCTAGGATGTATGTCAAGGAACTGAGGCTGACATAGGTTAAGTGCGGTATCCAGGGTCACGTAAGTGACTCAAGCCTTCCGGACTCAAATCCAGGTCCACTTAGCGGCTTTGCCCTTAAGAAAATCATAGGCGTAGTAACGGACAATTGATCGGGCTCAGTCTCTGGGAACTCCCCTTTGGATCTTCCCACTTAATCTGGCCTTTCATATTCAAATCTGTTGCCCTTGACCTAGCCTGGCTTATCTGTACCTCTGCGTTGCCCCACCTGCTTCCGACTCAAACCTTCCAGTGTCTGATATCTCCTGATTGCCTCCAGCTGTTTCCAACCCTTGGCTTGGACTTCTCCTTAAGACCCTCCCTAAATCCCTCCTCTCTTCACCCTAGACTACCAGACCACCCCCAGATCCCCGCAACAGTCTTTTCTGTATTTAAATTCCATCTCGCCTCCATGAAGGCACTCAGATTCAATCCATTTCAGACTCTGGCTGAGATTCTATCTGGCTGCTTGTGAATTACAAGCATTACAAATGCTTAGACTCCTTAAAAGTCAACCCAACTTTAATAAACTTTGTTTTTCTTTGGCTTTAAGAAGGTTGAGTCAAATTAATTTGAGCAAGACCCGGTATAGTGGTATTTTGGGGTCCCCAGCACCCCTAAACCTCTACAACAACAATGGGATTTAAATCCAGATTTTTGTTTTCATTGCTTTGTTTTAATTCCAAATCAAGTGCTCTTTTCATGACACTGAGCTACTGCTTGTGCTAGTTTTCAAAGTGTTGTTTCCCAGTTCAAGTCCAGGTAAGTTACAAATAAAAAGTAGAAAACATACAATGAAGTAATAATCCAAAGACACTTATTAAGGACCTACTATGTGCCAGACTCTGCTAATCACTAAAGTATATGAAGAAAGGCAAAAAACAGTTCCTGATCTCAAGGGGCTCACAGTCTAATGGGGAGATACCAAACAACTATGTACCAAAAAATCTATAATCAGGATAAATTGGAAATAATCAACAAACAGAACGCAGTAGAAGTAAGGAGGATTGAGAACAGTTTCCTCTAGGTGAGATATTAGCTGAGACTTGAAGCCAAGTGGTAGAGATGAAGAAAAAGAGCATTCCAGATTTATAGGACAACCAGTGAAAATGCCTAGAGTCAGGTGAACTGCATAAAGCAAGTATGGCTGGATCGCAGGGTATTTGAGGGGTGGGAAGGGGAATCCTATGAAGGTTTATTTTGTTGGGTCCAGGGATTTTATCATTGTGAGAAATTTTTGTTGGTAGCTACATAAGTAGCTACTTTAGTGTACCTGTATTAAATCATTTGGTAAATTAATACTAAATTAATTTAGTTATTTGGTAAAAATAACACACCTTTCTTTAACCTTTTGGTAAATTAATAAATACAGATTGCAACCCATTTACAATTTATAGATTTTGCCTTAAGACGCTGAGAGGTTAAGTAAATTCAACACTTGACTCAACTATTTGGGCTCTCTACCCACCATGTCATTCTGTCTCTCCCTTGACTAGTTAAAAAAGGAATGAGTATGAGAAGATTAAGACTTGGGGAGGGGGATGGAAAAGAATAAAGAAATAAGGAAAGGAATAAGTATTTATTAAGTACCTACCACATTGAGTGCTTCACAAATATTATCTTGATCCTCACAACAACCTTGGGTAATAAATGTTATTATTATACCCAGTTTACAGAAGAGGAAACTGAGGTAGACAGAGGAAAAGCGGCTTGCCCAAGATCATATGGCTAGTATGTTGTCTGAGGGTAGATTTGAGCTCAGGTCTTCTGACTTTGCCCACCAGTCTCCTCTCCCAATCCCTGCATTTAAAAGGACTTCAGAAGTTTAACGATGCTTGACAAGTGATCATCTATCTGAAGTACATAGGATCACAGATCTATTGTTAAAAAGAAAGTTAAGGTCATCTTAAGCAATGACCTCATGTTACAGAGAAGGAAGCTTGGACCAAGGGTGGTTGAATACCCAACCCAAGATCACACAGGATCCTAACCCAAGTCCTCAAGACTCTTGGCAGGGTGCCTTATTGGTTTCATCCCATGAAAGCATCCCATAAAGAAAGACCATTCCACTTTTGGATAACTCTATATTTGTTCATATATCATGCCTAATCTGCCTCTGTTGTTGAGATGTTCCACTATATGATCTCAAATCTCATATACTTATTTGGAGAGACAAGGTATTATTTGATTGTCTATTTCATAGATACAGTTTTTTGACTTGTGATTTTTTAAGTGAACAATGAATCACTGACTTCTGGGGTCTCTGATTTAAGCCATTGAAAGGTAGAGGAGGCAGGAGGCTGAGGCCAAAGAATAAAGATCCTGGCAAGGGAAGATGGAAAAAATAGCAGGGAGTCAGGAACCAAGATGGCAGAGTAAAGGCAGGGACTCACCTGAGCTCTCCCTAATCCTCTCCAAATACCTTTAAATATGACTCAATAAATTCTACAGCAGCAGAGCTCACAAAAAGGAGTAAAACAAATTTCCAGCCCAAGACTACTTGGAAAGTCAGCATGAAAGAATATTAACCTGATGAGAGTGGAGCGCAATCCAACACAGGTCAGACCAGCACAGCCCCAACCCCAGAAAACCAGGAGCAGACCTTGGGAGCCACTGAATCAGCAATGGCAGTAGCAGTGTCTGCTTCCAGAACTCTCAACCCACAGACAGTAAGGGGGTCAAACAAATGGTCAGAAGGAGATTACAGAGATCTAATCAGTAGCACTGAGGCAGAATTCTGTTGTTTTGCCCATACCTGGATCTGGGCTGAAGTCCTGGGTGGCAGTCCCAGGGTGAAGAAGAGCATTAACATAGCAAAACTTGTAGCAGCAGTGGAGCAGATATGCTCCTCGCAGTTCAAAGGTAGAGAAGATTGCTTGTGGTGCCTTGCAGACCAGGGCACAGGCCAGGAGATTAGTACAGCTCTCTTTAGATCATACCACCCTGGAAGAACTGAAAATTTACAAATACCTAGAAGTATCTCCAAAATTACCTGCAAAAAATCCCTAAAGCTTGGGACAGTGCTCCCTCCAGACTGGAAGTAGAGTCCTTCTTTAACAAAGAGTTAAAAGTCAACAAATAGGCTGGGGCAAATGAGTAAACAACAGAAAAAGAAACTCTGACTGTAGAAACTTACTGTGGTGAGAGGGAATATCAAAATACCCACTCAGAAAAAGACAACAAAGTCAAAGCTCGTATATTCAAAATCTCCAAGAAAAATATGAATTGGTCTCAGGCCATGGAAGAGCTCAAAAAGAATTTTGAAAATCAAGTAAGAGAGCTAGAGAAAAATTGGGAAGAGAAATGAGAGTGATGCATGAAAATCATGAAGAATGAGTAAACAGCTTGGTAAAGGAAATCCAAAAAGTTACTAGAGAAAATAACACCTTAAAAAACAGACTAGGCCAAATAGTAAAAAACCAATGAGGAGAAGAATACCTTAAAGAGCAGAACTAACCAAATGGAAAAGGAGATACAAAAGCTCACTGAGGAAAATAATTCCTTAAAAATTAGAATGGAGCAAATGGAAACTAATAGTTTTATGAGAAATCAAGAAACAATAAAACAAAACCAAAAGAATGAAAAAATACAAGACATTGTGAAATATCTTATTGGAAAAATAGCTGACCTGGAAAATAGATGTAGGAGAGAAAATTTCTAAATGAATGGACTACCTAAAAGCCATGATCAAAAAAAGAGCCTACACATCATCTTTCAAGAAATTATCAAGGAAAATTGCCCTGATATCCTAGAACCAAAGGGTAAAATAGAAATGGAAAGAATCCACCTCTCACCTCCTGAAAGAGATTTCAAAATTAAAACTGTCAGGAATATTATAGCCAAATTCCAGAGTTCTCAGGTCAAGGAGTAAATATTACAAGTAGCCAGAAAGAAACAATTCATGTGTCATGGAGCCACAGTCAGGATAATACAAGATTTAGCAGCTTCTACATTAAAGGATCAGGGGACTTGGAATATGATATTCTGGAGGTCAAAGGAGCTAGAATCACAACCAAGAATCACCTATTCAGCAAAACTGAGTTTAATCGTTGAGGGGAAAACATGTTCATTCAATGAGATGGAAGACCTTAAAGCATTCTTGATGAAAAGACCAGAGCTGAATAGAAAATTTGACTTTCAAATACATGACTCAAGAGAAGCATAAAAAGGTGAACAGGAAAGAGAAATCATAAGAGAGTTAATAAGTTTAAATTGTTTACACTTCTACATAGAAAGATTTGTAACTCATAAGACCTTTCTCAATATTAGGGTAGGTAAAGAGGGTATATAGACAGAGGACACAGGTATAAGTTGAAATATGAAGGGACAATATCTAAAAAATAAAATTAAGGTGTGAGAGAGGAATGTAGTGGGAAAAAGAGAAAGAAGGAGGTAGAATGGGGTGAAGTTTCTCACATAAAAGAATCAAGAGAAAGCTTTTACAGTGGAGAGGAAGAGGGGGCATTGAGGGGGAGTGAGTGAACCTTACTCTCATCAGAATTGACTCAAAGAGGTAATAACATACACATCTACTTGGGTACAGAAATCAATCTTACCCTGCAGGAAAGTTGGAGGGGAGGGGATAACAAAAAAGGGGGTAGAATGGAGGGCAGGGTAGAAGGGGGAGGGAAAGCAAAACACTTTTGAGGAGGGATGGGGGAAAGGAGAGAGAGAACAGAATAAACAGAGAGGAACAGAATAGGCTGAGGAGAAATACAATTAGCAATAGTAACTAGGAAAAACATTTTGAAGCAAGTTTTGCTGACAAAGGTCTCATTTCTCAAACAAATAGAGAACCGAGTCAAATTTATAAAAATAAGAGCCATTCCCCAGTTGACGAGTTGATAAATGATCAAAAGCTATGATCAATTTTCAGATGAAGTAATCAAAGCTATCTATAGTCATATGAAAAATATTCACTATTGTTAGGAGAAATGCAAGTTAGAACAGTGAGGGACCTCATACCTATTAGCTTGGCTAGTAGGACAGGAAAGGTAAATGACAATGTTGGAGGGAATGTGGGGAAAATGAGACTTTAATGCATTGCTGGTAGAATTGTGAACTGATTCAACCATTCTGTAGATTAATTTGTAATTATGTATTAATAATTAATTATAATTAATAATTAATATGTAATTATGCCCAAAAAACTTTAAAACTTTAAAACCCTGCATACTCTTTGACTTAGCAATGCTACTACTAGGTATTTTTAAAAAAGAAATTTTTTAAAAAAAGAAAAAGGATCTATATATACAAAAATATTTATAATAGCTCTTTCCCAGGGTAAAAAATTGGAAATTGAAAGGATGCCCATCAATTAGGTAATGACCAAACAAATTGTAGTATGTGATTATTATGGAATACTATTGTACTATAAAAATGATGAGCAGAATGCTCTCAGAAAAGCCTGGAAAGACTTACATGGACTGATGCATAAAGTAACAGCAATATTGTAAGACAGTCTGCTGTGAATGACTTAGCTGTTCTCAGCAATACAATCCAAGACAGCTCTGAGGGACATGATGAGAAATGCTATCCATCCTCACAACTAATGGTGTCTGCATACAGATTGAAGCATACTTTTAAATTTTCTTTATTTTTCTTGAGTTTTTTTCCTTGTCTATGTTTTCTTTCACAATATGACTATTATGGATATGTTTTGCATGACTACATATGTATAGCCTACATCGAATTGCTTGCCTTGTCAGTTGGACCAGGGAAGGGGAGGGGAGGAGAGAAAGGAAGTAAGAAAGGAGAGAATTTGGAACTCAAAGTTTTAAAAGCAACTGTTCAAAATTATTTTTACCTGTAACTGGGGAAAAGTAAGATATTAAACAAAAATAAAAAAGGATAAACGAAAGAAAAAGAAAGAAATAGGGGGTCAAAAAGCAGCTTGAATCCAACTTCTCGGACAGTTCATTAGAAGCAGACTATATGATTCCTGATAAGTTTGAGACAAAGAATTTGCACAAGCTTCTAGTTCCAGATGTTGCTCTTCAGCACCCTCTAGAGCTTAAAACAAATGAAGTCTCAGAAGTACCTGTTGGTTTTTTGTTTGTTGGTTTGATTTTCTATTGGCTTTCATTTGAGAAAGAAAACCAAAAAAGTAAAAGAGATTTTTGCAGCCACTTTGTTGATTCAAAGACAGGAGGATCTCAGTGAATGAAAAGGTGGCAAAATGTATTTGCCTTAAATAGAGAATCAAACCAAGCTGCTTGCTATAAATTGCTCTGATTGGACAGTGCATCATTCTGGACCTGTAGTACTCGGATGTAGCGGACGACCAGCGTCCCTACACTGCTCGGTGAAGTGGTGAAGAAAAGAGACACGGGAGGCGGGAAAAGATAGACCAATTCCGTTTATTGATCCAAGGGTTAGGGTTTATATAGACAGAATCTGAAAGTCTACGTGACATTCTGCTCGTCTCCTGTCCCAGTGATTTGGCCAGTCTTATTGTCTTTAAAGACCGTTAGTCTAGAGGACATCTATTTTACATATCCCTTGTTTTCTGTAATTCTCATGTTTGTCTCACGGAGACAGCAACATCTGTGGGTCATGGAGAGCCATTCCGGATGATAATGAGCAGTCTCAAAGAACAGTTTCCCTAAAAGGTCTTTCCTGATCTTGTCAACAGCACTCCACCCTGGCCCTCAACACTTGGAGAGCCAAAGTAATAAGCGTTGCAGTTCTCTGGCTTCAAGTGAATTGCTTTTCAAATTAAGTTGTTATTCAGTCATTTTTCAGTTGTGTTGGACTCTTCATGATGCCATTTGATGTTTTCTTGGCAAAGATACTGGAGTGGTTTGCCATTTCAGCCAGGGCTGCCTTCTCCAGCTCATTTGCCATTTCCTTCTCCAACTCATTTTACAGACAAGGAAACTGAGGCAAACCAGGTTGAGTGACTTGAGCAGGGACACAGGCTGGGTCACAGTATCTGAGGCTGGATTTGAACTCAGAAAGGTAAGTTTTCCTGACACCCTATCCACTGTACCACTTAGCTACTCCTCCTAATTAAGAGGTAATCACCTCTTACACCTTGTTACACCTTGTTAAAGGTGTAAATTAATTTCAAGAAAAGGAAGGCAGGAAGGAAGAGAAAGAAGGAAGGAAGGAAGAGAAGGAAGAAAGGAAGGAAGGAGGGAGGGAGGGAAGGAGGGAAAGAAGGAAGGAAGGGAAAGAAAGAAAAAGAGAAAAAAAGAATTAAAAGAAAAGAAAAAAATATTTGCCCAGGTAGTGAGTAGTAAACAATAGCAGAAAAACAATAAGCAGCTAAGTGACTGCATCATGGTTCAGATGTTCCTGAATGGGTCAATGACATCGAAGTCTACAGTCCAAAGTTATGAGTAATCCCTGAGGACATAGGTTTTTTCTCCCTCAATTGCTTCCCTGCTAGATGTCTGTAAGCATCTCTTCTTTTCCACAGATACTAAGTACATTGGTAGGAAAGTGTGGTCCAGATTTATTTCTGGATTATAATCAGGCCATGCTGGTAAACATTTAAGAGCCAGTTCTCAAAAAAAAAAAGAAAGAAAAGAAAGAAAAATATACCTATAACATCTTTAAATTTAATCTGTTATTAATATTTTCTCCATTGCTTTCTTAAGTCTAGACACTAGACAATCAACAAAAGAATAAATGAGCCTCTAAGTTTGTAGTGTTTGCCTACTTCTGTGGTATAAATGGTTACACTGAAAATTTAACAATTGTCTTTTGAGAAGTGGTACAGGCTGACTCTAGCTTACCCCTGATTATAATGCATTGTATTATCCACAAACTTGCTTTATTATATGAATACCTGTAATATTATTATTTCTCATATGTTTTATGGCTAAGTAGTTATGTTTGAGATCAAATGTGTCATTTTCATGAATGGCGTGATTTGTGTAAATGGAAGCACATGAGTGGAGGCTCAGGAGCTAAGATGGTATATAAGAGTACAGTATTCTCCACTAAGGTTATCTCAAAACCCTGCGAAAAATTGAGTGTAACCACATGATAGTAGTCCTTCTCTGGGAATCTAGATGTATCGATGAGAAAGTAGATTACAATAAATAAGTCAGTCCAGAGAGTAAGAGGCATCTACACACCCACATGAGAGTTGTGAGTCCCTCTAGTATAGTGTGTGTAACACCAGCATGAGTGTTACAATAGCCTGGCTCTGACACTTATTAGCTGTGGGACTGTGGCAAGTCATTGGTTTCTTCAACTATAAAATACAGACAATTATATTTACCCTATTCATCCTCACAGGGTTATTGTGAAGAAAGTATTTTATTAAAGTGCCATAGAAATGTGAGTTTTTATTATAGTTATTGTAAATGTTCCTTGAGATCAAGGACCATGTCTTGTTCTTGACTAGTGATAGTGCCTTACACATAACGGACAGTCAATGGTTATTTTTTGAATGAGAGATGAATAGAGGACATTACCTACATAACTGAGGGATGATCAGAGTTCGGCTGTGTATTTGCCTGAATTCTCTGGAAAATTCCTTCAGTTCTTCATTTCACTTTGACAGTGGAATTCAGTCTATTGTCAATAGGGAACTCTGTGTATGTGATTAAACATTGGGCACCATTTGTGGCAGAGATTGCATGTGATATGCATGCATAGCCTTTGTGTAGATAAATCACTTTCTCTCCAGACAAACACCTAAAACCTGATAGATTATATCCTAACCTCTTATTAAATGATGGGGCCTCCCATTTGTGTTAAGTATTCCATAGTTTGAGATATGTCCAATATTAACCAAAATATTTATACCATTACTCTTTATAATAGCAAAGAACTAGAAATAGTGAGTGACCATTGACCAGACAATGGCTGCAAAAACTATGACTTATGAATATTATGGAATATTACTTTGTAATAAGCAATGATTAAGCAAAGACTACTACTGTGAGTTCATGAAACATAGGAAAATGTTTGAAATGATACAGAGTGAAAAAAAAGGTAGAACCAGAAGAATGAAATTTGCTAGTTTCTAGAGCATCTTGAATGCTTGGCTATATAATTTGAAACTATGCAGTGGAAAGAGGATTGGATGAGTTTAAATATTAGCTCTGCAGTGAGGTTTTGAACCTCTTTTACCAAACTATTAATTTATAATTTTCATAATTTCATAGTTTGCTTTCCCTTAGTTCTTTTCCCAGTTTTCCCTCTACCACTCTTATTTGATTTTTTAAATTATTTTTTGCTCTTTCTTTAGCACTTTTAGAAATTCTTTTGGGGCTTATATTCATTCTGTATTTTCCTTTGAGGCTTCACTTGT
This sequence comes from Potorous gilbertii, assembly GCA_028658325.1. Taxonomy (NCBI): domain Eukaryota; kingdom Metazoa; phylum Chordata; class Mammalia; order Diprotodontia; family Potoroidae; genus Potorous; species Potorous gilbertii. The sequence continues at coordinate 164,655,535 of CM053770.1, forward strand.
AGCTATTTTACTTTATTGTCTTCTGAGTTTGTGTCTTGATCTTCCTTGTCACCATAATTGGTTTTTATGATAAGGTTCTTTTTTGTTGCTCCTTGCTCATTCTTCCAGCCTATTTATTGACTTTAACTTTTGTGTTAAAATTGGGCTCTGTTTGCCTGAGGGTTAGGGATTAGGCATTGCCTTGAGCTTCAGGTTTTTGTTTGTTTGCTTGTTTTGCATTACTGTTTTCATACCTAATTCTGGAGCTTGGTAAATTTTTGGTGCTTTCCAAGATGGCGCGATCTGGGGAGAGATGTGGTCATTGAGCTCTGGTCCTTACTCAGGAAGAGTTCCAGCTCTCTTATAGCTGTAAGCACCAGCACTCTTCCCTGGAACTGCGACCTGGAACTGAGTAATGGGTGAGGGAACTGTCAAACAATGCTCAGTCCAGTGCTTGCATAGGGCTAATATGTAATCCCCTATAGTCTCTTTCTGACCTTACAATCTCTGGATTGAGCTCCCAAAGCTGCTGCTGCTATCACAGTCACCTCACATGACCCAAAGGTCATGTTGCTGCAGTATGTGCTTCAGGTCAACCCCCACCTCAGTGTCACAGAACCCACCTTCCAACCTCCTAAGTTGTCTGAAGCTGGGAAAATGTCTTATCCTAACCTTTGGTTGGCTCTGCAGTTCCAGAATTCAGTTTGAGATGTTATGTGAAGTTGTTTGGAGGAGAATATTGGAATAACCTGGCTATAAAGCGTCCTCTACTCTGCCATCTTGACTTCATCTTCCTGCCACCTTTGGAATCTTAAGCAAATAACTTAACCTCTCCATGTTTAATTTTCCTTATCCATGAAATGAGAGGATTAGCCTAGAGGGCTTCTAAGTTTTCTAGAGCTATAAACCTATGAATATGATGCCATTGAAGATTTCTAAAATAATAATAATTGACATTATTATAGCAAATTAGAGATTGCAAAGCATTACAGACTTTACATACATCATGTCATTTGAGCCTCACAGCAATGAGGTAGCTACTATAAGTGTTATCATCCTCATTTTACATGTGAGATTAAATGACTTGTAGGCACATAGCTATTAAGTATGAGAGGCACTCTCCATTACACCCTATGACCTCTCTTACCACCTCATCAGAGGAAGGGAAAGACTCTTTTGAAAATCAATCTGGTGATAAAGCCTAAAATGGATGGGATAGAGGAGAGAATGAAGGCAGGAAGGTTAGTTAAGAGTTGACCTGGTATAATGAAAAGAATTCTGCACTGAGAGTCAAGAGACATGGATCTAAGTTCAGCTTTGATATGACTAGCTGTGTGACCTACTGAATGTCATTTCATGTCTCTAGGTTTCAGTTTTCTCATTTGTAAAATTCACAGGTTGAACTAGATGGTTTCTGAGCTTCCTTCTTGCTCTAGACTCCTATGATTCTCAAGGCTATTGTAATGGTCTAGGACTCAGGGGTGGAGAATCTGCAGCTTTAAGGCCACATGTGGCCTTCTAGGTCCTTGGGTGCAGCCTTTTGACTGAGTCCAAGTTTTACAAAACAAATCCTTTTATTAAGGGGATTTTTTTTGTGAAGTTTGGATTCAGTCAAAGGGCTGCACTTGAGGACCTAGAGGGCCACATGTGGCCTCCAGATCACAGGTCCCACCCCTGGTAGGTATTACAAGGTGACATTTTAAAATACATATAAGGATGTAATTATTAAAAGGGCATTAAGTAACTATGCACAGATTATAGAACTAGAAAACAATAGTATTAAGTTGCAGCAAGAAAATCTGAAGTTTATCATAAGGAAAGACTTTCTGTCAGTACAATGGGTAAACACTAGAACAGTCTAACAAAGACATATCTATTCTTGAATCATTTTAAGAATGGGGTCAACAACCATCTGTTTTGGTGTAGAATCTTATTACGATTCTTGAAATCATAGATCTGGAGATAACATAGATCTCAGAAGATGATTTGACCAATACTTTATTTCTTTCATGAGAAGTTGGGATCCAGAGTAATTCAATGACTTACTCAATGTCACACAAGGAGTAAACAGCAGAGCCAAATCTTCTAAATACTTCTGTGTATCATTGTTTCTACCATACAAATTGTAAAGGAAGTCAGAGATCACTTAGTCCAACTCCTACCTGAAGTTGGAATTTTTTCTAATACATTGATGAGAGATGATTATATTTTTCCCCATTCCCTCTAGCTGCTAGTACTTTCCTTCCCAAAACTATTTTGTTTTCATTTTATATATGTTCTGTATACACTGTCTCATGCATTAGACTATAAGCTTCTTGAGGGCAGGTACTAATTCATTTTTGTGTTTGTATGTACTTAGTACTATGCCTGGAATATAGTTGAGTGCTTAAGAAATGTCTTTGGATTGACTAATTGATTACCAAGCCTCTAATTGAAGACCTACAATGATTACCTAGTGAAAAATGCAATGAATTTTGAATTAGAACACCTATAGAACTAGGTTTGGGTCCTAGTTCTATAAGTTACTACTTGTATGACCTTGCTTAAATTTTCTAGACCTCAGTTTCATTGTCTATAAAATGGGGAAAAATATGTGCATTATCTGCCCCAGTTTTATTATAAGGAAAACATTTCATAAACTACAAAGCACCATGTACAAATAAGCGGATTATCAGTTCTCAGAGTAATCAATTCCATTTTTGGACAGCTATGATATTAGAAATTTTCCCCTTATGTCGATCTTTGAAATTTGCTTCTCTGAAACATGTACCTACTGGACCTCATTCCAGGTCCAAGCCAAAGAGACTTTGAGAGCTTAAGAGCAAGGACTTGATTTCAAGTCTTTCAGGCTCTAGATCAGTCCCTTTTCTACTGTATCATTCTGTCAGTGTCTCATTGTACACTTCTCTGGACCTGAAGGAAAGACAGACTTTCTTGGGCCTTCTCTTATCAATTAGCAGGATTTTTCCCCTGTAATATAATTTCAATCATCCCCTTTACTTCTTCATATCTCTAAACATGTTGCACTAGCCTCAGTATATACAGACATTAGGTGACACATCAAGTGGGAGCAAGTGAGTCAGCTTTCTTTTCCCATATAGGACCTGAGGATTTAGATCTTGAGGCATGGCCACTTTGTAACACTAGGTGGCAGCAGCACCTCCCATACATAGCCACCTACATATCCATCTTCCTCTGTCTTACTAATCACCAGAGGATGCCCAGTTAACTTGGGGTTTACTAGGTAGATTCGTTCCCCTTTCCTTTGCCCTTTCCTTTCCCCAAACCTTAAACCTACTGCACTTTGAAGCCCCTAGATTGGACAACACTGGGCTCCTGTCTCAGGGCCATTTTCTGAATCCTCCTGGTGTCAGAGTGATTAACAGTAGTTAACTCTTGCTGTTTCCCTCCAAGCCTGATGTAGTTGTTTTTCTTTGCCTCACTGAAGGGGCCATCCACTGACTACTTCTTAAACAGGCCTATTCACTGAATGGGCGTTACCTCACCCTAAGTAAGTACCTGAATAGACCTTGGCCTAAAAAGGCCAAGGTCTCCCATTGCATCCTGGGCCATCTGCAGTCATCCTGAGGAATATCTTGTCACTGGATCCAGATGGCTTAGGAGGAGAAGTGAGGCTGGGGACCTTGCACAATCCTCCCTCACTCAAAGCAAAGTGAAGTGAAAAGTCATGTCATCCTTTCTCTGATGGCATGGTCTTCTTCAAGAATGAAGGACGAATCCAACAGCAACAACAACTAATCACCACTTCCTTTCCACATTCTTCTTTTTGTTCTTTTATTCTAAAAGGGGAGGAGGGTGAATGAGTAGAGAGAAAAGGGTAAGAGGTGGCCTCCATTAGTACAAGACTCTTGAGCCTTAATAGCAAATTTATAAAGCTCAGAATTAAGGAGGGAATTTATCAGGGAGGGAAGGTAATAGAGAAGGAAGAAGTCTGTTCATCTGAATGGCTTTGCCAGAACATAGGACAATCTGTGGACATTCCAATAGCCACTCCAACATCTAGCCTCCCCAAAATAAAATAAAATTCAACAGGCATTCTGTGCTCAGATTCTACTGATCCATCTAACTTTGATGAAGGTGGAAAGCTGATGCTGTTTCCAAGAATGGGGTTCATTTTAAATAAAAATGGGCCATGGAAGAAAGTCAAAGGATCAGCCTGAGTGAGGAATACTGGAACAGGAAGGAAACAGTTGCTCCCAGAGGGATCCATTGATTCCAGTCAAAGAAGAGAATCAGTGAGTACCAGAGAGCCCTCTGACAGTTACCCTGTGGGTCATGAGTGAATCCTACACATAGTAAGTGGAATAACCCTGCCCATACAGAACTACTGTGCAGTCACCCTGAGATTAGTCTTTAGACACATAGCAACACTGAGGAAGGCAGGATGGTATGATGGAGAGTTTGTCAAACTGAAAGGGGAAGTGTATACTATCTTGGCTCTTCCACTGTGTGATGTTGGGGAAGCCACAACCTCTTTTGGTCCTTGTCTCCTGATATTCAAAATGAGATAGGTCATTGGTGGTGCAGGTCTACACTGAGTCAGGCTTAGCTGGTCTAGATTGGTCTTTAAAGAGTTGTTCTGCAAAAGCCCTCTGTGTGACCATATCCATTCCAAGATCATCTATGTGGTGGGAAAAGTGGCTCTTGTCCAGATTATCTAGATTTTTCCCAAGGGAGAGTAGTAAACAGCCAGCTGCTGAACTTTCTCCTGGAAATGTTGGTAATTGTGCTACTTACTACCTGAGCGATTGTGGCCAAGTCACTTAAACCACTCCATGACTCAGTTCTTCATCTATAAAACAAAGGAGTTGAATTGAGGACTCTTTTAACTCTAAATATATTTATCTATGATGACACCCTTGCCCTTACCACTGTAAGATGTTCCACGCTGGCACCTTGAAAATTTTCCTGTCCTTTGAATTGGTGGCATTCTAGTCCCAAAAGTCCATACCAACCATCTGCCCACCCCAGACAGAATTTCCATTCTCCAGTGACTCCAGTAGTCCTGTTCACACAATTGTTCACCCGTCCATCCCATCCATCCTGTGCTTCACTAAGAGTATTAGATTTGGAATAAAGAACACTTAGATTCCAACCTTGCTTCTAATACTTGCTAGCCCTGTGAGGGGACACAAGAGAGGGGCACATTATTTTGGAGACATCCATCATTAAAACAGATGTAGGAAGAGTGATGATTTGGGAATAATGGTAGAAAAATAGAAGAAACATCATCACCTTACTCTGTCCCCTCAGGTCTTTCTAGGTGAATCCCTAGTGTGACCTCTAATCAATATGCTTTTATTAAATGTCTGCCATATGCCAGATGCTGTGCCAAATGAGTCAGTCCCTAATCTTAAGGAGCTTACATTCTACTTGGGAGATTTAACACATATAGTAGTGGTAACCAAGAAAGGAAGTTTTGATCAAGATAGTTCTATGAGATGGAGGAAAAGAAAACCTATTCAGAAATAAAGGCCTACCTTGCAGAATAAAGAATACAATCCTTTAAAGAAACGTACCAAAAATATATATTGTTCTGCATTTTCAGGCTTTCTTCTCAATATCAGGAGGTGGATAGCATGTTTCAAGCTTCAGTTCTTTGGACTTTATCATAATACTGGTTTATCATAATATTGCATTAATCAGCGTTCGTAAAATCTTTCAAAGTCATTCTTTATAATGTTAATGTTGTATAAATTATTGTGTATAAATTATAAATTATTCCCCTAGTTCTTCTCATTTTACCTTGTTCCTGGTGGGGTGAGGTAGGCAGTAGTAAGCCAGATAGTAAGATGCTTTAATAGATGTCCTGAGGAATGGCTGTTAGACGATGGAAGTTGAAAAATATGCCCCAATTAACGGTCTTCACTTGCCCACTCTCAATACATTCAACTAATACATATTGGGTGACTACTATATACCCATCAATGCAGGGGGGTTGAAGGAAGGGCAGTCAAAACGACAGGTCTGGCTTTGCTGGTTGGGTGGGCTGTAGTCAGACACACAAAAGAGCTGAAGTATCCCTGAGGCGGTGGACTATTTCACAAACAAGTTGGGACTTTTCCCAATTAGGCAAGAGAAATTAGTAAAGTGCAGAAGCAACTGATGGAAGTAGTAGTTCATCAACTAAACATCAGATGGCAGTGTAAGAGAAGAAGAAGCCCAGCAGATAATTTCAGCTGCTTTGGGGGAGTCAGAGACAGCAAGCAGCTGCTTTAGAGACAGAGCAATATTTTATTGGGAGTGTGGTCCTTAGACTATGTTCCCTCTCCAGCAGTGATTTATACCCTGAGGCTTTTCCTTGTTCTTTACCATGTCTGTTGCCCAGATTTCAACATGCATGCGAATGGACCCATATAGAACTTGTCCAACAGTTGTATATCTGGGACAGATGATACAGATGGACAAAGGAGAAGAAGAGTGGGCTGGATTGCTTTGGGAAATTTACAAAGCACTTTTACTGACTTAAGTAGGGCCTCAAGGCCCATCTTTTCAATACAATTTTTTTTTTTTGGTGTTGCTGCATAGCATCAAATCACAGAACTCCACTGCACTGGGATAACTTAAGATGAACAGGACAATGGGCAATGGAAAGGTGCCTAGTGGGGATGAGGCAAACTGAAACATCTAACCAAACATATAACTAACAAAGAACTCTGAAGAACAGGTGTAAAGTTGGTCCAGTAGACAGAGTTCTGGGCCTGGAGTCAGGAAGACCTGAGCTCAGACATTTACCAGCTATGTGACCCCTGGACAAGTCACTTGACCTTTATCTGCCTCAGTTTCCTCCTCTGTAAAATGGGGATAATAGTTATTGTGAAGATAAAATGAAATATTTGTACAACTCTTTATAAACCTTAAAGCTCTATACAAATCCTAATCATCATTTATTATTATTAATGGTTTTTATCAAAATTGGACAATAGAAAGTGATGATGGATTGGGCATGTGATAAGAATGAAAATGACTAGTGGATGGCCAGAGTATGCCACTAGTACCCTCGATGTCAGAGAAATCAAGGCTAAGGTAGATCTAGGTGATGAACTTATGGGATGATATGTGTGAGAGTATACAGATTGGGCAGGTATGAATGGGTTTCATTGGAAGGAACTCTCAAGGTGATGAGAGCATAAATCTATTTAAGCATTCCTATTTTGCTTTAATTACGGCTTTTTGTATTTAGTATATTAATATGTAATCTGATTTGGTCAGGTAAAAACTAGATGGAAATTCATGAGCTGTGGATTTGAGATGATGCTTATCCAAACAGTATCTTGAATTTGGGTAATTGTTTTCAGAAGGGAAGGAGGTGATAACAGCCCACATATACATGTGCATCTATGAAGATTATATGAATGAATAAAAAAACTTTTATTAAATACTTACTACATGCCAGACACTGTGCTAAATACCTGAGTTATTCATAAACTGAGGAACAAAACCATTTCACTTTGCATCAGTCCATAAAGATCTTGCTATGTTTTTTCTGAAATCAACCCCCTTGTCATTTCATATAGCACAATAGTACTCCATAACAGTCATATGCCACAACTTGTTTAGCCATCCTCTCAATTTCCAATTTGGTGCCACCAGAAAAAAAGCTGCTATAAATATTTCTGTACATATAGGTCATTTTTCCTTTTCTTTGATCTCTTTGAGGTACAGACCTGGTAGTGGTGTTGCCAGGTCAAAGGGTATGCATGCTTTTTCAGCCCTTAGGGCATAGTTCCAAAATGTTCTCCAGAATGATTGGACCAGTTCACAACTACACCAACAACTATCTCATTTTGCCAGGATAGCAACCTACTTGGATCCTGGCTATATTGCCGGCCCCCATGCCATGGCAGCCTACTATGGCAATTCTATATATCCCACTGGGACAGTCCCATTTTCCACCACTTTTAAAAACTAGAGTTATTAATAATTTGGGACCTAAAGACACTGTCCTGATCATTGTGAGAGTTATCAATCAGACTCACCAGATCCTTGAGTTGGAGCTACCTTATACATCATCCAATCAAACCTTCCACTCAGAGCTCTCTGGCAAGTATAAAAATAGCTCACATTTCTATAGCTGTGTGAAGTAGGTAGTGTAAATGAAATTACCTTTATCTTACATATAAAAAAAATGCTAAGCAAAGTTCAGTGAATTTTCCATGGCTACACAACTAGTCAAGAGCAAGACTCAAACACAAGTGACCTGACTCTAAGTCCAATGATCTTTTTTACTACACTATCTGCTGCTTCCAGTAGCAGGTTTCTCCTGACAAAGCCTACCCAAAAGTCATAAACTGAAGGAGAAAGCACTGACTGATAGCCAGAATTCAGGATGAAAGGCACACAGGAAAACATTAGTTTGCCTGGGAGTTCTAAGGAATTTGTCACTGTCTGGTTACGTGGGCCATAAGCCCCATAGTTCTGAAGAGTCCCACAGATTCATTTATTTGAAGATAGGGGACAGAGCCAGCTTATTATTTTTCTCCTCCAAAGATCAGAATATGAGCCATAGATGCATGAGGTTTCTGTTGAAGAAAGGCTCACTTCTTCAAGAATCGATATGTTACTTCACAGCTTCATCCCCCGGGCCAGGTCATCCACAAACTTGTCCCATTTCTTCTGCCAGATTTCATTCATGATTTTCTTCTTGTCCACTGAGAGGGAGCTATACCTGCAGGAACACAAAGAGAGTATCAGCCTTGAGAAAGGGTCCTGCTATTCTTCAGTGATCAGAGTTAGAGGAGGGGGACAGTGGGGGTCCAAGGAAAGGACTCTGTTCAGAAAAGGAGAAGAAGAGAGATTAGGCCCCAGGACTATGGTGAACTGGACTTTCTAGAGAGGAAGAGATGGGATATGAGCAGGGATACTCACTTGATTGAATTCAATGCCAACTGTTTGAGGGTCCTCAAGTCAGCCTTCATCCCTCCAATGCCCATGAAAGCTTCATAGAAGTCATAAGACAAGCCCTTGGCCCCAAAGATAGATGGGTCATCAGAACTGATCACCATAGGGTGCCCACTGGACATCAGAGAAGCTGCTGGGTGGTTCCTTAGGTCAGATACCAACTGGAGGACCTGCCAGGGAAAATAAAAGCAAAAAAGTGGACTACAAGTCACAAAAATAAGTAGAAACATAAGACCCTGGATATCATACACAATTCTTTTCCAACTTCTATCATTATTCTGGTTACCAGGCTAGTATTTAGGGATGCGTTTGACTAAGGAGTAGATCAATCAGTCAATAAGTATTTATTGAACAACTACTATGTACTAGGGACTATGCTAAGCACTAGAGATCTAAGTACAAAGAATGAAATAATCTCTATTCACACAGAGCTTACATTCTAATGGAGGAAACAGCATATGAGTGTGTGTGAGTTGTGTGTATTATATAAATAAATACAAAGCAGTTAAATACAAGGTGGTTTGAGAGGGAAGGCACTTGCGATTGAGGGGAACAAGAAAAGCTTAACACAGAAGATTATGCTGGAATTGCATCTTAAGAAAGGAAAGTTACCCTATAAGAGGTGTAAGAAGCTAATTCATTATGGGCTTGTCAGATCAGTCAGTCAACAAGCATTTAGTAAATGCTGATTATGTGCCAGAATTGTGCTAAGACATGGTAATACAAAACTGCCTCTTCCATTCTAATGCGGAAAATAATATGCAAATAACTATAATACAAACTATATACAGAGCAAATGAAAGGTAATCTCAGAAGAAAGGCACTAGCAGTGGAAAGCAGAAGAAAGGCCTTCTGCAGAAGATGGGATTTAAACTGAGTATTGAAGGAAGATACAAGCAGCAAGAAATAGAAAGAGAAATTCCATTTAAACTAACTGTAAACAATATAAAATATTGGGAGTCTACCTGCCAAGACAAACCCAGGAACTATATGAATACAATCACACAAATAAAGTCAGATCTAAACAACTGGAAAAAATATCAGTTGTTCATGGGTAGGCCAAGCCAATAAATAATAAATGACAATTATGATAAAATTGACAATTCTGCCTAAACTAATTACTAATTACTGCCTAAACTAATTTATTCAGTGCCTGGCCAATCAAACCACAAAAAGATTATTTGAAAATAGAATTAGAAATTAGAAAAAATTATTATTAGACTTAGAAAAAAAATAATACCAAATTCCTGTGAAAGAACAAAAGGTCAAGAATATCAAGGGAATTAATGAAAAAAAAATACAAAGAAAGGTAGCCTAGCAATAGCAGATCTCAAACTATGTTATAAAGCAGTACTCATCAAAGCTATCTATAGAGTGGTGGGTCAGTGGAACAGATTAGATACACAAGACACAGTAGTAAATGACCATAGTGTTTGATAAACCCAAAAACCTCATTTTCTGAAATAAGAACTCACTATTTGACAAAAACTGCAAGGAAAACAGGAAAATAATAGGGTACAAACTAGTTGTAGACCAACATCTCACACTTTATACCAAGATATGGTCAAAATGGGTACATGATTTAGACATAAAGGATGACACTATAAACAAATTAGAAGAGCAAGGAATACTTTTACCTGTTAGATCTACAGAGAAGGGAAGAATTCATGACCAAACAAGAGATAAAGAGCATTAGAGAGTGTAAAATGGATAATTTTGATTATATTAAATTAAAAAGCTTTTGCACAAGCAAAAACAATGCAATCAAACTTCGAAGAAAAGCAGGAAGCTGGGAAACAATCTTTACAGCAAGTGTCTCTGATAAAGGCCTCATTTCTCAAATATATAGAGAACTGGGTCAAATTTATAACAATACAAGCCACTCCCCAGTTGATAAATGGTCAAAGGATATGAACAGGCAGTTTTCAGATGAAGAAATAAAAGCTATCTATCGTCATGTCAAGAACTGTTCTAAATCACTTTTCATTGGAGAAATGCAAATCACATCACACCTATCAAATTAAATATGCAAAAAGGGGAATGATAAATGTTGGAGAGGATGTGGAAAAATTTGGACACTGTTGGAGTTGTGAACTGATCCACCCATTCTGGAAAGCAACTTGGAACTGTGCCTAAAGGACAGCCAAACTATGGTACCTTTTGATCCAGCAATGCCAGTAGTAGATCTGTATCCCAAAGACATCATTAAAAAGGGGAAAATCCAAAGAGATCATAAAAAAAGTATGTACAAAAATATTTATAGCAACCCTTTTCATGGTGGCAAAATATTGGCAATTAAAGGGATGTCCATCAATTGGGGAATGGCTAAACCAGTTGCAGTAAATGAATGTAATGGAATACTATTGTACAAGAAGTAATGAGCAGGCTGATTTCAGAGAAACCTGGCAAGAACGGATGAAAAGCGAAATGAACAGAACCAGGAAAACATTGTACACAGTATCAGCAATATTGTAGGATGATCAACTCTGAATGATTTACCTTTTCTTAGCAACACAATGATCCAAGACAAGTACAAAGGATCCAAGATGGAAAATGCTATCCACATCCAGATAAAGAACTGATGGACTCTGAATGCAGATTGAAGCATACTTTTCTTCACTTTACTTTTTTCTTTTTTTTCTTTTGATCTGTTTTTTTCTTTCACAATTGTGACTAATATGGAAATGTGTTTTACATAACTGCATATATATAACCTATATCAAATTGTCAAACAGTTTAGGAAAAGAGGAGGGGAGGAAGGGATAAAAATCTGGAACTCAAAATCTTGTAAAAAATAATGCTAAAAATGGTCTTGACATACAATTGGGAAAAATAAAATATTATAAAAATAAAACCAAAAGGAAGCCACAGATGCCAGTAGTGGAAGTTAGGACAGGGAGCATTCCAAGCATGGAAGGTAGCCAGTGAAAAGGCATGGAGGATGGAATGTACTGTCTAAAGAACACCAAGAAGGCCAGTGTCAGTGGATCATAGGATATTGAAAAAGAGACTAAGACATTTGCTTCTAGAAGTCACAGGAAGTCACTGGAGTTGCAAAGGCAAAGAAATGGTAGATGCAATTGGCACATGTGAAGAGCTGGAAAAAGGCCAGTTTAGCTAAGTTATGGAGTATGGGAGGAAGAATAATGTCCAATGAGGCTGTAAAGATAATTTGGAGCCAGTAGAGATTGACAGTTTCATCTGTGATCCCCTTCTTCTATTCTATAATGTATATGGAATACTCATTTTATTTGCAGCTTGTTAGGTTTGAAATAAAAAAAAATTCCTTTCATTAATTAAATGATACGCAATGAAAAGAGCACTCGACAAGAGACCTGGATTTGAATGCTGGCTCTGATACTTTTTGGATATCTGACCATGGGCAAGTACTTAACCTCTCTAAATCACAACATATTCCTCTGTAAAATGAAGGCATTTAAATAGATGTCCGGTAAAATCCCTTCCAAGTCTACTATTTGATGATTTTATATGTTGAACTTTTCTTTTTCCAGCTAACTTCCCCGTTTTTGTGTCTCCCACTGCTTCCACCCTAATCCCTCCATTCTTTTGAGCATTGTCATTCTTGCCAGCCATGGTTTTAGGTCAGTTTTTCACTACCAGAGTCACTATGCTTCATGGTACAGATAATTCCTGTACATCTCTGCGGACAAGATGAGAGAGGTTATGTAGAAATGAGAATCATAAGAGGAACATGAGTCAGAGCGGAAACAGGGGTCTTGGTAATAAACAGAGCACTCCCTAAAAATGACTAGCATTGAGCACTCACTCATAGAAGACTAGAAGGAATCCTCTATGATTTCCTGATGAGATCTGGCCTAGAGTTAGACCCAGAAAAGCCCTGGAAATCATACCTGGTTTGAGATGGGACACACTTCTATAGGGATGTCCCTATTCCAAGAGATATTTCTGGCCATCGGGTGTCTGCCCAGAGCAAATCCATGGCCAATCCTGGTGGTATTCAGTAATAGGGCATCCAGAACATTCTCATCTATGGAAGTGCCCTGCCAATCTGGAGATTAAGAATAAAGACTTTACACGTGGATGAAATTAGATGTATGGACCACAACCTAGATTGCATAGATTGTTATGAGAAAAGCACCACAATACTATATAAATATTATATATTATAATATTATATATAATAAATATAATACTGTATAAATATTATTGTTATTGGTCTGGACCTATGATTTCATTGTCCTGGGGAATTCTATGTGTGGAAACTCCCTCCAGCAGTGCAGATCAGCAACTTCCATCTGTGACGTACAGTCTTAGAGAATTATTCGGGGCTTTAGGAGCGTAAGTGAATTGCACATGATCACACAATTTGTGTCAAGGTCAAGATCTGAATCAGGTCTTCCTGACTCCATGGCCCTTCTGAACTGAACTAAATGGAAACTAACCAGATTGAACACATGGAGGCCATGGAGAGGAGGATTATGATAAAAATGAAAGCAATATGACAGGAAAAGTGGAAATATTTTCAATGAGTATACTGTAAAGCATAGGAAATCTTTGGCCTGGTGAAAAAAAGCATTAAATTTGAGGTGAGAGAAGCTGATTTGATTTCCAGCTCTATTATTTACTGCCTAGATATGACTACCGTTTTCTACCTACGTGACTTTAGGCAAATCACTTCATATCTCTGGGCCTCAGCTTCCTGATTTGTGACTTGATAACCTTCATGAGCCTTTCTAGTTCTTAGTCTGTGATTCCAAGGTAGTAATGGTAAACACAAATTTAAACCAGGTTGTATAGTACCAGTATTACAGTGTGCTTCTGTGCAAACCCAAAGGAGGCCTTCTGAAGAAACCAGGGCTCTATGGCTGATATACGATCCAAGAATAGAGCAAATTGCCTGCCCTCTGCACTGGGCTCCCATCTAGCCAGCTTTACTAGACTCAAGTAGCCTGGGCAAATGGCTGTGCTTCATGAACTGAGGCTAATAGAAAATATTATAAGGATTAATGGAGCCCGTGGAATGGTCATATAGAAGCAGAGGATGAACTTGAATTATCAGCATCTCAAGAGTAAAGAGACAAGCATCTAACTGGCAAGAAGCTGCTGTTTTCATCACTGGCCTAATATACACTTGGGACAGTCTCCATATGTGTTTTTAGATAATGATGAAATACATTAATTTACATTCTCCTTTATACTATAACCTTGAACACTGTCGGTTACATGTCTTACAGCTCCTAAGGATGCTGCAACTCACCTGTCTCTCCAGCATGGAAGAAATAAGGCAGGTCAAAGCCTTGAGTGGCTGGGAAGAGCAAGGCTTTCTTCAGCTCCCACAAGGAATACCCCTTGTCCTCTTGACCCACCTGTGGGAGAGAAAAGAAGGCACATTGAGCCATTTACCTCATATACACCTTAGTTTTGCTGATGAATTCTATGCCCTGTCACCACTGCTCTTCCATATCTTCAGCCACCATTGCCATTAGGACCTGGGGAGAGTGACCAATAGCCTGCAGGGAGAGTGCACTGGGCTGAGATTCAGAATACCTAGTTCTAGACTGAGCTCTACCAATAACCACCTGTGTGTTCTTGGATGTGGGAGGCAACATCATCTCCCTGGGACTCAGCTCCGTTAGTTGTAAAGTGAAGGAATTAGACTAGATAAACCATAAAGTCTTTTTCAATTCTGACATTCTATGATTCTATATAACTTTCATCCAAGATATAAACCATGAACAGAGAACTCAAATTTATATAGAACTTTTAAGATTTATAAGTATCATCATTCTCATTTTATGGAGGAAAAAACAGGCTATGAGGACTATGGGAACATAACTAGTAAATGTTAAAGCTAGTACTTGAGGCCAAATCTTCTTGGTTTCTAAATACTCTTTCCCCTTACACTATTCTGAGATACCATCCCAAAACCTTTTAACAACACTACCCACCCCCAAATATTCCACACTTGTGCTTTTCTATCTATTCCTCGCTCCAGGGCTAGTCCTATGGCTGAGAGATGTGACCTCAGTGAATTCCTGGAGGCCCAGGCCAAAACCAAAATAAAAATAATTCCCCTTTACTCTCATTCTAAGTTAGGTGACAAAGGCTAGATAGAGCCTTATTACCAAAAAAACATAGGGACATAAAGATTTTATTAGCATAGGAAAATACTTCTATTCCCTAGGGAGGAAACACCTCCTACCAATGCCAGGTGGCACCTTCCCTCTCTGTAATTTATTATCTCAGAGAGTTGCCTAGAGCACTGAATTGTCCAAAGTCTCACTCACAGTATGTATCAGAGGTGAGATGTGAACCCAGGTCTTCCTGGCTTCCTGGCCAGCTCCCACTTAAAATGTATTTCTTATCTAGGAAGTCTCTCTTTAGCTGTTTAGCAAATTAGAATCCTTTGTCAGAATACCTAGCTTTCACATTGAAATCTTGGCCTTGAGATCTCAGAAAAATGGGGTAGAGAGGGCAAAGAGAGAAAAGAAAAGTCGGACAGGGCAAGCTCCCAGAGAATAAAGGTCAGGGATAGAAACAGTATCGAAGAAAAAATTCATCCATTTCATAATTTTTCCAGTCATTCCTGGCTCTCTTTCTCTGTGGGATTAATGATTATCCTGGGCTTCAGAGGGCACAAGGGCCATTTCCAGGGGGAAGGTGAGGGGAAGAGAGAAATAAAGGAAGAAATGGCCATAATCAATGACCAAACCATCCTATTCCTCCTATTCTGGGAACTTTCTTTTGGAGTTCCGTTTATGTACCCCACCTCAATCCCTTTCTATCCTTTTTTCTCGAATGATTTTTCACTATCCCCAAGGCATTCCCTTCATCAATAATAGACTACTCAGTCTGCATTTCATCTCTCCCTCAAGACCAGTCCCAGCCCCCAGACTGCTACCCTATATGATGTGGGTAGTAAAAAGACAAAAGCTACCAGGTCAAATCCTGCCATGCTCTCTGGAAACTTGACTCTGAGCTTCATAGCTGTCTGGACAGATTGAGCAATGTGAGACACAGCTTTCATCCTTAGAAAAAAAGAAAGGAGCACCTGTTACTGTGTTAATGAGTTGAGTATTTCTCTAAGTGATTACCTCTTGCTTCTGGGGCTACTATCCTATTTTCTTCACACTCCTATAAAGATACACCCTGTCTCCAATACCCAGCAGCCCTACTCCAATCCCTAGGTGACAGAATAGTTTCTTCAAAATTCATCACCATTTGGTTCCAAGGAGATCCATCATCTTTGGAACTATAAACAGGGAAACTTTTTTCATGTGTCATTAGGTTCTGCATCTGTGGAAAATTTCTTATAGGCTTTGATATTTAAGGCCTCCCTAATCCGGTTTCAATCTTATTTCACAATATTCCCCTTCATACACATTAAGCTCTAATCAAACTAAACTATTAGCTGTCCTCTAATCATGTCCCTCTCTTACATCTTTGAGTTCACTCAGACTTTCCTATACCTGAAATTTTCTCCCTTCTCAACTCCATCTGTTGAAATCTTCTTTCAATGATCAGCTCAGATACCACCTCCTCTCCATCTTCACAAACTACGTTACTATTTCATGCCCTTTCATTTTCTAACTTTGTGGTCTTTCTCACTCCGGCCCTGACTCTCTGTTCACCCCAAAGCCTAGGAACCAACCTCCTCTTACCTGTTACTGCTATAAATGATTCTGGCCCCAATGAAGTCTGGGTGGTCTTCGGCAAACTTCTGGGCCACTTCTTGATAAGTCTTCAATGACCACTCTTCATCATATGTTTGCCCATTTAGTTCATATACCTCAGAGTAGCAGAGAGAAGAGAGGGAAACATGAGCCTAAATGTATCTCAGAGAAGAAGAATTTGATTGGAACAAAAGATCATCCATACCAAATCTTCTGTGAAAGGAACAGGTGTAGAATGGAGCAGATTCCCTGTCATTCCCTAAATCTGTTATGAACCTGTCCCCTCAGAGCAGGTCTCTGTCCCCCATCTGAAATGTCTAATGTCTAATTTTCAGTGTTCAGTTCAAGTTATGAGAGTTCTTCCATAGTTGGGGAAATATAATAGATAAGTGGCCAAACAATATGAACAGGTAATTTTCAAAGGAAGACATTAAATCTATCAACAACCACAATTTAAAATTTTTCCTAAATCACTAAAAATTAGAGAAATGTAAATTAAAGCAACTGAGGTTCCATCTCCACTCATCAGATTGGCAAGGATGACAAATTAAAAATGGAAATTGACAGCTCTTAGAAGGGCTGATGGAAAATAGACATATTAATATACTATTAGTATAGTTGTGAATTGGTACCACAATTCTGAAAAGTAATTTGAAACTATGCCAAAAAGTGATTAACTTAACCTTTGACCAGGCCTATATCACAAAGAGGTCAAAGAAAAAAAAGAATTCAAAAGGAAAAATATATTTATAGCAGCCCTTTTGTAATGGCAAAGAACTGGAAACTAAGAGAATTCCCATCTATTTAAGGGATTTCTTGATCAATTATTGTATATCAATGTAATGGAACACTGTTGTGCTATAACAAACGATGAAAGGGATAGTTTCAGAGAATCCTGGGAAGACTTGTATAAACTGATGCAAAATGAAGTGAGCATAAAGAGGAACATTATATAACAACATTGTAAAGACAAACAACTTTGAAAGATGGAAGGGCTATAATCAATATGATGACCAATCACTAGTCCAGAGGACCAGTGATGAAACATTCTACTCACCTCCTAACAAAGAGGTGATGGACTCAAGATGCAGAATAAGACATGTAATATATTGACTATGGCCATTGTGGGAATTTATTTTCCTTCACTATGCATATGTGTTATAAAGGTTATCAAGATCTATGTGTCCTTCTTCATGTAGTGACTGGCAGTAGTTAGGATAGAGTTGTCCCCCCACCAAAAAAAGAAAGAAAGAAAAAGAGGCTTATTGAAATATGTTTAAGTGCAAATAAAAAAACAGAAAGTCCAAAGGAATCACAATAAATAGGATAGCCTGAAAATTACATGTTGAATTTATTATATACCTAAAAAGAGAGGCAAGCTGTACATAATAGATATCTTCAGCTTCATACATGCTTTTCTTTCTCTGTTCTACTACGTGTAAGGAAATGCTTGTTTTATTTGATATTTCCTAAGTTCAAAATAATTTTTAAAAAACATGGGGGTGGTAGAGGGGGACAAAGGCGGAAGGATGTATAAGAAATGATATCCTAAAGAAAGATACATACTAATAGAAAAACTAGATAACGCTCTTTTCCCCACATCAGGAGAACTGGCTCCATTCTTGACCCAAATTCACTACTAGAACACTGGCTATTGTCAACACAGCCTGGGTACCTATCTATGGAATGAGAACCTGAACAATTGGCAGCAATGCATTTGATGGCAAGTGTGATGGGAGCATTGTGCACTGCACACACATACTTGGTATGCATAGACACTGAGTCTAGGCCTCTCCCCAGGAAACAAAAGGCTTTGTTGAGTTTTTCCCTTGGATCTGAATAACTTTGCTTTGTACTTTTACATCTTTGAATTTTTATCCCCACCCCACCCTGACACACACGCACACACGTGAAGGAGGGATTCAGAGAAAGAGACAGAGAGGCAGAGATTCAGAAATGTCACCTTATAGATGGTGGTTATTCTTTCCCCTTTTCTCCTGAGGGCATCAGTGACCTCTTACTTGCAATGAGGCAGAAATCACGTGATAAGAAAAAGGGAAGTTTATCTGTATGTTATGGCAATGAGCTGCCCCTGTTTTGCTTTGTCTTTTCCTTCTTCTGCCCTGGTGATTTGAACTGCCAAAGAGAACCTTGGATAACAACTGGTAACCACAAGGAGAGGGGGTAGATACCATGAGCAGCACCAGCCAGAAGGCATAACAATGGAAAGACAGCTTCTAAGCCTGGAGCAATGACAGTAATCCAAAGGAAATTACCTCAGTCATAAAGAGAAAACATTCAGAGTTGTTAAGACTACAAGAAACTATAAATCCCATTGAGCTGGTTAGCTGGGAAAGTTGATTTCTCTTTTAATCCGGGAGTATGAGATGGGAAATAGAAGTCCCTCCTCTTATTGCTTTCCCATAATTTAAGTCTCCATTGTGTACATCTTGGGTGCATCCCCATCCCTGACTGTACTCAAAGATCTGGAAGGGCAAGAAAACAGAGTCCAGAGACAGTTGGAGTTGTGTTTAATCTAGCTTGTGTAAGATAAAGCTTTCACTTTATCTTGCAAACAACAAACTTTGTGATCTCAGCAAGCTGTCTCTGAATCTATGAAGGCAATGGGAAGAAAATGGAAAAAGAGGCATCAATCAACGGAGTGGGGTGGAGGTTCTGAGTACTATTTCGTCCCAACCTGTAGATTAATTTCAGATCTTGTCAATGAGGGGTTAATCAGAGTTGCTTTAGTGCCTAGACCACACAGAAGTATGGAGGGCAACCAAGGTGGTTATCAGTTGAGCACCCTCTCATGGCCAAAGGAAATATTGTGTAGCCTTTTAGAAAGGGGTACCTCATGTGTGTACCAGAGAGTAACTAACAAGGCTGGGTTGATAGCTCAAGGAGAGCATCCCCTGGTGGATAATTCAGATATTGTGCTCCCTTGGAGAATAATTCATACAGTGATGGACTCAGTGCCTTTCTGTGGCTTTAGGAAGGCAACACAACCACATTCCTATATAGATAAGAAAAATGAAGCCTAGAGAGATTCAGTAAATTGTCCAAGGTTGCACAGGGTTTGAGCAAGATTTCAGACCCTTCATACATCCAGACCAGGGCCTCCATTCTTATCTTTCTACCTCCCGTCTCCCCATTTCAGTCTACCCTCCACACAATGGCCAAAGTGATTTTTCCTAAAAGCTTTTATCCCCAGTAATTAGCACTTCACCTGATACACAGTAAGTGCATAATAAACGCTTGCTGATTGATTTCTACTTCATCATGCTGCCTCCTGCCTCCCCTCTATTTCAGTAAACTGGTTCACAGAAATGCAAGAACATTAGACTAGGAATCAGGAAGTACAGGTTCAAATGTGGGCACTGATACTTTCCATGTGACCATGAATATCATTTTATTTCTCTTAGATTAAGTTTGCTTGTCTTTAAAATCAGAATAATAAAATCTGTATTTATTCAGATTCTGATTCTGCTATTACTTTTCTCATAGAGTTGTTTTACTGTGGGGAAAACACTTTTAACCTTAAGGTAACATTTGTTAAAATAATGATGAATGAATATTATTATTACAAATCCAGGGTACCACCCATTTTCTCAACAGGCTAGTAGTTACTGGCAGGGCCACTAATACCTCTTTAACCCAAGTGCTCTTTTGTTTTCAGGATGAGATGGCTTCAGCTTTCCTCTTTGTCTCAGAGCTGTAGAAGCTGGAGGAGGGGCAGTCCTTCCTCTAGCAGCCCCACTGCCCCATTGTTTCCTCAGTTGCAATACATTGCTTGACAATTCAAAACCTCACCTCCCAACACTAGTTTCTATGCCTACAAGAAAAGCACCATAGCACTTTGGCCCTGTATTAAGAAGACTGACCCATTGCTGGACCTGTGGGTGGGAGAGATAATATACTAACGCTACTACTACTGGAGCTTTCCATAGGGTCTCCACCTTTATCTATTGGTGACCCTTTATCTGGAAGGAGGAATTTTAAAGCATAGCAACTTCTTGTTATTCTCCAAGATGCATCTTTCTATTCAATCTCTTCAAAGGGCATGTCCTCCATGAAGTCTTCCCTAAACTGCTCATAGGATTATGGCATTAAGAAAAGGAAAGGCCCTTGAAGATAATTTAATCTAACCTTTCATCTTCTTGGTGAGAAAGCTAAAACCCAGAAAGGTAAGCTAAAGTGACTTCTTCACCTTCTCTGACTCCAAATCCAATATTCTTTCAACTGCTTTATTGCTGATTCACTGATCTCCCCCTTTCTTGAACTCTTGAAACATCCCCTATCAGTATCTGTATGTGTGTGTGTGTGTGTGTGTGTGTGTGTGTGTATAACATATATATAAATAAATGTTATTTTCATCAAAGTCCTACTCAAATGCCTTATTATGTTAGAAATGACTTTCTGTTCTCAAAGGTTACACCAAGCGCTAACAGAAACATAGCATCAGGCATTTAATAGTGAGAATTCTTCTGAACTCTGTCCTGCCTAGAGGACATCTATAGCATAGAGTTCAGTCCTGGGCGCCATATTTTAGGAAAAACCCTAATAAGCCACAGAGTATCCAGAAGAAGGTAACCAGGAGAGTAAAGGGCCTGGAATTCCTACCAAGTGATGAAGTGTTGAAGGATTTAGGGAGGTTTAGCCTGGAGAAGAGAGGATTTAAGGGGTACATGATAATTTTATTCAAAGATATGAAGGACTATGGTGTGAGGAAGATGGATTAGACTTGTTCTGGTTAGACCCAGAGCTCAGAACTAAGAACAAAGAGTAGAGTCACAAAGGGACAAATCTTGGCTTCATGCTGGGGAAGATGTTCTAATAATTAAGCCTATCCAAAAGTGGAATCACTGAGCTGCTTTAAGAGGTAACATGATCCTCATTTTACTGGGGGTCTTTAAGTAAAGGCTGAGTATAATGTAGAGGGCATTCCTGTTCAGGTCAGGTTATATTAGATATCTTCTTTCAGCACTGAAATTCAATGATTAATTGAATTCCATTATCAGATATTTGCTTAAGTAGAGACTGCACAAATTCCTTATTCATGCAAACAATCTTGGGAGGGGGAGGAATAAAAACAGATCTAAATAACTAGGAAAATATTAATTATTCATATATTGAACTAAGATAATAAAAATTATAATACTCCCTAAGTTAATTACTTATTAGGTGCTATACCAATCAAAATGCCAAAGGATTACTTTATAAAGCTAGAAAACCTAATAACAAAATTCATCTGGAAGAACAGAAGGTCCAGAATTTTAAGAGAAATAATCAAAGAAGTGTAAAAGAGAGCATAGTAGGAACAAATTTCAAACTACACTACATACTTCAGAGTTTTTATATTAACAATTTCATATTTTACTACATATTTCCTTGTAAAAATATTGTTGGATTTTGCTTTCTAATCCATTCTGCTAAACAATTTGGTATTGGTTAAAAAATAGACATTAATCAGTAGGACAAATTAGGTATACAATATATGGAAGCAGATTAAGTAGAGTAGCCTAGTGTTTGAGAAACCCAAAGAAGCTAGTCATTTGAGTTAGAAATCAATAATCAATAAAAAGCTACTGGAAAAACTGGAAAGCTGTCTGGCAGAAATTAGGCAAAGATAAATATCTGATACTATTTACCAAGATAATCTCCAAATGGGTACATGACTTAGAGATAAAGGGTACATCATAAAAAAATTGTAGAATTGGGACTTTTGTTTCTGTCTGCAGTTTGTATATCTTAGAAGGTATACTTCTAAGTACTTTTATATTCTATAGCAAATTTAAAATGGAATTTCTCTAAGAAATGGAATAGTTCTTTATTTATATTAAGTAGGATTGATTATTTTGTCAGCTTATTTACTATTCTACAAGTTTGCTGATATTCTTGTTTCAATTAAATTTTTTTAATTAATTTTGACTTTTTAGGGTTCTTAATCTACAAAAAAAAATTTTGTTTCTTTTTTTTCTTTTCTTATTGCTTTTACCTCAATTTCTTCCTTTTTTATCATTACAGTGAACATTGCTGATACTGTGTTAAAAAGTGGTGACAATCCTTTACTCCTGAATTTAATGAAAAGGATTTTAGTTTATGTCATTACATAAAATGATAACTGTTAGTTTTTAAAAGTGTATCGGTTATTACTTTAAGGAAAGGTACATTTATTCCTGCTGTCTCATGATTTTAGCAAAAATTAATATTATATTTTTGTCAAAAAGCCTTCTCTGGATCTATTGATGTAAAATGTGATTTTTATTTACTTTCATTAATATGATTAATTAATTTCATAGTTTTCCTAATAGTAAGCCAACACAGAAGTCCTAGTGTAAATATAATCTGTTCATAATGTATATTCTTTTGACATGTTATTTTATCTTCTTTGCTAAAATTTTATTTAAAATTTTTGCATCTATGTTCATTGGGGATAGTGGTAATAGTTGTATTTTTTTCTTTTTTAACTCTTCCTGGTCTATGCAAAGACCAAATCTGTGTCACAGAAGGAATTTGGCAAAATCTCTTCTTTTGCTATTTTTGTAAACAATTTTTAGAATTAATTGTTCTTTGAATATTTGACATAATTCATTTGTTAATCCTTTTGATCCTGGAGCTTCCTTTCTTAAGAAAGTCATTTATAGCTTGTTCAGTTTCTTTCTCTGAAACTGATTTGCTTACAATTTTTATTGTTATATTAATTTGGATATTTTACATTTTTCTACATATTTATTTCATTTAAGTTGTCTGCTTTATAATTATCTGCATATAGTTGGCAAAATTATTACAAATAACATTTATTTCTCACTAATTCTTTTTTCATTTTTTGAAACTTAATTTTTTCTTCTCTCAAAATAAATCAAATGGCTTGTCTATTTTTAAAATCAGATTCCAATTTTATTTATAAATTCAATAGAGTTTTTGTTTTAATTGTGTTAATTTTTTCTTTAATTTTCAGGATTTCTAGTGCTTACTTAGGCTTTTAAATGTTATAATTTTCTAGAATTTTTAGTTGCATTTCCAATTCATTGACTCATTCTTTCTCTTTTTTGTTAATAAAAGTTATAAGATAATATATATCTTCAACTCCCTAATTTAACTCTGGATGAATATTCATACTTCAGAGTTTTTATATTAACAATTTCATATTTTACTACATATTTCCTTGTAAAAATATTGTTGGATTTTGCTTTCTAATCCATTCTGCTAACCTTTTCCATTTTCTAGGTAAATAAATCCCATTCACATCCACAGTTATGATAGTTAATTTTTTATTCATTAATTTCTCATGGGAATGAGGAGCCAATATAATAAAATGACACTTCATTCCAAACCAAGTTACTTATTCAATGTCATAACAATCAAATTACCAAAGGATTACTTTATAGAACCAGAAAAAATAATAATGCAATTCATATGGAGGAAAAAAGTCAGGAATATTAAGAGAAATAATGAAAAAAAATGGGGACAAAGTGGGCTTCACAGTGCCAGATCTCAAACTATACTACAAAGTAGTCACTATAAAAACAATTTGGTGATAATAATTAATAAAAATGACAATAGTAGTTAACAGTTATATAGTGCTTGCTATCTTATTTTATATGATATATACATATTTTTTACAAGGAATTTGCATTTTTCTTTTTTTCCAATTGATTGGGGGTTGGGAAGGAGAGAAAATAGAATTCTGTTCATTTTAAAAAATAGAGAATTAAGGAGGTGCTACAGATGTGGAATGCTGCATGTACCTTCAGATGAAGTCATTATATCATTTGTTTTTGTTGAATCATTTTATTTTGTTACAACAGATCTCCCACAGAGAGAAGGAAATCTGTAAATATTTGTAATATAAAAACAAAACATGAGTAAAACATTTTTAACAAGTAAATTAGAGGAACAAGGAAGGAAATACATGTTAAATGTATGAAGTAGAGGAAAGCTCATGACCAAAGAATAGAGATCAACACAGGAGGTAAAACAAAAAATTTTCATTACATAACATTTTAATGTTTTTGCACAAACAAGAACCAATGCAACTAAAATTGGAAGAGAACCATGTAAATGGAGGAAAAGTCTTTGCAACAAATTTTTCTGATAAAGATTTCATTTTAGAGATATACAGAATTGATTCAAATTTGTTAGAATAAGAGCCTTTCTTCAATTGATAAATGGTCAAAAGATATAAACAAACAGTTTTCAGAGGAGAAATACAAATTATCCATAACCATATGAAAAATGCTCTGCTATTAATAGAGTGGCAAATTAAAACACTCTTTGGCAAAGCTGACAAGAAAGGCAAATACCAAATGCTGGTGGGGCTGTGGGAAAATGAGAATATTAATGCACTGTTGGTAGAACTACAAATTGGTTTAGTCATTCTGGAAAGCAATTTGGAACTCTGCCTCTAAAATTATTAAACTGTGTCCTTCAACCCCATAATACCAATATTAGGTCTATATCCTCAAAGAGATAAAAAGAAGAGCAAAAGACTCCATATATGCAAAAATATTTATAGTAGCTCTTTTTCTAACACAAAGAATTGGAAACTGAGGGAATGCCCATCAATTGGTGAATGGTTAACCTAGTTATGGTAATAAATATGATGAATGCTATTTTACTATAAAGATGAAGGGAATAGTTTCAGAGAAACCTGGGAAAACTTGTATGAACTGATGCAGAATGAAGTGAGCAAAACCAAGAGAATAATTTATGCAATAACAATATTATAAAGATAGCTTTGAAAGACTTTAGAACTCTGACCAACACAATGACCTACCATGATTTCAGAAGATTCATGATGAAACATGCTACCCACTTCCTTATAGAAAGGTAATGGACTCGGAGTAATAAGGTCAATGGGGGGGTATTTGTTTTGCTATAAAATGACATATTTAAAAACAAATAACTGTTAAGGACAGCTTCTAATGAAATAAATGATTTTGATAGTACTGTGAAGCACAGCGTCTAACTGGTGATATTTTTTTGGCTGCTAGTGCCTCCTAATAGATCATGCAGTGAGTAAAAGTGATATGTTCATTGCCACTAGCTTTAACTTTTACTACAAATCCATCATTGTCCTAGCACCATCTGTACAGACTCAAATGCAATTTTTCCACTGTAAACCTTCATTTGTGAAAAATTCATCAACTTTAAGATATATATCTTCCCCTTTTGCATTTCCTTCCAAAAGGTGACAAAACAATAATTCCTCCTATATGTTTCCATCATAAATATATCTTACATAAAGTAACAACTGTGCCATGTTATAAATATCAATTATTTGATTTAACTGAATTTCAAACTTTGGGCTGCCCTTAAGACTGGTAATAAGCTGTTGGAATTGATTGTTACTAATTTCAGAAATTCTTTTGTAAACAGTATTATTCATTCAATAAAGGAATTTTATGAATTTCATCCCCACACTTTTTCCCAAGAACTATTTCTAATATTTTAATACCAGCGGGTAACAGGAGATCTTCTCCTATCACATAGACCTTTTGCAATTAAATAAGAAGTTTCATTAGATGCAAGTAAATACTTTTCATTGATAGTAACAAATTTCTCAAAATGTTTTTTTTATTTAAAGATTTTAAAAATCATTCAGAATATGCTTTTGCTTTATTGCAGTGCATTGCATGCTTGGCATTAAGATGTCACATTAGTTTGGCTAGTTTCATGCTCTCTGCAGCTAAAATTTCATCACAAATTAAACTAAGCAAAGACATTTTTCCATATCATTATCATTATTAGAAATAAATCTATATTGCAAAAATGATTTGATATATTTTCTTTTTCTTGTCAATTTAGGTATACTGCAATCTGGTAGCAAAGACTCTACTTCATTGTCATCAGTCTATTTACCTCTTCTGTCTAAATTTAGCCACTCATCCATAACCGAAAAATATTTTTGTTCTAAAATACTAATAAATATTGGTAACAATTCCTCAAATAAATACTAGCTTTAGTTTATGAAATTACATTTGTTTTCACTTAATTTTAAAAATTGATGTTCATGCTTACAGAGATGATAGTGGAGAAATATTATGAAAGCTTTTGTCATTACTTGCTGCAATTAACCACTTAAGTTTCTGTAAAAGAAGGAGATAAAAGCAATTTTAAAATCAAATATTCTAATACAATACAGTCCAAAGATATACTAGTTTCTTATTTACATCACTGTAGGAAAATATCAGAAGTCTTTATTTTCCATAATCAAAATATTATGTTTCTGTAAGAGTGGAAAACTTTGTATGTACAGTAAAAACACTGCAGTTTGTAACATATAGTAGTTTCAAAACTGAGTCAAAGTGTTTCTGGCAGCATTCCTTGGTGTTGAGTGGCATGAGGGCATACACAGTGTAAAGTGCGCATACAGTGTATTCAGAACCAAGGCTACAATGAAGTTGCATGTTGTAATACGAGCAAGTGCTACCAGAAACACCTCTGATTCATTATACATTTGATTTTGAATTAATTTTTGGTCATTGTGCATTCAGAAATCTTTCACTGTTGCCAAAATTTTTATGAATCCCTCATTCAGTTATGTGATCCCATATGGAGTTGTGACCCACAGTTGAAGAAGTGCTGAACTAGACGGCCTCTAATGTCCCTTCCAACTTTCAATCTGTGACCCTATTTTCTAGTTTTAGAGATAGAGGAGACCCTAAAAAAGTTAGACCTAAACAGATAGCCTAATGTCTTGAATTCCAAAGACCTGGATTCAAATCCTGAGTTTGTCATTTATTAGGTGCATGATTTTAGTAAGTCACTTAACCTCTTGTGGTCTCAGGTTTTTGTTATCTGTAAATGAGGTGATTGGACTGGTTGACTTGGAGGGTTTTTTCCAGTGCTCTTATTTTTGACAATTTCCTTGAGTTTCTGTTTCTTTCTCAGCAAAATAAGAACATTTATGTTTGATTACCTTCACTGATAAAAGAATGTCATAAGGAAAATGCTTTATAGACTATAAACATGAGCAATAAATATAAGTATTCTATTAAATATTATATTAAATTATTAATTAATACATGAATAATAACTATTAGGTGAGGTGACCCTATACCAAGAGGTCCATAGATGTCTCACCTAGCTGCACTACTTAGGGTCCATGAACATGGGTGGGGAAAAATTACATCTTTATTTTCCCTAATCTCTAACTGAAAATCAGCTTTTCTTTCAATTACTTAAAAAACATGTGTTATTAAATTAATTATATTAATTTATTATATATTATTATATAATATATTAATAATATTAAAATTAAATTTATTACTAAATTCAATATTAAATTTAAAACATTATTTTTTAAAAAATTATTTAAAAATATTATTTAAAAAACATTCTGACATGCGGTCCATATATTTCAATAGAATGCCAAGGAATCCATGACACAAAAGAGGTTAAAAACCTCTGATCTAATCCAGTCTCCTCATTTTTCACTGAGGTACAATGTAGGAGGAGACTGAGATGCAGTGACTTGCCTAAGACCACACATGAAGATTACAGAATTACACAAAGGATGGAAATAACACAACTAACTAGGAGCCAAATCCGGTTCCTCTGACCCTAAACCCAATTCTCTTTCTCCTACATCATAGGTGTACTTTTTTCCAGGTTTTATAATATACACATTGGAAATTCTCTCATCTCTCTTTGTGATGTGACTCCTTTTCTATCTACAATGCCTGCTACGGAAGCATTTTTTGGAGAAACAGCTAATACAAAAATGAATTGGTGAAGGAGGAAGTGCAGTGGTTTCTTGATTTTTGAATTACGCAGGAGCTACAATTCAGTCACACTAACATTGCTCATGATCCATCCTCTCAGCTCCCACATCAAGACTTTGAAGACAGTTCATTAGCCGAGGGGAACCTGGATATTTTAGGATTTGATCATTGGTTCAGGATCTGGGCCCCTCACAAAAATCCTTAGCAATGTCTGTGGCCCAGAGCTCCGGAAGAGAACTAGATGCATTTACAATTAAAACCGAGCCTCTTTTCCTGACTGGCTTGGGCAATTAAAGGCCCCAACAGATGTTGATGAAACTTCACTTTGCAACACTTGCCTCCTATTGTGTTACTAAAGCCAGCAACAAAAGCTACCTACTCCACAGAGGCAACTGTAGCCAGAAAGGTCTCATCTCCCCCCAGTTCCTTTCAAATCTCCCCCTCTACTCCTCCACTTTTCTACCCAACAAAATCTGAGCTACATATCAGATTTCTCTGTGGATGTCTATGAAAAAGTAAGCCATTCTTACAGAATCTTTGATGCCAGACTGGAGAGAGTCCTTCAAGTTCATAATCAATCAGTCTTTATTAAGCAACTACTATATGCCAAGCACTGTGCTAATATCTGTGAAACAAAAATGGGGGGGGGGGGGCAAAAAGATAGTCCCTGCCCTCAATGAGGTTACAATTGAATAGGGGAAAGATACAACATGATAGGAAGTTGAAAGGGGTAGGGGAGAAAGATGAAAAGGTACCCAGATAGGGGAAATGGGGGAAAATTACATTTCTCTGGCTGAAATGACTACTCCAATCATGTTGGTATTGCCATGCCAATATCAAATTACTGGACTGGAATTCAAAAGCACTAGTTTTCTCCAATAGATTAGTGGTTAGAGATATGAACAAATAGTTCTCAAAAGAAGAATTGCAAACAATTAACAATCATTTGAAAAACTGCTCCATGGGAAAACAGACACTAATGCATTGTGGGTGGAGTTATGAAGTAGTTCAACCCTTCTGGAGAACAATTTGGAACTATGCCCAACAATTCTAGGTCTGTATCTCAAAGAGATCAAAGAAAAAGGAAAATGACTTACATGTATAAAAATGTATATAGTAGCTCTTTTGTGGTGGCAAATAGAGAGCATGTCCATCAGTTAGGGAATAGCTAAACAAATTGTCGTATATGACTGTGATGAAATACTATTGTGCCATAAGAAATGATGAGCATGAGGTGGACTTCAGAAAAACCTGGAAAGATTTACATGAACTGATACACAATGAAGTAAGCCAAACAAGAACATTGTATACCATAACAGCAATATTTTAAGGAGGATCAGCTTTGAAAGACTTAGCTACTTTGATCAAGACTAAGATCTAAGACATAGGAGTCATGATGAAAAATGCCGCCTCCAGAAAGAGAACTAATGAACCCTGACTGCAGACTGAAGCATAATTTTTCACTTTCTTTATGGTTCCTGATTTTTATTGTTTTTTTTTTACAACATGGATAATATGAAGATAGGTTTTCTATAACTTCATATATATAAGTAATATATTGCTTGCCTTCTCAATGGATGAGGGAGAGGCAAGAGGGAGAAAATTTGGAGCTCAAAAAAATTTTTTAAATGAATGCTATAAATAAATAATTTAAGAAAAAAGGATTGCTCCAAATCACTAATAAAAGGAGAAATGCATATCAAAACAACACTAAAGACTTTGCCTCACACCCTGCAAATTGGCAATGACAAAAGAAAAGAATAATCAATGTTAGAGGTGCTATAGATAGATAAGCACTCTTATGCATTGTTGGTAGAGCTGTGAATCAGTACAATCATAATGAAAAGCAATTTGGCAAATAAAGTGACTAAAATGTTGATACTCTTTGAGGTAAAAAAATTCTACTACTAGGCTTATATCCCAAGAAAGCAATTGATAAAAAAGAACATTCCCATACACAGCTAGGTCAAAATTAATACGAGTTCTAATAATGGTAAA
Source organism: Potorous gilbertii (assembly GCA_028658325.1). NCBI lineage: Eukaryota > Metazoa > Chordata > Mammalia > Diprotodontia > Potoroidae > Potorous > Potorous gilbertii. The sequence goes on from CM053770.1 coordinate 164,685,818, forward strand.
TCAGATGCAGTAAAAATCATAAAATAAAACCAGATTACATTCAATGTTAGACAAAATTCAATTCAGGTGACTCAGATAAACTAGTTGAGGGTTTTAACATACCACTATGCTATCAATTTGCAGTTGCCTGTCATTGGCATGTGGATATAATGTGCCCATATAAACAACAGTTGTGCTATAAAAAAATTAAAAGTCCTTAATAAAATGGACAAAAACAAGAATACTTCAGATGGAAACAGTGCTAGTATAAAAAGAAAAGATTTGTTATTATATTAGAACAAAAATTTGATGTAATTGAACTACAAAAGTAGTAACTCTAAAATAGGACAAAAGGTGAAGCTTCAGTATAGAATATAAAATACAGGTAAAGTAAAAGAAAAAGACAAAGTTACATCAGCTTTTTGTGGTTTACAAGCAACAAGGAACTACCATGTTACAATAGAAACAGTGTCTTTTTATCAGTATGATATTTACAATAAAAAATACTCAGCAGAAAAATCATTCAGATAAAAGCCTCAAGTTTAAGTGAAGGAAAGAAAATGGAAATCAAGTGCATAGTAAAGAAACGTTTACTGTAAGCTTAGTTTGGTTCAATTGCTTTAAAAAATGAGTTCAATTGCATAATGACAAAATTACTAGAGAGAAAGTCAGTGTACAGTGAGGGTGGAGCAGCTATATATCCCGATGTTCTGAAGAAAATATTCTAAGAAAGTGGATACATTGATAAACAAATTTTTAATGTGGATGAAATAAGCTTATGCTGGGAAAAGAGGCCTTCTATTTTTAAGGAAAAACAAAACTCAACCAGGGTTTAAAGTGTCTAAGAATAGGCCATCACTTTTCTTGGGAAGTAATGAAAAAAGGAGATTTTAAATTAAAACCCATGCTTGTTTATCACTCATAAAATCCTCATACCCTAAGAGTCATCAGTTGCTTCTTGTTTTTTTGGAGATCAAATAAGAAAGCATGGGTGATTTTCAAGATATTTTAGCCCAGCTGTTAAAAAATATTGTAAGGACAACAATATAGTTTTTAAAGCATCACTGATTTTAGATAATACCCCAACTTATCCAACTATATTTGGCTCATTGTGTGAGAATGTAAGCATGTAAATTCATTAAATTTGGTGGATAAAGATCTCTGCACTTACCATCATACATATGATGATTTTAAGAAAGAGAAGACAGTTCGATCTACCTTCCTAAAATATTTTAAATGACCATAACCTTATCTTCATCATATTATCAGCATACATATATCTTTAAGTGTAATATTCAATAATTTTTACATTTTAAAATTATTACTCCATTATTGTAAAATAAATGAATCAGAATTACATTTATTCTTACCCTTTGCTATTATATTGTTTTAATAAAAAGATTTTTAAAATTTAATTTTTTTTCATCACATATTTCCATCAGACTGGAACAATTATCATATTTTACATGTGATTATAACTTTGAAAAGTACAAATTTCAATAACAGGACCACTTCATGGAATTCATTATTTGTGCTAATTTGAACTTAGTTGTACATCAAAATATCTGTAGCAGAAGCAGAACAGTTGAGCGGCATTCCAGTGTGAAAGACCAGCAGAGCCAAGCGAGTGACAGCCTCTGAGGCCTGGATATCAGCTGCAGTAGCTCCTGAGACTTTCAACTGGCAGAGTAAACATCTGTAAGTCACCTACTTGAACTTCCGGGAGCAAGGATGGCAGAGTGATCAGTAAATGCTCTCTCCTCCCCACTTGTTGACCTCAAAAAAGCCATAAAATATTTCCCCAGAAAAATCCTGGACCAGGGGAAACAGCTAAGAGGACAAACAGTCCCATAACACCTGAGGTTAGGGAAATAGCTAAGGGGGATTCCTCCTACTGTGGCAGAAGCAAACAGGAAGGAGAGGGGCCCCAGGAAGGTGGAAAATCCCACTAGGACCCAGGTGAGCCTCAGTGCTAGGAGAGGAGCCCCAGGAGGAGTGGAAACTTCCACTAGGACCTAGGCAAGCCTCAGTGCTCCAAGGGAAACAGGAAGACAATAGGGGAGCTGGGATCGCCAACCCCTGAGCTTGACTTTGCCTCAGCTCAGCTGATCTCAGGTGACCAGACCACCCCTCCCCCATGCTTAACAAGCTAGCCCCAGGGTTGATCAGAGAAACACAAAACAAAAAGATAAAAAGTCACCTGCCCTTAGCTTTTTCACACCAGTCAGCTCAACACCAAGTTCTACAGCTTCTAACTGAAAGAACCAGAAGCCACAACATACAATCACCATCATGAGCAAGAAAAAGCAAAACAAGGGTGAAAAAAACCATAGAAGCTTTCTGTGGGGACAAAGACGAAAATACAAATACCAAAGAGGTCAGTAGTGAGACTGTACTCCCATCTGGACTATGAACTGATCGCATGCACAAAAAGCTCTCCTGGAACAGCTGAAGAAGGAAATAGAAGAGAAACTGGCCAATGATTTTCAAAATATGAAAAAAGAATTCCATGAAGAGACCATCTCTTTAAAAAGGAAAATTGAACAAATGGATAAGGAAGCACAAAACCTAACTGGGAAAATTGGACAAATGAAAAAGGAAGTTCAAAACCTAACTGGAGAAAATAATTCCTTAAAAGGAATAATTGGACAGATGGAAAAGGAGAAGCAAAAGTTTAACTGAAGAAAACAATGTGATAAAAATTAGAATTGGGCAGGTAGAATCTAATGACTCTATGAGACAACAAGAATCAGTCAAACAAAATCTAAATAATGAAAAGACAGAAGAAAATGTAAAATATCTAATTGGAAAAACAACTGACCCAAAAAATAGATCCAGGAGAGAAAATTTAAGAATTATTGGCCTGCCAGAAAAACATGATGAAGAAAAGAGTCTGGACAATAACCTCCAGGAAATCCTCAAGGAAAACTGTTCAGAAGTACTAGATCCAGAGGGCAAAATGGTCATTGAATCCACTGTTCACCTCCCAAAAGGAATCCCAAACTAAAAATACCAAGAAATACTGTTACCAAATTCCAGAACTATCAAGTGAAGGAGAAAATATTATAGGTAACCAGAAAGAAACCATTCAAATACTGAGGAGCTATAGTCAGGATCACACAGGACCTTGCAGCTTCTACATTAAAAGATCAAATAAATTGAAATCTGATATTCCGTAAGCCAAAGGAGCTGGGACTACAACAAAGGATCAATTACCCAGTAAAGTTCAGCATAATATTTCAGGCAAGGAGATGGTCATTCAATGAAGTAAGGGATTTCCTGACCTTCCTGACAGAAAGGCTAGAACTTAATAGAAAATTTGATCTTCAAATGCAGATCTCAAGAGAGGCATAAACAGGGGAAAAGAAAAACTTGTTACTCAATTTGGGCAAACTGTTTACCTGCCCATAAGGGAAGATGATATCTGTTAATCTTGAAAATTCTACATCTGTTATGAAGTATAAAAGTGATATACAGAGAGGGAATGGGTATAAAGTAAATGATGTGATGATAAAAATACGATTTAAGCATGCTAAGGGATTGTAACAGGAGGTGTGAAAAGGAGGAAGCAGAAAATGGTAAATTACATCACAGGAAGAAGTACAAAATTATAGTAGACAGAAAGAGGGGAGGGAGATGAGCATTGATTGAGAGGTACTCTCATCTGAGTTGGTTCAAGGAGGGAATAATAAACTTAATTAAGTATATAATTCTAACTAGCTCTATAGGCAGTAGGAGGGGAAGGAGGAAGAAAGGGGAGGGGAAGCTAAAAGGGAGGGAAGCAGCAGTAAGGGTAAAGGGGAGTAAAAGGGAGGGGGGCTAAAAGAAGGAAGGAAGTCTGCAGGGGTGGTGGTGAAGAGTGAAAACTATTGAGGAGGAGAACCAAAAGCACAAATGGTGGGAAAGAGGATGGAGGGAAATACACAGACTGTAATCATAACTGTGAATGTGAATGGAATGAACTCTCCCATAAATGGAGATGGATAGCAGAATGTATTAAAAGCCATAATCCAACAATACGTTATTTACAAGAAACACATCTGAAACAGAGTAAAGGTAAAAAGTTGGAGCAGAATATAGTGCTTCAGCTGATGTAAGAATAGCAGTGGTAGCAATCCTAATCTCAGACAAAGCAAAAGCAAAAATAGTTCTAATCAAAAGAGATAAGGAAGGAAACTATATCCTGTTAAAAGGCACCATAAACAATGAAACAATATCGTTACTAAACATGTATGCTTTAAGTGGTATAGCATCCAAATTGTTTGAGTAGAGGCTGGGGAAACTGAAGGAAGAAATAGACAGAAAGCTATACTGGGGAACCTCAACTTCTCCTTCTCTGAACTTGATAAATCTAACCTCAAAATAAACAAGAAAGAGTTTAAGGAGGTAAATACAATTCTGGATAAGGTAGATATGATAGATCTCTGGAGAAAATTGTATGGGAATAGAAAGGAATATACCTTTTTCTCAGTGATACATGGTACATATATAAAAATTGACCATACATAGAACATTAAAACCTCAAAATCCAGTGCATAAAGGCAGAGATATTCAATGCATCCTTCTCAGATCATAATGCAATAAAAATTATATGTAATAAAAGGTCACAGAAAGATAAACCAAAAATTAATTGGAAACTAAATAATCTAATCCTAAAGAAGGAGCAGTTTAAACAACAAATCATAGAAACAATCAACAACTTCATTCAAGAGAATGACAATAATGAGACAACCTACCAAATCTTATAGGATACTGCAAAAGCAGTTCTGAAGGGAAGTTTTATATCTTTGAATGCCTACATAAATAAAATAGAGAAAGAGGAGATCAATGACTTGTGCATGCCCCTGAAAAAGCTAGAAAAAGAGCAAATTGAAAATCCCCAAGTAAATGCCAAATTAGAAATACTGAAAACCAAAGGAGAGATTAATAAAATTGAAATTAAGAAAACTATTGAATTAATAAATGAAACCAATAGTTGGTTTTATGAAAAAATGAATAAAATTGATAAGCCTTTGCTCAATTTGACTAAAAAAAAAGAAAGAAGAAAATCAAATTACTAATATCAAAAATGAAAGGGATGAACTCATCTCGAATGAGGAGGAAGTTAAAACAATAATTAGAAATTACTTTGCCCGACTTTATGTCCACAAATTTGACAATCAAAATGAGATGGATGAGTATTTTTAAAAAAATACAAATTGCCCAGATTAACAGAAGAGGAAGTTGAATACTTAAACAACTCTATCTCAGAAAAAAGAAATTGAACAGGTCATCAATGAACTCCCTAGGAAAAAATCTCCAGGGTCAGATGCATTTACAAGTGAATTCTATCAAACATTTAAAGAACAGTTAATTCTAATACTATATAGACTATTTTTGAAAATTGGGGAAGAAGTCTTCCCAAATTCTTTTTATGATACAAATATGGTTTTTTTACCTAAATGAGGAAGAGACAAAACAGAGAAAGAAAATTATAGACCAATTTCTCTAATGTATATAGATGCAAAAATTTTAAATAAGATTTTAGCAAAACAAATACAGCATCTCATCACGAGAATAATACATTATGGTCAGGTAGGATTCATACCAGGAATGCAGGGCTGATTCAATATTAGAAAACTATTAGCATTATTGATCATATCAACAACAAAACTAACAGAAACCACATGATTATCTCAATAGATGCAGAAAAAGCTTTCGACAAAATACAACACCCATTCCTATTAAAAACACTGGAGAACATAGGAATAAAGGGAACTTTCCATAAAATAATAAGCATTATCTACCTAAAACCTTCAGCAAGTATTATAGGCAATGGAGATAAGCTTGATGCATTTCCAATAAGATCAGGGGTGAAACAAGGATGTCCATTATCACCACTATTATTCAATATGGTACTAGAAATGTTAGCTGTAGAAATTACACAAGATAGAGAAATTGAAAGAATAAGAATAGGCAAAGAAGAAACTAAGTTATCACTCTTTGCAGATGATATGATGAAATACTTAGAGAATCCCAGAGATTCAAGTAAAAAACTACTAGCAATAATAAACAACTTTGGCAAAGTTGCAGGTTACAAAATAAATCCACACAAATCTTCTGCATTCCTGTATATTAGTAATAAAGTCCAACAGCAAGAGATAGAAAGAGAAATCTCATTTTAAAGCTAGGGTAGACACTATAAAATATTTGGGAGTTTACATGCCAAAACAAACCCAGGGACTATATGAACACAATTACAAGACACTTTTGCACAAATAAAGTCAGATCTAAGTGAGTGGAAAAACATCAGTTGCTCATGGGTAGGCCGAGCCAACATAATAAAAATGACAATTCTACCTAAATTAATTTACTTATTTAGTGCCATACCAATTAAACTATCAGATAACTGTTTTCTAGAGCTGGATAAAATAATATCAAAATTCATCTGGAAGAACAGAAGGTCCAGAATATCAAAGGGACTAATGAAAAGGAATGCTAGGGAAGGTGGCCTAGCTCTACCAAATTTCAAATTGTATTATAAAGCAGCAATTATCAAAACCACTTGGTACTGGCTAAGAAACAGAAGGGTAGATAAGTCGAATAGACTAGGTACCAACACAGTAGGCAATGAATATATCAATCTCCTGTTTGATAAACCTAAGGACTCCAGCTTCTGGGATAAGAACTCACTGTTCAACAAAAATTTCTTGGAAAACTGGATAAAAGTGTGGAAGAAACTAGGCATAGATCAATGCCTGACACCATATACAAGAATAAAGTCCAAATGGATACACGATCTAGATATAAGGATTGATACCATGGACAAATTGGAGGAGCAAGGAATAGTGTATTTATCAGATTTATGGAGAAGGGAAGAATTTTTGACTAAAGAAGAAATAGAAAACATTATGAAGTGCAAGATGGATAATTTTGATTACATTAAACTGAAAAGTTTTTGCACAAGCAAACCCAATGCAACCAAAATTTGGAGGGATGTATTAAATTGGGAAAGAATTTTTACAGCTATTCTCGGGGATAAAGGCCTCATTTCTATAATATATAGAGAACTGACTCAAATGTACAACTATACAAGTCATCCAATTTATCAATTTAACAACTGATAAATGGTCAAAGGAAATGAACAGGCAATTTTCAGAGGAAAAAATTAAAGATATCTATACTCATATGAAAAAATGCTCTAAATCACTTTTGATTAGAGAGATGCAAATCAAAACAACTCTGAGGTACCACATCACACTTATCAGATTGGCAAACATGACAGAACAGGAAGATGATAATGTTGGAGAGGCTGTGAAAGAGTTGGAACACTAATTCATTGTTGGTGAAGCTGTGAGCTCGTCCAACTATTTCAGAGAACAATTTGGAACTATGCCCAAAGGGCTACAAAAATGAGCATACCCTTTGACCCAGCAATATCCTCTCTAGGACTGTATCCCCAAGAGATCATAAAAATGGGAAAGGGTCCCACATGTACAAAAATATTTATAGCAACACTCTTTGTAGTTGCCAAAAACTGGAAATCAAAGGAATTTCCCATCAATTGGGGAATAGCTGAATAAATTATGGTATATGAATGTAATGGAATACTATTGTACTATAAGAAATGATGAACAAGAAGACTACAGAGAGGCCTGGAAAGAGTTATATGATCTGATGCTGAGTGAAAGGAGCAGAACCAGGAGAAGTTTGTGCACAGCAACAACCACAACGTGTGAAAGTTTTTTCTGGTAGACCTGGAACTTCATAGCAATATAAGGACTTAAAAAAAATTCCCAATCATCTTCTAAGGCAAAATGCCTTCCACATCCAGAGAAAGAACTATGGAATTCAATTTCAGAATGTAGCAGATCATTTTGTGTGTGTGTATTATGCTTTGGTATGTTATATGATTTCTCCCATTCATTTTAGTTCATCTACACAGCATGACTAAAGTGAAAATATATTTAATAGGATGTATGTGTAAATCCTATATAGTATTATATACCATGTTGGGGAGCAAGGGGGGAGGTAGGGGGAGGTAGAAGGAAAAAAATCTAAGTTACATGATAATGATTGTATTTTTATTTTTTTCTTCCTCCCTCCTACCCCTGCCTCAGATTATAAGGCTACTTGACTTCAAATTGCTCCCTCCTCCCCCTGCCCTCCCTTCCATCATCCCTGTCCCACTCTGCTTATCCCCTTCTCCCCCCCTTTCCTGTATTGTAAGATAGGTTTTCATAACAAAATGAGTGTGCATTTTATTCCTTCCTTTAGTCGAATGTGATGAGAGTAAACTTCATGTTTTTCTCTCACCTCCCCTCCTTTTCCCTCCACTGAAAAGTCTTTTGCTTGCCTCTTTTATGAGAGATAATTTGCCCCATTCCATTTCTCCCTTTCTCCTCCTAATATATTTCTCTCTCACCGCTTAATTTCATTTTTTTAAGATATGATGCCATCCTATTCAATTCACTCTGTGCTCTCTGTCTGTGTGTGTGTATGTGTGTGTAATCCCACCAACTACCCAGATACTGAAAAGTTTCAAGAGTTACAGATATTGTCTTTCCATG
>CM053770.1:164694845-164723446 GCA_028658325.1 Potorous gilbertii
AAAGTAACCTTCTATGGTCTTATTTTTTTCCCTTTTTTGGGCATTTTCCCAACCAGTTACTTGCCTTTTGGGTCCTTTGTCAAGAGTAGGGTATACTCTGGGAATCTGTGAGATCTCAGTTCCTCCAAGGTGGCACAATCAAGCATGTACTGGTCTGGATGCAGAGAGGGATTTTTGTGCCCAGAATCTTAGCAGATACCTCTCCACAGCCACTTGACCTCCAGTTCCACAAAGCCAGCACTGGGGGCTGATTTTCAGATAAGCTGGATGGGCAGGGCCACCATTCAGTTTGAGACAAAGACCACCTCAGCCAGGGCCTCCACCCAGGGCTGAGTTAAGACTCAGCTCTTCAATGCCCTCAGGGGTTTTTACACTCCAACAATGGAGCTTCCATATGGGCTGCTGTGCTGGCTCTGTGGCCACTGCCTGCTGCTGGAGCTATGAGAAGGTCCTTCTTCCTTCCTGGTCACCTGATAAAACCCTGTTACTGACCTTTAGCGCCTGTGGGCTGAGGGATCTGAGGCTCCACTACTGCAACTGGAGATTCCGCCTCCGAGCTGTCCCTCTCCCAGAGTCTTGTCAAGTCTCACTGCTCAGCCAAGGCTGGGCTGAGCTCCATGCTCGGCTCCACGTCTGGCACAACTGATGTTTCCATGGGCCTTTCAGGTCACCAAGGCTGGAAATCTCCTCCACTCTGTTGTTCTCCACTTCTGCTGCTCCAAAATTTGTTGAGAGTCCTTCTCTACACATATTTTATGGGCTGTGGGGAGGACCCTGCGTAAGTGTGTCTTTCTAGGCTGCTATCTTGGCTCCACCCCCTATGTAAAAAACAACTTTGAGATATCATCTCATACTTGTTAGACTGGCTAAAATGATTAAAGGGTAAAAGGACAAATGTTGGAGGGGATGTGGAAAAATTGGGACACTAATTCACTGTTGGTGGAACTGTGAACTAATACAACCACTTTGGAGAGCAATCTGGAATTAATGTCCAAAGAGTTACAAACTGTATACCCTTTGACCCAGTAATACCACTATTAGGTTTGTTTCCCAAGGTGATTAGGGAGAAAGAAAAAAAAACTTATGTGTTCTAAAATATTTATAGCAGCTCTCTTTGTGGTGGCAATGAACTGGAAATTGAGGGGATGCCCTTCAACTAAGGAATGGCTACACAAGTTGTGGTATATAATTGTGATGGAATATGACTATGCTACAAGAAATGATGAGCTAGTTGAGTTTAGAAAAACATAGAAAGACTTCAATGATTTAACAAAGAGTGAAATGAGAAAAACTAAGAGAACATTGTCAAAATAACAGAAATAATGTCAGAAGAATAACTTTGAACAAGTAATTCATTTTGAATATCATAAATACTCAAATGAACTATTAAGGACCTATGAAGAAAGACACTATCCACCTAAAGAAAAAGATAGATGATAGATAGATAGATAGATGATAGATAGATAAGCAGATATAGATATATAAACATTTGTGTCTGATGGTAGCCTTATTATCTGAGGCAGGAGTAGTAGGGAGGAAGAAAAAAATAAAAAGTGTACTGCAGAGAACAAAAGAAAACTTTAAAAGAAACACAGCAGGATGGAGCTAAGACGGCAGAGTAAAGGCAGGGACTCACCTGAATTCTCCCATAAACTTCTCCAAATAACTTTAAAAATAACTCTAAATATATTCTGGAGTAGCAGAGTTAACAGGAAGATGGAGTGAAACAAATTTTCAGCCCAAGACAACATGGAAGGTCAGCAGGAAAGGTTACACCAAGATAAGAGAGGAGCACAGTCTAACACAGGCCACACCAAGCACTGACCAGGCCCCAACAAACTAGGAGCAGGCCTCAGGGCAACTGAATCATTGGCAGCAGGAGCAGGTTTCAGACCATTCAGTCCACAGATGCCAAAGACAATTTAGAAGGTCAGCAGGAAAGGTCTGTTGTACCTGGGTGAGAGTAGAGGGCAGTCTAGTGCAGGCTGCACCAACACAGCCCTGGCCACAGCAAATCAAGAGTAGGGCTTGGGAGTGACTGAATCAGTAGTGGCAGTGGCAGCTGCATGTGCTGCCAGAGAGCTCAGAACACAGATGGCAAGGGGGTTGAACAACTGGTCAGCGGGAGATTACAGGGATCTCTTTCCTAGCACTGAAGCAGGACTCTATTACTTTGGCCATACTCAGATGTGCATTGTAGTACTGGCTGGCAGTCCCAGGAAAAGGAGGAGAATTAGCATAGCAGAGCTTGTGGAGGGGGAAATAGGGACCCTCCTCACAGTTCCAAGGCAGAAAAAACTGCTTATGGTCAAGATGCAAGAAAATCATGGAAAATGAGTCAACAGCTTGGTAAAGAAGACACAAAAAATATTGAAGAAAAATAACACCTTAAAAAACAGACTAAGCCAAATGGTAAAAGAGGTCCAAAAAGCCAATGAGGAGAATGCCTTAAAAGGCAGAACTGGACAAATGGATAAGGAGATATAAAAGTTCACTGAAGAAAATAATTCCTTAAAAATTAGAATGGTGTAAATCGAAGCTAATGACTTTATGAAAAATCAAGAAATAATAAAACAAAACCAAAACAATGAAAAAATAGAAGACAATGTGAAATATCTCATCAAAAAACAAGTAACCTGGAAAATAGATCCAGGAGAGAGAATTTAAAAATTATTGGACTACCTGAAACATCTTTCAAGAAATTATAAAGGAAAACTGGCCTGATATTCTAGAACTACAGGGTAAAATAGAAATTGAAAGAATCCACCAATCACCTCCTGAAATAGATCCCATAATGAAAACTGCCAGGAATATTATAGAAAATATTAGAAGCAGCCAGAAAGAAACAATCCAAATATCGTAGAGCCACAGTCAGAATAACACAAGATTTAGCAGCTTTTCCATTAAATGATAGGGGGCTTGGAAAATGGTATTCAGGAGGGCAAAGGAGCTGGGATTACAACCAAGAATCACCTACCCAGCAAAACTGAGTATAATTCTCCAGGGAAGAAAATGGATATTCAATGAAAGGAAGACTTTTAAGTATTCTTGATGAAAAGACCAGAGCTGAATATAAAATCTGACTTTCTAATTTTTTAAATTTATTTATTTTTAGTTTCCAATATTAATGTCCATAAGTTTTTGAGTTTTAAATTTTCTCCACCTTCCTATTCTTTCCCCTCTCCAAGATGACATGCAATCTGATATTGACTCTACATATATACTCTAATTAAACATATTTTCTCATTAATCATGCTATAAAGAAAAAATAGAACAAATGGGAGGAACCACAAGAAATAAGAAACAAAACAAAACAACAAAAGAAAAGGAGAGCAAATAGTATGCTTCAGTCTACATTCAGACCTCATAGTTCTTCTCTGGATGTGGATAGCATCTTCCATCATGAGTCTTTCGGAGTTGTCTTAAATACTTATATTGCTAAGAAGAGCTAAGTCTATCAATGCTGGTCATCCCACAATGTGGCTGTTACTCTGTACAATATTCTCTTGCTTGTGCTCACTTCACTCGGCATCAGATCATATAAGTCTTTCCAGGATTTTCAGAGAAGCTCACGTTCTCATGATTTGAAAATTTGACTTTGAGGGATTTTTTAAACTTTTAGGAGCCAAAATGGAGAAATAAAAGGTAAGTCACTCTCACCCTCCCTTGTTGACCTTGAAAAATCCAGAGAATATTGCCCCAGAAAAAATCCTGGAATAGGGAAGCCAGCAGAAAAACAGGCCATGGCAGTCTTTTAGCTCACGAGGCTAGGGGGATTAATAAGAAAAATTCCCCTTGCCATGACTGAAGGGGACCAATACAGAATGGGAGGCATCTCAGCAAGCCAGCTGTAAGCCCCACTTCAACAGAACAGCAGGCGATGCTGAGCCCCAGTGTGGTGGAGCCAGCAAGTACCAACATTAGGACTCCAGGTGTATCTTCACACAGCCAGAGGAATCAGCAGACCAGAATTGATGGACATCCACCAGCAGCTGAGCCTACCTGTGCTTTAGTGTAGCCCTTGGGGAGGAGAAAACCCCCAGTGGCCAGACCACTCCTCACACAGCAAATTTCAGTGTAACCTAGAGAAATGCATAAAGACCTTGCCTGGCTTCAGGACACACCAACCAGCTCCAGGTCAGCACCAGGTGAACTACAGTATTATATATCTTCCAGTTGCCAGAACTAGAGGCCACAGAACACCATGCCCGTTACCAGGCCTCTAGCTCTCAGCACAAGAAGTGTGGGACAGAATCCCCTGTGCCTCAGAAGCAGAGATCCACTCTAAAAGCCAGGAAAAAGCAATCACTACTAACAAAAAGCAAATTAGACAAGCAAAGACCATAGATTCTTACTGTGGGGACATGGAGGATCAAAATACAAATTCAAAAGAGGACAGCATTGATACTATATCTACATCTGAAACCTCAGAAGGAAATATGAACTTATCTCAAGTCCAAAAAGCATTTTTGGAAGAACTCAAGAAGAATTTTAAAAGTTGAATTAGAGAAGTAGAAGAAAAATGGATCAATTCTTTTAAAAATGCAATTGACAAACTGGAAAAAAATTCACTGAAGAAAATAATTCCTTAAAAAGTAAAGTTGGCCAAATAGATAAAGAGGTAAAGCTTATTCATTCTAATGTTATATAAACTATTTGGGAAAATTTGCAAAGAAGGAGTCCTACCAAATTCTTTTTATGATACAAATATGGTACTGAAACCTAAACTAGGAAGAGCCAAAACAGAGAAAGAAAATTATAGATCAATTTCCCTAAGGAATATAGATGCAAAAATTTTAAATAAAATATTAGCAAGAAACTTATAGCAAATTATCACAAGAATAATGCACTTTAATCAGGTAGGATTTATACCAGGAATGCAAGGTTGGTTCAATATTAGGAAAACTATCAGCGTAATTGGTCATATTAACAACAAAACTAACAGAAACCATATGATTATCTCAATAGATGCAAAAAAAGCTTTTGACAAAACACAATACCCATCCCTGTTGTGTGTTCATCCTTCAATGCTGAAGAGGACCATGCCATCAGAGAAATGACATGACTTGAACTTGACTTTGTTTTTGAGTGAGGGAGGACTGTGCAAGTCACCAGCTTCACTTCTCCTCCAAAGCCATCTGAATCCAGTGACCAGATATTCATCAGGCTGACTGGAGATGACCCAGGATGAGGCAATTGAGGTTAAGTGACGTGCCCAAGGTCACACAGCTAGTGAATGTCAAGCATCTGAGGTGAGATTTGAATTCAAGTTCTCCTGACTCCTGCACTGGTGCTCTATCCACTGCACCACCTAGCTGCCCCAACCTATCCCTATTAAACACATTAGAGAGCATAGGAATAAATAGAGCTTTCCTTAAAATGATAAGTAGTATCTATATAAAACTTTCAGTAAGCATTATATGTAACGGGAATAAGCTAGATGCATTTTCCAATAAGATCAGAGGTGAAACAAGGATGTCCATTATCACCACTGTTATTCAATATGGTCCTAGAAATGACAGCATTAGCAATAAGAGAAGAAGAAATTGAAGGAATTAGAATAGGCAAAGAAGAAACTAAGTTATCACTCTTTGCAGATGATATGATGATATACTTAGAGAATCAAGTAAAAAACTGCTTCACATAATAAACAACTTTAGGAAAGTTGCAAGATATAAAATAAACCCACATAAATCATTGGCATTCCTATATATTACCAATAAATCTCAACAGCAAGAGATAGAAAAAGAAATTCCATTTAAAGTTACAATAGACATTATAAAATATTTTGAAAGCTACCTGCCAAAACAAACTGAGGAACTGTATGAACACAATTAGAAAACACTTTTCACACAAATAAAGTGAGATCTAAAAAATTGGGAAAACATCAGTTACTCATGGGTAGGCTGAGCTAATATAATAAAAACAACAATTCTGCATAAACTAATTTACTCATTCAGTGCCATACCAATCAAAGTATCAAAAATTTATAGAGCTAGAAAAAATATTATCAAAATTCATCTGGAAGAACAAAAGGTTCAGAATATCAAGGGAATAAAGGAAAGAAAGAGCCAGGGAAGGTGGCCTCACCATACTAGATCTTAAATTGTATTATAAAGCACCAATCACCAAAACCATTTGGAACTGGCTAAGAAATGGAAGGTTATATCAGTGGAATAGGTTAGGTACACAAGATACAGTAGTCAGTGATTATCGCAATCTACTCTTTGATAAATCTAAAGACTCTAGCTTCTAGAATATGAACTCACTATTAGACAAAAACTACTGAGAAAAGTGGGAAATAGTGTGGTGGGAAATAAACCAATGCCTGACACCATACACCAGAATAAAGTCCAAATGGGTACATGAGCTAAGCATAAAGGCTGATACCATAAACAAACTAGGGGAACAAGGAATACTTTATTTGACAGATTTATGGAGAATGGAGGAATTTATGACCAAACAAGAGAAAGAGAACATTATGAAATGCAAAATGGATAATTTTGATTACATTAAATTAAAAAGTTTTTGCACAAACAGAAGCAAGATTAGAAGGGAAGCTGAAAATTAGGGAAGAATTTTTACAACTAGTGTCTCTGATAATGGCCTCATTTCTGAAATATAGAGAGAACTGAGTCAAATTTACAAGAATACAAGCCATTCCTCAATTGATAAATGGTCAAAGGATGTGAACAAGCAGTTTTCAGAGGAAGAAATTAAAGCTATCTATAGTCATATGAAAAAATGCTCTAAATCACTATTGATTAGAGAAATGCAAATAAAAGCAACTCTGAGGTACCACATCACATGTATCAGATTGGCTAACATGACAAAACAGGAAAATGATAAATGTTGGAGAAGATGTTGGAAAGTTAGAACACTAATTCATTATTGGTGGAACTGTGAGCTGATCCAGCCATTCCGGAGAGTAATTTGGAACTATGCCCAAAGGGTTATAAAAATGTGCAAACCCTTTGACCCAATAATACCACTTCTAGGGTTGTATCCCAAAGACATCATAAAAATGGGAAAAGGACCCACATGTACAAATATATTTATAGCAACTCTTTTTGTAGTGGTCAAGAACTGGAAATTGAAGGCGTGCCCATCAACTGGGAAATGTTGAACATTTTGTGGTATACGAATATAATGGGATATTATTATGTTATAAGAAATGATGAACAGGCAGACTTCAGAAAAACCTGGAAAGACTTATATGAACTGATGCTGAGTTACGTGAGCAGAACCAGAAGAACTTGTACACAGTAACAGCCACAGTGTGCAATGACTGATTTTGATAGACTTAACCCTTTTCAGCAATGCAAGGACTTAAAACAATTCTAAAGGACTCATGAAGGAAAATGCTGTCCACATCCAGAGAAAGAAATATGGAGTCTGAATGCAGAGAGAAGCAGACTGTTTTCTTTTTTGTTTTGTTTTGTTTTGTTTTCATCTTTCTCATGATTTTTCTCATTCATTATAATTCTTCTATTTAACATGACTAATGTGAAAATGTGTTTAATAGGAATGTATGAGTAGAGTCTATATCAGATTGCACGCCATCTTGAGAAACGGAGGGAGAGGGAGGGAGAGAAAATTTAAAACTTATGTAAGTGAATATTGAAAACTAAAAATAAATAAATTAACTAATAAAAAAGAAAGAACATTTCACTTTCAAATACAAGGCTCAAGAGAAGCATAAAAAGGTAAACAGGAAAGGGAAGTCATAAGGGACATAATAAGATTAAACTGTTTATATTCCTACATGGGAAGATGTGTATAACTCATAAGACCTTTTTCATTATTAGGGTAGTTAGAAAGAGTATATATATATATATATAGATATAGATATAGATATATATATATATATATATATATATATATATACACAGACAGAGGGAAGAGGTGTGAATTGAATATGAAGGGATAATATCTAAAAAATAAAATTAAGGGGTAAAAGAGGAATGGCCTGGAAAAAAAGAGAGAGAGGTAGAATGGGGTAAATTATCTTACATAAAAGAGGCAAGAAAAAGCTTTAACAGTGGAGGAGAGTTGAGGGGAAGTGAGTGAAACTCTCATCAAAACTGACTCAAATAGAATATAATATATACACTTAATTGGGTTTAGACATCTATCTTACTCACCCCACAGGAAAGCAGGAAGGGAACTAGGAGGGGGTGATAGAAAGGAGGGCAGATTAGGACAGGGGTTAGTCAGAAGCAAAATACTTTTGAGGAGGGACCTAGGGAAAGGAGAGAGAGAACAGAATAAACAGAGGAGAGGAGAATAGGATGGAAGGAAATACAATTAGCAATAGTATGTGGAAAAAAATTTGAAGCACATTTCTCTGATAAAGGTCTCATTTCTCAAATATATAGAGAACAGAGTCAAATTCATCATAATAAGAGTCACTTCCCAATTGACAAATGATCAAAAAAATGATCAATTTTCAGATGAAGTAATTAAAACTATAGTTATATGAAAAAAATACTCTACTGATTGGAGAAATGTGAATTAAAACAATTTTGAGGTATCACCTCATACCAATTAGATTGGCTAATAGGAGAGAAAAGGTAAATTACCAATGTTGGAGGAGATGTGGGAAAAAAATGAGACATTAATATATTGTTGGTGGTGCTGTGAACTGATTCAACCATTTTGTAGAACAATTTGGAACTATGCCCAAAGAGCTATAAAACCATGTATACCCTTTGACCTAGCAATACCACTACTAGGTCTGATTCCCAAAAGAGATAAAAACAAAAAAGAAAAGGACCTATTTGTACAAAAATATTTATAGTAGCTCTTTTTTGGGGGTAAAGAATTAGAAGGTAAGGGGATGCTCATCAATTGGGTAATGACTGAACAAGTTGCAGTATGTGATTATGATGGAATACTATTTATTGTACTATAAGAAATGATGAGCAGTATACTCTCAGAAAAGCCTAGAAAGACTTCCATTGGCTGATGCAAAGTGAAATGTACTGTGTACAAAGTAACAACAATATTGTTAGATGATTAGCTTAGAATGATTTCGCTATTTTCAACAATACAACAATCCAAGACAGTTCCAAAGGACTTATGATGAAAAATACTATCCATCCCTGAGAAAGAACAGAAGGTGTCCAAATACATATTGAAGCATAATTTTTTAACTTTCTTTATTTTTCTTGAAGTTTTTTGTCCGTTTTCTTTCACAACATGACTATTACGGATATGTTCTGCATGACTACACATGTATAGCCTATATGGAATTGCTTCCCTTCTCAATGAGTAAGGGTGAGGAGGTAGAAAGGGAGAGAATCTGGAACTCAAATTTTAAAAACAAATGTTTAAAATTGCTTTTATATGTAACTGGGGAAAATAAAATACTAAATAAAAAAAGAAATCAGAAAAACAAGGTAGCTTTGAAAATGATGAGTAATATTTATTACATGGGTTAAAAAAGTAAACAGTATGAAAAAGAAATTCATGGTTTTATATTGAATCCCCTTTTTACGTTGTGCAGTGTACATGGAAATGCTCTTTTTGTATGTCTTTTCGTATTTAAGTTCAAAATGAATTTTAAATTTTTTTTAAAAAAAGCAATATCTCATGAGCTAGAAATGTTTCAGTAAGAATGACACCAAAGACTAAAGTGGGCAAATAATTAGTGTATATTAAATGGACTGAAGACATTGTCTCATTATGTGCCAGTAATATGTCAAAACAAAACTGAAAACATACTTAGCAGGTGTAGACTAGGGTTTCAGCATGGCATGCCCACATCAGAGAAGGTGTTATGTTCTATAAGCAAAGCAGAATTGAAATAGCTCAAAGGAAATGCAAGATGAGGCAAATTTAGAGAATCGATCCCAAATGTTCACATGGACTATGGGTACCCAAATGGTAGAATATTCTGAGCTCATATTGGTCCTATTGGCCACAGCTGGACCCATGGAAACTTGACTTTAGCAGAGTAAGCTCATTTTGGTGCTCTTTGAGAACAAAGGACAACAATCAATCAATGCAAACTAAGGCAGAGCAATTCTAAGAGACAACTTCATCCCTTACCCAGCGTGGATGAAATAAAAGCTAAAATTAAGGACCTGCTCAAACCTGAAGAGGGAAAAGCTAAAGAACCTATAATGACTGAAAATTGTCACTTCACGCAAATTTCCTCAGGCCACCTTTCTCTCTTATTTATGACTTTCTGTCACCCTTGAAGGCATTAAGTTTCTAAAGGGACACTTGTTTCTTCTCGCCCATTAAATTGTACGTATTTCATCATCCTATAACCCATTCCAAGTTTTCACTTTACACCCATGTTTGTATTTCAAAGTTTCTCCTCAGCTCTGATATTTTAATCAAGAATGTTTGGAAGTCTTCTATTTCATAACAGACCCATTGTCCCCTGTAGGACTATGTAGGATACATTATTCCAGGTTGCAAATTTATCGTTTACCTTTTGGAATTCTAACATTTGTATTCTAAGATCTCTTTTTAGTAGTATCTTCAAAGTCTCATGTGATCTTCACCATGGTTCCTTAATACTTGAACTTTCTCATTTTATATACTTGCAGTATTTTATTTTTCTTTGACCTCAAAGCTCTATAGTTTGGCCATGACATTCCTGGGAGTTTTCATTTTGGAATCTTACAGGAGGCAACCAATGGATCCTTCCTATTTTCATTTTGACTTCTAGTACTAACAGATGTTAGCAGTAGATAGGTGACACAGTGGTTAGTATGCCAGGCCTGGAGTCAGGATGATTCATCTTCATGAGTTAAAAATCTGTCCTCAGACACTGCGACCTGTGTGACCTGACTATGTGACCCTGGGCAAATCAATTAACCCTGTTTGCCTCAGTTCTTCTTCTGTAAAATGTGCTGGAGAAGGAAATGGCAAACCACTCCAGCCAAAAAAATCCCAAATGAGATCATGAAGAGTTGGAAATGACTGAAACAATGGAATACCACCACTGCCACTAACAGATCTAGGCAGTTTCATTTATAATTTTGTGAAATAGGATATTTAGGCTTTTCCTTTGGTCATAATTTTTAGGTCATTCAGTAATTCTTACATTATTTCTCCTTGTCATGTATTCCACGTCAGTTGTTTCTACTGCTTGCTACTACCTTACATTTTCCTGTTTTCCTTTTCAATCTTTCAAAACATGTATTTCTTATTTTTTCATGCAATTATTGATTTCTCTATGGCCCATTTTAATTTCCAGGGAGTATGATTCTTAGGCAAGTTTTGCCACTTCCATTCTAAGTAATAGTTACCCTTACCCTATTTGAAGTGTAGTTTTTAGTACCCATCTTTTCCCTACCCTCATGTCTCCTCACATACTGCTTCCATATCAAATTACAAATAGAATTAAGATGCTAATCTCCCAGAAGGCCCATGTAAAAATATATAAATATTTCCTGGGATTCTCAGGACCCATTAACATGTTGACACATTAGTTCATCAGATTATCTGGCTGTCACCTAATACATTTCATGGCCCAAAAGAAAAAGAATAATAGAAATGTACCTTTGACAGCAAGGAAATCATGAGACTTTTCCAGGCTCCCAGTGAAAGACTCTGGGCAACAAAGAAACTATAAGAGGGCTCTAGAACCAAGGAGCAGGAAGGAGAAGAAGTCACTAAGGAAGAAAGTTGCCCTGAAAGGAGAAGTAGGACAAAGAAGAGAAAATTCATGTATTTCACAATTTTGCCTCATGTAGGGTTTTGCTAGACCTAGAAGTTAGATTCTAATCCTTCACCCAATTCTTAAGTTTAGAAAAATCAAAGATCTAGGACTGAAAGGGACCTAAGAGACAATCTTAGTCCAACCCTTTTATTTCATTGAGAAGGAAACTTGGGCCCTGAGAGGAAACTGAGATCAACTAAGTTGTAAGTTGTGGCAGCTAGGGAGTGCCTTGGTGCACAGAGCACTGACCCTGGACTTAGGAAGACTCATCTTCCAGAGTTCAAATCTGGTCTCAGACTCTTATTAGCTGTGAGATCCTGGGCAAGTCACTTACCCCTGTTGGCCTCAGTTTCCTCATCTATCAAAGGATGGACAGAAGAAAGTGACAAACCACTCTAGTATCTTTACCAAGAAAATCCCAAAAGGGGCCACAAAGATTGAGACATGAGTGAACAACAAGGCTGTAAAGCAGGGGGATTTTCACCCAGGACTTCTAACTCCCAAAACCAGTACTCCTTCCACCATACCACACCTTCTCCTTGGGCAGCTAGATGGTACAGTGGATAGAGCACCAGTGCAGGAGTCAGGAGGACCTGAGTTCAAATCTCACCTCGGATGCTTGACACTCACTAGCTGTGTGACCTTGGGCAAGTCATTTAACCCCAATTGCCTCATCCTGGGCCATCTCCAATCATCCTGATGAATATCTGGTCACTGGATTCAGATGGCTCTGGAGGAGAAGCGAGGCTGGTGACCTGCACAGTCCTCCATCACTCAAAACACAGTCAAGAGCAAGTCATGTTATGATTTCTCTGATGACATGGTCTTCTTTGGCAATGAAGGACAAACACACACAAGTTTAGAAAGCAGAATGAGGAGCCAAGGGGAAACCTGAGAACCAAGCATGGAGAAGGAGAAGACAAGGAAAGGAATGAGAACTAAGAGGAAGGTGGCCAACTTACCGGGTACAGTGTGGCTCTTAGCTCCAAGTACTGCACATTATCCTCATAGAACTCCTCCAGGCCTCTAGTGAAATACTCTCTAAACACTGGTGCATAATGGACAAGGCCATCAGTGGCAGTAAAGATGTTTTCAAACCTTGCCCAAATGACAGCTTGATCTGAGTATGCTATCTCAGGGTTCTCCAACACCAGGGTGAAGTTTTTCAGTAAGCTGTCATGAAGCAAAAGGGAGTCATGCCAGGCAGAAGCTTCAGATAAGAAGGCTTGTGATTTTCTTGTGAAATTATGTGATGTCAGATCCATACCTACATATCTCTTGCATAGGCTCAAAGGAATCTATCTTTCCTGGGAAGGGAAGGCAGAGCTGAGGGGTGGAGGAGTCATGGTTTCCCTTCCTAGGAACATATTTCCCAGAATTCTCAGAAATGTCTGAAAGACTTAGATCAAAAGAAGCAGAAGTTTCCCTCTAACCAGGGGATTTTGGCATCTTATACCCTGGTCTTTCTCATTTCACATCCTCTCAGGACTTAGGCATTTTACTCAAGTTATTTTACAAGTTATTTTGACTCTGATGGGGAGTTGCATTAAAATGTTCCATGGAAAGTTTGTGAAAATATGATATAAGTAATTTAAGACTGAAAGAATTCTTTTGCATCCTCTCACAAAACATATAACTCACTTTATGCTGTAAAATCTTCCTGAAAAATTATCTTATTTGCAAATCAAATTGGATTCTTTTTCCAGACCAATGACTACTTTTTATTTTAATTTTCAAATCGTGTTTTAAATACACTAGAAGAGCTTGATGTTACAGGTTTTCATGTAGGGAAATTGCTTGAAGCAAGATCCATTCAATGTATCATGTTCTCTACCCACTAGGTCCTAAATGAATGCTTTTTGACTAGCTAACTAAACTGAACTCTAAAGCTGAGAAGCATTCCATCTTAGATCCCTACTAGCTATGGAATATTCAGCAGATCCCAATCTTTTAGAGTCTCATTTCTTTATCTCCAAAACAAGTATAATAATCCCTCTTGTGTTCAGCTCACTTTGTAAACCTTAATGTTCTATGTAAAAGTCAGACAACTCACCTGTTGTCAAACTCCGTGACATTTTGCAGCTGACTCCTATACTTTGCTATCAAAATCCACTCAGAGCAGTCCTCTGACTTGGGGGTTGGTGGGGCAGGGTCAGCAAATCTGAACTTCAAGTTACCACATGGAGTAAAACAGAGATGGCAGTGGGGTCTGTAGGTGACATTCCTCACCAACCAGTCAACACTCAGGATGCCAAAATCATGGAGGTGTAAAGCAGCTCCTAAGACAGGAGACAAAACTAAAGATTAGAGGCCATAGGTCAGGGGTGGGGAAACTGCAGCCTTCTAGGTCCTTGGGTATGGTGTTTTGACTGAGTCTAAGTTTTATAGAACAAATCTTTTTATTAAGAGGATTTGTTCTGTGAAATTTGGGTTCAGTCACAGGGTTATACTTGAGGACTTAGAGGGCCACATGTGGCCTCAGGGCCACATGTGGCCTCGAGGCCACGGGTTTCCCACCCCTACCATAGGTAATATCTCACCTAAGTGGAAGGTAGATGGTCATGTTGTTCATGCATAGGAATTCCCATCCTGGCCAAATTTCCTTGGATCCCAACCTTAATGGAAATTTCTGGCTTTATTTCTAGATCCTTACTTAACTAATCTTTCAAAGCCCTGGGTTTGTTTTTTTTCTGTCTAGAGTCTCCTAAAATCTACTTTGTCTAGTGTAGGAAGGAATGACAATGAGGTATGCTTGCTTTCCAAGCAACTGTCCAAGTTGAGCTTTGGAGCATCTCCCTTGTATTTTGGGAAGCCCCAGATCATTGAACTATGGTCACAACTTGCTTTGCTCCAGCTCCCAGAGTGACGCTTGCTAAAGTGCCTTCCTCGTCACTCAGGAAGCCCTCCTTTAGGGCTTCAGTGATAGACTCCACAGACACACTTGCCTTTGAAGGATATTTTCCTGAGATAAGAAAGTAATAATAGAGGCAGTCTGTCTCTAGGAACTAGCCTGGTGATTCGGGAGGTAAGAAATTGGATCAAATGAAGATGAAATAGCTCAGGGAGGGCTGTTAAAATAAAAGAATAAAAGAAAACACCAAAGGGCTAGTAGAATATTTGAGAACAGTCATCCAATTCACTCTACATAAGACTCTATGCAAGACTCTACATAATGTTGCATATGCATTGCACTTTATAACTTTAAAGTATTTTGTTAATGCCAGACATTTTTCTAGCCCACTTTATCCTAGATGTTCATCTGGGTCCAAAAATCCCAGCTGCAGCCTCACACTTCTGAGGCTCCAAAGCATTGCTCAGTGGAGTCTTCTTAAAGGAGGGGCTTTTGGCTTCCAGTGTGGCATTACTGATCACCATCCTTAGCCTGCCTTTTTCAGGTCTCTGGGCAAAAATATGGAGAACAGGGGAATTTAGTGACATAGCTCCCCATTGTGTCCTATCCTTTTCTTTTTCCTTGTCTTTATTTCAATATTTCCCAATAATATGTAAAAAATTTTAGCATTTTTTAATATTTTGAGTTCCAAATTCTCTCCCTTCCTCTTGCCCCTCCCCCATGCATTGAGAAGGCAAGCAATATGATATAAATTACACATGTGAAGTCATGCAAAACATATTTCCATATTAGCCATGTTGTGAAAGAAAAAATACTCAAAAAATCCCAAGAAAAATGATGTCCCCATTCCTTTCCATTCAAAAGAACTGGTAATGGAGAAAAGAATTCCAAAGTAATAGGTTTAACTTCAGATTCTCCAGATAATTGGGTTTCCCACCTCATCGTGAGCTTAACCCCTAGATAAGTTCATTCTACCCCTAGATAAAGGCCCCTACCTTTAGGCATCTTCTTTAAGACATGGAACACCTTACTTTCTTCAATGAGCTTCTTGGCCCGAAAGAAGTGCATACTAGGTGGGAATTGACTTTTCTTCATTGCCTGTGTAATCTCTGCATTTTTGAGGGCCATTAGTTTCTTATTGGCCAACTCTTCTTGTTCTGTTAACAACAGCTTCCCTCCAATTTGCAACATCTCTTCTTTCATTATAAGAGCTTTCCGTTCATCATCTATGGGAAGGGCTAAGCAGAGAGAAGAGACCACGATGGCCAGCAGCAGGGCTGACCATTTAGTCTGACCAGTCAGCAGCATGGGGACACCTGGAAAAAGAAGAAGGATTTGGGTGAATACCCATTGTGGGCAAATCCAAATTATTTTAAACCAGCCTGGTGATTCAAGAAGAAACTGGATCAACTGGAAATGAAATAGATAAGGGACTGCAGTTTAATTAGATTGGAGAATAAAAAGAACAACTAAAGGGAAAGTGGAATATTTGAGAACAGTCATCCAGTTCACTAGACTCTGCAGTCATAATGTTGTATATGGGTAGCACTTTATAGCTTTTGAAATGTTTTCTTAACCATTTCATTTGGACCTCATGACAACTTTGTGAAGAGCAGATATGATTAACTTCCATTTTACTGATGAAGAAGAAGTGTCAAAAAAGTGAAGTGAATTCCCCAAATTCTTATTTCCCCATGGTCAGTTAGTAAATGGTAAATGGTAAAACCATTAGTTAGTAAATGGTAAAACCAGCCAGAACCCAGTGTTTCTGGTTTCTATTCCAGAGTTTTTCCCATTATACTATGTTGCTAAAACTCAGGGCTTTAGTTTTCTTAACCTCCCATCTTAGGTGAATCACTCTATCCCTCTAAGGTTCAAGTTCTCTAGTCAGTCCATCAATTACTATATGTAATGGGGCTTGGAGTATGCCCAGATTCTCTGACATAAAAGTACCCTGCATCCTGCATTCTCCTACCACATGGAGGAGAGTGTCTCCTTCAATTTGTTACATAGCAAGAGGGTCGTATCTTTAAAAAATGCCAGATTGAGACAGTCTCTCTCTTTTCCTACACACTCTTTCCTGCTGCATCCAGAAGGTAAGATCACAGTTCTTCCAAAACAAGCTATCATGAATTGAACCATTAGCAGAGGGTATCTTGCTCTTTTATCTCAGCTCTAAGAAATAGACCTGGAGTCTCTGTCCTGTTTCTTTTGTCCTTCTCAATTGAAAGGTGCATAAAGTAATCCCCACCAGATCCATAAGTTTGAGCCATGGTGATCTCATAGCCAGGATTCCATCCAGCTCAGCAAGGAAGCTCTGAAAAATCAGAGTGCCTGGAACTTAAGCCCAAGGTGGCTTTTAGACTGAAAGTGTGCTCTATAGAAACTGAACTAAGTTGCAAAACTAATCTGCTTCGCCTCCTCAGAAACTAAAGTAGTATGTGGAAGAGGGTAGAAGATTAAGCCCTATACATTACAGGAATAAGTTTGTATATTTGTGATTATGCCTTTTAAAGTAAATATTCCTTTGCAGAAGTTAATTTATGAGTGGTTAAAGACAAGTAGGGTGCAGAGGACCCTCCTACATTTGGTGGAACATCATGGGGGGGGTGCTGAAGCCATTTGCAGACATACTAGATATTCCCAAGAACCTTAAGATTTCAGACAACCCTGGGGAGGGGTAAAGTATAATACACTTAACCTTAAGGAAGTGATAGTCAAGATAATCAGTGTTACATATATATTTAACACCTATTTAATATATTATGTTAAATGCTGTCAAGATGAAGTATTGCTTTCTACGTTTTCAAGTTCATGTCTTATTTAGGAGCTGTGTGACCCTAGATAAGTTATTTAAACTCTGAGATTTAGTCTGTTCACCTGTTAATACTTGCACCTACTTTTCAGAATTGCTGGGAAGAAAACACATCATGAACCTTAAATTTTAAAAATGACATGTTACAATATTAAATTCTTACTATTTGCCTAATTAAGTGGTGGTCCCCCCTAGAGCACCACATAAATATTTGTTGATGATAACGTATTGAAATATTAGCCCTAGGGCCTATAAGTAATTAGCTAAGGGTATGATGGAGAAAGTACAAGACAATAACAATGAAATAAGTTATGAAACAGTGCAGGTGGAGGGGAAGTCTTTCACTTAGGGTGGTGATGAGTTACAAAGAATGAAAATAGCAATAAAACTTTTATGAAATGGAAGTTTTAAAGAAACAACAAAAACAGGAAAGGAGAGGGTGAGATATGGTATATTGAAGTTAGGTTTAGAACGTCACAAAATCCAAAGTTAGAAGGATACCAAAATTTATTTAGGTATTTTACCAAGAGTCTTCAGGAGAGATGGAAGAGGACAGGCGTCCCTAAGGCTCTAGATCTACTTTTTCCTGGGTTCCCTATGTTCATTAGGTGCTTTGTGCTTGCTTCTCCTGGTGGTGTTATACAGGATGCCAACAATCCCTGGATCCCCCACCCTAGAAATACAGCAGCAACCCCACAGGGTTCTTTCTGCTCAGTAACCTAACATCATCGCATTTTCTGCCTATTGTGCTAAATTGCTTACCTTCACATAGCTCCATTTTCACCTTACTCCACTCCCATAATAATCTGAGCTGGGGGAAAGGGAAATGACTTCAAACATAAAACTTTTTAAAACAAACACAAACAAAAAGGACGAATCACTATGTCTGTGTCACTCAAACCCTTATGCTACATAGGTCCTCATCTTGAAAAGTCCTTGGAGGCAGAGATTGTAATACATTCTCCTCATATCCCACTGAAAAAAGCTTCTCCCACATGCTCTAACTAGGTCTTCTTAAACCAGTACTTCTCAGAACTGGGTCCCATAGAACTTCAATTACCTTAAGGCAACTCCGCAAAATGTAGACTGCTATCTTGCTCCCTCAAACAGCTTCTTCAACAGAAACAAAATGAGCTCACTAGCTCATTTTACTTCCTGTGAGGAAGTTTCACTTCACCCAGTCCACTCAGTTTCACTTCAAGTACAGATGCCTTCAAACGGGAGGATGAAGCAGAGTTGAGGGCAAGGTCCTCTGAAAACCAAAAGCTGCTGAGTCTAATTCCACTGAGTTCCACTCAGTCATCAGAATAATAAGGTTCCAAACTTGTGGGATCCAGAAAATAGAAACAGGCTGCTTACTACCAAATCTACAATCCTTTCGGTAAACTTTCCTATCTGAAAAATTACTGTGCATTACAGAGTAGATATGATGAAATGTAAAATGGAAGGAATTTCAATTTTATTTAATCTTTTCTGAAAAGGAAGATGAAGTGAAACTTATAGATGGAGGCTGTCTCTTAAATGCTACTGTATATCTCATTTAAACTTTGTCATTTTCCTAGTACCTAACACGGTATCTATACATAACACATGCTAAATAAATTTTTTTTAATTGAATTGAATTTTCTCAGCCTAGGACAAAAGATTTCAGTATGATAATTAAAAAGAACCATGATCAATGATATACTTGGAGAATCCTAGAGAATCAACAACAAAAAAAAAACAAATGAAATAATTAACAACTTTAGAAAAGTTATAGGATCTAACATAAACCTACATAAATATATTTCTATAAATTTCCAACATTCCAGCTTTTCTAAAAATTACCAACAAAGTCCAGCAGCAAGAGATAGAGAAATTCAATTTAAAATAATTATAAACAATATAAAATACTTGGGAGTCTACTTGCCAAGACACAGCTCCACTTTCATCTTACCTTACTCCCATAATCTGTGCTGGGAGAGAGGGAAATCACTTTAAATATGAATTATGTGAACACAATTATAAAATGCTTTCCACACAAATAGTTCTAAACAATTCGAAAAATTTTAATTGCTAATGGGTAGGCTGAGTCAATATAATAAAAATGAAAATTCTACCCAAATTATGCAGTTCCTTGCCAATCCAACTGCCAAAACTTATTTTATAGAACTAGAAAAAATAATAATAAAATTTATCTGGAAGAACAAAAGTTCAAGAATATCAAGGAAATCAATGAAAAAAAAAAATTGAAGGAAGATAGCTTAGCCATACCAGATCTCAAACTATTTTACAAAGTTATATTTATCAAAATAATCTGATACTGGCTAAGAAACAGAGTAGCGGATCAGTGGAATAGATTAGGTACACAATATGGAGTAGTAAATGACCATAGTAATCTACCATTTGATAAACCCAAAGATCCAAGGTTTTGGGACAAGGACTCACTCTTTGACAAAAGCTGCTTGGAAAAATGGAAAACAGTTTGGTAGAAACTAAGTAGAAATGAACATCTCAGCCTTGACATGACCAGATTATTGCTTTAGGAAAATTACTTTGGTGGTTGAATAGAGAATGAATTAGAGTGGGGAGAGACTTGAGACAGGCAGATCCACCAGCAGGATATTACAACAGTCCAGATGGTGATGAGGGCTTACCCCATGGGGTGACAGAATCAAAGAAGAGAAGGTATCTTCAAGAGATGTTGCAAAGGTGAAATCAATAGGCCTTGATTACAGATTGGCTTTTGGAAAATGAGAGATGGTAGGGAGTAGAAGACAATATCTGGATTATGAGTCTGAGGGACTGTCATAAAGGAAGGCTATCAGTGGAAATTTTAGGTGATAGAAAACAAAATATCGACAAAAATTTATTTAACTTAATAGGGCCCTTCTTTCTCCACCCCTCTCTCCATTATGCATAGCCACCATTCAGGTTAACCATTATATAGGCTTGTTTCTTGCTATGTGTAACTTCTATGCTGAGAGTCTGCTAATTGACTGCTAAGCCAGAGGAACTAATGATGTGGGGTACCCCTGATAGAAGAAATAATTTCTGGCTGGTAGGCCTTTTGGATTCAGTCCTCTAAGTGACAATATATGATTCCATCTGGGATAGAAGAGTCTTTTTCTACGAAATGGCCCCAGGGACCGATACTTCTCACCCAAACTCTCAACTCAACTATCTGGGCTTGTAATAAGAGTCCCTGACTGCCTTCCTCTCTTATTTTGTGTTACCTTTCCTTAGTGAGTGACTTTGTGAGCACTGAAAATTTCTAGGACACTACAGTTGTAGCAACAGCAAAATCACACCAGAGTCAATGATTTCCTTAGCATAGGAGATGGAAGGGAAGGGAATAAACATCTACTGCCTACTATGTGCCAGGCACTATGCTAAGTACTTTTTATAACTATCTCATTTAATCCCCACAACAGCCCTACTAGGTAGGTGTTCTTATTACCCATTTTACAGCTGAAAAAATTAAAGCAAATAGAAGTTAAGTAATTTTCCAGGATAACACAGCTAGTAAATGCCTGAGACTGCATTTGAACTCAGGTCTAACTGACCCAAGGCTAACCACTCTATCCACTGATCCATGATGTAAGTTGCCTCATGATGAAAGAACGTTGGAATGAAGGTTAAGCATGACTATTTGATCAGACAATAATCAATGAATAAATAATGAATAAATGGGAAAACATTTAGTAAACCTTTACTATATACCAAGCCTGGGGATACAAATACAAAAGCACAGTACTTTAGGTTTCCCCCCTAAAAAGAAAAATCAAAGAAAGAGCCTCTAACTAGAATTTTATTTTTTTAAATTTTAGATAATATTTTTTTTGTATTTTATTTTATTTTATATTTTTAATCATTTATTTATTTTTAGATTTTGACATTCATTTCCACAGAATTTTGAGTTCCAATTTTTCTCCCCATCTCTCCCCTCCCCCCATCCCGTAACACCTTGCATTCTGATTACCCCTTCCCTCAATGTACCCTCCCTTCTATCACACGCCACCCTTCCCTTATCCTCATCTTCTCTCTTTTCTTGTAGGGCAAGATAAATTTCTATCCCCCATTACCTGTATTTCTTATTTCCCAGTTATATGCAATAACAATTCTCAACATTTGTTTCTAATACTTTGAATTCCCACTTCTCTCCCTCCCTCCCTCTCCACCCATCCCCACTGAGAAGGCAAGCAATTCAATACAGGTTATATATGTGTCGATTTGCAAAAGACTTCCATAATAGTCATGTTGTGTAAGACTAACTATATTGCCCTCCCTCCTACCCTATTCCTCCTTTTTTTCTATTCTCTCATTTGACCTTGTCCCTTCCCAAAAGTGTTTTCTTCTGGTTACTCCCTTCTCCCATTTGCGCTCCTTTTTATCATCCCTCTCGCCCCACTTGTCCCCTTCTCCCCTATTTTGCTGTATTGTGAGATAGATACTAAGATACTAAGTTTAGTGAGCATGTTATTCCCTCCTTAAGCCATATGTGAAGAAAGTAAACTTCACTTTTCCCCCTCACCTCCTCCCTTTTCTCCTCCATTGAAAAATATTTTTCTTTTCTCTTTTATGAGTGATAGTCTGCCCCATTCCATTTCTCCTTTTCTCCTCTCAATATTTTCCTCTCTCACTGCTTAATTTTTTTTTATAGATATCATCTCTTCTGGTTCAACTCAACCTGTACTCTGTGTATGTATGTGTGTGTGTGTGTGTGTGTGTGTGTGTGTGTGTGTGTAAATCCTTCCACCTACCCAAATACTGAGAAAAGTTCTAACCAGAATTTTAAAAATTCTTTGTTACATAAGGTTGTTATGAACATAAGTTTATAACATAAAAAACTATTAACTCATTAAAATAAATATGAATATTTCAATACAGAAAGATGAACAAGAAGTTTGTATATGAAACTCTAAATTATTATTACACAGGGTTTTTTAAGATGTATATTAAATTTAACACAATGATAAAAAAAATTGTCCTATTTGCCTATGTCCCTTTCTAAATTTCCTTTTGGTCTCCTTTATGTATTTTTTTAATGTGTTGTCCATTCATCCTGGGTCAAAGGGTGTGTACAGTTTAGTAACCTTTTTTGGGTATAGTTACAAATACCAATACCTAGCATTTTTCTTTTTTTCATCTCTGCTAATCTGATGGATTTGAGTTGGAACCTCAGAAATGTTTTAATTTGTATTTCTTTTTATTGATGAGCTGAAGCATTTATTCATATGGTTGTTGGTAGCTTGTATTCCTTTCTATGAGAACTGTCTGTTTTGACCATTTATAAATTGAGAAATAGTTATTGTTTCTACCTATTCATATCGATTCCTTAAATATTTTCAATATCAGATCTTTATCAGATAAATTAGCTGCAAAGATATTTTCCCCAGTCCACTCTTTTTCTTCTAATTCTAACTGCACTCTTTTGGTTTGTGCAAAAGTTTTCCAATTTTATATTATCAAAATTATCCATTTTATCTTTTATAACCTTCTCCAGGCCTTGTTTAATTAAAATCTCTTTTTCACTCATAGTTATCATCTCCTTCCTTTCTTCTCTGTTTTGTTTTATGTTACTACCATTTATACTTAAGTCATGTATCCATTTGGAGCTTCTTGTGGCATATGATGTTAACTATTGCTCTAAACCTAATTTCTGCCAAAGAATTTAAAGTATTCTTTTTTTTTTACATTTATATTTTTTCTCAATTACACATAAACAAAAAATTTTAATATTTGGGGTTTTTTTAAGTTTTGGGTTCCAAATTCTCTCCCTCCCTTCTTGTTTTCCCCACTCCTTGAGAAAGCAAGCAATTTGATGTAAATTATATAGGAGTTTCAAGTATTCTTAGCAATTTTTGACAAAGACAGAGTTAGGCACCAGAGTTAATCACTTATAAAAATTTCCCAAAAGTAGCTGGATCAAGATATAGAACAATAGAAATAATTGGATATCATCAGAGAGAAATATTAAATTCAGCTCACACCATCAACTTCCTAGGCTTCATTGATGAAGAGAGAATTTCACAAGGAACTCAGAAGAAAAAGCATGACTTATCAAAGGCAATCCAATTAAAATCTTATCAAATCTAATAAGCATTTATAAGGATATAAAGACAAACAGAAAAAGTAGACCCTACTCTCAAAAAAAAGTTTATATGCCACAGGGAGAAGTTGTCTACAATGTATAAAGAAATAAGTATACATATGACTATTTGAAAAAAAAAAAGTACAACAAACTAAGGGGATCAAGGATTCTAATAGGAAGAGCCGAGTCTTGGAGGATTCTGACAGTAAAGTGAGAAAGGAAGTGCACTCTAGGAATGTGGGAACAGCCTATGCAGAGTTGTGGTTGTGAAAGATAGAATGATGATTTGGGGGACCACAGAGAGGCCAGTTGACTTGAATGTAAAGGACTAAAGGGGAATAATGCAAGATACACTTGGAAACACAGATTGGAGCCAGGCTGTCCCATATTGTTTGTTCTATATAAGATTATCAGGTAGAGTAAAGACAGGTCAACTGGCATGGCACAGTGGATGGTGCAGGACCTAGAATCAGGAAAACTCATCTTCATGATGTAAAATCTGGCCTCGGATACTTACTAGCTGTCCGACCCTGGGCAAGTCATTTAACCCTCTTTGCCTCATTTTCCTCTTCTGTAAAATGAGCTGGAGAAGGAAGTGGCAAACCACTCTAGTATCTCTGGAAACCTCAAATAAGGTCACAAAATGACGAAACAAGAGAGAAGACAGCAAAAGCCTTCCTTTCGGTAGAGGAAAGTAGGGTATGCTGAATATGCTGTTAATGGGTTTAATTTAAGTTGGTTTTGCTAAACTTTAAAAAAATTGGTACAAGTAAAGGCTCAAAGCATAGGAAAGGAAGAGAAACATAATCTGAAATTAATCACATAAAAAAAGGTATCAATAAAGCTTTCTTTTCAAACAAAAGTTCCGACATAATTTATAGCCAATCGAGGAAAATTAGAGTTTAGTCCCCAAATCTTCTAAGCAGTGAAACTAGGAAATGTTGAAGAAGACAAAATGTATTTTTCAATTTCCCACTTTGAAGCATTTCTACAAGGAAAAAGAAGTAATGACGAAAGCTTTTGATATGCAGAAACAAACCTAGAGGAAATTCCTGGAGAAGTTTCTTTCAGGCAAACATTGATATGTAAATCAACTGTGAACATCTTGTAGGATGTAACTGTAAAACTCAGAGTCACTAAATCACTAGGACTTTCCATGTAAATGTTACATTGCTTTAGTAAAATAAAAATGGAAATTTTATGACCTGAAATTGTCACAGGGGGTTGAGATTGAGAAGATGGATGGGGAACAGAATTGGGTTTAGGGATTTTTTATGAATGTTTCTCAAGATAAACCAAAATCCAAAAAGGTTGCTATGACCTATGGTGGTCTCGATTAATCAACACGATTATTAAGTGCCTACTCAGTGCCAGTCAAATGATCAAATGAAATAATATTTACAAAGCTCTTAGCACAGTGTCCAGTACATTAAAGTGCTCAATAAATGTTTATGCCATTCCATTCCATTCACTGTACAAGATGTTGGGGATACAAAAATAATGAATGAGAAACAATCCCTATTAACAAGGAGTTTACATTCTAATGAGGAGTTAGTAAGAATATATAGAAGTATACACAGAACAATATAACAAGAATAAACATAAAGTAGTTAAACATAAGATAGTTTGAGAGGGAGGGAACCAGTAAATGAAAGGAAAGACTCAGTTTCAAGGAAAAGAAATTCAGCATCAAAAGACAAATCCCTTATTAATGCTGCACAGGACAAACAAAATGATAATAGATTGTAGACATTTGAAATTGTCTTCAAGGAGTTTGGAGGGAAGACTCCAGATGGGACATCAGAATGATAGAAGTATTGGTATATTTTATTCACTGAAATGATCATAGAACAATTTCAGGTAAATAAAGGAATTGATTCAAAAAACAAATTCAGGGTAATTCAATGTGTAGTTGGGAAATCAATAAAGAAACATAACATTTGCATGCTTAATACAATGTAATAATATAACATATAATAGGTATGTGTTGTATTTTATATTGTACTATATATTTCATATATTATGTCTCTTCCAGTCATCTCTCTATTTTTCAACCAATGCCAAATGATTTGATGACTGCTGTTTTATAATAGAACTTGAGGTCTGGAAGTACTATCCTCCTTCATTCCTACTTCTTTTTATCATTTCCCTTTACTAGTCTAGATCTTTTGTTTTTCTAAATAGATTTTGTTATTTCATCAAGTTCTACAAAGTATTCCTTGGTAATTTGATTGGTATAGGATTAAAACTATGTTAATTTTAAATATATATAAAATCATATAAAACTATTAACTTTGGTAGTATTACCATTTTAATTATATTGACACAACCTAGTCATGAACACTGAACATTCCTTTAGCTATTTAAATTGTTTATTTCTTTAAGGAGCATTTTGTAATTGAATCTCTAGAAGTCTTTTGTGTACTTTGAGAGATTGGTCCCCAAATATTTTATGCATTTTGTAGCTATTTGGGATGGGAGTTCCCCTTCTTCTTTTATTATTAGTGCATAGAAATACTGTTGATTGAATTAAAATCTGGCACCTCAGATAAATACTAGCTGTGTGACCCCAGATAAGTCCACTGAAACTGTTTTCCTCAGTTTCCTTAATTGTTAAATGGGGATAATTATACAACCTTCCTAGGTTGTTGTGAATTTAAAATGAAATAATAATGTTAAATAATAATTTAGCAATATTTTTTAAATAATATTAATTAGTTGATTAATGTTAAATGATATTAATAAAATATTAAATAATAACTTAATGATTGTAACAATAACCATTGTAAAGCAATTAGAAACTATAAATTTGTAACTTGTATAGCACAGTGCTAGTTGATAGTAATAGTACTAGTAAACAGAAGGGGAAGATGGGTAATAAAGAGAGTGAGAGACATCTTTTTTGAAAAGGGAAACAAAAAAATGAAATATAAAAACTAAAGTGAGGGATTAGATGAAGGAGAAGAGAGAAAAGTGGAACATCAGGCAAGAAAACTGGATCAATGGGAAGGGGAATAGAGACATTGGGAATAGGGCCATCTTAACAGATTAAAGTAACTGAAGGAACATTATACTGTGTTTACAACAGAAGAGGGAATTTGAAAACAACTTTTTTTCTGCACAGAAAATATGCATCTCAGATAAAAAGAGAAGTGGTCAAAAGAATCTTAGTATCAAATTTCTCTGATACGGGTTTGGTATCTAGAATATATAAATAATTGAGCCACTAGATAGTACAGTGGATAGAGAACTAGGTTTGGAATCCAAAAGACTTTATCTTTATGAGTTCAAATCTAGCCACAGACATTTACTGTCTATGTGACCCTGAGCAAGTCACTTAACCCTGTTTACCTCAGCTCCTCATTTGGAGAAGGAATGGCAGGCCTTTCTAGTGTCTTTGTCAAGAAAACCCCCAATGGGGTCACAGAGTCAGACATGAGTGAGAAATGACTAACAAATATATCATTAAAGTCAAAATTTTTTAATAAACAACTAATCACTATATGGTATAGCTGTTGTCCTTCGTTCTGCTTTGGTTCATGAAGAGAACCAAAATGACATCATCATGAAAAAGTCAAGTTTCGATGTGTCTCACTGTGGCTAATTAGACCAATACGAGTTCAGAGTGCTCTACCACAGATTGGGCACAGATAGTCCGTATGAACATTTGGAGTGGATACTCCAAATTTGCTCATCCTACATTTCCTTTGTGCTGTCTCAATTCTGCTTCACTCATAGTGCATAGCACCCTTTCTGATGTGGGCATGCCATACTGAGCAGTCCTGTGCCAGTGTCTCCTATGTCACACAATCAAATCCAAAGTGAACAGTTTGTTTCTAAATTGGAGGGAAAGTTGAGCCAACATACAGTGGAGCAGAAAAGGAGTGGACAACTTTCAGAGATTTGGTGTGCAGCACTGCATTTGCTCATGCGGGTCAGAACACTCGCAAATATCAAGACTGGTTTGATGAAAATGATGGGGAAATTCAGAGGTTGCTAAGTGAAAAATGAGAACTCCACAGGATTTACCAGCAGGATAGTTCATCTATCTCTAAGAAGGAAGTATTTAATTCCATCAAAATAAAATACCAGTAAAATTTAGAGAGACACAGAATTCCTGGCTCAGTAAGAAGGCAGATGAAATTCAGTTTTATGCTGATAGTAACAATCCAAAGCACTTTTATGATTCCCTGAAAGCTATTTATGGACCAAAAACCTATGATGCATCACAGCTACTCAGTGCTGATGGAGCCACGTTGATTAGTGGTAAGGACATGATCCTAGAGAGATGTGCTGAACCCTTCCATATTGTTCTCAACAGACCATCATCAATTAACGCTGAGGCCATTGACTGTTTACCTCAGGTTGAAGTCAATCCCTCCTTAGCTGAACTTTCAACTGAAGAAGAG
Organism: Potorous gilbertii; assembly: GCA_028658325.1. NCBI lineage: Eukaryota > Metazoa > Chordata > Mammalia > Diprotodontia > Potoroidae > Potorous > Potorous gilbertii. Next base: position 164,722,674 of record CM053770.1, read on the forward strand.
GTTTTGAGGACCATTAGGCTCCTTTTATGTGGCAAAGCACCTGGTGCTGATTCTATCCCAACTGAGATTTACAAGGTAGGGGAATCATTGCTCATACAAAAGCTGACTGAAATTTTCCAGGTTATATGGCAAGAGAAGTTTATCCCCCAGGAATTCAAGGATGCTGTCATTTTCTATCTCTATAAAGTTAATAACTATATCGAAGACTAATAACTATTCCTCAATAAATAAAAGGTCAAAGGATATTAACAAATAATTCTCAGGATATTAACTAATAGTTCCCTCTCCCTACGATGTTGCTGATCTTCTTTGTTACTTTTCTCCATTTGCTGCAAAATCTCCTCCTTGAGTCAGTCCATGCTCTTGTCAGTTGCCCACAGGAGTTCCAACTCCCCTTCCTGATCTAGCATGAGTAGACTTTTCAAGCACCAAATTCCCCAGATCACATCCAGCACAAAATCTCCCTATCCTTTCTTTTTTTTTTTTTTTTTTTTTTTTTTTTTACCTTTAATTTATTTATTTATTTTTTTTTTTTTTTTTTTTTTTAGTTTAAATGAATTTATTTAACTTTTTACATTCATTTCATTTTCACAAGATTTTGGGTTCCAAAATTTTCTCCCCGTTAGTCCCCTCCCCCCTCCCCAATACACTGGACATTGTAATTATCCATATCACCAATCGGCCCTCTCTTCTGTCATCCCTCCCTTCCCTTACCCCATCTTCTCTTTTGTCCTGTAGGGCTAGATAACTTTCTATTCCCCATTACCGGTATT
>CM053770.1:164723946-164787693 GCA_028658325.1 Potorous gilbertii
GGGATACAATATCTCCCCAACTTCATGTCAATTCCAGGCAGGATTAGATTATCCACTTGCATTCAGTCAGGCTTGAAGTCTACCAGGTGTCAGTGGGGAAACTGAGTCAGGAGAATCCCACCTCAGCCCATGCTGAACAGCCACTCAAGGAATAAATTTTTAAAGGGATTAAAAGTGATGCTGTAAATGAAATGAGAACTCTAGAAGAAATCACTGGAAAAGAAAAGAGAGTACTAGAGGGAAGATTTGGAAGGAGAATTAACAGTTTAGTATAAGAGCTACAAAACTTTATCCTCGTAACACATTCTCTGAAAATTATAATGGATCAAACAGAAATTAATGATTCCACAAGACAAGAAGAAATATAAAAACAAAGTTAATAAACTCTTCACTAGTCATTTACTCTCACCCAACTCCATACCAGTTGCATTTGCCATATGAAGGTATGAAGGTATCCTCCCATTCTTCAACCCCTTTTCCATCTATGCACCTCTGGCTGATACATTGGAATGAGCACACCCTGAAGCCAAATGATTGGTGAGTCTCAGTGATTCAATCACTCAATGATTGGTGAGTATCTGCCAGGGAATTTCCATTTCTTGAGATGTCCCAGCCATGCTGTTTACACTGTACTGCTGGTTTATCCTCTAGTCTACCTCATCTTCCACACTAGCTGCCTGGCCCTATGGGGGTGATAATCTGCCTGAACTAATTCTTAAATAATTAGCATATTCCCTTTTTATCATGTTAGCCACCTTCCAGTGATTCTGAACTCTTAGCTCTCACTGTATGAAGCTCATTCCCCATTCCTTACTACCAACTCCCTTGTTTCCATTCTCCTCTAGTCATCTCTCCCCTCCCCAGTGTCCCACTCCAGGTCTACTCAGCTGTTCCAATGTGCTTTCTGGATGGCCTGCCCCACAGGTAAAAAACTAGGTTTCATCCTAAACCTTCTTTCTCCCTCCTTTGATCTTGTGCTCACTGAGACCTGGAGTCCTCCTAATGATAGTTTTCCTGGCCACATTTTCCAATGCTGGTTGCATTTCCACTCATGTACCACCACCATCACCACTAACATCACCATCACCACTACCACTCACTCCAATTTCTCCACTTAAGGTAGGGGAATTGAAATACTCTTGAAATACCATTGCCACTTCCAGCCTTTCCCTATACCACCATTACTCAGTAACCTCTTTGGGCTGAGTTTAACAGGGTTTTATCCACTGCCCCATAAGTAGCCTACTGTCAGGTTAGTGCATTACAATAGTAGAAAACAAAATCATTTCTTATCCCCTCTCTACTTGTTCCTGGCTTATTTCCCTGTTAATCCTGATCCTGAGTTTTAAGACAATTAAAGAATATGTTCTGATTTTTCTTCACAGATTAATAGGAATCTCTATCACTAAACAGTTACAAGCTTTCATCCTAGTTTACTATCTAAATTGGAAAAAAAAATTCTTTTCCTATAAGAAATACTTCTGATTGAGAGAAATATTTCTTATCTCCCTTAAAATCAATGTGCCCCACCCAGTCTCATAGGCTTAAATAAACCTTAATGTTTCTGGTTATACAATTAATTAATAGTGTAATAAAAAGACATACTTAAATATTTCAACTATGTATCACAGTGAGAAAGATCACATCTATGACAAACGCTAATTTTCCTTCAACTCTGGAAAAGGAATCCTATCATTCATCTCTCTCAAGATGGCAGTCAAAGGCTCTTCAGAATTTTCTTTAGGATACTTTCTTTACAGCATGAGTTCAACTCAGTCTTCTCAGGAAATGTCTCTTCAGTGTTTCTCAAAGATAAGTTTGCTCCATCAATCTATACTTCTCTTTGTACTTCACATAATCTCTTTCAACCATGACAGTTGATAGTCTCCAGATAACAGTTAAACTATAACTTTCCTCAAGATTCTACTACCTTTTAAAGATAATCTCTGCAGGAAAAATTTTTGATACTGATGTTACATTTCTCCCTCCAGGAAAAATATTTTTCAGTTTCTAGAAAATCATTAGTAGAAAATCAAATACACTTTGTTATTATATATAATAAACATATTACAATGCAAAGCTCTACTTGACAAATTAAGTGTTCAAAATATAGGATTCCAAATGTCTTAGTGTAGTTTAAGCTTTATATAACTTCAGAAGCATAAATGCACAAACTTACAAAAAACATTACCTGAAAGATTAGTTATTTAAAATTTTAAAATATTGACATTCCTTATTAAAATTCAACACATCCACCATCTTGTGCTATACATCACTCTAGTCAGCTGCTATTCGGTGACTGAAAGGATTGCATTTGTAGTCCTAGCCTAATGATCATCCAAAGAAAGAGGTTTTGATACATAGATGACAGTTTTGACATGACCCCACTAAAAAAAAGTCTAATGGAAATAGATCAGATGACAGAGGTGGCCAATCCTTCAGTCTGAGAAAGTGTCATCCAGAAACTCACACACACAATGTATAATGACAGGGTGCTCCACCTTATTAAAATTAAAGTTTATTATTTTTTAAAATCACAAAACCAGTAAGTGTAACAAATAAAATTTAAAAATTTAAAAATTTAAAAAATTTAAAAAAACTTTCAAATAATGTTTTGCTAAGGTTGTAGAATTTATATTTCTTAAATTATTAAAGTTTTTAAATTATATATGTATAATGCCATTTATTACATTCGTACAAAATGCCTTACAATATAGATTGCTCTAATGGGTTCACAACTCACAGTTTAAGAAGTACTGAAGGGGTTGAGAATGGGAAAAGTTTAAGCCTAACATTTAGATCAGGTGCAGGCAGACGACTACTCACCCTGAATTCCACAAAGGCAAGTAAGCTAAATTATTTAAAAATGTAAAAACCATTCTCAGTTTCCAGGTCGTTTGCCTTCAGCTCCTCCAGATCCAAAGGAAAAGATGATATCTTGCAATATATTTAGATTGCTTTGTGTATGATTTTTCTCCCTAACAAGACTAACTAAATCAGTACCTAAGGTCAGGAACCATTGTCATCTACTTCTCTATGCCTCATGACATAGCCATACTCTGAGACAGATAGAGAGATCAAGGACCCAAAGTTAAAAGGGCTCTTTTCTATCATAGGATTATAGATTAAGATCTAGATAAGATATCAAAAATCACCTAGTCCAGAGGTAGGCTTCAAGGCCACATATAGTCCTCTAGGTCCTCAAGTGTGACCTTTTGACTGTATCTAAACTTCCTATTTGAATTCATCAAAGGGCTGCACTTGAGGACCTAGAGGATCCTAGACCATTTCATAGACAAGGGAACTGAAGCTCAAGAAAGGTATGTTTCTTGCTCGAAGTCATACAGGTCATCAATAGCAAATTTGGGATTTGAACACAGATCCTTCAATCCCCTCATTTGATAGATAAAGGAGACTTGCCCAAGATCACCCAGGTAGGAAGGAGCAGAACCAGGTCCCCCAACTTCAAAGGTGGCTCTGTTTCATTAGAACACACTGCTTCGAAAGGTTTAGTTGGAAACAGAAGGATTGGTGAAAAAGTCAAGGGAAGGGAATATAGGAAAGATTTCCTGAACAGTGGATCATAGCATTCCTAATCTCAGGGTATATCTAGCAGCCAGGAAGAAATCTCCTAAACTTTATTATGTAGCAACACAACTGAACTTGCAAAATTGTTGACTTTTAAATGTTTGATTTCAATACTCCTGCATCACTATAGCATAAAAGGAGCTACCTAGGTTTCCACACCTGACTATAGTAATTTTACTGGGTTGCGAAGACTCTGAGAAAGTAAACTTCCATCCAGGGCAGTTTAAAGGAAGAAATTAAAATTTGGAAAGCCAAAGTTAGCCAATGTCAATGCCTTAAAATGTTAGGTCTGGAAAAAGACATTAAAGAGCATATTCTTCAACCACTTCATTTTATAAATAGTAAAAGTAAAGCCCAGAGAAAGGAAGTGACCTGTCTAAAGGTGCAAGGCATATTACAAGTGGATCCTGGACTAGAACTTAGGTGTCAGGACTCCTATCTAGTATGTTTTTTCCATTCCACCTTGTTCTCTCTTCCAGTGTACCCTACGTTTCATCCACACGGAGGCAATCTCCCAAATCCCTTTATCTCAGCTCACTTATCATACTGGCCCATGCTCATTATGACTTACACCTTCACATGTTCATTATGGCCTACACCTCCACTTTTCCCAAAACTACTGTATGGGGGAGAGTACTCAGGGAGCAGCAAGCTATGATTGGCTGCAGGAAACAGAGAGGCAGCAAAAGACTGTATTGTAGACATCTGTAAAAGAGGCGTTTTCATTTCTTACACTGTCCTGACCAGCAGGCCCAGTGCCAGCAAATCAAAACCTTTGTCAGCAGAGAGCCCTGGCTTTGTGTTTCTTGGATTGGAGAGACAGGGAAACAGAGAGAGAGAGACAAACAGAGACCAAGACAGAGACAGACAAAAAACAGAGAAACAGAAAGAGAAAAGGGAGCACACACATGCCAGAGCAAAGAGTCAGGCCTCTGGAAATTCTGACTGTCCTCCAGGGGAAAGGGGGCGAAAAGAACAGACTTCTAGGCTGTAGAAGCTCCAGCAAATCTTCTGGTTTAAACAAACAAGAATAAATAAGACTGAGAAACAGCCAAGGGGCAAAATGAAATTACACTATAATTAAATAGAACTGCTTCCCAGATATTTGTGTGATGATAAATTTGTGCTCCCTGGTCAGTATGTTTTATGAACGTGGTTTAAAAAACATCAAGGCACACTAAGCTGCATCTCAACTTGAGTTACAAAGGGCACTAAATGAAAGACAAGCACTGAGGCATGAAGAAGATTGATAGGCGCCACACAGGGCTTTGCCTATTAGCAAAATAAATCCAAGTTGGGCTGGATTGAAAGGAAGAACTCTGGGGACGAGGGCACGGAAGGAAAGCTACCAAGAGCCTCACTTCATCCCTATTGGCCAGCTCCAGGCAGAGGGGGAGGTTAACGCAAGGGATGTGGTTCATTTGGCCCCCAAAGGTTTGCCACTTTATATATGGAAGTGTACTAGGCTACGCTCTAGGGGATTTATGTGGGCATATGCCAGTGTGCACTCAGAGGGGGTGCCCAACCAGGCTATCTGCTTAGGCACAGACCAGAGCATGTGGGAAGGCAGCATTGCCAGGGTATTTGCATAGGCACAAACCAGCATATGCATCAGAAAGGAGCACTGCTGGGCAGGGAGCAGGGCTTTACCTACATTAATCATTCTCTGGTAATTCTGCTTTGGTTTACGAACCTGTGGCAAAGGCAGAATGGGCCAGTGGCCCCCTGGCTGGGCTGTTTTTTCTCCTCCCAGCTGCTTCTGTCTCTCTCGGGCTCCTGGACACAAAACAGCTGAGCAGAAAAACAACCAGCCACCTGCTCCCTCTTCGCCCGCGATACCGCCCCAGTCCCCAAGTCCCACCCCTTCTTCAGCTCCCTCTCTCCCTCTGTTCCTCTCTCAAGCCAAATTTCCCCGGAGCAGCAGCAGCAGCTGAAGCTCTCTTTCCTCCCGCAATGTTCCCTAGCTCTTCCATGCTCCTCCCACAGTGGTCCATGAGGAATGTGCTCACAGAGCTGTCTGGTCACAGCCCTTCTCTCAGAGTTCCTGTCCAACAAAATAGTTGTGCTTCCTTCCCCAAAGTGAACTCTGGGGTCCCCAAGAAAATGAACTTATGGCAGCAACAGTCTCTATCAGCAGCTTGACCAAGCTTGATTCACTCACCAGGCATAGGAAGGCTGGAAAGGGTTAATATATAACTGTGCAGGAGACCAGCCGTAGCCCAGCAGGGTTCCTAGCTACAGAGCCAGTGCCAGACACAGTAAAAGGGAAGGGAAGTAATCCCTGAAAGGAAAGAGTGCATGGACTCCTAGAATGGAGGTCAAAGAGTCCAGGAGGCTAGAGGCTACTTTGTACAGCAGCGGGATCTGAAGTGCATCCTGGGAGTGCTGCTCTCTCCCTCCCTCTCTCTCCACACCCTACTAATTAAGTTCTTTTTCAAAATATAGGTTGTCACAACAGACTTGGGGTTTGAGTCAGAAGCTCTCAATTGTTGCTACTTAATAGGTCCCTAGTGCCAGGCAGTACTAGGCCTCACAGATGTACCTAAAGCAGGGGTTCCCTTTATTCAGGTCCTGTGCCCCCTGGCTTTTAGTAAATTTTCCCATATTGCCTATTTAATATTAAAAGAAATAAATTCTACAGTTTATTATGTGCATGTACATAAGAAGTAATAGAAAAAGATTAACTTTAGTAGGATAAAATGAGTATTTACCAAATATTCCCCTACCCCCTGATAAGCTTGTCCTATATACAAGTACCCTAGATTGGTAACCATTTTTCTAAAATGTCTAGAACAGTAGTGTTCAAAGTTATTTATTTAGAAGTTTTTATTTATTTTTATATTATATATTTTACATAATATATAATAGATCTATAATCTGTTTTATATTTATATATTTATTCTTATTTGTAATGTGTGTATTAATGCACTAATGATTACTTTATAAAACTTATACAAAAAATGAAATTTTAAAAGCATGAGATAAAGCTGAAATAATACTTGATTCTAGGACCATTAGGAAGACATTAGAATTTATTAAAGCAGCAGAGTGAGGTGATCAGTTCCATAATTTAGGAAAACCATCTTTATGGAAGAAGGATTGGAGAAGAGAAAGATGATTCAGAAAAGCCAGTTAGGAGGTTATTGCAATAGTCACGATGATAGAGCTGATGAGGACCTGAAAGCAGTAGCTGTGTGAGTAGAGGAGACAGATTTGAGTAATGTGGAGGTAAGAGACAGATTATGGCAAATGACTGGATGTGTGCATTGAGGAGACTGAAGAACTTGAAGTTGAAGATGACACCAAGACTGTGAATTTGGATGACTAGAAGGATGGTGGTACTCTCCACACTAATTCTGAAATTTCACAAATGGATGAGTTTAGGAGAAAAGATCTTGGAATGAGATATGGAATCTGTGATTCATGGCTACTCATCTTGTGATTTACTGTGTCCTACCCAAAACGAAAAGAGAGGGAAGCAAGGTTGTTACTCATGGGACACTGCCCTGGCAAGAAAACCCTTCCCTCCAAGGAGCACCTATCAAAAGCCAGGATATGATCTGGGCTCCACGGAGTTGGTATGCTAGAGGGATTGGAATTTTCCCAGTGACACCTACTATACATGCCTAGGTACCAATTAGGTTTTAACAAAAAAAAAATTAATAGCATCATTAGCCTCTTTATAGTAGGTTCAGTATGTAATATAAAACTTGGTACTCTTATCTCTCTTAAGAATTTACATTACTATTTGTATAAAAGTAGTGCATAGTATAATGCAAAGGTTGGTAAACTCCAAACCATGGGTCAAATCTGGCCAGTCACCTGTTTTTGGATGAACCATAACCTGGGAATGTTTTGACTTCCTTTTTTTAATAGCTTGAAGGCTGTGGAACAACAGGCAGCAGGCCAGATTTGGACTGTAGACTATAGTTTGTCAATCCCTAGACACTAAAATGGAAAGAACACTGAACTTCGTGGTGCCAGAAGCTCTGGGATTGAGTTCTAATTCCCTCAATTTACTTGATCCAGTGACCATAGGCCAGATGATTAGACTTTTTAGACTATCATTTTCTCCATGTGTAAAATGGGACTAATGATAGTGGCGCAATGAGATATGCATACTCAGACCACCTAAGATGGCATCATCCATGTTGAAGTTCCTGGAAAGCTGCTTAGGAGTCTGGAGGACTGGAACATGCATGGACATTCCATTTTTACCTGTCATGAATTGGGAAGTAGTTTCCTCCTGCTGGCACATAGCCAGAACTGTTGGTGTCTTTTAAATGGCTAGAGACAATAGGAGTCATGTGACCGGTAACGTAGAGCATAAGACATTCTCTCTGATCCTCGCTACCTCTCAAAACTCTCCAAAATAAGAATTATGCACAAGTAAAGCAATTACAGCTGTCTAAAGAGGTAGTGAGGTGGTTAGATGGCATGTGGCATGTGGTAAGTGCTCCAGGGCTGGAGTCAGGAAGATCAGAATTCAGATCCATCTTCAGATACTTACTGGGCAAGTCACTTAACTCTGTTTGCCATTTCAGTATATTTGCCAAGAAAGGCCCAAATGGGGCCACAAAGAGTTAGACATAACTGAAATGCCTGAACAACAACAGACAGGCTAAGATACCAAGAACCCAAACAAGGTAATGAACTGATGAATTAACAGTAGAGAGGCAACCTTAATACTTAATGAGCTCACTCAGGACAATCATCCTCACCAGGTCCCACATTCTGGTAAGTCTGCACTTGGGACCCACAGGTTTATGCTTTAGGATTCAATCAACAATTGCCTTGCTGCTGCTTCGGCGGCTGCTGCTGCTACAGTCTCTACCAGCACTCCACCTTCACCCCTGCCTTTTACCCTTCCATTCTATGACAAGAAGCAATAGACTCAACTCTGCACCGATGAATCCCCTACCTTACAGAAGATATGCATGTATAGGAAACTGGAAGACTGCCTGTACCTGAGGATGCAATGCAGCAGTGTTGAGCCAGAGAGAGCTAAAGAGCAGAGGGAACCGGAGCCAGGTGCCATCATGTATGGGAGGCTTCTCAAGGCCAGAAAGAAAGGAGACTAAAAGCCAGTCAAAGCCAGTTCTGTCCCTCCAGAAGTCACCTGAGGCAGAGACTGAGGCCCATGAAAAGTGAACTCCCCAACATGGGAAGAGGCGCAGATAGCTTTAAGGCCTAATCCTCAGGTATCCATACACAAAGGGGAAGGAATCAGAACATAAGCAATAGGGGAAGATAAGGAACAGGGGGGAGATTGAAATTACCAAAATTCTCCAGAGGAAGAAAATTCAGTTAACAACTTGAGCACAAGCAGATAAATCTATTTTGAGGATATTGAGAAGGGAAGATGGCTCTGGGACCATAAACATATGTCCAAATATCTCTGAATGAATATTGCAAAATGAAGGAAATGAATCAATACCTGATGAGGTAGAGGACTCCAGGATTCCCAAGAGACCATGAAAGCTCAAGAAGCTGTTCCCCAAGGGTTCAAGAGAGAAAGAAGAATTATAAAAGAAGAATTTCTAGCCTGTCAGCAGAGGTAATTGGCATAATAGGAAAAACTTGCATCCTCGATGGTTAATATCTCCAAAGAAACAAAAGAGAGAACAGATTAAGAATACAAATACACAAAAATGAAGGACAATCTGGAAGAAGAAGCTTTCTCGGGAAAGCAGAAAGGAATTGGTAGGAAAAGGCTGCGGAAGAAAAAGGGTTAAATCTTACAACACTGTATCTACAGGTGAATCAATGTTTTTTGTGAGATTAAACTTAATGATGGGAGGGAGCATAAAAGAGAAGAAGGGAAGAAAATAGCATGAGTCTTATACTGTAATCAAGTCAAATCCTGAAGTCTCTCAGGAAGGACCATGAGAGAACAGATGAGGTGGAAAGGGGATCATTTTAAAAACAAACATATCCAAAATCATCTAATTATATCAGTAGGTACAGAAAAAAATCTTTGATAAAGTACAGCTTTCATTTTATGATTTAAAAAAATATACAGGCAGAGAGGGACCTTTTTTAACATCATAAAGAACATCTACCTAAAACCAAAAGTAAGTACCATATAGAATGGGGACATGCTAGAAGCTTTCCTAATAAATACAGGAGTAAAGGAAAGATGCCCATTTTCCCCTCTATCATTTGATACAGTTCTAGAAATGTCAGCAAAAGCCAAAAAATGAAAGAAAGAATTAAAAGTTTAGAAATAGTCAAAGAAGAGACCAAATTCTATTTGCTGACACTATTTGCTGATGACATGAAGGTATACCTAGAAAATCCGAGGGAAACAGAAAATATACTAATTGAGATAATGACTTCAGCAAAGTTCCCATCTATTAAATAAACCCACAAAAATCAACATTTCTATATAGTTATAATAACAAAACAATAAAACTACTATTTAATAATAAAATCTGAGTCAATAATGTAAAGGGAAATTCTATTTAAAATAACTACAAATGTATAAAATAATTAGGGATCAATCTAGCAAAGCATACAAAACACTTGTGCAGATTCAATTACAAAGAACTTTTTTTAAAAAATAAAGAACAATTTACTAGATGGAGGAATATTCAGTGCTCACAGCTGGGCTATGCAAATATAATAAAAATAACTAAACTACTAAAGTTAATTTACATCTTTATGCTACACCAATCAAATTTATCAAAGAGATACTTTATAAAACTTGATAAAATAATAACAAAATTCATTTGGAGAATTCAAATTATCAAAGGAAATAATGAAAAATATATGGATGCAACCTTAAACTGTATTATAAATCAACAGTAATCGAAATTGTTTAGTATTGGTTAAAAACCAATGAAATAGATAACTGTAACAGATTAGAAAAGAAACTCTAGACAGAATAATCAGAAACAAAGGTTCAATAAACCAGAAAACATAAATTACTTAGGAAAGAACTCCCTATATAATAGAAACTTCTGGGAAACTGAAAAACAGTTTGGCAGAAATTAGATTTTGAACAATACCTTATGCCAGCCATATTCCATAATAAATTCCAAATGGATATGTAATTTTAACATTTAAAAAATCTATTCAAAAAAGAAGACAAATAGATAATGCATTTTTTCACAGGTGTGGGTAGGAGATATAGTCTTAACCAAACAAGAGATAGAGGGAATTATAAAAGATAAAACGGATACCTTTGATTGTGTGTGTTCATCATTCGTTGCCAAAGAAGACCATGCCATTAGAGAAATAATGACATGACTTGCACTTGACTTTGTTTTGAGTGAGGGAGGGCTGTGCAGGTCACCAGCCTCACTTCTCCTCCACAGCCATCTGAATTCAGTAGCCAGATATTCCTCAGGATGACTGGAGATGACCCAGGATGAGGCAACTGGGGTTAAATGACTTGCCCAAGGCCCCACAGCTAGTAAGTGTCAAGTGTCTGAGGTGAGATTTGAACTCAGGTCCTCCTGACTCCTGCACTGGTGCTCTATCCACCGCACCACATAACTTTGATTACATGAAACTGAAAAGTTTCTGCACAAACTTAACGTTTCTAGGATATGATGGGGAAAGGTTTAATGTGAAAATGTTTTTGTATTGAATTTCTCAGATAAAATTTGGTATCTAAGATATATAGGCAACTAAGAGAGAAAGAAAGAGACAGATACAGAAATCGAGAAAGAGAACAAAAATCATTCCCTAATAGTTCCCCCAAAGAATTGCAAATGTAAATCAGAACAGCCCTAAGGTTTCACCTCACTTCCAGAAAATTGGCAGATGACAAAAAGATGTTAATAATCAATACTGAAGAGGTTGTGGTAAGGTAGACACACTGGTGCATTGTTGATGGAACTGTGAAGTGGTGATATGACCATTTTGGAAATTAATTTGAAATTATGAAAATAAAGTGACTACAATGTCCATACCCTTTAATCCAGAGATTCCACTATTAGAAATGTACTATTACAGTTACATTATAATAGTATATTATATTATAACAATATAAGCATTACATGTTACATTATGTATTCTAGTATATTACAATATTATATAAGCATTATATATGACATTATGTATTATAGTATATTACAATATTATAATATGCCATTAGACAGGTTACTGACAAAAAGAAAGGCCCTGTATAGACCTGGATACTTACTAAAAAAAACTTTTATGATAGAAAATAACTAGGAATAAAGTTGATGTTCATTAATTGGGGAATGGCTAAACAAATTGTCATAAATGCATGTAATAGAATATAAGTGTACAGTAAGAAACAATGTGTTGAATTCAGAGAAGTATGAAAAGACATATGGGAAGAAGGAACAAAGGAAGGAAGGGAGGAGAGAAAGAAGGAAGGAAGGAGGGAGAAAGGAAAGAAGGAAAAGGAAAATGGAAAGGAGGGAGAGAGGGAAAAGGGAAGAAAGGAAAGTTAAAAAAAGGAAGGGAGGGAAGAAAGGAAGGGGAGATGAAGGGAGGAAATCAACATTTATTAAATAGCTACTGTGTGCCAGGCATTGTGCTAAGTACTTTACATATTTTTCTCACTTGATCTTCACAACACTCCTGGGTCATAGGCACTATTAACATCCCCATTTTACATTTAAGGAAACTGAGGTGACAGTAGTTAAGTAATTGGCCAATAGTCATATGGCTTTTAGATCTCTGAGGCCTGAGTTCAGGCTGAGCACTCTATCCACTCAGACTGAACTGATACATGGTAAAGTAAGCAGAACCAAGAAAATAACAGACAAAATGACAATAACGTGATTCAAATTTGTACTGCATTGTCTGGTCTTTATTACTACTGCATTTTAAAAATATATGAATGCCTGAGATGATATCATTTCTTTTACCATATTACTAAGCAAATGGTTGTGTTTAAAATGTGTCTTCATTGTTCGTGGCTGGTTTGTGTAAATAGAAACATCTTTGGTGACTCAAGAGTTAAAATGGTGAGTGGAGAAAGCACATATTCTTCCACAGCTAGGCTTAATCTAGAACCTCAAGAGTTTGACTGTAATGGCTCAATGGTGGTCCTCTTCTGGAACTAAGCCGAATAACAAAAGATCTAGACCAGGGGTGGGGAACCTGGGGTCTTGAAGCTGAGGTTCCCCAACCTTGATCTAGACTATCAAGGAAATAATGAAAAGAATGATGAAGGGGGAAAAGCACTTCCAGTTCTCAAATTACATCAAAAAGCAGAGTTCATCAAAACCATCCATTATTGGTTAAAGAACAGATTGATCCGTGGAACAGACTAGACAAAGGGAGGTTCAGAAGCAATTAAATTCAATAATCCAGTGTTTGATAAAGTAGAAAACTGGTTACTTAGGGGAAGACTCCTTATTTGATAAAAACTTCTGGGAAAACTAGAAATCAGTCTAGTTGAAATTAGGTTAAGACCAATACCTTATACCACATACATTCTAGTTAGATATAAGGTCTTAATATTTTTTTAAAACATACTATTAAAAAATTAGAAGAGAAACATATTATTCCTACCATACTTCTCATGGCTATGGGTAATAAGAGATGTTCTTTAGAACATATACAGTGTTGCACACCAATAGCCCCGCATCTCTTCACTCTTCTCAACTCTTCTCTGAGTCTAATTAGTAGGAGTAAGGAAGTACTGTTTTATTTATGGATTTGTTCTGTTTACTGTTCTAAATATCATCAATAAGAAAGAACTAGTTTCTGAGGTAGAAATGAAGAAAAACATCAGAGCAAAACTGTATATACAAAAATAATTATGGCAGCTCTTTCATGTTAGCCAAAAACTGGAAAATAGCAGAGTGCCTCCTATTGGGGAATAATTATATAAACTGTGGCATAAGAATGAAGTGGAGTATTGTTGTGCTGTATAAATGATCAAGTGGATAATTTCAAAGGAAATTGGGAAGATTTCCATGAACAGATACAGGGAGAATGGAGTGTAACCAGAAGAACCATTTATACAATGACAATAAATCAAAGAAAAACAACTTTGAAAGACTTTTGGACTCTGATCCACAAAATGATATACCAAGAGTCCAGAAGAATGAAAATGAAATATGCCACTTATGTGCTGATAGAGCAGTTACACACAGAAATGCAGAAAGTGACCTAACATGGCTAATGTGGGAATGTGTTTTGCAGGACTATGGAGCTATGAATTGAAAGCTCTATTTTATTTTTAATGTGTTCAAAGTGGGTATAAAGGGAAAGATAGATTAATTCTTCAAATACTTGGTAAATGAAAAATTTTCATGTTTTAAAGATAAAGCTTATTCAATCATATTGTTTTCACTAAAAAAAAAATTAAGTTATTTGTGGGTAGGTACTGATTTTTCTTTGTATCCTCAGCATTTAACATAGTACATAGCACCTGGTAAGCACTTCATAAATGCTTGTTGATTAATTGATTGATAATATTTCAGTGAGCACAAAAATGGTACTATCAATAAATAAATAACATTTTAGACATCCAGGTGTGCAATGGATAAAGCACTAAGCCTGGAGCTGGGAAAATTTAAGCTCAAATCTAAGCTCTTGCTCTGTTTGCCTCAGTTTCCTCACCTGTAAAAAGGGAATGATAATGGTGCTTATTTCCCAGGGTCTTTGTAAGGCTCAAATGAGATAATGATTATAAAGTGCTTAGTACGGTGTCTGGCATATAGTAAACTCTATATAAATGTTAGCTATTATTAAAATATTATTTACTTCACTTTATGCTTTTATCATTTCTTTGATCCACTGAAGTATTCAAATATGTCCGTTTATAGATTTGCATATGGATGCAATCAATCAAACATTTATTAACTGCCTCTTATATACCAAGTATTGTGCTAGGTACTAGAGATACAAAGACAAAAATGTATTTAAATTAGTCCCTGTTCCTATGAGCTTACTCAAGAAATCCCTCTGGTCCACAGTCAGCTGATCAGGATTGCATGGGATAAGCAGCAGAAGACAGCTGTACATCAGCAAAAACGTTTGAAGGAATCCCCCAGGGAAAGAGAGAATGCTGCCCACAGGATTGGCATACATGCCAATGGCCTTCCCACTACATCTAGCCAAAATGGAATTTTCTGATCGTCTATAGTACTTATTAACGATACCCTACGTTTTGGCCCTAGATAATTTTTAATTGAAAACTTTGTTATTTTTGCCCAGACCTTTCACAAATATAGAGAATTCCTTGGTATAAAAACTCCTTCCACCGGTACATCAGTAGCTTAAGGTCTTAAAGAGGTGCCTGAGGCAATGAGAATTTGGGCGAGCTGCCCAAGGTGACAAAAGCTAAGGTCAGGAAAAGAACTCAAATCCAGGTCCTTCCAACTCCAAGGCCACACCTCTAACCATTCATCTGAACTGCCCCTCAGCACTGCTTTACACTACACACAAACTGTGTTAGAGGTAATTTCCTGTTCTCCCAACCCACCTACAAGCTTCCTCAAAGTGGAGAGTGAGTCATAGGCAACCTTTATACCCCTCATTACAGTACTTAGCAGGTCTCAACAGCAGTACCTAGAACTTTTTCCAGTGACAAACCTTGCTCCCCAAGTATTTGGTAAACTAAATTGGAAAATTTACTGCTACTGTCATTTCTAACTTGAAAAAAAAAACTATTGGGTAAAAATGGGTCTGAATTTACTGTTGAAAACTATCCCTTTCAAGTCTTCCTGGTCAGTTATTTCCCTTTAAGCATATAGATTAACTGTGGAGAATGATTGCTTTATTCATTTCATATTTTTGCTGCTGAATGAATTATGTTTGCCTTTCCCCCCACCCCACCCCCATTCACAATGGCCCTGTCATGGGGGAGGGGAGGATTGCAAGGCAGGATGGGGAATCCTTTCACTTGGGGCTTGGGGGGACTGATGTAGTGGAAGAAGGTAGGCTTGCAGGAGGCAAATCCCTAAGTGGAGCCAAGACTCCTGCAAGTTGAATTTGCTCTCCCCCAATAGGCAGAGGATTCTCTTGGCTCTCCCAAGGCAAATAAAGAACTATGGAGACACTAAAGGTACTCACGGTTCAAGCTGTGCTCAGCCCTTTGTGCTGACCACGGAATTTAGACTCTCTTTAACCCTTTTTCTCTCTTTCTTTCTTTCTCCCTCTGTGAAAGGACTCCCTAGTCGAGAGTCTCAGGTTTCAGATTCTGGGTCCCCAGGAATTATGAGTTCTTTTTTTTAAACTTAGATTACACTTTTCAAGGAACTCCCAGCCCCACCCATCTGGTACAGGAGTGAGAGACCAAAGTGACAGGGCGCATCTGGAGCAGGTCATTTAGCAGCTGTTTGCCAGAGAGCCAAAGTCCAGAGGAGGTGTTTGACTGCCAGGGCTCCCCTTCCTCTTGGTACAGTCCTTTCAAGTCTAGGGGGCTGTCTGCTGGCTACTGGCTGCTGGCTCTGCAGGGACCAGAAATTCTGACTGTGACTGCCTGGCTGCCTTTTCAGAGAAGCCATTTAGACTTGGCTTCTGGGCCATAGATTCTCAAACTTTGCATTCTGAGCTTTTCTACCCACAGAGAACAATAGAGGGAAAAAAGGGGGAAAAGAAGGTTGGTTTGATTGTTTTTAAATTTAAAAAAAAAAAATAGGATCTCCTCTGGAGAAGTAGAAGGCAAAGAGATTGGAGGGAGGGAGAATGGGGAATGATTTGAAATACAGAAGAAATTGATAAAACTCAGGAGTCTTCCCTATTACCTCTGCTAGCCAGGGAGCTAAGACAATAAACGTATAACACAAAAATGGGACCTAGTTGGAAAAGTGGAAAAAAATCCCAAAAATGTTATTTATAGAGTTAGGTAAAAGCTAAGCGGTATCAACAGTATTACCAAGGAACAATGAACCCCTGTTGTATGCAGAGTATGTGCAGTACCCAGCTCTGCTTCGGAATTTTATCTAAGAGAAATTATTTTCCTGGAACATAGACTGATAACATTCACACAGGGTATTCCAATATAAGTGATGAAATGTGGTAAAGTGGTAAAGAGCTCTAAATTTGGAGGCAGGATCTAAATTCAAATTCTTTCTCTGCCACTACTACCCATGCGACATTAGACAAGTAATTTTATCTCTCCAGGCCTCAATTTCCTCATCTCTAAGATAAGGTAATTGGAACTAGATCAGAAGTGGGGAACCCTGCAGCTTCAAGGCCACATATGACCCTCTAGGTCCTCAAGTGCAGTCCTTCAACTGAATCCAAATTTCATGGAACAAATCCTCTTAATAAAAGGATTTGTTCTGTAAAACTTGGACTCAGTCAAAAGGCTGCACCCGAGGACCTAGAGGGCCTTGAGGCTGCAGGTTCCCCACCCCTAAACTAGATCAATTCTAAGATCTCTTCTGTCTCTAAATACTATGACTGAGTCTGTGGGGAAGGAAGGACATGACATTCCATCAGCTCCCTCCATCAGTCTCCTGCTTGAGTCTAAGGGGAGGAGGGGGAAATTGTCTTTGCCCCTTCCAGTTTCCCAACTGCACACTGTTGCCTAACACACTGAGATGTCTGTACTCAGACAGTAAACCTCTAAGGATATTGATAACCTAACTGAATTCATGGCTGTACTCAGACACTGAACCTCTAAGGATATTGATAACCTAACAATTCACGGCTCAATAATTAACAAGCTCCCACCCCATCCACCCTCCCCAGGCAAGTGATTCTGAACCACTGGTTGTCATCATTTGCACCTCATTCCCTTATTCCTATCCTTCTCACTCCCCCTCCACACCCCCAATCTCTTATAGTAAAGCTGCTCGTTTTGCTTTCCTACTGCATTCTTAGGAATGTCTGCTCCATAATTAGCAACCTTTGTTTCGTATCAGAATTTTTTCTTTTATGCTCTGCCATCTTCGTGTACTCACTGACACCTGGCTCCCTCCAGATGGATGACAGCTTCCCTGGCAACCTTTTCCAGCATTGATTGCATTTTCATTGAGTTGCTCCTCCCGCATTACCCACTCACTGACGAAGCTGAAATACTCTCCCCATTCTCTGCTGTAACTTCCATTCTCCACCTCTGTCTACATTACTCAGTAATCTTTTCTCTTTGGAGATTCGCTCATGGTGGCAAAGAATTGGAAATTAGGGAATACTCATCAATTGGGAAATGGTTAAACAAGTTGTGGTTTATGATTGTGATGGAATACTACTGTGCTGAAAGAAATAATGAGGGGGATGGCTATAGAAAAATCTGGAATGAATTGATGCAAAGTGAAGCGAGCAGAACCCAGAGAACACTACACAGAAACATCAATAATGTAATGATGTTCAAATGTGAAAGACTTAGCTACTCTGATCCAATTCCAGATGTCCAATAGGCAGTTGGGAATATGAGACCAGATGTCATCCAAGACAATTTCAAAGAGAAAGAGAGAGAACTGATGAGCTCTGAGGGCAAATTGAAGCATATTTTTTCACTTCATTTTTCTTGGAGTTTTTTGTGTGTTTTCTTTTTCAGCATGGTTAATATGGAAATACGTTTTACATGACTTCATATATATAATTGATACTGTATTGCTGCCTTCTCAAGGGAAAGGGGAAAGGCAGAAGAGAGAGGGAGAATTTGGAACTCAACATTTTAAAAAATTAATGTTAAACAATTTTGATGTAATTGAGAAATATTTAAACAACAAATAAAAATATATTTTTTAAAAAAGGAAAGAGATTTACTCAATCTACATTTACCATCCAGCTAAGATTACCTCCTGACCTCCAGTTCAGTCTTCTTTCCTCAATAAATTCGGTCTTCCTCTTTTTCCCAATTCTTGACCTCATACTAGGGGATTTCATCACCCCATCTCAGCTACACACAGAGATGGTCATACTTTTTGATCATACCATTCCTCATAAATGTTCCACTTCCAAGTTTATGAACTCTGAAATGTCATTATCAGATCACAGTCTATTGTTAAACCACCTGAAAAGGAGAGGGACCCTGTGTATTAGAAACTATCCTAGCATACAAGGAACCCTGTGTATTAGCAACTATCCTAGCATATGAGGTAAGCTGCTAGCATGGGTTCTTTGATCTGCTTTTCTGAAGGAAAGATAGCTTCCAAGAGGTCCATAATCTTCCTTTAATTAAACAATGCAGACAAATTAGTAGAAAAAAGTGAGTATCCAAGAAAGAATCCAATAGACAGGTCTCCAACTGTCTAAACAGAGTATTAGATACCTAATCACCAGACCAGAGAGCACCAACATCTGGGTTCATAAAGCTGGGGGGGGGCGGTCCTTAACAACAGCTACCCAGAGCATCTGGTCAAATCACAAAGAAACATTCTTCCTATGAATGAGCCTCAAAGTAAAATACAAATCTCCCAGTATATATAGTTTTCAGCTAATAGGCTTAGAACTAGAATGCACCACAACTCATGTGACTCAGTGCCAAAAGATGTGAAAACCTTCCTGTAAGCAAGCCTCCCCTTAAGCAAGTTTCCCCTTAAACAAACTTCCCTCTTAGGCAAGTCCCCCCAATATAAATCTCCCTAAATCACTCAATGGGCTCTATGTGATTCAAGATGTTACAGCTATGAACTGGGCTGGAGCTCAAAGCAGCAGGACATCCATGATTCAAATACCTTTAGACCTGGGAATAGGTTTTTTCCAAGGGAAAGAAGGAATGCATATGGTCACATAGGCCTATTAATGGACAGGGAAGATCTTATATTCTATTAACCCTACACACTGTTCTTCATCTCTAATGAAGATTAGATCTAATCCTCTCACTCCTCAGTTCTTTTCCAGGCCATTTCCCCTGCTATGGCTATACGCCCACTCCCCATTTTGACTTACTGGTGAAGCAATTCATCCCTATACTATCCTCTTCTCCCTAGTACCTGGTCTCTTTATCCTTTTGAAAATCTTGCCCTGCCAAACCTAAGCTTTGGATTACTGCTACCATCACACCTTCACTCCTATTCACCAGATACTAAACACAGTTGGAAAGAATCACAAAACAAAGTAGTTGACTGTGTCCATTACAAATACGTCATATAACCTCATTATTTATACCTCCCTAATCAATTCACTATTCCACCTATCAAATTTTCCAAATCTTTTCATCCTACCTCAAATCTCGCCTGGATCTCTCTCCCCTCTTACCTTCTTAACTAAGTTGTTTTTATATTTTCCGGAAATAAGGTCATTCACTAAGAGCTCCCTCTTTTCTCTTCCTCCTCATCTCACATCACTCAAATACCTTCTTCCAACACTATGTCCTCCTTCATCCCTGTCTCACATGAAGAGATTGTCCATCTCCTTGCATAAGTGATACCATTGCATCCTCTCTTCTCTAATAGACTGTTCCCTCTATCATTCCATACTCTTTCACTAATCTTTTGTCCCTCCATGCCTACTGGTTACTAGCTACTTCTTACAAACAGGCCAATTTCTTCCTCATCCTCAAAAATCCTTGCTTAATCCTCATATCTTTTCCTCCTTTTGTGATTAAGTTCCTAGAGAAAACTCTTAACAAGTATCTCTACTCCCTCTTCTTTGAATGTCTTCTGAATTCTTCTTTCTGGCTTCTGACCTCATCACTCAGCTAAAACTGTTTTTTCCAAGTTACTGATGGTTTTCTAAAGGCATTTTAGCAACCACACTAGCACTAGGGTGTTCTAAAGCTAAAGGCCTTTTCTTAGTCCACGTAACTCTAGACTTCTCTGTGGCCTGTGACACTGTTGATCACCCTCTTCTTGATACTCCCTAGGGTTTTGTGACACTACTCTCTCCTGCTCCTACCTGACTAGCCCTCACTAGTCTTTTCAGAATCTTCATCTAGGTCATCCCTCCTAAAGATGGGATTCCCCAAGAATCTGTCCTGGGTCCTTTCCTCTTTTCTTTCTATACTATTTCACTTGGTTATCTTATCACCCTCCATGAGATTCAATTATCATTTCTATAAAGATTACTCTCAGATCTACTTGTTCAGCCCTAACTTCTACCCTGACCTCTGGTCTCACATTCCCAACTACCTATTGAACATCTGAGATTGCATGTCTTGTAGACATCTTAAACTCAGTGTGTCCAAAACTGAACTCATTATCTTCACCCTCCAAATCTCCCTTCTCCCCAACTGTTCAATTACTATTGAGTCCATCACCATCCTCCCAGTTACCCAGGCTTGCAACCTAGATATCATCCTCAACTTCTCACTCTGCCCCATATCCAATCATTGCCAAGTCTTGTTAGTTTCTATCTTCAAAACATCTTTTGTTTAAGTCTCCTTCTTTCCTCTGTCTGGACAATTTTAATAGCCTTCTAATTGTTCTTCTTACCTCAAATCTCTCCTCACTCCAAAGCACCTTCATTAAATTGTCAAACTGCCCAAGCTCCAGGAAGTAGAACTGCTGAGAATTCTCTTTTCCAGTCTTCCCCAAAGGATTGTCAAAAGCTGGAGCCTCTGCTATCCTAATTAAGCTGGCTAATGAGTAGCTAAGTAGGAAGGGATAAAAGAATCAGGTAGCTTCAAGGCTAGGATAATGTATGTGTTTGTATGTGTGTGTGTTGGGGTGGGGGTGGGTGGTTTGATGGTGGGGATAGTGGTGGTGCAATATACTACTAGTGGTGGTGCAATATACTACTGGTGACCTTGTTAAAGAAAAGTTATTTCTCATAAACCTAGAAGCTTGGGCTTGGGGGTGGGGAGAAGACCAAAGAGGATAGAATGGAAGGAACTAACTTCTTCAGCTCTCAACTTCTGAGAAGGAAGCAAAGGCAAGCATATTTGTTCTATTGGCCCTAACATAAGCTAAGAGTTTCTTTTTCTGACATTATGAATCAGCAACTACACCCAAGAGGTTGGGCAATCCCACCCAGGCCCTTCTCCACTAAAGAGGTACTTTGCCTAGTCTGGGTTTAGTTGCGGAGAGCTCTAATGAAATAGGAAGTAGACTAATTTTTCTCACATTTTGGTTTGTTCAAACTCTTACTCTGACATCTTAGGGAACAAATTATTTAAAGCTTAACTTTTTGTTTCATATTTAAGTCTCAACATAGGGGAGAACAAAAAGGTACTGTACAATATGAATCAAGTATGGGACACATAAAATACATACTAAACATAAAAGGCACATGGCATTGACAAAATGATTTAAACTAGGTTTCGGTATCTTAATTTATAGCTACTATTGCTATAGGAGGCTGCTTTTAAACTGAATCAGAACATAAACAATTTATAAGACTGCTGATTAAGCATTTTACATTTCACCTCCATTCCATACTGCCTCCCTCAAAGATTGGGTCTTCTGGAAAACTAGACTAAGTCTCTTCCTCTGTCAGTGGTCATCTGTGAAGAAATTCCCATGTTGCCCATCAACTTCATCTAATGGATTTATGACTTCTAGACCTCCCAAATTCACAAGGTCATTTCTATCCTGGACACAGACATCTTGAGGCTAATGCTTTGCCACCTATTTAGGAAAGGAAACACTAAATGGAAACAACATCGAGGCACTCAGGCATGAGCTTCCCTAGTGGAACCTTCCTACTTTAGATGCCAAATGAAAATAATTGCCATAATACAAGAGTGGGGGAGGACCAGTCCATCCTCCAATCCTTGTTAGAAGTCAGTTACATGATGCCACCCAGGAGGGTGAAAGGAAGAGAAAGCCAGATGGAAGCTCTCCTTTTAACTGGAATAGCACCCCATCCCCATGCTGCTATTACAAGATAGCATAGGACCAAGGGACCACTTAGTGTTTTCTGTGTCATACTAATATGACAAGTCCTTTCAGTACTAGGACACCATATGGTCAGAAACAGCAAGGAAGTTTGCCAATGCCAAAAGTTCCAAGTGCTGAATCACCATGTCCCTGGAGTCCCCAAAAGTTTCTAGGGAAGCTCTGAGTGCATACTCCTTAGAATGGCCCCTGTAAGTCTCCAGCACTAATGGCTAGTGAGGCACTGCTCAGCTGAGGCCACAGGGGCTGGAAGCCAGCTTCCCAATTCTTTTTTCATGGTGATTTGTCTCAATTCAGCTCTGGAGAAATTCTGACTTCTCCTTATAGGAACATTGGCTCATCACCCCTACCTTAATTCCCAGAGAAGAGCTGCCACTAATAGCGATACGTTTGGCTCCAGTCTACGGTTTCCTCAAAAAGCTGGAGGTGGTAGGAAAAGTAGAGATCACTGTACAAATATGAAACTGCTTTATTCCCACATGAAAAAAGAGATTGTTGGGTATAAAAGAATCATAACACATATTACAGAATGGTTAATTTATCACTACTAGTACAATCATTTGAAAAGTCAATGTTCAGACCTTGCTGGCACATGAACAGTTTTTGCAAGACTGCTAATAACCTATTTTATATTTCACCCCCACTGAGCCCAGTCCGATCAAATGCCAAGTGGGATCTCTTTTCCCATGTTCTCTTTTCAATGCCAACTGTTCCCTTGGCACCAACCCATTCTTGCTGCTGCTGTTGCTGCTTCAGCAACAACCAAAATCACTCAGGTAGATGCTGTTGATCTCAAAAGCCCTCTAGGACCTTCTTATGCTGACAAGGTCAATGTTAGATGAAGGAAAATTACAAGAGAAGCAAAGGACAGCCAGAGACCCCAGTTCAAGCTAAGCTACTTGAGTCTAAGTTCCGTGTGGAAAGCTACCTGGTACCATCTTTATGTGAAGGTACAGAAGGTAGCTCTCTTCCCTGCATCAGTGAAATCTTATCTTGTCACCTGGGAAGCAGCAGCTATACAAGACTACCAGCTCAAACCTCTTTTATTAGATGCAATATAGTCTCCCCTTTCAGCTATCATGGAGTGGGGATGGGGGTCAATTAAGGGATCACTTGGGGTTTATCATTTCATTTTAAACATCAAGAAGACCTTCCAGCAAAGGGTCATCATATACCCAGGAACAGCCAAAGAAGTTTATTATCTCTAAAGGTCCAAGAACAAGTCACCTTTGTACTTGGAAATGTCCTTGGAAATGCTCCTTGAGATGGATTCTGTAGGATCATTCAGCCTTGATACAGACCAATTTAAACTCCTCTACTTCTTCTTTATTAGAATAGCGTGCATAATTTTCTACAGTTTGGGTATCCTTTCTTCTACCTCTTCTCAATGACTCAGCTTGCTAATCCAAAACACTCATTCCCTTTTTCTAAGGAAAAGAGTTTGAATTCTATATAACCATCCAAAAATGTTCATTTCTTGCCATAACATGACCATAGCTTACAGATGTCCTGCCCCACCTTTATCAATTAGTTTCTGATCTTCATGCTGAAATACAGTTGCCTTGGTTGTATTTGCTATATGCCAAGACTTTTCTGAAAAATATCCTCTGAGTTTCTACCTGATACTGAGCATAAAGAGCATCTGTGGCACTAGGCACTTCACCAATGCCCTACCATATCAGCAGACCTCAATTTGTTTTCATTTTGTGAAGTACTTCAGGGTGTTACTCGAAAATGCTCTCATTTATTTCATGCCCAAATTACTTTAGTTGAAGGCCATACGTTTTGTTGTCATTTTTCAGTTTTGCCTGACTCTTCATGACCTCATTGGGAGTTTTCTTGGCAAAGGTAATAGAATGGTTTGCCATTTCCTTCTCCAGCTCATTTTATAGATGAGGAACTGAGGCACATAGGGTTAAGTGACTTGCCCAGGGTCACACAGCTAGTAAATATCTAAGGCTAGATTTGAACAAAGGAAGATGAATCTTCCTCACTTCAGGCCCATCACTCCTATCCTCTGGGCCACCTAGCTGCCCAAGGCCAAGCTATTCTTGAGAGAAACAATTGCCAGATGAACTTTGAATTGTCCTTGCAGCTTGTGGTGACACTGGCTCCGGAAATTATTCTCTGGTCTGGCAAAATGGGGAACTGGCCCAACCGACTGTGAAGAGACCATTTTTTTTTCCTCTATAACCTCATAAACATGGAAATCAACCTCCCTAGGTCTCAGTTTTCTCTTCTGTAAAATGGAAGGATTAGACAGGATAGACCCTAAGGTTCCTTCTGGCTCTAATATTCTACTGTTAGGGTTGTTGATTTTTAGGACCTGGTGTTTATTTAGCCCAGTGTCCTTGGCTTATGGTTCCACTGCCTGAGCTTTTCAGTGTTTCAAGATAGCCAAAGAATGGATATTTTTTTCAGGATATAGTTTTCCCAAGCCCTCTCCCCACTCCATTCTTGTTTGGAACTTTTTCAAAAGTGAAATTTCAAAATGTGTAATGTTTCCCTTTTTCTTTCCAAAAAATTTCCTCTTTCCTTAAAAGAAAATTAAAATGTAGATGAAAGAAAAATCTAATTCCACCCAGAAGAGGGCAGCAGTACCCAAACCAAGGTCTTTTCTTAGAGGACATTTATAGTTTGGGGTTCCCCAGGGAGTAAGATTTCACTTCCCTCCTTTAGTAGCGACCCCACAAAGGAATCTTTGTCTTCAACAAGGGTTGATTATCTTTGGGGTGATCGGCATAATGACATCCTTGAGAATCTTGAATCTTTGTACATACCTAATTCCTCACCCACTCCTCTGGATGGTCACAAGTCTAGTTTCAAGAATATGTAACCCTGGTAAACTCTCTCTTCCTAGCTCTGTTGCTGCCTTCAGATAAGTATGTTCCCTTCTCCATGCCTCACTGATAAAGAAATTTAATCATAAAGAGTATTTTATTTCTTGTGTAAAAGGAATTAGGCTTGTTTTATACTGCTCTAGAAAAGAGATCTTGAACCAATGAGTGTAACTTAGAGGGAGACAGATTTTGACGCAGTTGAGGAAAGAGTTTTCTCGTAATTCCAGTTATCCAATAATGGAATAGATTATCTTGAGATGTAATTAAGCTCGTTGTCATTGGAAGTATTCACAGAAGTCACATCAGGACGACTGGTTTGAGGTTGTTCAGTCCTCTTTGAAACTTCATGACATCGTTTGGGGTTTTCTTGGCAACTTCTCCATCTCATTTTACAGATGAGGAACCAAGGTAAACAGGTTTAAATGACTTTCCCAGGGTCATACAGCTAAGGGAGGGTCTGAGGTCAGATGTGAACTCATGAAGATGAATCTTCCTAATTCCAAGCCCAGAGGTCTATGCACTGTGCCACCTAGCTGCCGTTAGGAATATCACCAGTTAGGAATATCATATATGGAATTTTTGTCTTGGATAGGAGATTGGATGGCCTCTAACGTCCTTCCCAACTTTTAATATTCTTGACTTTTTAATTACTATGAGGAATGATAGGAATAAAGAATAATATAGAAATATAAAACAGTGTCTCCCAATTCTGATTTATGAAGTTTGCTTACCCAAGCTTCTAAGGGTACTTTTAAAGGTACATTCCTTCATTCCCTCCCCTATTCAATTTCTCAGTCCTCCCTCCCATCCACCCACTAAGAGGATTCTCTCTGGCTGATACTATGCCACCTACACAAGACTCTTTGCTTCTCTGGGAATAGGAGACAGCAACCTCCACCCTTTGGAGCTTGGGGGCAAACATCTGCTCCCAGTGGTTTGCCCAGCCTAAAACAAGGAAGGGTATTGATAAACCAGAGAGCCCCAGAGAAGTTGAAACAGGAAGTTGAAGGGCCTCATTCCAATGAAGTTTAGGGGACAGTTGAAGGAATTGGGAATATTTCATCTCAAGAAGAGAAGACTTAAGGCATACATGGCAGCTATTTTCAAGATGAAGATCTATCATATAAAAGACTTATTCTTGCTTGGTCTCAGAGGACAGAATTAAGAACAGTAGGTGGCTGTTGTCCAGAGGACAATTTTACTACATGTAAGGAAAAACTTCCTAACAGTTAAAGTAATCCAACAGTGGAATGGACTTCACAAGGAGTTGGTGGTTTCCTACCTAGAAGGGTTTTTAAACAAAGGCTGGATGATCATTTACTGGTCATAATATATGGTTGAGATAGGTTTTTTTCAGGTCTTGAACTACATGACCTCCGTGGTGCCTTCTAATTATCAGATTTACACATTTACAATTGGACTAGAAGCCATCTAGTCTAAACCCCATTTTGCAGATGAAAAAATGACAAGGCTTGCTCAGAGTCCCAAAGAGAGCAAGGGGTAGGGCCAAGCTTTAAACTTAAAAACAAGAGGTTGTATCCTCTGTCTTCAAACCCAGAACTCTTTTCACATAGATTCTGTGGATAGATGCTTAAAACTTTCCAGCTCCCAACAGTTTAGCCAGGTCATCCAGACTGTACCTCTTCTAGATATCTGGAGATTGAAAATTCTTCCCTTGGTCTCAAAAGTAGGAAGACATTCCTTGGAGGATGGGAGGAAGAGGAATGAAATCTTCTACATGCCCCTATTGTTTCTTCCATTCTCCCTCAACCAGTGGAACAACATGGCTAAAAGTTGTAGTCACCTATGTCCATCCCTTTTTTGGTCTACCCACACGCTATTTGCACCTCCTTTTCTGTCTGGCAGCAAGAAATTCTTGGGCTTCTTTGGGTGTGGGAGATCATTTTACCAGAATTGTTGAACATACATATGCAATATTTGGCAGCTCAGGGAAGCCTAGGAGAGTGAATCACAAAGAGGAAGGGGGCAGGGCCATAGGTGACAGCTTAAAGGAATCACCAGTTAGAATTTCTTAAGGAAACAGCTTAAGGAAATCAGCTATTCCCCTGATACATTCTTAATTGCTACTTCTCTCCAACTTCATCTACTCAACAACAATTTTTTATATATATTTTTTTCCCCAATTACATATTAAAACAATTTTTAAACTTCTTTTAAATTTTGAGTTTCAAATTCTATCTGCTCCTCCCCTAACCCCTACCTGAGATGGTAAGCAATATGATATAGTTTATACTATGCAATCATATGAAACATTTTCATTTTAGTTATTTTGTACAAGAAGACTCAAATTCTAAAAAAAGAATGAAAGTGAAAAATAACATGCTTCAGTCTGTATTTGGTCGGTGTCAGTTCTTTCTCTGGAGGCAGACAGTGTGCTTCATCATGAGTCCTTTAGGATTGTCTTAGATCATTGATTGCATTGCTGACAATAGCTAAATCATTTACAATTCTTCATAGTACAATATATTGCTACTATGTACCATGTTCTCCTGGTTCTGCTTACCTCACTTTGCATCAGTTCGTGTAAGCCTTTCCACGTTTTTCTGAAATCATCATGCTTATCATTTTTTATAGCACAATAACATTCCATCATAATCATATACCACAGATTGTTTAGCCATTCCCCCAACTGATGGGCTCACCAGCAATTTTTAAGTGTCCAGTTCAGGGCAAAAATGAACATAATTGCTGGGAGACAATAGAGACTTCTACCATTCGAGCTCTAAGGTCTATTTCTAACCCTTCAGTTGATACAATGAGTGACCAGGACTGGTGGCCCTTAATTTTCCCCAGGCTATTATCACTTTCCTGAGGACTGTGTAAAAAATTGCTTTGATCCTCAGAGAAGTTGCAATGTGTGGTCACTGTAATTTCCTTGTGTTGACATCACTGTGGAAAAAGGGCTCAGCTTCCTCACCACCACGAGCTACTGACCAACTACTACCAACAAGTGGACAAGCCCAGGAGCCCCAGAATAGCAGCACACTTCCCTCCCACTCCCCAGATCACCCTTAGCCAACATTAAGGAGAGAAATCAGTGGGGAAAAGGAATCCATTTTCTTCACCAACACCAACTGCTAAACAACTGTTACCAATGGGCAATCTCAAGAACTCTGGGAGTGGTTACCCACCCCCACACCCACCACACAGCTGGTCCTGTTTCCAGTGCGTAGCAGCACCAGCTCCTGTGGAGATGTAGTGAAGACCCAGAAAAGAAAGTTCTCACCCCAAAATCCTTGACCCTATTAAATAGTTCAGTATCAGAAATTGATATGATTTTATCAATGGAAATATCATTAAAGAAGATACATTATCATGTGCTTTGCCCCCTAAGAACCACGGGACCTAGTCAGAAGGCCTGCAGCTAAAACTTTCTGCATACGCTTTCTCCATTAGAATGAGAATTCCTGAGAGAAAGTGCTTTTCTTCTTGTATCCTCCAGTGTGCTTTGCATATGGTAAATGCTCATCAATTAATTAAATTTAAGTATTTTTCTTCTGACTTTATCTCAATGCCTCAGCTGCCTTTCACCCACGAAGATCCCTCTACTCCTCTGACGTCTTCTTACCACGGATAAATTTCTCCCAAAACTTCCATTTTGAGGAAGTATCCAGGCTAGCACCCTTTAATCCTTTCTGGGCTCCATCGGGGACTGCCCAGACTTGGCCAAGACACTGTTTCCCCTCAACCTTCATCCTCCAATTCAGCTACCTTTTATATGCAGTATTTCCCCCTTTCGAATGTAAACGCCTTGAGAGCAAGAATTGTCTTTCTGTTTGCTTCTATTTGTGTTCCCAGAACTCTGCTTCTTGATTTGACTTTTTCATTGAGTCATTTATTCATTCCTTCATCATTTTTTTTCTCACCTCTACATTCCTTCCAAAGAGCTACCTTTCTTCCTTGATTAATCCTTGAGCTCCATTTTTATTTAAGTAGAATCTTTCTGTCCTTTCTTCTCCATTGTTTCACATATTTAGTGTTGTTATTTTACTTTCTATTGTCTCTGCCTTGGCTTAAGCTTTAGCTCACAGAAGACTCATTCTATAGTAAATTTGAAATGTGCAGGGTCTCACTGGATTTACCTCTCACTTCATCTTCTTCAACCTGTTATGCTCCAGTCTAATTTCTGCCTGCCAGCTAATTCTAAATTTTCTAATAAAGATTATATTTCCTATACAACATGACTAATGTGAAAATATGTTTAATAGGAATGTATATGTGGAGCCTATATCGGATTGCAGACCATCTTGCAGAAGGGAGGGGGGAGAAAATTTAAACTTAGGGAAGTAAATGGTCAAAACTAAAAATAAAAAAAAATTTTTTAAGATCATATTCTTCTTCTCTATTCAGCTCCTATATATTTTCCCTTTGTATATTTTCCCACTGGCTCTCCCTAGGCTTTCACATTTAAAGCAAAATTTCAATGCTTAGCTTTACCCTCATCTATTACTAAGCAATTTTTCATCTTACTGCCCTGTTGAGACTTTTTTTTTGCCCTACAACTTGAGCATTCCTACTGTTTTTTTCCTCCCTCTCTTACCTTCCCAATTTTTTCTTTCAACTGTTGATTTCCAAAGCAATCTCTCCATTGTCCTCCTTAGCATAACACTCTCTCAGAAAACTCCCTACCAAATTCTTCCTTCTGTAGGTCAACTAAGTAAAGAAGGCTGTAAGTTTTCTGGTGAGTTAGCACATTGCAGCAGACAACTGAAATACTACTTCATGTTTAAAAAAAATCCACTCTGCTCGATGCAAAGTTGGACTCAAAGTGGATCTATTTTCATGAAATATGCTACATGACAGGTTATTCAAAGAACAACTATTTCCAAGTGGGAGATTCAGCACTCCCTTTCTCAGTCTTCCAGCAGCCTAGAGAAACAATTTTTTAAAGTGTTTAGGATTACAGACTTAGAGTTGAAAGGGATTGTAGAGGCCATCCAATCCAACCACCTCTCAAATAAATAACTCAGGAAAATTTACTTTTTTAGAGACTGTGTCAGATTCATTCAAAACTTCAGGCTAGATATTTCAATGAAAACTGCTGCATTGTTAGCTAAATTTAAATGATCTTCCCTGTAGAATTCAAATATTCACGGATTATTGGAAGGGGAAAGGACAAGAGCCACTTTAGAAGTGCAGGTGAACCCACACTTACATTTTTTAAAAGTACTTTTGGAGAATTCCAACACAATGCAATATGAATCAATAAACTCTTTTAAAATAAGCCCTATGTATGGGGAGGGGAAGGTGAGATGTGGCAGGTAGGTGGCACAATCATTAGAGTATCAAGCCTGTCTCAGACACACACTTAGCTGTGTGACCCTAGGCAAGCCACTTAATGCTCTTTACCTCAGTTTCCTCATCTGTAAAAGGAGCTGAAGAAGGAAATGGCAAATGACTAGTATCTTTCCCAAGAAAAGTCCAAATTTATTTAATTATTTGATTGATTATTTTAATTAATTTAATTAATAAAAGCCCAGGTAGAAGGAAAGAGAGGCCTGGCTTCAGGCCGTATGACTTGAGATAGTAAGCAAGTAATATGCAGGCCCAAGACCAGGCAAGAAAAAATACATACAAAATAATTACACAGTAACTTATTAGGGTTTGGAGGAAGGGAAAATAAACTAAAACCTAAGAGTTTTATGAAAAGGCTTGATGGGGAAGATAGGATTTGAACTTTCTGAAAGAAACAAGAGAGTTGAGAAGTGCCTTCTAGACTTGGAAGACAACCTGTGAGATTGTGAATACTCAGGAGATGGAATGTCCTGTGTGCAAATTAGACTAGTGGTTCCCATTAAACCCTTGGAGATTCTCAACATTTGCTCAAGCATGTCCAATAACATTACAAATATATTTTCCTCTGTGACAATAAGAATCTTCATTTTTGTTTCTTCACCAATTCAAACTGTCGTGATCATGCACACAATGATTTTGGTGCTTCTGCAGTGATTACAGCAACCTCTGACCTCTTCTTAAGATTCTTACCAAGCACAAACAGATTCCCAACTGATAATCAGAGGCATGCACATACCTTCATTTGCGTTTCTACACTGCACCTGAGTAACTCCTTCATTCCTCTCTGTTAACCTGTAATTGCACTTCATCAGCTATGTGATCAAAATTTTACTAACTTTTGCCTTCTTGCAACACAGATGTCAGACTGTCTGAAAACCATGGTCTCTGGATAAGCACCTTAAGCATCATTTTAAACCTACCACAGACCATCACAAACCTGCTACAGAAACAAGCCTTATTTTTCCTTTCATTGCAGTGTTTAGACTATTTTCCAATTTAAATTTATCTTTCATTTATGTAACTATTCTTTTATCTAGAGGACTTTTGAATGAATTGGTTGGGAACACTGGTCATTCAGAGGAGTTTAAAGAAAAATAAGAATTGTGAAAGCCAAATGTATGGCTTGCATAGCAGAAGTAATTGACAGGATAAAAAATCTTAAATTCATAGTGGCAAATCTCACCAAAGAAATGAAAGAGAGAATAACTGATTGGAAATGCAAATAAATAGAGAGAAGGACAAACTGGAAGAAAAGTAGCAAAAAAGCAATAATGCAAAAAGAAAACATGGTCTCCATACAAGCAAAACATATTGAACTCAAAGCATGAATAGAGTCAATTTTAAAATCATAGATCTCCACAGCAGGGGTGGGAAACCTATGGCCTCAAACCCACATGGGGCCCTCTAAGTCCTAAAGTGCAGCCCTTTGACTGACTCCAAACAAATTTGTTCTGTGAAGTTTGGATTTAAAGGCAAAGGGTCCCTCACTTGAGGACCTAGAGAACCACATGTGGCCTTGAAGCTGCAGGTTCCTTACCCCTTTCCCAGAGGAGTAGAAGTCAAAAGGCCCAAACACTATAACATAAGAAACAATACAAGAAATCTACCCAAAGCCTAAGAACTCAGAAAACAAAGCACCAATCAAAAAACTCAGCATATATCTTCCAGAAAAAAAAATGTTGGGGAAGATGGGAAAAGTATGAGGGGGAAACACATATTTGTTAAATTTAACAATTTCCACTAAAATACAATAAAGTCTTCAAACAATGAAGATAAAAACCTGCAAATATAAAGGAAAGGAAATTTAAATAACACAAGATTATTCTGTACCTACTGGAAACCATAGGATGAAATGGAATAATGTATTCCAAAGAGCAAAGGAGTTCAAGTTGCAATCCATTGTGACATATCTTATAAACCTGAAACTGACAATTAATGAAAAAAAGATGGATGACTAATGTTCAAAAGTGTTCAAACAATTCCAAGAAGTATAAACAATAAACATTTATGTATAAGACTAACAGCCCAGCGTATAAATCACCAAAGGATATGAACAAAATAGTTCTTACACGAGTTACAAACTATTAACCCTTGTATGATTCAAATCACTAATAATGAGCAAAATGCCAATCAAACAACCCTAAAGTTTCACTTCAAACCCAGAAAATTTGGTAAAATGATAAAAAATGGGGATAATCAATTCTGGAGGGGTTGTGGGAAGCTGGGCACACTGGTGCCTTGTTGGTGGAGCTGTGAATCAGCACAAACATTTTGTAAAGCAATTTGGAATTATTCAAATAAAGTGACTAAAATGTCCATACCCTTTGACCCTGAGATTCCATTATTAGTTTGGAACCCAAGGAGCCATTGATAATAAAAACGTACCCAAACACAATAAAATATTTATAGCAAAGTTATACAAATTGTGATACATGAATTCAATGAAATATCCTGGGCTATAAGAAATTATGAATGTCATGGGAAAATTTACATGAACTGATGCAGAGTAAAATAAGCAGAACCAATAAAAATAATATACATAATGGCTATAACAATGAAAATAGAAAGAACAATCACCAAAAAATTCAAAATTAAATGTTGCAAAATTATTAAAAAAATGAACATAATCTAAAAGAAGAGATATGAGAAGATACTTACACCCCATCCTTCTGTGGAGATGGCAGGTCAATAAGTGTTTTCCTCTTTTTCTTTTTTGTTTGTAGAAAATGCTATTTATTATCTAGTAAGGCTCTCTGCTGTGGAAAAATACTAACAGACACCTTGATGATGTAAGAAAAAAAGCTATCAATAAATACTTATTTAAAAAAAAAAAGAAATCCCATAGTGTAAAGACAAGAGTTAGAATGGAGAAGCATGTATTAAACCACTTGGAGAATGAGTAGGGGCCGATGAATTACTTCTTCTAGGATCTAAATCGAGTGATAGATTCAGATAGCATGAACCTTAAAAGATGAAATGTTACTCAATATTAGCATCAAAGGAGGAGTCTGGAAGAAGTCATAGAGAGCAAGGAGTATTCCAATTCCTCCAGCACCAGAGGTTCAGAAGTTCTGAGACAATATACAACCAAGTCAAGTCAATAAGAATTTATTAAGTCTCTACTATGTGCCAGGCAGGACAACCAAGGGGTGCAATTGAAAGCACAGGGTCTGCAGTCAAATCTGTAAGTTCAAACTTGTCCTTATAAGGACAAACTTATAAGCTGTGTGACCCTGGGCAAGTCACTTAACACTATTTGCCTCATCTGTAAAATAAACTGAAGAATGTCAAATCACTCCAGTATTTCTGCCAAGAAAACCCCCAAAAGAGGTCACAAGGAGTCAGACACAACTGAAAAGTGACTAAATAACAAATTCCACTATACTCTGCCCTCATAAAGCCTCCTCTGGAATAGTGTGTTCTGTTCTTGTCTTGACAATTTAAGAATAACATTGATCATCTAGACAGCATCCAGTGAAGCATAACTAGAGAACCCTGAGTTCATGTTCCATAAGGATCAGCTGGAGAACTAGAGAATGTTTAGCCTAAAGTTGAGAAGATTCAGCAGGGAACAT
Source organism: Potorous gilbertii (assembly GCA_028658325.1). Classification (NCBI taxonomy): domain Eukaryota; kingdom Metazoa; phylum Chordata; class Mammalia; order Diprotodontia; family Potoroidae; genus Potorous; species Potorous gilbertii. Next base: position 164,757,934 of record CM053770.1, read on the forward strand.
GATAGCTGCATCCAAGTATATGAAGGATTGTCATGGGGAAGAGATATCTGACTTGTTTGATTCTGCCCCAAGAGCAATAAATAGAAGTTGCAAAGAGGGAAATGTAGGTTTGATGAGGTAGCCAGATTCTTTTTAGTTTGTTCCTTGAAATCCTGGACTCAGGCTTCAAAGTGTCCCTCAGATCTTTTCTGCTGACTATCCTTGGTGAAGGCGCTGTTTCAGTCTTCCATTCTCTTCCCAAGCATTTCCATGGGGTTGTGGTCTTCCACCATTCCTCCCCTAGTGCTTCCTTGGTTGGGATGCTGCTGCAAACTTCTGTCTCCCCTGGAATTTCTTTGGTCAAAGGGCTGCTATAGGGTTCTGATCTCCTGGGGTTTCCCTTGTCAAGGTGCTTTGGTGGGCTTCTACCCTGCTATCCACTTCCCACTATCCTAACCCTTCTCCAACTAGATGCTGCTGCAGACTTCCACCCTTCCTGGTGTTTCCATAGTCAAGGTGCTAACACAAGACTTTTGGTCTGTTCATCTCAGCAATCCACTCTATGATCCTATGTATGTAGAGAGAGAAGAGAAAGAGATCCTAGAAAAGAGCCTAGGAGGACATCTATAGTTAGAGCTCATGATATAGATGATGGACCAGCAGAGGAGACTGAGAAAAGGAAGTCACATGGGGAAGAAATAAGATAAAATAGGGTCACAGTAACCCAGAGGAGAAAAAGTGTTCTAGAACTGAGGATGGTCAAAAGTATCACATGCTGTAGACAAATTTTGTAGGAAGAGGAATGAGAAAAAGGCCATCAGTTTTGGCACTAAGAGATAACTGGTACTATTGGAGAGGACAACTTAAGCTTCCAGACCAGGTCTGAACTTGTAGCGAAGGACTGAGAAGTGAGTGAGTAAGAAGAGAGGAAATGAAGATAATAAATTCAGATGACTTTTCCTAGGAATTTGCCTGAGAAAGGGAAGAGAAATAAAGGATGATATGAAAGGGGATGGAAAGATTGAGTGAAGAATTTTTTTTAAAAGATGAGGGAGCCTTGGGCATGTTCGTAGATGACAGGGAAGGAAATAGTATATAGATCCAGAATGAAGATTTGAGGGGAAAGGGAGATAGTTAGTCAATCTACAAGACAAGAAGGGAGGCTATAGGATCAAAAGTACTCCCTGGAAATGAGAAGGACTATCTCTTCATCAGAGCCTGGAAAAGAGAATGAGGGAGGTAGACAAGGGGCTTAGAGATGTAAATGTAGCACATCTAGCCTCTGGGGGTCCTTATCCCAACTCCCACGTGCACTGAAGTGTGTGGACCCTAGATAAAAGCTGTAGCTTACTCTCTGGGCAGTTGAGTCAGCCCTAGGAGGGAGGAAATCTTTTAATGCATTGTAGCTGAGGAACTGGTACCATCTGCTTCCTACAATGATTACAATTTGATTATCACTTAACCAACTAGACTGAATTAGTTTTTAAAAGGAGATGCTTTACTTACTACCAAATACTTAGTACAAAACACTCCCCTCCTTTCTCACTTCCCAAAAAGTTTGAGACATACTTTCTCACCACTACATACAGAGCCCAAGGAGGAGTGGGATATTTTTGCAAATGGGAATCCACTGACACTGGAAATACTTTCGCTGGATACCTCAAGATGTTCGCCTTAGCTATAGTTCAACCTTTGTGCTGAGAGCTCTCTGGAGACCTTCTTTGAATCTGTCAGTCATTGGCTTCTGATGGAGATTTTGCTTCCAGCTCCTGCTGGAAACACTGATAGGATGCCAATGAAAAAGTCCAAATCCTCTGGTCCTGCAAAGTCTATGAGGGTACTCCAGCTAAAAGAGGAGGGGGAACAGACTACCTCCTTCTCAGGGTTTTGACTAGAATTCTCTCTCCCCTCTGCTACCAGATACTTAATTTTCTTATTCCAATTAAATCAATGATTTTATACAAGCCATAGAGGACATGACCATGTCCTCCAGCCAATCCAAACGATTTTAAAGTTATGGACGTACCCAGCATTTATTAACATCTAGTGGATAGTCAAGATATGTTCTTATCCCTCAAATATATAAGGACTTAGCATCTTGTAAATCTAAATGTAGTAGGATAATTTGATGGACTTACTCCATTAACCCCCTACTGTTTCAGAGAGAATTGGAGAAGAGGGAGTTTAGGGGAAATTACAGCAGTATATGAGGGAAGATTATCAGTTAAAATGACAGAGTTGACCAGAATGTCATAGGAGCCTAGAGGAGAGAAAGAAATAATAAAAGTAACCTCTATTTCCAAAAAAACCTCTCCTTCAGAGACTATAGGAACTGTTATTTTCTCTTGATGAGCAAAAATAAAAAAATTTATTTTTTAAAAATACAGGAGTTACATTTTAAGTGTCATTTTACAAGGTTCTTCTCCCTCTGAGAGTGTTTTTATCTTTGAACTACAATATTAAACTGTTGACAAGGCAGTCAAGAGAAAAACTTCTTTCATGCATGAACTTTCTTTAATATTTTATGAAGAAAAGATTATAAAGAAAATTTTACAAAGAGTGCATCTGGAGAGAAATTCTGGATAGTGACGGTTTTTGTCCTTTGGTTTCTAAGAGGACCAGTGACATGGGATGATGTCTTGACTTGTGGGTGAAATAGATTCAAGTGAGTAAGAATTGTACAAAGCGGTAAGCCTTACTCTCTTCCAGAATCATAAAAGTCTATGGCAAGACATGTCAGGACAATTGGCCATGGTCCAGGATAACCTTGGTGTCTTTGATGTCTGACCAAGCTCGAAGCACTCCACAGCACCTGCTGTTTATTTAGTGAATAATATTTCATGAACTGTTGAGTGCTCTATGCTTATGTGATTAATTGAGAAATAGGCAAAATTTTTATTTATTAATAAGGAAACATAAAAATATACCCCTGGATTATCCTAGAGTTTAGGATGATAAGATTAAATATGGGAAACTGAAATGGAAAATACAAGTCAAATGTCAGGTATTCAAATGACAAACTGAGGAGTGACTTACAAGTGAAGTTTGTGACCCAAATAGTCTTGCTGTCTGTGAAGGTTTGTCCTTCAAACCCTCTTTTTTGGGGATGAGAATAGAGAATCCAAGAACTATGTCCTAGGATGTAGAAAGAATTGGGAGGTGTGAGTAAGCCACTGTCAGTGATCCTTCAAAGATCTTAGCCAGTAGAATATTTACTACAGAATTTCCTAACAATTGTCCTAATTTAAAAAAAAAAAAAACCAAAAACACAAAGGGACGCAAAAAAGAGTCTGTAACTTTAGACCATTGAGTTTGTCTTTGATTCCTGGAAAAAGCTTGTGGTATCACCTTGGGATTTAAACACATACAACCTTGAACATGTTTTTGAACTTGCTGGATAAGCAAACTCCTACACCATCTGAGTAATTCACTGACTTTACTCTCCAAAGAGGACCCTGCACAGGAATCATGTGGACTGCCCTCTTATTTCTCCAAAGTGAATACTGCATCAGGAAATTGGTGATGGTCCAAGACTTAAACTTTTGAACTCAGGAGCTCTTGAGGTTGGAGTTACCGACAAAACAACCCTCAAAGGTATCCATTTGCCCAGGAAATATCACTTTTCTGTTAGAAGGCTAGATTCTGGGGTCATTCTGCCTAGGGAATTCAAAATTCCATTGTGTGGGATAGCATTGACTGTTCAGAGGGTCCTCAAAGTAAAACCAGAAAATTTCCTTTATTCGGTTCTCTCGAGAAGCAGCGAAACGGTCAGTCCCTTCACCAGTAAAGCTAGAGGCTTTACAGAAACAGAATGGCAACTTATATAGACCCTAACACAGAAGTCCCCCTCCCACCACTGACCATTATTCTCATTGGCTGAGAAGCAAGGTCTAAAATTCTAGGCGTGAAATCTGACCTATCCCTTTTCGGAATCCGGTTCAAATTTCCCATTCCCGGGACTATTACAAAACCCACAAAAATACATATCATCATATGCAAATTAGACATTGAAACCGTATGCAAATGAAGCACTGAGGACTCATGTTGAGAACTTATGCAAATCAGGTGGACCAGAGTGAGGACTGCAGGCTGCTTTGCCTATGTAAATTAGGTATTGAGGAGTTAGTGAGCTATAGCCCATCATTGATCTTGATGCACTTTATAGCCTAATATGGAAATCACCTGACTGGAGGAGTTGAAACCTGGGCCTAAGGTCTTTTCTACTCTAGGGAGGAGTCTCTGTACCACTGAGAAGTCTTCATTAAATCTGTTCCCATTCACCGTTCCTACTTCTCACTCCCTACACAGAAGGTTGGGATTGTCTTCTCAGGCAGCAGGCAAGCACATATCTCTTGGAGCATTGCACTTCTCCTCTAAGTAGATACTACTGTTCCTGGTGGGGGTGATAAAGAATCTCTATGCTCCTTTTGCACTTTGAAACATGAAAGGAAAATGGTGAAAAGTAAGTTTTTAAGAGCTGAAGATACTAGAGAATGCAACCAGTTTGCTTTCATGAGTCCTTGGGGAATGATGGCTAACCCTCAAACCATCTGATCACTAAGAATTCTCCTGGTCCTATCAGTTTCCTTCCCAGTCTGGCAGTCTCATCAGTTGGGTTGTTAAACTCTTCAATTTGTCCAACACTAAAAATCATCAAGTTGTTTGAGGGAGTTCCTTAATTTGATCAGGCACTCCCCTCATTCACCCTCCTCACTCCTCACAAAAGAAAGGAAGGCTGTGAGATTTAACTTAAATAAATTAGTATCTACTTTGTTTAGTTTAGCTCTCAGTTTTATTGTTTCTCTAAAACTGGCTTCTTTTACACATTTACAATTGTAAGATTCCCAGGATTCATGCATTATTTTCTTCATCAAGTTATTAATCTCTTATGCGGGTTAATTATACGCTCTTGATTTGGCCTATAAAAGAATGATTGAAGAAGGCATTAAAGAGCATTAAAGAGTTCAAGTTGAGGAAAGTTTTAGATTCATTCTCCCAAAGGATAAGCTGTTGGTGATTGTGGAATAGTGAGACCTTCTGGGACCAGGAAAATGGAACAGAAAACAATGGAATAGACTAATGGAGATATTCCTGGACCTGGCCTCCTGGGCCCAGAGGAGGAATTTCCTGAACAATGTCAAGGAATCCCTGGGCCAAGTAAGTAGCTCTTGGGCAACTCAGAATCTAAGAAACATGAAAATCCACCCTTTTTTTTTTCTGGGAAGCATTTATGGTCATGATCCCCAACCAGGGAAATGTAAGACTAAGAAAGACAACTATAGACCACTATCGTTAATGAATATTGAAAATAAATGTTAAACAAAACACTGGCAAGTAAAATACTTTTTTAAAATGACTACGAAGAGAGCTGACCTTGAATCCAGAAAAAACTGGAAATGAGACCTGTCTCTAATATAGCCTGCCTGTGTGAAACTGGACAGATCACTTAAATCCTCAGTACTTCTGGAAACTCTCCAAGTTTTTCTGAGTTTCAGTGAAGATGCCAATGTGGATTGGGAAAGGGAATTTCCTCATCCTAGAATTTCTTATACCAATGAAATCAGAAGTCTAGTCTCTATACTTATTCATTATGATCAAGTAGAATGTAGACCATACCCTTTAATCTAGCAATACTACTACTAGGTTTGTGTCCCAAAAAGATCATTAAAAAGGGGAAAGGACCCATCTGTACAAAAATATTTAAAGCAATTCATTTTGTGGTGGCAAAGAATTGAAAATTGTGGGGATGACCATCAATTGGGGAATGAGTAAACAAGTTGTGGTATATGAATGTAATGGAATACTATTGTGCTGTAAGAAATGATGAACAAGAAGACTTCAGAGGGGCCTGGAAGTATTTATATGAACTGATACTGAGTGAAAGGAGTAGAACCAGGAGATCACTGTACACAGTAACAACCACAGTGAGTGAGGAATTTTTCTGGTAGACTTAGCCCTTCACAGCATTGCAAGGACTTAAAACATTCTCAAAGGACTTGAGGCAAAATGCCATCCACATCCGGAGAAAGAACTATGGAACTGGAAAACAGAAAGATGCCGAATGTTTTCACTTATGTTTTGTTTTGTTTTGTTTGGGTTTTTCTCATGATTTCTCCCATTCATCTTAATTCTTCCATGCAACGTGACTAATGTGAAAATGCATTTAATAAGTATGTTTGTGTAGAACCCACACAAGATTGCATGCCATCTCAGGGAAGTAGAAAGTGGAAGAAAATCTAAGATTTATGAACATGATTATAGAAAACTGAAAACAAATAAAATAATTTTTAAAAAGAGAAAGAAAAGATAAGCAGGTGGATTTCAGAAATACCAAAACTTACATGAACTGATACTATGTGAAGTGAGCAGAACCAGGAGAATGTTGTACACAGTAACAGCAACACTGTTCAATGACCAACTTTGACAGACTTAGCTCTTCTTGAGACTTTCCATGAGTCTTCCAATAGTCTCATGAAGGACAATGCTATCCACACCCAGAGAAAGAACTATGGAGTCTGATTGCAGATTGAAGCATACCATTTTCTCTCTCTCGCTTTTCTTTTGCTGTCTCTTTCCTGAGGTTTTTCCTTTTTGTTCTGATTCTTCTTTCACGTCCTGATTAATATGGAAATATGTGTTAAAAAAAAGCAGATTGTATGCCAGGAATACAAGGATAGTTTAATATGAAGGTAATACTTATTACAAGAATTGACATGGATGAAAAAAATAATCAACTATATGATTATATCAATAGATGCAGCAAAACATTCAATTATATATGGTATATGCACATACATATGTATGTGTGTATGTGTTTATAAGTATGTATTCATGTGTTTACTTATGTGTGTGTATCATATATGTAACTAACACTGAGAAGTTCCATATTCACCTTGATAGTTTGCATATGCCCTGTTGTTGAGTGCCATACTCTCTATAGTTACCAGAGATTTAACTTCCTTCTGCTCTCAGATCTACCTCTCTCCTAAGGGTGGCACCAATTTATTGTTAAGGAGTATATATGGGTTTTTTGATTTACTCAGTCAAAAATAGATCTGAATTTTTAGTCCACTACTAACTCCACCTTCTTTTGAACTGGGTCAAGTTCATCAAGGGTTAGTCACATGACTTTGGCAAAATGGTGCTAGCAAAAAAACATGCTGGAATATTGCATGTAGAAAATTTTTACTCCTGTTTGATCTGAATCCAGGAGTTCAAGGATATACATAGTTTACGTTTTGTATAGTTTCTCTTGGCAGTTCCCCCGAAGGCAAAAGAGAGTCACTACATAGTTTCCATGGGGTTTTTGGCATACTAGATGAAGAAACAGACACTTTGCAGTCAGGGTCTTAGAACTCAAGATCCAATGGCAACTGAAACTCAAGAAAGTTGATGCTTCCCCCAGTATCAATTACCTGGTCACTAGTCAGTGGAGATCACTGATTATTATATCAAATCTCAGAACCTCTGAACAGAGTGGGAAAACTCAGCAGCCATCCCAGGAAGGAAACAGTGCAAACATTGTCCTGACTTCTTTTTCTCTCCCTGACCTTTATCTCCACATAATCTCTGCTGTAGATGCCACCCTTCTTTTTGACTTCTAACCACACCATTTAACTTAAATTGTTCTCCTTAGTTGCCAATTCTAATGAACTTTTCTCCATTCTCATCCTCCTTATCTGTAGCAGCATTTAATACTGTTGATCATTTTATCTTCCTGGAGGATTCCCTTCTCTCTAGATTTTTGTGATGCTACTCTCTCCTCATTCTCCTCCTCTCTGTCCAACCTTTCCTCAGTCTCTTTTACTGCATCTTTATTCACATCATACCTTCTAATCATGGGTATCTCCCAAAGCCCTATCCTGCTCACTTGGTGATCTCATCAACTCTCTAGGGTTCAATCATCATCTTTGTGGAGATCTTTTTCAGAGGTATGTATCTAACCCTGGTTTATCCTAAAATAGTCACACATCACCTTTTGAATATCTCCCACTGGATATCCTGTTTAACATCTCAAACTCAATATGTTCAAAACTGAATTCAAGATCTAACCTCCCAGGCCTTCCTCTTCCAAACTTCCCTATTACTGTCAAGACTACTACCATCCTCTATGTCATCCAGGTTTGCAGCCTTAGTGTCATTCTCAACTCCTCATTCCCCCTTTCCCTATATAGTCAGTCACTGATAAATCATGCTGTTTCTATCTTCAGAGTATCTCACATGGTACATATGTGCCCCCTCCTCTCCACTCACACAGACACTATCCCAATTCTGACCTTTTTGCCTAGATTATTGTGATAAATATTTAAGTGTTCTCCTGCTTCAAGTCTCAGCCAACTCTAATTTATTCTCTACTTAACTACTAAGGTGATTTTTAAATTTTTTAAAATTTATTTGTTTTCAGTTTTCAACAATAACTTCCATAAGTCTTAGATTTTCTCCCCCTCCTCTCTCCCTCCCTGAGAGGGCATGCAGTCTTACATAGGTTCTATCCATATAGTCTTATTAAAGTAGAAATACATCTATCTGATTACCTAAATATTTTCACATTAGTCATGTTGCCTAAAAGAATTAAAATGAATGGGAGAAACCATGAGAAAAACCCAAACAAAACAAAATATAATACAAGAGAAAATATTCTGCTTCATTCTGCTTTCCAATTCCATAGTTCTTTCTCCAGATGTGGATGGCATTTTGCTTCGAGTCCTTTGGAAATGTTTTAGGTCCTTGCGTTGCTATGAAGGGCTAAGTCTACCAGAAAAATTCCTCCCACACGGGGGGAACTGTGTACAATGATCTCCTGGTTCTGCTCCTTTCACTCAGCATCAGTCCTTATAAGTCAAGGTGATTTTTTTAAAGCATAGGTCAGACTATGTAATTCCATTCCACCTCTGCCTTCAATGAGTTTCAATGGCTCTCTATTCCCTCCTGCATCAAATATAAACTCTCATGTTTAACATTTAAAGTTCTTCATTATCCTCTTCCTACCTTCTACTCCCCTCCACCCTTTAGGATCTAGCTTAAGTATCTAGTTATTTAAATGTTGACTCCATTAAAATGTAAGCTCCTTGAGGACAGGAACTGTTTTCTTCCCTTTTCTTGTATCTCCAGTTCTGACACATTGTAAGCACTTAATAAAGTGCTTATTCACTGATTCTTATTCTCTCAGTCGAAGGCCACACACATATATAGATATACATATATATCCTATACTTAAATGATATGTATGTATGTCTACACATATATAAGGTGTGGGGGGTGTAGTCCATGTTTGTCCACTTGGATTGTCTGAATACAGTTCAAGGGGAAGCATGAATAATTACCTCTGGAATCTTGCTCACTCTTTTCCAAGAAAGCCTTTGATTCCTGTTTAGAAGAGAATAGAAGTTGTCATGAAGCTGGCCATTTTGCTATCTTCAGAGAGGGGGTAATGGAAGTAGAAATGTGTCCAACTGACACACCTAAACACTTCTAGTTGAAGGGAATGATTTGTTTCTTAGGATCAAGATGCTTTCCTGGTCACTATCCTTTAAAGACTATATCTGAAGGTTTAATTAATTTCTTCCCAAAAAATGCCAGTAAGCTGGTTACACAAAAGACCATCACAAATAGTGAATAACAAGTAAATCCATTTATCCAAACAGCTAACAGAAATCTGAAAAGTTATACAGATTAGAATATGACAGACAATATGCAGTGAGCTCTCCCACTGGAAGTGAGAAATTGCAATCAAGAGAGAAGCCTTGATCTCATCCAAGAAGAAACTCCCCCCAATCTCTAGGGAGCAAGCTGAAAATCCAGAACATATTGAACAGGCTTTCTTTACACATCTTTCTTCCTAATTTTGTTTTCTCTTCCTGGAATGTCTTTTAAAAGAAAGTCTGCAACTGAATGTGTCCTCTCTCAAAGTGGAAGAGAAGAAAAATGTCTCTCTACTCCCAAACACTCATGCCAACTTTGACTTCCATACAGGAGCACAGTATTGAATCATCACTCTCTCCACCAATTAAGAGAATCTTATGCAAATACTCCAAGCTTGAACTTAGGTTATACACACATGTGTGTATAGGCATTTATATTCACATACATGTACACCTACCTATATGTATATTTACATTGTGTATACATATGCTTGTGCATGCATTTGTGTGTAGACAGAGAGAGAGAGAGAGAGACTGGCTACATAATCTCTAAAGTTATTTCCAGTTCGAAAAAATATACAATAGCCAAGTGAAAATAACAGACTACCAAATTCTTCTCAAACCAGTTCAAAGGAGAGTAGGTTTACTGAATCTCTTGAGTTGTAAGATGGTAGTTGATAAAATCTAGAGCTGAAAGAAACCTTAAAGTTGATCTCATCCAACACTCTCATTGTATTTTGGTAGTTTAGTGGGAGCTGCCTATCCTTGGACAGATTCCCAGCTCAAATCTGCATAGCTTGCCCAGTCTCCTAAATTCACACTCAAGGTTGCACAGGAGACAGGTTGAAATGTTTTAAATCCTGCTTTTAGCGGATAGGAGAGATGAAGAATGAGGAGGAAGATAATTTTTTCTTTTTTTGTCTGAAGCACTAACAACTTAATTTAAATTCCTTCCAACCCTGTTAGGTTGATCTTTCTCCTGTTCCTTGTATTTAATCATCTTTTTGGAATAGGATTGCTTGTTTTTGGGGTTTTTTTGCTTTTTCTTGCAGGTTTAGAAAACAGACTGGAATCATTTTCAAAAGACCTATATAAAGAGGAAAGCAAATAAGACATCTGATAATTTTGTACCCGCTTCTTCTAGAGAAGATTTATATATTTACTTATATTATTACATTTTATCTATATATTAGTATATTACATAACATAATCTGGACATTTTGATCAATGAACTTCTTATCAGAAAACTCAGTTTTAATTAGAAAGAATAAGATTATTTTATCATTAAATACAGTTTAGTAGTATCTCCTACTTTTCTCACTGATCATGTAGAAGGAGAGAAAGAGGATAGGAGCTTCTACAGAGTGGTTCTTGTGCTTTTAAGATAGTTTCATTTTTAAGTCTTAGTACTTAGTCATTTCACCTCTCTCAGACTCAGTTTCCTTATCTGTAGGTGAACAGAGGTGGTCCTTCCAGTTCTAGCTACCTATGATTCTAGGTTAAGGAGAAATGTCTTTCTCTCTTTAAGTTAAAGAAATGGTATTGATTTACTAGGATGCACAGGCAAGAAGTTAATGTTTTTAGTATTATGAAAGCTGTCTTGTGAACCTCTGCCAATGCATCTCCCTTCTAAATAATAGTTTCTGGTACTCCAGATCTAAATGCAATCTTTTACTTTCCTAGGTTGTATTCTTTATTGTTTGGAATTAGATATCTGTTGAGTGAATACATTCGGTCCAAGTGGCAACAATACATTAAATAACTGTTTAACAACTGTTATGACAAATAAATAACTGCTGGATTTAATTCTGGAAAATCCAGCTAATTAATACCCTGGCCCTAGGTCTAAATGAACCTCATTAGCTACTGAGTATAGAAAGAAGCAGTACAGTATTAAAATGATACATTCACTAGACAAAAACCTATCCAATACAAACATAACTCTCAGTCATGATGGATACAATATAGTAAAAGGTTAAAATTAAGTCTGATCTACCGAAAACTATTATTGAGGATTGAGATTCACTGATAAAGGTTCGTAAGAGAATTTTCATGACCCTCAATAACATTATATTAACTTCACACTTATGAATTCTATTACTTCCATCCTGCTTTAACTTAAATAGAAGAAACATTTTTCTTTGGGCTAGAATCATAGACTCCTAGACCTGGAAGGACCTTCTCAATTGCTCACCTAGAGAAAAGGAAGTTGGAGCCCAGAAGGTTGAAATAATTTTCCTAACTACTTGCTCTACATAGCAGGAATCAATAAAAAGGTTAAGAAAAAGAGACAGTATAGGGCAGGAATACTTATCAGGTACTATGCAATGATATATTCATTTCAAGAAATCCCAATATGTGGCACTCAGCCAAAGAGGTATCAGAGCTAGGTCAAGGTATTACATCATTTTTTTAAAAAATCTATTATATTACCCATAATGGACCAGAAGGTCAGATCTGAGAGCTTAAGCTATATAAAATATAAGAGGCCATATACTATAACAAAGTAAATTTATTTTCACTGAAAAAACATTGAATATATTAAAACATCAATGTTTTAATATTTGCATATATACAAAGACATGCCCCATTCCAAGAAAAATAGAAAGAAGAAAAGGGAAAGGAAGGGGAAAGGAGGGAAGGATTTAATTCATCTGGGCTGATTCCTAGGTACAGAGCCATCTTCCTCAGGTGCCCCAACTTCCTTGCTAGAATCCAGATACCTCATAATCCCTGTGCTTTTCCTGAAGTTACTATCTGAAGAAATGGTAGGATCTGCAAGGACAAAAATATAGAGAAGACAATTAGGAACCTTACCATTGCCACTATCACATTTTATGCCGTATCACACTTATTTATGTTCATGTCACACCATCCCTATTAGACCATTAACTCTTTGAGGTAAGTACTGTGTTGTTTTTCATCTTCTTTTCACCCGTGCCAACATAATACTTTTCAGACAGTGGACAATAAACATTTGTATAACTGAATTATTCTTTGTATCCCCAATAAATGTGGGGCACTAGGCTGTGGGCAACAGAAAAATCATTCAAGTCTAAGTCAACTAAGAGTGATAATAACCATTTCCATATGTTGACTCTTGATGAAATAAATTGATGACCTGGGTTTAGTATCCAACATAAAAATTACCACATCACAAAAACCACTTCCCTAATTACCAGATTCAATGGACCAAGAAAATGGAATTATTCCCTCAAGAGTTATTCCTGATTTAAACAATGAAGTAAGCTGCTAACACTCATTCATACATAGAGCAATTCAGTGTCCAAGCTAAACTGGTATTTTCAAAAAGAAAAAATTGTTGGAAAAAGTTAAAAGCAGCTAAGCATATAGGTTCAAATTTCCTTTTGAAAACTAAGATTTTCTTTATCTTTACCAAGCAGAAATTTTATAACTCTTTCTAACTATACCAAATTAAGAAAAATAACAATGTTGATCTAACCCCTTAATTTTCATCCATTCATTCATCCGTTTACTTTTTGAGCATCCCCTAGGTGCTAGGCACTTTGGGGGATACAAAGGTGAATAAGAATCAATCCCTGTCCCTAAAGAATGTATAATAAACTAATAATATAATATGAATTTATAATAAAAGGAAAGATACAGGATACAGGATAAAATCTACATGACTTTACAGGAGGGAGAGAGTTCTGGCTCAGGTGATCAAGGAAGCCTTTGTGAAGGAAATGGTGTTTGACTTGACATTCAGAGAAATAGGAGTTCAACAGGCATCTTTGGGATGATGCAAAGTATTCTTTGAGGAGGAAATGACTTGAGCAGATGGCCAAGGCTAAGTTTAGTGTAGTTTGTCTAGAGTATAGAATAGATATGTGGAAGAGATAAGAGATAAGGCTGAAAAGATAGGCTGGGACCATATTCAAGAGGACCTTAAAAGCCCTGTGAAAGTGTCTGGACTTTATATCACAGGAAATGTTGTACCATTTGAAATTTGATCAAAGGAATGACATGATGAAAGTAGCACTTAACGAAGATTAATCTAATAGTAATTGCTAGGATAGGAATGGGGAAAACTCAGAGGCAGAAAGACCAGTTAGGAAGCTATTGCAACAGCTGAGATATAATGTAAAAATCATTTTAATTAGGGATCAAATCCATGGGGATCGAAAAGACAAGACACATGAGACACTTTTGGAAGGAAAAGCTGACATCATTTGACATTCTATTAAAAGTAGTGGACAAGGCAAAGAGATCAGAATCAAGGACTGGCCCTTGTGGGGAAGATGAGTCCAGTTATAGACATGTTGATTTGGAGTTGAGAGAAGTGAATATTTTAATGAAAGAGAAAAACTTTAAGTTCAATTAAATTTTTTTTAACAGTTCTGATTCTATTTTCCACCCTATGTATTTTTCAATTCTGATTTTGAACACCAAAAAAGAGAGCACTTTCATACACATAGCAGAACACAAAAAGACTTCATATGAAATTCTGAATTTCTTAACTGATTTTTAAAAGTATATAATAGATTCCTTACATTACTTTAAAAACTATCCACCTTGTCCCCTTCTTTCATAACTTCCTTCTGTTCTCTGTGCATTTTTAAAATGTTATATAGAAGCCTTCTTTTTTAGGCCTTGCCATTGCTAATAGCTGCTTCTCCCCCACCTTCCACCCAAATTAATCAAAAGGGTCAGAGATCCTTGTAACAAATGAGCATAATGAAGAAAAATAAATGCAAATAGTTCACATGTCCATAAATAAATGTCCATCATGTACATCAATAGATGGGTAACATTCTTCACCAAAGGTCCTCTGGAGACATGTTTTGATCAGAGCTTTTTCAGAATCTTTCAAAGTTATTTTTCCTTACAATAGTATTATCCTGGTATAAATTGTCCTCTTGCTTCTTTTCTCTTCCCTCCGAAATCATCTCTTTTATCATTTCTTACAGCACTATTTGTATACTAGTCATTCATGTTGTTCAGAGTTGTACTCTTTACCAAGATCTTAGCTAAGACAGAGACTAGAGATAATAGGGATATCAGAGAGATGCACAGATGATTCAGACAGCAAGGGACCTTGGGACATTAAGAGAAAGGGCACAGGGACCTGCAGGGCTGGAGATATGAATTACTTTGACTACAAGGTTAATTTACATGTATACCTTTCTACTGATCTGCCCCATATACGTACCCATTCTTCCTACCAAAGCTGTGTATTTGTAAGACTTTATAGGAGGAATGTTTTCTTACTATTTTTTTTTACTTTCATCGTTATTATTCTTTATTGGAGGAACGTTTTGTTGTTTGCTCATACTCTGCCATTGAAGGAAGTGTCTTTGTTTTGAGCTAATTGTGTGAAATGGATTATTTGGAGATAAAATCCTCAGTAGAGCCTCACACACTATAGATTTAGGATTGCAGACCTACAGAGTACTGTAAACCTGTAGCTGTCATCACTTAGGAACCCAACCTTCAAGGATGAATTAGGATAGAGGAGTTGCCCACAGGTAAACTTTTTAAAGTATAGAGGAGGACAAGGACTTGATCTTATTCCAATGAATAGTGCTGCTCACACAGTACTTTACTTAACAATTGTTTGTTGAGTTGAATTGAATGTCTTCTTGCTTGACATTTGGTGATTCTTTTTAATCCGTGGTGTCATACTCAAAAAGAAAAGAGAGTCATTAATCTATACATGAAGATCCCTGTGGCTGTATGACTTGGTTTTAAAATGTAATGTGAGCCATGTTTTATTGTATTTTTATTTATTTTGTTAAATATTTCCCAATTTCATTTTAATGTGGTAGGTGCTGTACTAGGGAGCATTGAGGGTCACATGTGGTCACATGTGGGTCACAAGTTGACCTTGTGCTTACTGCCTCTGTGACGATTAAAAAGCATGCATTACCTCTTGTAACTTCAATCATTCTCCCTCCTCTTTCTAGATCTCTCTCTCTCGCTGTTTCTCTACCTCTGTCTCTCTTTTCCCTTCCTTCCTTCCCTATTGCTTCAGACATACTCAGGTTTCCTCCATCTTTAAAAAGTTTTCATTGGATTCTTCCATACCCTCATTCTATATATCTTTCCTCCCTTTCACAGACAAACCTCTTGAAAAAACTACGTACCTTTGCTGCCTCTGCCCACTTTCCTTTCGTTTAGACTTCCAACCGTTCCAATCTAGCTTCTGACCTCATTCAAATGAAATTGTTCTCTCTAAAGTTAACAATTATTTCTCAAATCTAATAGTCATTTCTTAGCCCTCATTCTTTTGGACCTGCCTGATACATTTGTCACTATTGGCAACCCTCTCCTTCTAAATACTTCCACCTCTTTGGACTTTTGTGACACGTTTTTCCTAGTTTTCCTCCTCCATTGCAAAGAACCCTTTTCATTTCTGCTTGCAAATTTCAGCAGTTGCATGTACCATCAATGTAATGCATTTTAATGGTCTTTCAATTTCTAATGGCACCACTGACTTTAAAATAAGAAATCTTTATCTGAGCTAGTGTTTCAAATCTGAGAGTGAATGGAACCTTAGCGGTTAAATATCTCAGTAGCTATACAATCTCATGAAGAGATTTCCATCAAAATCATGTAGCTGTATTTCAGTCTCCAAGAGGGGCCTGAGATTTCACTTTGTAAAGAAAACATATTTGCACTAAAGTTAAGACAGGTACTAAAGCCCCCATATTAGTCAGTTTATCAAATATTGTAGTATTTCAATAAATCTCTTTGAATCCTCACAAAATTCTTAATTCTTCTCATCTTATCACTTGGGAACTACTCCAGTAATCCACAGGGACAAGATCAGGCTCAGGAATTATGCCATTTTTGTCATGGTGAAAGCATATGTGTTGATGAGATTTTGGAAGAACAAATATATAGCCTTTAAAGAGTCACTTGTGTTTTTAAGCAAAAATAGGTCCTTTGAGTAAAATGACTGACTGCTTTTTTTCTTAGAAAAGATATACTACTGAAGAAGTATAGTTACCTTTCTCTATATGTTAAATTTCATCAGAAAGACTGAAATCAGTAAAGTAATGACAAGGCCCAGGCATCCCATTTGCTAAGCATGTACCTCAAGGAAGTCAACAGAAAGAAAGGTTCCAAAGATAATACAATATTACAACAATACTTTTTGTTTCAGCAAAAACCCTAAAAACAAAGTGAATACTCATCGATGAAGACATGACTGAATAAATTGCAATATTAATATGTTAGAATATTATGCTGTAGGAAATGATGAATTGTAAGGAATTCAGAGAAACATGAGAAGATAATATGAACTGATGTAGAAGAAATAAAGAGAATCAGGAAGACTGTAGATATAATAATCCCAGTAAGATAAATAAAAAGAACACTTTTTTATTTATAAAATAGAGAGAAGGATATAAATTTTGTGTACAGGACTCTGTCAGACATTTATTTTTTTCATGTTTTTTTCTTTGGGTTTGTATCTTCTTTTATAGCATGACTAATATAGAAATATGTGTTGCATGATTACACATGTATAATCTATATCAAGTTGTTTATCATCACATGAATGGGAAAGGTGAGGGAAGGGAGAAAATTCAGAACTCAAAATTAAAAATAATGAATTGTAAATAATTTACATATAATTAGAGAAAACCAAAATATTATTTTAAAATAAAAGGGAAAGTTGATTGAACAGAGCATCCAAAAATATTAATTTTTAAATGAAATTTAAAAATATCTTCAGACAACTGGATTCCCAGAAATATTACATATTGCTCCCCTCTCCACAGCCACCATCTTTTAGTCTGTGAGCTTTTATCCCTACCTTTCCATGGTTGGGGCCAGAAACTTGGAGTCTAGGGATTCTTCTTTCAGGTCACATGGGTGAGAACACATGCAGCTGCATGTACCTCTGCACCAAGACAGACATTAGTGACTCTAATGGGGCAAACGTGTTGGGGCCCAAGACTATTTTTAACTCTGCTGATCTTTCTCCTCCTAAAAGGTTACAACAGAGCCCAACTACATGACTCTTCTTTGTAGGCGAGGATTTAGGATTTTCTTGGATCCACAACAGTATGGTACGATCAAGTCATTTCTAATCACTTATAATAATAAAACAGCATATCCAAAGATTAGGGACAAAGCTAAAGCAATGTTCAGAGGATAATTTATGTCTCCGAAAACAGTTGCTCCTTACTCACAAAGGGACTTCTAGCCGGAAGGATGGACTTTAGGATTATGGAAGGCAGAAATAATATGGAATGGAGAAATCTTGGGGAACTTTAGAAATGTTTAGAGATGAGGGGCCCCAGGTTTGCGAATATGTGCTAACACCAAAGACAGCCAACTGCAAGTAAAAGGTACTTTTACGTCAAATTCAATATAATAATGGGCAGTTGGAACCTTATCTGGTTCACTGACCTACTTGAGGAGTGATCTGTCTAGACTGAATTTCGCTGTTTCCCTAATTATTTTTGATAGGACTTGTCAAATTTATCCCCTCTCCACTCTCTTCCTTTCCTGCTTCATAACTGCATGGAAAACTGGCATCTCTTACCCTCCTGAATTGCCTGTTTACTTTAAACTATGTCTATTTACCATATATACTTTTCAATGGTTTTGTGTCTAGAAAAAAGATAAGCTTATTTTCATTGCATTCTGATCCACTATATGCTATTGTGCGGACCACACCATGGGAAAGGACAGAAAGAGAACCTGTGAACCAATAGCTCTAGACTTTGTTGTGCTTCTTTCCTGAAGTTCTCTTCTTTGGAGACACAAAGGAGAGTTTCATTAACAAAATAGGAAAAGAGAGGAGTGATGAACAAAGCATGTAATGAAAAAGACTAGTGACTCCAAAACAAATGAAAAGGAAAAAATCTTGAAAAAAGAAGAAAAAATAGAAAAACTTAACAAAAATACAATGGAACACAAAATGTAGAGCTGTATTTTTTTGTTTTGTTTTAAAGACTAATGAGATAGACCTTCTGGTTATTATTAAATTGACTCCATAGAAGGGAGTCTAAGTATTAAAAACCCTGGGAATATACCTCTTCCTGTGGGAGAAGAGAAGAAGGAATCTGTGAGGGATATGAACTGAAAAGTGAAAGTCTTTTCTAATGAGGCACTTTACAAGGGAGAACAGGGGTGAGAATTTGAGAGAGGAAAAAAAGAGAGAGAGAATGAGAAAGAGGAAAGGAGAAAAAGAAAGACAGAAAGAGGACAAAGACAGAGAGGAGACAGAGACAAGCATGGAGGAGAGAGGATGCTTTCCTAGAGGTCCTTGTAATGAATAGCTTGAAGTTTTCCTTTCTCCGGATTGTAGTTCAGTATATTAAGAGAATACAACAGAAAGTGACTGTATTTTGGCTTCTCTGAGAAATTGCTAAGAACTGAATCAACAATCATTGTCACTGTTTCTTCTTGTGCTCTACCTTCACCCAGATGGAACAGATCTTTTCTGCTAACCTTCTAAATTGTCTTTGGCTAGAAAGTTATTTCATCCCATCTTTTTTGTGGGTTCTGCCATTCCAGAAATTCTCTTATGGCATTTTTTAAAGGTGTTTGGAGGGGTTTTGGGGAGAGCTCAGTTGTGTCACTGACTTTTCTCTGCCATCTTCCAGTAACTATTTTCTTTTTTTCCTTTCTTTAGTATTTGATTTTTTTCCCAGTTACAAGTAAAAAAAATTTTAACATTCATTTTTAAAACTTGGAGTTCCAAATTTTCTCCTTTCCTTCCTCCTCAACCACCTACCCTCTTTGAGAAGGTAATTTGATACAGGTTACACTTGTATAGTCACAGCAACTATTTTCAGGGACAAACAGTGAGAACACTTGGAGGAGTCCCACCCTTGCATCTCTAACTAAGGCAGAGCCTGGGGCTGGGGAGGAGAATTAGGTTTCATATGGATAAAACCAAAACCCATTTCCTGAGAGATAAATGGTTAAAGGATTTGCATAGGCAGTTTTTAAAGGAAGAAATCCAAACTATCAACAATCACATGAAAAAATGTTCTAAATCACTAATAATTAGACAAATGAAAATTAAAGCAACTTTGTGGCTCTGCATCAATAAAAAAAGAGGAAAACAACAAATGTTGGCTGGGCTGTTGATGAAACTATGAACTCATCCAGCTTTTCTGGATAGTAAGCCTGGAAACTTACTAAATTGTGTATACCCTTTGATCTAGCTATACCACTACTATACCACAAAGAAATCAAAAAAGAAAGAAAATATACACACACACACATGTATAGCTCAATATACATATATTTATGTGCATCATAGTAGCCAAAATTAGAAACAAATGTGAATGGCTAAATAAATTGTGATATATCAATATAATACGGTATCATTGTGCTATGAGAAAAGATTAAATGAACAATTTCAGTGGACACTGGGAATTTTTTTATTAACTAATAATGTAGAGTGAGAAGAACAATGTAACACTGATAAAAAACATAGAGAAAAAGAATTCTGAGACTACAGGACTCTGATCAATAAGCCACAAGTCTAAAGGGATGAAGGAGACATATCATTCCGCTTCTGAAAGTGAGGTGATAAATTCAAAATATAGAGATATACATTTTCAGACATGGTTGATATGGGAATTTGTTTTACCAGACTCTGTAGACACATACTGAAAGACTTTTGTTGTTCTTGTTTTTCAATTAAGCATAGAGGAAAAGATAAATTTAAAATACTTTTTATTTGAAAAAGAAAAAGTTCAACTAAAAACAAAAAGCAACAGAAAAGTAAAATAATAAAAAGTTGGGAAGAGAAGAAAGGTTTAGGAGGAAGATGAGTTTTGTTTTTGACATATTGAATGTGAGGCACATACTGAAATGTGGACTTGAATATTTAGATTAGAGGGCACAGACATATAGATGATAATTAAAGTCATGGGAGTGGCTGTATAAAGATGACAATTAAAGCAATGGGAGGGCATAAGAAGAGGACCAAGGAGATAGTCTTAGGAAATGCCAAAGAATACCAAAAAGAGACAACATCACATTGTGCAGAAAACTCCTTTCCATTAGCCAAGGCTAGTTCTCTCTTCAGTCCATAACCAGCTCTCTTCTCTGCTGCCATACTTGCAGCAGTTTACTTCCAGGAATAGTTGGCTTTTGCAGTTTGGTGACCTTAAAGTGAGATGTACAACAATGCAGGGAGAAGCTAGATTGCGAGGAATTGAGGAGTAAATGGGTGAAGAAGTGGAGGGAGCAGATATAGTTACATAGATTGACTTTGGAAATGTGGGATATAAATCCTTAAAGATAAGATATGAGAAATACATATTGTTGTGGTTTTCATGAAAAATGAACAGTTTCATTTACAAATTAATAGAAATAGGACAAACATCTGAGCACATGAAAAAACTATAATACTTGCCCATGTCCCCCTCTCTCAGTAGGTAACCTTCCCCTAATGATCTATACAATTCCTGTGACCTAGAGCACTTCCCAAACTCTAGTTAAGAGCAGCTGATTTCCCTGCCCTGAAATTCCCTTCCCTTATTTCTCCATGTCATTGCTTAGGCTGTATATGGACCCCCAGATAGCACTGTCAAGCAAGGTAGTCTGGGCCAATCATTCCCTGAGCCAGAGGACCTGTCTGTAGGTGTTCAAGAAATTTTTCACGTGGGTGGAGCTTTCCTGGCAAATCATTAGCCTTTCATTTGCCTTCTTTTTTTCAAAACTAACATACTTTGCTTTCTCAGAAGGAAAGAGAAAAATGTCTCCTTTGCTCACCTAAATTTCTCCTGTGCCCTGTGGTTTTTAACAGTCTTACATTTAAAAAGAAAAAAAATTAGCCTTTCTGTCCTTCATGTTGCCCATCTATAAAATGAAGGGGTTGAACCTGACGACCTCTGAATTTCCTTCTATCTCTTCATTTATTATCCTATAATTACATAGTCTATATAATCTGCCCTTATGCCTGAGCTGTTTGATGCTATGGGATGATTACAGACATCATTAGAACTCTGGCTTCTATGGGTTGTCTCTATAGTTAAAGTTCTAGACAGGGAAGATGATGCCTCTGTGTTTAGCTCTCTCCCATTGATTGAACAGACCTAAACAAGGCTATCTGCTTCTCTGAAAATATAATTTTCTGTTCCAGTGTCTAGTTCAGACCATCTTTGTACAGCCAGTGGGCAGTCTCTTTTGCCTGGAGTCCTCTGAGGTAACTGTCCATCACTAGTCTCCACCTACTCTTCCAAAAGGCCAACTATGGCTGAAAAGTCCATGTAGTTAATTGCCTTTACAAGATTCCCACTAATCTCCAAGGCTGATCTATAATAAATAGGCCAGTTGTCCAGTCTCTCCTCGACTAGGTATGGAGTAGCTTTCCTTCAGTCTGCTAACCTGTTCATTCCTTCCACACCAAGGTTTCTCAGCAGAACTACCTCCTACTTGAAGATCTTGACAGCTGTCTTGGGCATCACACCATCATTCTTTGTCAGAGTTCTTCTGAGCTGAAGTTCCAGCTAGTAGTAGACAGCTTTTTTCAGCCTTTCTCCCAGGCAAGAGAGTAGTTTGTGTCAAAGTTTCTGCCTTGGTCAGCATAAATCCTGGCAGGAAATGTATGCACTGAGAAATACTTTTCACACAACACTTTAACAACTGTGAATACTTTCTGGCATTCATTTAAGAATATATTAGCATACCTGATGAATTATCAATCACTACTCCAAAAGAATAAGTTGGATGAAAATCAAGCAAAGAAAACCAAGGAGTAGTCTGATAGTCATGAGGAAAACCAGGAGACAGTGGTGTTCCAAAAACCTGGAGAGAAGACAGTATGAAAGAGGATAGGATAATCAACAATGTCAAAGGTCATGAAGAATAAGAACTGAGAAAAGGCTATTGGATTTGGCAATCATTTGTAACAGTTTTGGTGGAATGATAAGATTAGATGCAAGATTATAAGGGATTAAGAGAGTGAGAGGAGAGAAACTGAGACACTACTGCAGATGGCCTTTTCAAATCTAGCTGCAAAGACAGAAAGGAGCAGCTAGGTGGTACAGTGGATAGAGCACCAGTGCAGGAGTCAGGAGGACCTGAGTTCAAATCTCACCTCAGACACTTGACACTCAGTAGCTGTGTGATCTTGGGCAAGTCACTTAACCCCAATTGCCTCATCCTGGGTCATCTCCAGTCATCCTGATGAATATCTGGTCACTGGATTCAGATGACTATGGAGGAGAAGTGAGGCTGGTGACCTGCACAGCTCTCCCTCACTCAAAACAGAGTCAAGTGCAAGTCATGTCATCATTTCTCTGATGGCATGGTCTTCTTTGGCAACGAAAGATGAACACACAAAGGCAGAAGAAACATAGGATGATAATTAGCAGGGATATAAGAAAGTGAGGGATTTCTTTTCAAGGTGAGGAAGACTTAGGCATGTTTACGGGCAATAGGGAACGAGACAGTAGACAAGGAGAGATTAAAAACAAGTGATAGACACATTATGGGATGACTAAACTCAGATACACTTGGCTCTTCTCAGCAATGCAAGGTTCTAAGACAATTCCAAAAGACTCATGATGGAAAATACTATCCACATTCAGAGAAAGAATTTCAGAGGTTGAATGCGACGGAAGCAGACTATTTGCTCTCTCTTTTTTGTTTGTTTGTTTCTTCTTCCTGGTAGTTCATTCTGTTAGTTCTAATTCTTCTTTGCAACATGACTAATGTGAAAATGTTTAATGTAGCTGTATATGTAGAGCCTATATCAGATTGTATGCCATATTAGGGAGGGGGAAGAGAGAGGAGAGGAAGGAGAAGAAAATTTGGAACTCAAAAACTTGTGGAACTAAATTTGTAAACTAAAAATAAATAAGTTTAAAAAAGGAAAAAAAAGAAAAAAAAACAAGTGATAGAGTGGGAGTGACAGAGAGAGCAATTTCTTACAGGAGATAGGGCAGAATTTATGTTACACAACCTCAGTGGGGCCCTCACTGCTTC
This sequence comes from Potorous gilbertii, assembly GCA_028658325.1. Classification (NCBI taxonomy): domain Eukaryota; kingdom Metazoa; phylum Chordata; class Mammalia; order Diprotodontia; family Potoroidae; genus Potorous; species Potorous gilbertii. Next base: position 164,781,483 of record CM053770.1, read on the forward strand.
TATTGAAATCTTACTAGACCTCCCTTTATCAACTCACTATCTCTCTATCTGGAGCAGTTCTTACAAACTTTCCATCCCTCCTCAAATTTCCAGTGGTTCCCCATCCTCTGGCCTTCTCATCTGACAACCTTACTTCATATTTTACTGAAAAAAACTGAAGTTATTTGCAGCAAACTCCCTCATCTCTTATCACTTAGATACCCTCTGCCATTATCTCCTTTTTCACTCTTGCCTCCCATGATGAGGTGACCTTATTCCTTACCAAGAATAGCCCCAAGAGATATACTAGTTATGAGATCTAGCATCTCCCCATTTTCTAAAATTGCAAAGCACAAGTAATGGGGAAATGTGGCTCTCACCTAAAAACCAGAAAATATGATGTGAAGTTGTATAGTAGTACTAGCAGTATCATATGTTGACTCCACTTAGGGCTGTTCTCAGTATTCTTAACATATGTTTGATAAACAGTTGAAATGCTCATAATATAGGTCTCCTTGAAGATAGTAAGATGTGATTTGGGACTTCTTACCTGCCAAAGCTATCATAAATTTGTAGTGGACCCAGTCAGAATAGTTGTGTGATTTTCTCCATCATCATTCAGCAGCACATGGGTTAGGAACAAAGGTGGTGAATGGTGGGAATGATCTAAGGCTAAGGCATAAGCATAATTGGTGACATAAGGGGGCTAGGGATCAAAAGGAGGAGAATATATTGGTTCACCAAGGGGTCAAGATGGGGAAAAGAGGAGACAGTGGTTAGTGCTGGGAAAATGACTTGGGAAAGAATTGAGGGGTCAAGGATTGGCCATCTTGGTGAGGACAGAAAGTTGTCAGGGAAGGCAATGAGAGAGATAAAAAGTTAATAGATTGTTTGGATTAGGGGATTTCAGAATTCCTGAACACTGAGTTGGTATATTTGTGGGTAATGGAAAGATCAAAGATATGATCATCTTTGTGTGTGACTGAGGTGGAGCGGAGGAAAATCTCATGGGACATGAATAGGTTGAGAAGCTGAGTTGTTAAGATGTTTGAGAGAGACATGTTGAAGCCTCCTAGTATGAGGGCAGCAGTTGGGGAGGACAGAAAACTTGTGAATCATGTATCAAATTCATTGAAGAAGGAAAGGAAGTGACCTGGGGATCTGTAGACAACAGCTACCACCACACAAAGGAAGAGAAATGACTGACAACTGATAGAGATAGGGAGAAAAGGTGGAAGAGGCAATGGGGAGCAAGGAGTAGTTCAACAGCCCAGCCTTGACCCTTGAGCTAAGGAGAATGACTAAAGGTATAGTTAGTACTGGAAAAAGTGGACAGAGAGGCTATCATCTGAGAGAGCCAAGTTTCAGTCGTAGAAGTAGATGGAAAAAGGGGCAGAGGGAAAGATTTGGGATAAAGGGAAACTTCTTGTCTACGAAACTGGCATGGTACAGGGTCACAGTGGAAGGGCTGGGGGGTGTTTGGTTGAAATTTTGGGGTGGGAGGGTTGAGAGGAGTGAGAATAAGGAATCAAGCGGTGGAGGATGGGCAATAAGGTTTCCATGATGATCTAAAGGAGTTCAGAATCCGTGCTGTCATTGAGTGAAGGGTGTCATTACACGTGCAGTATGAAATGGAAGCACATGGTCAAAGAGTCAAATGGGAGGCTTTGCTCTACTACTACTCTTTCCTCCAAAGAGTGGAGATTAGGCAGGAAAAGGGGACAGCAGGGAATGGAAGTAACAATTGCACAGGAAGAGAAAGAAGTCCTATTCTCCAACAGCTTTCTTCTACTTCTTACCTTAAGGGGCAGGTGCAGAAGGAGATGTGATGTGAGATCTGAAGTCAAGTTAGGTTATTCCTCTTTACAGCAGATTCTCCAGATTCCAGTTGGAAGACTGAGTTGGCGGCAGGAAGTGGACGATGTCTTGTGCTAGCACCGGTGGAAGTGACTGTTTTGGGGTAGATGGAAAAGGTCAGGCCCTTTGCTGCCTTCCCTCTGGGGACAAGTTGGACTCAGCAGGAGATCGAGGGCACAAGGCATGGCATTGTCACCTGAGGAGGCTGGTGAATGGGGCAAGAGCAGGAAAAGGGAGATTCCCAGCACAAGGGGAAGTCCCTTGGTACAGGATAGTGTAGAGACATTGGATTCCAGCCTGTAGTTTGCAGTGTTCTGGTAGTATTTTGAATTGATTAGAGTTGAATCCAGTCTGTAATGACAACCTTTGGGTAGTGGGTCTGGATATACCAGAACTTCAGCATTTACCTCCCTGCTGAAACCATTTCTTTAGGAAGCTAAAACTCTCTAATATAGCCCATTTATAGAAGTCTTTATATTTTAGTTCATCAAGTCCCAGTCTTATTTTATAAGCATAGTATGCATGTTCTGGCTCACTCTAAAAGCCAGTCCTGCTACACCTATAATAATACCATGAGAGGTTTGTGGTTTTTCTTCTCTGTTGCCATCAGTTTGAGCCCCAACCAGCTGTTACTTCCCATTGTTAGGGGCCTGGGACTCCTACCAGTTCCATTTAACCCCTGGATACTGAGTAGCTTTTACAAAGGTATATTTACTTCAAAGATATAGCAAAAAAAAAAATACAGGTATTTTCCCTCATTATCTCAGGGATATTCTCTCCCCTATATCACCTCAGTCTCTGGAGGGAGTAGGCTCAAAGCTTAGCTCAGTTCCTACATACTACAGACCCCACCAAGTTCACCTCCAAAGGTAGCATCTCTGCTAGTTGAGTCCCTGTCTCACCACTGCTGGGTTGGGGTTCCACAGGTCACTCCTCAAGGTGACTTTTTACTCCCTTGCACAAGGATGCTGCACTGGCTCTAGAACTCAGACTCTGGAATGCTTGGGATGTCAGGGCATCCTCTTAACGCTTCAAACTCACAAAGTCATAGATTCCAAAACTCTTCAAGTGAAAGGGAAAAAAAATAATCACAAGAGGCCATGGACAAAGTCTGTTTCATAAAGTCATATGGCTTTAGAGGTGAGGAGGCCCCATGACAGCTTACTGCACTGGATAGAGTGAAGGAGTCCCCGTATGAGGGAAATAAAATGTGACTCAAGCTGACAGGCCTTGGCAGCCAATCAAAGACACTCTTCTTCAATACATGGTTACACGACAGGAGCCAGTAGGGAATGTCTACACAAGCTCCGCAATCTCTCCAAGTCACTTTCCCTAAATATCATTATGATATAGGTTATATGTGCATTTAGGAAAAACATATTTCCATATGAGACATATTGTAAAAGAAGATGCAGACCTAAAGGAAAAAAAACAACACAAAAAAGTGAAAATAGTATGCTTCGCTCTACATTCAGATTCTATCAGTTTTTCCTCTGGAGGTGGACAGTATCGCTTCAGTTAAGCCTTTTCAGGTATTTCTGAAATCAGCCTGCTGATGATGTCTTATTGCACAATAGTATTCTTTACAATCATATACCACAACTTGTTCAGTCATACTCCATTTGATGGGCATTGCCTCAGTTTCCAATTCTTTGCAACCATAAAAGAGCTGCCATGAGTATTTTCATACAAATAGGTCCTTTCCCCTCTTTAAAAATCTCTTTGGGAAATAGTTAGAAGTATTGCTGGATCAAAGCATATGTGTGCAGTTTTATAGCCCTTTGAGCATAGCTTCAAACTGCTCACCAGAATGTTTGGATCAGTTCACAACTCTACCAGCAATGCATTAGTGTCCCATAACCCCTCCAACATTAATCATTTTCCTTTTCTATCAAATTAGTTAATCTGATAGGTGTGAGATGGTATGTAAGCACTGTTTAAATTGCATTCAATAGTAATTTATAACCTTTTTTCATATGATTATAGAAAGCTTGGTTTCATCTGAAAACTTGTAAACTGCTTGTTTATTTGACCATTTCTCAATTGGGAAATGATTTGCACTCTTATAAATTTGATTCAGTTCTCTGAATATTTGAGAAAAAAGATCTTTATCAGAGGTGCTTGCTGTAAAAATTGTTTCCCAGATTTCTGCTTTCCTTCTAAGTTTGGTTACATCAGTTTTGTTTGTGCAAAAACCTTTTAATTCAATATAATCAAAATTATCCATTTTATATCTAGTAATGCTCTCTATCTCTTGTTTGGTCATAGATTCTTTGCTTTTCCATAAATCTGACAGGTAAATTATTCCTTGCTGTCTTAATTTGCTTATTAAATCATGTACCCATTTTGACCTTATCTTGCAGTACATATATATATATATATTCAAACCTTTTCCTAATGTTGGTTCTGTAAGCCTCAGACACCCCAGAACCAAAGTTGCCTTCTCAGAAGTAAATCTAGCCTACACATCACCCTCTTCTTAGCAGCTGTAACAGAAACTGGCTCTGTTTTAGTTGTCTCTTGATGATAGCATCCCCTTATAATTCCTTTGTCTCTTCCAAGGAGAAGAGTTGTTCCTATAGTTCTACCTCTCACCAGATTTTCTGTTATTTCTTACCAGTGAATCGGCATCTGAGGTGTGGTTCCCTTGCTTTTATAACCCATATGCAAAGCATGTTCCAGAGCCCTTTGAGAATAAGTCTTCCTGAGGCAGGACTGCTAGATGTCCCAGTGGATAGAGTACCGGGCACAGGAGTCAGAAAGACCTGAGTTCAAATGTGAACTCAGATATCTACTAGCTTTGCAACCCTAGATAAGTCGCTTAACCCTGTTTACCTCAGTTTCCTCATCTTAAAAAATGAAAAGGAAATGGCAAACCATTCCAATATTTTTGCCAAGAAAACCCCAATAAGCCTCACAAAGAGTCAAATATGACTGAGCAACTTCCTAAGGTTAAGTTTTCCTAGCAAACTTTGATCTTGTTTCTATCAGCTTGTTGCAATGTGGTAGAGGCTGCCAAAGATTAATGCTCACTAGATGCCACTTTATTTCTGGTAACTGCAAACTAGCTCCAATCTAGGTCTCATTCATTCCTTCAAGCTTTTCTTTCCTGGATTAGTGCACCACAGTGTTGCTGCATTGTTCCACCAACGCTAAATTGTATCTCTTGCAAACAGGCTTGTTGTATGATTTCAGACTGGGTACTCTCCAGGCTCTGCACAAGTCCAAAGACTCTAAGGTTGGGGTCGGGCAAAATACTGCCCCCTCTCCCCCAGCCAAATCTAGCTGCCCCCAGGTTTTGTATAACTTGGGGGCTAAGAATGGTTTTTATACTTTAAAATAAAGTTGCATTGTATTCAACAGTGTAAAAGGGGCTATGCAAAAAGAGGCAGAGCCCCGGATGTGACTCTCCGCAGTGGTTGGTACAGGACTCCTGGAGCATCCTACTTAACCAGTTTTTCTAACTCAGACACACACCAGTTTTGTGGAGATTCTGTAACCTGGTTAACCCAAACTTCTCTATTTTGTTCCCTAGGGAAACATGTTTCTTTTTCATAGAAGGTTCCTAATATAGACCCAAGATACATTTCTGCAATAAGACCTTTAAAAGGGGTTTCTTTCTGTCATATGAAATCTCCTCCATGGGAGGCATTTCCTCTTGCGGCCACAAATTGATGTGTCTTCAGTTCACTCCACAAGAGAGGTTTCTTTTCCTGCAGCAGGAACCCTAGCTTCAGTCCAATCCTAAGGTGAGTTTTCTTTCTGGCTTGAGTACTCCTCTCATACGGTACTGTCAAGTCTTCTTTAAACATCATGTCCGGGGGCGGAGCCAAGATGGCAGAGTAGAAAGACTCACATTTGCTAGCTCCGAACCCACAGCCCATAGATTTCCTCTAAAAAGAACTCCTGACAAATTCTGGAACAGTGGAAGCCGCGCAGAAACACAGTGAAGGAGATTTCCGTTGCAGAGAGCCCTGAAAAACCGACCGCAAAGGTACCCAGGACAGGAGCAGAGCCCTGCCCTGCCCTGCCCCAGCCACGCGGCACTGAGAGGAGCGAGCAGACCCAAGCAGGCTTCAGGGACCCGAATCTCTGGCGGCCACGAAGGTCCCTCCACCCACAGACTCACAGGTCAGTGAGAGAGATGGGCTGAGAGGGCAACAGGGTATCTCCGGGACTCAGACCCCCTCGGGAGGCAGCCGCTGTGGCAGAGGCAGAGGCAGCTGTGGCCAGAGGCTCCCAGAGCAGGCAGGAGCTCAGCAGCAGCTCCATTACAAAAGATCTCTGCATAAACCCCATGAGGAAACTGAGCCTGGGAGGCGGCCCTGCCCCCACCTGAGCACCAGCAGCCAGGCCTGCCGCCAAAAGCCCTGAG
>CM053770.1:164788193-164848455 GCA_028658325.1 Potorous gilbertii
TATCTTTACCTGATGGTAAGCAGTTTTCTTCTTCATCAGAGAGGAAGGTTGGAATCATTTGTTCCCCAAGAAAATAACCTTCTATAGTCTTATTTTTTTCCCTTTTCTGGGCATTTTCCTCCACCCCCACCTAGATCCACCCAGCTAGTGCTTGAGGTATGAGATTCAAATGCTGCTCCCCAGCCTCAGGGCTTTCAGTGGCAGGCCTGGCTGCTATTCAATGGGAGCTTATCTGCTGGTCCTCAGGTGGGGGCAGGGCCACCTCCCAGGCTCAGTTCCCTCAGGAGGTTTATGCAGAGACCTTCTGTAATGGACCTCCTGCTGAGCTCCTGCCAGCTCCAGGAGCCTCTGGCCGCCTGCTGCCTCTGCTGCTGCCTCCTGAGGGGGTCTGAGTCATGGAGACACCCCACTCCCCTCTCAGCCCGTCCCGACATCTCTTTCACTGACCTATGAGTCTGTGGGTGGAGGGCCTTCGAGGCTGCTGGAGATTCTGTCTCTGAAGCCTGCTGGGATCTGCTCACTCCTCTCAGTGCCGCGCGGCCAGGGCAGGGCAGAGCTCCATTCCTGTCCAGTGCGTGATGAACCTTTGGGATCAGTTTTTCAGGGCTCTCTGGAATGGAAATCTCCTTCACTATGTTGCTGCATGGCTTCCACTGTTCCAGAATTTGTTGGGAGTTCTTTTTAGAGGAAATCCATGGGCTGTGGGTTCGGAGCTAGCATATATGAGTCTTTCTACTCTGCCATCTTGGCTCTGCTATTGCTCTTAACTAGAATATTAGTATATTTTCTATCTCTGCCTGTTGAAATCCTTCCAAGACTACCTCTTCCATGAAGTTTTTTTAATCACTCAACATGAAATCAGCTTTCTGTTCTCTAAACTTCCCCAACATTTTGTATTTCTCAAGTCAACATCATTCATTCAACTCAACAGGCATAATATTATATCTGTATATATCTAATTGACCCCCAAAAAGCTAAATTATCAATTCTTAGATGGACAGGGACAAATCTTACTGATCTTTGTATCTCCCTCCACCTTAGCAGCATCTTGGTCATAATTAGCTCTCAATAAATGTTTGTTTAATTTAATTTAATAGTTGGGTTTATCTTGTCTGTAATGGAGGCATATTGAAAGTATTTAAGCAGAAGAGTGATATCACAAAAGTTCCATCTGAAAACTTTTTAGGGACATGCTAGAGGAAGGGAAAATCAGAAAAGATTACAGCAATATTTCACACTTCATATGACCAGGGTCTGAATTAGCACAGAAGCAGTGAAAATGTAAAGGAAGGGAAAAAACCAATGGCCTTGGTGACTGATTTGGTTAGAAGGACTAGGGGAGAGAGGAAGGAGTCACTTTGAGACTGAGCCTACTGAACCTATATTTCTTTCTAAGAAATATAGAAAATGTTTATAACAAAGTTATAACAAGGTTTTTCTTTCATTCTCAGTTTGGGAGGCAGGCAGAGGTAAGGGGAGAAGTCAATTATTTACTAACATATCCATATACATACACACATATATACACATATGTGAAAATCAGTAGAAGGTACTGGGTGTGTGTTTGCATGTGCATGTGTTTCAAAGGGAGCAGTGATGATTGTGGTGTTAACATGTTAAGTTTGAGGAGAAAATCTACGTAACAGATATTGTACTAGGGATTAGGCTAGAGGTCAGAGTTGAAACATTCTTAAACAGGTGACAGCTGATTTCTCTAAGGAAGAGTTTGTTCACAAAGAAACAATCAACAAACATTTATTAAGAGGATTATGAGCTCGGGATTAGTAATATAAATATAAAAGTGAGACAGCCTCTGCCACTGAGAAACTCAAAAACTAATAGAATGCAGAAAGGGAAAAAAAAGTTGATTAGTCTAAATTAATCCTAAGAAACTATACTTTATATTCCTTGTGAGTAATTCCTTCTCAAGCACCGTCACTATTAAATCATCATTTACAGCTAATTATTACATACTCACTTTGATGAGATCACCAATTCATTAGGAATATTGGAATAAAATTCTAGATACATTGACTTTTAAGATCTGGTCTCTGTCTTCTAAGAATTTATAATCTAGTTAAAGAGGTAAGACAAAAATTCATAGAAACAAACAGAAGTATCCTAAAGCAATACGTGATTAATTGTCCAAAAGATTTTCAAATAATAATTGCTTTGGAAGTTCAAAGGAGGGAGTGATCATTTCAGGCTGCTTTGGTTTTAAAATACTCTGTGTAGGAGCTAGCTGGGATCTGAACTGGGTCTTAAATACCTAGATAGTAGGAGAAAACGGGGAGTATATAGATATTCCAGGCAGCTACAACAACAAAAAAAAAATAAATGTAGGAGGAAACTGAGTAAATAATCTTGACTGAAACAGGATTTCAGTAGGTCAGCAAAAGGGAAATGAGACTAGAAAAGATGGACTAGAGAACAGATTTTAGAAGTCCTCGAATACAAAATCAAAATTTTTCATCCTGTTGGCAATGAACAATGAACAATGATCAAAACGGTAATTCAGTGTCAATGTGACACTGTATCTTTAAAATAAGTTAAGGATAATCAGTCAACTTGCTCACCTAATAAATAAAGCAACTGTATCACAGAGAGGTTGTGATTTGTTCAAGGTTTCCCAGCAAATTAGTGGCTGTTGTGCTTTTCAATTCAATTGAATTTTTCATCTCCTGACTCCTACAGTGCTTCTGCATTATTTCAAATATCAGACTCGAATTATAAAGGACCAGAAAACTCAAAATGACTGAGATATGTGAATTTCAAAGTGAACTATCAGGCTGGTTGGCACAGGTTCTCTCTCTCTCTCTTCCTCCTTGTCCCTTCTCTTTTGGAGTTTGAGGAGATAGTGGACTTGCATTTTGGTGGAATGGGAACCTAGGTCCATGGATAATTTCTTCTGTTCAAGAGCAAAATGTGTCTTTTTGCAGAAGCATGTGGCAAGTTGTACAAGTAGCCTGAAAAGGGAACTCCTGGATACTGTTTCTTTTTATTTCTTTCTGAAAACATCAGAGACCAAAGCACAAGAATAGTTTCCCAACTCAAGAAATGGTTGGCAGCAGTCAACTAGTATTTTTTATATGCCTGCTATGTACCAGGCACTGTGTTAGGCATAGGATTACAAAGAAAGGCAGAAAACAGTTTCTGATCTGAAGGAGCTCTTGATATAATGAGAGACAACATGCAATAAATAAAGAATACAAATATATAAACAATGTACAAACAAAACACATACAAGATAAGCTGGTACTAGTTCTCTCAGGGAAGGAACTAAGATATAGGAAGACTGAGAAGGTATTCTTACAAAAGGTGGCACATTAGCAAAACTTGAAGGAAGCTAGGAAGCAGACATGAAGGGGGACAGCTGAGAAATTTCCTACAGAAGCACACCAGAAACTCATGTGTACCTATGTGCTCCAGGAAAGGAGTGCCATTTTGAATTTGTCTCACAAGTAGCCCTAAGTTCAAGTGTTCCTAAGTTCAAGAGTTCAAAGCACCCCAATAGAACCAGAAAGGAATTTCCTAATGCCAAAGAAGATTGCTTACTTTTATAAAAAAGACAGTGAGTTAGTTAAACCAGTGAAATCTGATGGAAAAGGTTCCTACTTGTTTAACTCATCTCAAAGTATGTTACCTTGGTAGGAGCAGGGCAAAAAACAAAGCCTAAATCAAAAAATGGTACTACAGGTTTTGAGGGACTGGGTATGAATCTGTAGGAAAAAGAGACTCACTATAATGTCAAAGGATTGCTCTAAGACAAGCTCTCTTCAGAGGTGGCATGTGGAATTGATGATTTATTTTAGTCTTTTCTGTTATGGGCTGCGAATTGTTTTCTTTCTCATGGGGTGTTTTTATTTGATGGGATAAAATTAAAGCTTTCCTATACCATACATGAATTTGGTAACCTTGCATAAATTTTGCTTGTACAGATTAGAAGGATGCCTTTTACCTCATTTGGGGAACCCTGATACAGACTATATAAGGACTAAATCAGATTTTCTTGGAGCTTTACAACAACTATAGATGCAGGATATGAACCAAAGGAAGAAACGAGCACTTTTAGGTCAGGTTCCCAGTATAAAACCCAGTCATGAAAGCTGCGAACCTCTAACCCCACCCCAAAGGACTGTAAGCTCCTTGGGAATAGACATTACATTGTTCTTATCTTTGTCCTGCCTTATACTCTTATGCACCTATAAATGTTTCTGTTCCCCTTGGTAGAGGGGAAAGAACTCTGAATTTGACATCAAAGGACCTTAATGTGAACCCTGGCTTTGCCATTTAATAATTGTGTGATGTTAGGCAGGTCATTTTACTGCTCTGTGCTTCAGTTTCTGTAAGTTTGTAAAATTAGAAGGTTGGGCTAGATGCTACCTAAGGTCCCTTCCAGATCTCAATCTAGGGTCCTGTGAATACTATTTAGGGCAGGGGTTTTTAATTTTTTGTGCATCATACATAGTTCCCTTTTGCAGTCTGGTAAAGTCTCTGGACCCCTTCTCAGGATAATGTTTTTAAATGTATAAATTAAAATACTTAAGATCACAAAGGCAACCAATTATGTTGAAATATAGTTATGAAAAGAAAAATAAAGTTCACAAGCCCCAGGTTAAGAATCCTTAATTTAGGGAAAGTTTTTGTGTTATGTAGAATGGAACTGAGCAGGGCCAGTTAAGTAGGGATAAGCTCCAAAGTTAGAGAGATAAGGAGACAGGGAACTAAGCAAGGCATTACAATAACTGGGCAAAAATCAGAAGAAAGAAAGGAGGAGAGAGTTAAAGATAGTATGTATATACATGTGACAAAGAGATTGCTTTAGATGGAATTAATCTATATGTCTGTAAGAATTGAAGAACATAGACATGTAAAAAAAAGTCATTAGACCAAGTAGCTGTAGCTCTGCCTTATTTATTTCAAGATTCCCTGAGAGAATCAGTACCAATGGGTGTAAACAGAGCTATAACTTTATACTAAGAATTGTTGCACTTGATGAAAGCACTACAAATATCACTTAGGTCAATGGGAGCAGATGAATGGCTCAGGGCACTGGGCCTGAAGTCTGAAAGACCAGAGTCCAAATGGGACCTCAGACACTTACTAACTGTGTGACTCTAGGCAAGTACTTAAGCTGTGTTTGCCTTAAAATCCACTGGAGAAGGAAATGGCAAACTACTTCAGTGTCTTTACCAAGAAAACCCTAAGGACAGTTGGTCCATGGGGTCATGAAGGGACACAGCTATGTAACAACAATGGGCACTGCAGGCCCCTTTAACCAGGGTGGCTAAAACTGCCTCTTCAAAAGAAACAGACCCATGTGCCAGGGCACTGATATGGAGACTCTGTGATACTATGCACCTGCCATGTCAGTGCCCAATATCCATGTTACCTCAACCCCAGGAAGTGAGCCATCTAGTAATTCTTGATAATTAAATGTTAAAGTCAGTTGTTTAAGGCCAACACTTGCTATCCAAGAATTACTGATTACTGAGGAATGACAGTGAATCAGTATCCCTTACAACAGATATAAATGATGCTGGAGATATAAATGAATGCAAATGATGAATACAAAGAAACATAGAAAGATTAATATGAACTGATGCATAGTGAAATAAGCAGAGCCACGAAAAAATATACATAATGACTGTAGCAATGTAAACAGAAAGAAAAGACATAAAAAAATCAAAATTAAATAATGATACAAAGTTACAAAGAACACGCATGGCTGCAAAGAAGATATATCTATATCTATACATATTCTTCCCCCACTCCTCTGAATAAGTCCACAAGACTTTTTCAGTGTACTGATCAATTTTGCTGATTTTTAAATTACTTTTCCTTTAAAATATTGTTATAAAGGATGGCTCTTTGGGAGGAGGGGAAGGAGGGACACTGGGGGAAATTTTGGTGAGGTAAAAAAAAGACATCAATAAAAATTTGTTTTTAAAAAAGATCTTTGAAATAACTTTATATTACAGGTGAAGAAAGAGACCCAGACAAGATCAAGATGCAAGTTTAGTTAAGATTATAAACCATATTCTCTGATTCCTGGAATTAAAATTCTAGTCTCTGTATTATCATTATTTCATCATCATCTAAAATGTGATGGCTTGATGAAAACAAGTAAGTAGCCAAGTGAAAAAAAGGAGATAGTTATGAAAGAAAAAAAGAGACTTAAAAGCAGAAAGAAAAGAAGCAAGATGAAGAGTTTTAATAGATTATTTCAATTCAATTAGCCAAACATTTATTAAGTGCATAGTCACTCTGGTAAGGTCTGAGAATACAAATACAATCTTCCCCTATAAATTTTAACAAAAACAAAACAAAAAACTGCATTCTTGCCTTCAAAGGGCTTCTTTCTACTAAAATAATGTATCTTTTGAAATATTTGAAAGAGGCTTAAAACTCTGGTGCAGGTTTTCTGCAAGGAAGGAAAAAGGTTTTAAAGACATCTTAAGGATTACCAGGAGGTAATTACCATGAAGGAGAAATTTCTGGAACAAAATTCAACTTTTTTTCAAGGAAGGAAATCACTTAATAATTTAAGCAATGCTTAACAAGCAGCTGGCCTGCTTAAATCATAATTTCCCCTTCTCTGTCAAAATGTATTTATAATGCTGATAGATTTTTCATTCCTCTCAACCTGATTAGACTATAAGCTTCTCAAAGTAGGGGTTGTCAAGGTGTGTACTTCCCTGAGAAGGGGCTAAGATTGCTTAAGAATTCGACATAAATTCGACGAGTCTTCTTTTTGTTGATGTTATGGGAAAGAGCGGATCACTGCCTTGTTGGAATGGAGCCTCACAATCTAGAATCCTGGACTTTATGTTCTCTTTCCGTCCCATCCTGCCATAGTTAAAGTAAAACTTAGCTATTAATATAATGTCGAGTCGTTGCTGTGAGCAAATAAATCTCCTAACACACATTTTTAAAACTTCTGATATTTCTAAGAGTTTCACTAGATCGATAGGTGCAGAATTTTAACAGCCGTTTTGCATTATCTGTTTTTGTCCATTTTATATTGACATAAGTTAATTACCTAATATTTGGTAAAACCTCAATTCAAAACCTTTTCCTTACATCTACATCTGCGCTCCCTCATCCAAGTCATCCAGATCTACACTCTCACCAAAGGATACTCCCTAAATTACGGCTTCCCCTTCCCCCAGTTTTTCTCTAACCTTATTGTGCACACTCCTTCAGGCTGCTTTCTCACAGTGAGGGATGTTCAGGGGTAGCAGTGCGCTAGGCTTCTCTGGGGCAGTCACATGTGTCCATTCCCTGGGTAGGGGGGGGATCCCTCTTTCTGAAAGGCCACTGATTGGTGCCTCCCCCCACCCTCCCCAGTGCACTCTGGCCTCCATCCGAACATAGCTCCAAATTAGCCAGACTCACTCAGGGGCATGCCTTCTGAAGCCCAGCAACTGGTGGAACCTACAAAAACTGGAAAGGGCAGGAAGAATGCTGGTGTTGGACAACCGCTTACTATCTCTGGGACTCATATTTCTGGGATTCAGGAGGTGGTGGGCAACCCACTTGTGCTCCTTAATATCTTCTTCATGAATAATAACTGAGTGCCCACATGTGCATGCCTCCGGATATAACCCCTCCAAAAAGTACCACCCCAGGGCCCTTTAAAAGGGCGCGACCATAACGCCGAGTGGGGGGCTAATAGCCTTATTTGCTTTTCCCTCCTAAAAACTGCAAATTCTCCGCCCCAAATATTGGGAAGAAGATGACAAGACGGTCTGTAACCAGTCTGCTCGCACTTCTTTCCTCCTGGTTGCCCCTTTTCTGTCGCGGGGGTCCCGAGGACGCTCTCTTCTCCCCCTTCTCCCGCGGTGTGGCGGTCCGGGCTGGTGCCGGGGGTGGGGTGGGGGCGGAGGTTGTTGTTGTGGTGAGGGGCAGCCCCGCCCCCTCCTCGTGTGCGGCCCCTCCCCCGGGCTCGCAGTCCTCCCCTCGGGCTCCCTCCTCCTCCTCCTCCCGTCTCCTCTCCTCCCCCCAGCCCCATCTGTTTTCCCCAGCGGTGTAATGATTATATTGTATGGAACTGGGGGCAGCAGCGGCGGCTGCGGCAGTAGGAGCAGCCCGAGCCGCGGGATGGGTCCACGCCAGGGCCCCCGCCGCCAGCCCCAGCAGCAGCCGCCGCCGCCGCCGCCCGAGCCGCGCCGGCCTTAGAGTCGCCGCCCCCTGCCCCTGCCGCCCGCCCCCGGCCCATGCCCACGTCGAGGAGCAGCCCCAGCAGCAGCCGCCGCCGCCGCCGCCGCCGCCACCTCGGGAGGAGCCGCCGCCGGAGCCCGAGAGCGGGCGGCGCGGGGGTCGCCAAGGGACGCGCGGGGCGAGGAGCCGCCGCCGCGGCGGCCGGGAGATGTGCCCGGAGGAGGGCGCGGGCGAGGACGCGGCGGGACTGGGCGAGCTGCGCTCCTGGTGGGAAGTCCCGGCCATCGCGCACTTCTGCTCCCTCTTTCGCACCGCCTTCCGCCTGCCCGACTTCGAGATCGAGGTGAGTCCTGGAGCCGGGGGCGTGGGGGCGGGCGCGCCGCTGCCCTTCGCCCCCCTGCTCGCCGCCCGGCCGAGGAGTCCCGGGCATGTCCTGGGGGAGGGGACTTTGCGTGGTGGCCCCGGCTGGGACCCGGGGCCGGGAGTGGGGGCGCTCGGCCAGCGGAGCTCGGTCCGCCCGGACTTGAGCGGGGCGCCTGCTTGGGCTGGGGCGAGGGGGGCGCCTCTCTAGGAGCTTCTTGAAGCGATGTAGAAAGAGGGAGGGTCTCCACGGCGGGGGCGGGGGGGGGTCTCTCAGGAGTTGTCCTTGTGGAAAGGGAAGCTGGGGCAGAGAGAGAGACAGAGTGTGTGTGTGTGTGTGTGTGTGTGTGTGTGTGTGTGTGTGTGTGTGTGTGTGACACGCGCGTGTGCGCGCGCGCGATCTGTCCCCAATGCCATTGAAACAGCCTGCCAGCTGCCTCGGCTTGGCTCGAGGGGGATGCAGGGGAGGGGGCGAGGTGGAGGGAGCGGGGATTAAACTCGGACCCCGGACTGCTGAGGCTTCTCTTTGCGGGGCAGAGGTTGTTGTGTTGCGCAGGGACATCACCCCCACTTTCCTGGAGTGGGGAGTGGGGAACGAGCGCATCTTTCAGACCCTCCGGGAGGCGCGTAACTGTTTGGTGGCGGCACCGGGTTAGCTTGGGGCTGGGGGTTTGCACGGCGAAGTTTCTCCTCCGTTATTTTTGCTCTGTCCGATTGCTCCTCTCCTCCTTCCCAGGATGGCCCTGACTCACTGAGTCGGGACGCTTGGCCTCTCCGGAGGTTAACTTCGACCCCATTATTCGTCCTGGGGGTTGCAGACCTTGCAGGGCTAGACAGGAGGGGCTTGTGGCCCCGAGCTTTGTGCGGAGGCAACACAAACCCTGGCTCCTCGGAAGGGGGAAGTGGGAGAGATACTCTGCGCGATGAGAAGAAAAGAGAAAGCGCCCTTACGTGCAGCATTCCCCCCGCCACCTTTCCCCCTCCCCGCCTTCGTTTTTGGAAGGGGATGTAAAATGTTTGATAGGGTGCCAGGTTGAATTACCAGCTCCTCTTTTCGGCCAGGCCCCCCCCTTTCCCCTTTTTGTCTCTGAACAAAGCTAGTGGAAACGATATTTGCCGGTCAGGTTCTCTGTTGACTACTTTACGGTGAATTACAAATCATTTGCCACGGCTTTGGAATCTAAAGAAGAAATCATAATTACCGTCTCTTGTAAGCACGTTGTCGTGTGTGTGTGTGTGTGTGTGTGTGTGTGTGTATTTTTGGTTTTCGAATTTGTTGCAAGTACAGAGATTACTTCTCGGTGTTCTCAGCTTGGTTTTAATGTGTCTGTGCACGATTTAAGTTTTCTCATTCACTTTATTTTTAGTTATCCCCAATAGTATTTTGGATGCCAGAGCCCCTACTCTGTGGGAATTTGTGCTGCTTCCAGAGTTAATGAAATGAGAAAAATAGTGGGGGGGGGGGGGGGCAGGGAAGAGGAGAGTAGGCATGTGTCCAGATAAACTGCTCAGGGCCAAAGGCTTTTAGAGATTTTGCAGCGCTTGAGCTGCTTAAAACGATGTGTACCTGAGATTTCTCTCATCTGTTTCTAGAAAGATGTAATAACTTAAGTATTTTCCATACTTCTACAATATGTGTTTGCAAACTTTGCAAGTGAAGTTCACAAGAAAATGTGTCATGGGATCCATCATTCTTATTGTACTAATTCTAGATGGGTCCAGAATTTCAGACATGTTTGAAGGAAAAAAATGGGATTATAAAGTTTGAAGGGTTTTTGAATCAGGAAATTTTCCAGTTATTCTCTTGTCCTGGTTTCTTTTAAGTGTTGATTTGAGTAGAGAGAATTATCCTGATCCTCAAAATGGTGGCTGTAGTGGGAGGTGCTTGTGTTGCACAGGTTATGTGATAATGCCATCTTTAAACTGTTCAGATAATAATGTTCAGGAATCCTCTCTGCCCAATGTCCATCAGGTTAGATTAATATCCAGAATATATGTGTGGCACATCATTCTATTGAGGAAATGTTATATGAATACTTGTAACCTTGTTCATAATAAGTAAATACAACAGTGATTTTTGCTTGAGGTAATTGAAGTACATCCAAGGAAAATCCAGAACATGTATCTGTTTTCTAATTTTGACCTGTGGTTCCCAGACATTAGCTGACTTCACATTTTAAGGGATGAAGATCCAGTTGACACAGTGTAGATAATCATACTTGTCTTTACTGAAACATGCCTTTTCATTGTTTATTCACTGCTCTTGTATTTTTTGTATTCTTAGTGCATATTGTCGAAGTTGGTTAGGAACAAATCATTTAAAAGTTTGTAAAACTTTTAGAAATCGAGCCAAATTCTTTTGTAACACTTAGAAGAAACTTGTCTTTAGCCTATGGCTTCATTTAACTATATTCTTATGCTTATGGAAAGAAGAGTTGGCATTTGAATCCTGGGAACTTCCTTGTCCTTCCTTTTGAGAAATCTTTGATTTTTTTGGGGGGGGGGAGGAGGAGGAGAAAGGAAGGTGGCCAGAATAGGGGTCAGTACACCTGCTTATCTAAGGTAGGGGAAGAAATTCTAGAACTGCTTCATATTATTGAGCTGCAGTTGGACATCACACTCTTTGAGGAAGCTCTGAAAACAAGATGTAATGACCAAACATTATTTGTGTTTGGGAAAGGCTTCGTTTGTCTTTGGCCAGAGGGCTTGGACCCCATGGCACTCAACACCAGAAAGTGATATCCTCAGAGACTGGGGGGCCTTGTGAAGGCCGACCTAAAAACCCCCTCATGCATCCCTGCATGAGGTCAAAGATTCTTCCCTTAATTAGGGAAGTGTTACTTTAAATGATGTTCTTTGTTCAATTACACTTTTTAATAAATTTTGCAATGTTTCACATTTCAAACCAAAAAGGATAATCCCTTTAATTTGATAACTGGTCAGATTAATCAGGTGTAATCAATTAACTGGCCATATATGATGGTGGATGGGGAAGACAGTTTTGGATTCTTGGTGACTTATAAAATACTTTTTCTTAAAAGTCTGTTGTATTTCCTTTAGTTATTTATATACATACAAATTTCTGCTGACCAGAATGGCTATTCAAATATATACACAAGATCATAAGGAATGAAGGGAAAATGAACATGCCAAATGAAACAAACCTTCACAGTAGGATCTTGTAAATTGTGTATATATCTGTAAACTTCCACAAATTAACTCCACCTCAAAGGATGTTTATGAATGTTTTTAACATGTTGCCTATATCATTTGTATTTGGGTGGATATATGTTTTGCCTTATTGTCTTTAAGTCATGGTATTATGACTTTTTCGGGTTCAGCTTTTTCTTTATGGGGGAGAACAGGTATTTTAGATAGAGTAGAAGTAGCAAAATGAGGGATGATTTTATTCTGTAAGAATTTATTGAAGCCCAATTATGTGCCCAGTGGGGTGCCAGGCACTCTAGGAGATGTAAAAGAAACATTATGACAAAGCCATGCCCTCAAGGACTTAGTAATATTTAAGCCTCAGTATTTGTATAATTTTTTTATTCATTCAGAGCCCTTAAAATAATTTTAATGCCCCTATGAAGCAAAATAGACATACATCATTATTCCAGCTTGCAAATTAGAAGCTAAAGTATAAAAAGGTTAAATGGTTTACCCTCAGGATACATAACTGGTTATTAGTGGATTTGGGCCTGGGATTCAAGTTTCCTGATTCCAGCCCATGTGGCCACATGGTTTGCTGAAGTTCCAAGTAAGAATAAGAAGTAATAAATCTCTGTAATACTGTGTTTTAGCTTAAATAAGAAAGGGGTGGGGTTTTTTGTGGGGGAGGAGTAGATAGAAACAGGAAATAAAATACAAAAACTTAGGTAAAATGTGCTCAGAACTAAAGGTAAGGTAACCAGGGAAGTTGGTCTCCAGATACTTTGTCTCTGCATGGTTGCAGCATACTAGGTACTAGAGATCTGAGGGTCCCATTTACCTCTCATTTCTGTAGTTTTATGACTTAGCCATTGAATCCTGAATAGCTTAGCTTTCATTTAACTCCCAGCATTGTGGAAGCCAGGAGATATATCAGGGTTTGAGTTTCTGA
Source organism: Potorous gilbertii (assembly GCA_028658325.1). Lineage (NCBI taxonomy): Eukaryota > Metazoa > Chordata > Mammalia > Diprotodontia > Potoroidae > Potorous > Potorous gilbertii. The sequence continues at coordinate 164,800,819 of CM053770.1, forward strand.
CCATTTATTTCCTCTTAAGGCCTTAAGTTGCTTCATCTGTAACCTTATAGCTTCAAAATTTAGGATTTCTATGATTATGGGGAGTACTACAGGGTAGCTTTATCGAATTCTACTTGGTAACATTGGGTTTGATTATTCTAAGACAAGTCATTTCCCATAAGAATTCATATAATGTAAGTTCAGATGGGACTAACTAACAGGATGTGATAATTCTCTGTAAAGGAAAAGCCCTTGAACAGGATGTGAATTACTGAGGAGGGGGAATCCCTTATGCAGTGTGAAATCTTGAAAGGGGAGAATGTTCTCTAGTGATGTAACTCCCTCCAAAAGGGAATTCCCCTCCCCCTTCCTATTGATAGTAAAATCTTTAGAGAAGAGAGTCTTTAACCAACCAGTGTGAAGCTTCCAAGGGGCCCATATTTACAATGATAAAAGGGGCGATGCCCTACCCTTTCACCTCTGGAGGCCCACATTTGCATCTGGCTTACTTCACAGCTGAGGTTAAATTTGGTCTTGCTTAATTTTCTGGAAAGCAGTCTGTGTGAGCTGAAAATACAGCTTGCTTGCATTCAGAACAACTGTCCTTATTAGGCAGGCTCTGGTTTGGACCTCCAGGGTATATTATTCTTCTTGAAGTGAAAAGTATTATAAAAGTATTAGGAGGGTAAAAGTGGGTATTTTAGGTTTTTACAAAAGGCAGTGTATTGTCAAGAATGCATAATTTCTTTTCATTTCTTTGTAAATCTTGAGAGGGTAACTAAATTTACTTCTGAGGGGGTTTGGTGAATGAATGGAAGGTAAGAGATAGAAGGGAAGAGAAGGGAAATACTGTACTTTAGTACCGGCGCCTCTACACTTAAGTGCTTTGCAATTATTATTTCATTTGATCCTAATTGCCATACTTTGAGGTAGGTGCTATCATTATCCTCATTTTTACAGTTGGGGAAACTGAGACATACATAACAAGAAAGTGTCTGAGACTGGATTTGAACTTCCTAAATTCAGACCTAGTATTGCACTCTTACCCATTGCATCATGACTTGCTCTTCTGCTAACTAGCTGTGAGAGCTTGAGCAGGTGACTCAACCTCTCTGGGGCTGCCTTTCCTGAACCATAAAATGAAGAAGTCAGAGTACTCAGCTAAGATTCTGAGAAAGGCTCTTTAGTTGTATATTCCAGGACAAGTAATCTGACTTACAATGACTAAGTTTTTGCCAGTACAAATAAGCTTTTTTTCCCTCTAATGCATATGGGTTAGTTTCTCTTGTAGTCTGAAAAGAGCCAGTTTGAAGCAAATAGGATTTTTGCCCAAAAGGGAGAAGTTTTCATTATTTCCCAACCCATGTAAAAATATATTGGATTTTGTTGTGACAATTTGAGATGTCCTGAAGGGAAGACTTAAATTCTACTCATATTGTTACCCTAATATTCTGTTCTTTTCATTTCACTTTGCTGCTTGCTTCTTATATATGTATCAAGAGACTTTGAGGTAAATTTTAGTTCTTTCTATTTGTTGTTGTTTTCTTGGATATTAGAATTTTGAATAGTCCAGTTTTCCCCTTTTCTTTGCATTTATGGAGGTGATCCTGCTTTGCTCTTTCAAAAATAACTAGTACAAAATTGTAGGTTTGGTTTTTTTTTTTCAGAAAATAGGAAAGAAACCTTTTTACTTCTCCAATTAAGATATAATTTGGCCAAAAAACTGACTTAGAACTGGATGTCTTTAATGATGAAAGACTGACCAAGTAATAGATAGGGGGAATGAGCAATTTGGATATGTCTAAGTAATTCTGTGCCTGTGTGATAGAGGTTTTTTGTTTTGTTTCCTAGTGATACAATGGGGAGTAGGTTTTTTTTCCTAAAGGCACACCTTTTGCCCCTTGTCCTTAACTGGGATTAAATGAAAGTGAAGCCTCTTCCAGATGTGTACTGTCTGCAGCTGTACATGTCAGAAATCTGGGGAACATGTTAATTTTTTTTCCCCTGGGGAATTAAATCAGTAAAGTCTTAAGAAGAGGGGCAGTAATGGTGGAGGTCGGGGTGATGGTGAAGGAGATGCAAAGCTGGCTGTCTCAGATTAGAAAGTGCATCCATCAGGCTGGGCTTGGTGCATTGTTATGGGAAAAGGGGGATGGAACAGCAGCTCCCATGCTGGCTTCAGCAGTTGCCATTGCCTGACAAGACCTGGGTTCTTTTTTACAAATGTCTTGAGCATTGCATAGCAGTGGACTGGAGGGGCTTAGTTATGACCAGGTCAAAAGTTCAGTGAAACATAAAATTGAGGATTCATGTGTGTTGGGGAACATTTTGGCAAGGGAATATATAGTAACCAAGGGGGATTTGGGGATGCATATATCAAATTCATACATACTTTTTAACAATTGAAATAATTGTATACTCCAAGTTTTAGGATTTAAAACCTATACTATTTTCCCCTCTAACCCTTCATGTTGATACTTCAAATGTAGAAAATTTCCCTTTTTGATTCTGTACTTAAGGGGGAAGGATGGCAAAATCCTTTAGGGACTCTGAGGTTTTTATGTTCAAGTTGATGTGGAGGGAAAAAAGTTAGGCCTAGAAGGTGTGTCTTTAACTTAATAATAAGGATGTTTGATGTGCTTACCATCTGGATTCACCAAAAGTGTCAGGTTCAAGATTCATTTTTTTTACCTTTTGTTTTTAGTCTTTATAATGACAGTGCCTTTTTCCTGGAACCTAATATAGATGAAATTTACTAGATTTCGGGTCTCTTTGTCTCCCTTGGTCCCAGCCTTCTCTCTCTATCTTCTCTATGTTTATCTGGGGGTAGGAGGTGAAGAAGGGTAAAGAACTGAACATATGACCTGCTGTGGGTAGAGGTAGAGAACGAATGCAAATCTACTTGTTAAGTCCCCAAGTGACAGTCAATATAAAAAGCTAATGTGAGAGATCAGCTATTTGGGGGAATATATGTAGGCATGTATATGTGTGTATATACACATAGTACCTCTTCTATCTATTTATTATCTATATGCATATCTATAGAAATATATCTGTTTATAGATACTATATATAGTAATCCTTTCTTCCTGTCTGTCTGTCCTTTTATCTCTCTGGCAGAATGGATATAGTGCAGGGCATGGACTCTGGAGAATCTGAGTTCAAATGTGACCTCAGACACTGACTAAGTTGTATGACCCTGGGCAAGTCACTTAACCCTGTTTGTCTTATTTCCTCATCTGTAAAATGAGATGAAGAAGGAAATGGCAAATTGCTGCAGTATCTTTGACCAAAAAACCCCAAATAGGGTCATGAAGAGTGGGACACAACCTAAATGACTCAACAACCTACCTAGCTGTCAATATAGTCTCTTCCCCACATACCTTTAATGTCGCTTTTCTCTTCTGTATTCACACAGACAAAAGTATTTGTATCACTTGTTTCATTTGTATCTCTTGAGATAACATTTGAATTATTTGTTTAAAGCTATTAGCTTTTTCTAGTTTTTAGTGGTGAAAACTCTTGAAGATAAGATAAAAATCCTTAGAAGCAGCTTGAAGTATATTGACCATTTAAAAATTTTAATGCTTACTTCTACATTTTCTTGTATAATATTCTAGTTCCAAAAGTGCCAGAGAAAAATATTTGGATCTACATATCAGACTAAACAAGTGATGTTTTCCAAGGAGAGTAACTGAATGGTGATTCTATTTTCCAAATCCACAATTGAGACACAGGGTTTGACAAAAGATACTCTTTTACAAAATCTTGTTAAAATTCTTTATTTTCTTCAAATTGGAACTGGCTCAGAATGCTTGGTAGCTATAGGTGAATTAGCTAGTCATGCCTATGTTGCCATCATGTCGGGCCACTAGAGTCTTATATGAATAACTGTTGCATGGCTCTTTTGTGTCTTGTTCATCTTTTGCATAGCGTTTATGTCCCCTCTGGTAATTCTTGGGAGTCAGAAGACTGCCTTACATATCTTTGGGCCTCAGTTTCCTCATATATAAAATGAAGGAGCTGGCCTGGAGATCAAATCTAATATTCTGTGATTTATGTTTTAAGAAATAAAAGCAGAAGTGATGGAGGAACAGAGTTTTAAGAATCAGTGCAACTGTATCTGAGGCTTAAATTGGCAAGAGTTTTTGTTGAACCTTTAAGTCCCTCCCTCCTGTGATGGCTGTGAATGAGAACAATACTGCCTAGAAACTCTTCCTTACAGTAGAGAATCCTGTTAAACAATCTCATTGACTGCAAAGTATGTTCTTTCACTAGGTCTGTTTCTTTTTAATGGGTGCCCCTTTCCTGGGTATTCATTGTTTCAGTAACAATGGTTCTAAAGGACAATTGGTTTGCTTGACAGAAATCGTGTTAAATTAACAGATCTATTCCCTTGTTAAATTCTCTCTCCCCCTTATTGTGTCCTTTCTCCCTGGAAGATCGTGTTAGCGGATTCTTTTAGGTAGGGGGACAATTCTGTAATTTGTGTTCAGGAGTTCTTTGTTTGAAGGCATATAGTTTTTGTAATGAGAAAAGGTGGTTAAAAAAAAAATTCCACCTGTTGCTATAGTTAAGGATTTTCAATTTGGTCTGTCCTACCACATGGCTAATTTGGGTTGGCCCACTGCAGAATTGACTTTTCAGTCTCCTCATTCTTGCCTGTCTTAAAGGTTTTCTCCTCTTTCTTATATATTGAAACCAGTTCTCAAAAACCTAAGCATCGCCAAAATTCCTAAATCTTAAAGGTCCTGAAAAGCAGTTGGCTAGTCTTTTAAATAATTAAAAAAAAAACCTTTTAAATAATGTTTAGTGTTGAAATAACCAATCTTGTTATATATAATTTCAAGAATGAAATTGAGAGGAAAAAATAAAGGGAATTCTCACCATCATAATCAGTTATTCTCTCCCTATCTTTATCACATTCTGATCATAAATATTTTTTGGCATTATAATAGAGAATGGGTGTGGGGATAACAGAAGGGAAGGATGATTTGAGTGGTTTGGTGTGGGAAAGGAATAAGGCATTTAAATACCATTTACTGTGTGCCAAGCACTCTGTGAAGAAGCACGTTACAAAAATCACCACATTGGTTCCTTCCAACAACTGAGCGAGGCAAATACTGTTATTATCCCTCATTTTATAGTTGAGGAAACAGAGGCAGACAGATTAAATGACTTGCTCAGAGTCATAACTAGTAAGGGACTTGAGACTGGATTTGAATTCAAATCTTCCTGCCTCCAGGCCTTAGTGTTAGTACTCCTCCACTGCACCACCTAGCAGTTCCCTTAAACATATTTTATGTGTGTAACCATACTTTGCAAATGTTAACGAACTTTATAAAAAGCACCATGCTAGCTGTTGTGTTGTTACTATTATTTTCTGTACTCTAATACAACCTGTAACCCTGACACTAACTGGTATGAGCTTGCCAAGTTCCTTAACCTCAGTGAACCTTAATTTTCTCTGCAAAGTGGGGATAATATTTATCTTACGGGGTCCTGGTGTATGTTAGCATCAACTGTTACTCTTACACGGTTGAGTTGGCAGGGGTGGGGACACATGTGGCCCTCTAGGTCCCCAAGTATAGCCATTTGATTGAATCCAAATTTCACGGAACAAAGTTTGGATTTAGTCAAAGGACTCACTTGAGGACCTAGAGATCCACATGTAGCCTCCAGGCCACAGGTTCCCCACCCCTGAGTTAATGTATTTACTCTGAGGAGATTTGTAATGTAAGTAGGGAATAATATAATAGCTAACAGTTATATAATGCTCGCACTGCAAAGCACTTTACAATAATTATGTCATCCTCACAACAACCCTGGGAGATAGGTGGTACCATAATCTCAATTTTACAGTGAGAAAACGGAGGCAGACAGAGCCTAAGTGACTTGCCTAGTGTCACACAGCTAGCCAGTGTCCGAGTCCAGATTTGAAGTTGTCTTCCTGATTCCAGGCTGAACATTCTAACCACTGCACTACCTAGCTACTTAATGGAATAATAATAACTTATATTTGTATGACATCTGGGCGAAAAATGGTAGTTACATATATTGATCCTATTTTATCTTCTCAGTCCTGTGAGGTAGTAGTGCAAACATTTATCTTCTTTTTGTATTTGTGGAAGCTGAGACCCAAAGAGATGAGAGCTACATGCTACATGCATGCTACAGAATGTTTCAGGTACTTGGAAAGCTGTCAGCATATGGACGCTAAGGAGACATCTGGGCCTTGGAAGAGAGGAAGTTTTAGAGAAGAGGAGAGAGCATACTGGATAGATAGCTTTTGTGTATAGATTGGTATGTTTGTAAAGAAGGGTAGGTTTTATCCTGTGGGCAGTGGGGAGCCATTGAAGATTTTTGAACAGAATCTTTCTTGTGTTCCTGGTGGACAATACATGAGAAGTCTTATGTTATCTCTGTGGACTAGATGAGGGGATGAGGTCTTGGAGCTGGTTAATGGAACCCAAAGAGTTGGTAAAACAAGATGTCTACAGAAGAGTTCATTCTCTAGATGTCTGGCCTTGTGTTGTTAAACATTTTATCAATGACTTTGCTGAAGTCCTAGACAGCATGGTATCAAATTTGTAGATTACATAAAACTGGGGGCTCGTATGTTAATTAGATGACAAAATGAAAAAAAAATCCAAAAAACAAAATAATCTTAATATGCAAGAACTCTGAGTCACATCTCAAAAGATAACATTGTATTGGGATAAGGAATAACAACTAGAATTTATATACCATCTTGATGTTTGCAAAGGGTTTTATATACATTGTTCAGTTTGATCTTCCCCATGACCCTGTGAGCTGGGGTCCTTTTATAATCCTGATTTTACATTTGAGACGGTGGAAGGCTAAGGGAAGTTTCTAGATGATTTACCAAAGGTCAGTCTTCTAGTAAGTATCCAAGGGGAGATTAGAATTCTTCCTGACCCAAGTCAGTGTTCAGTTTCTTATACCATGATGCCTCATAAATGTAAATCCTAACTTGGATGAATGGACTATGTGTGAATCAACTTTGTTCCAACACAATCAGAAAACTAATGAAACTTGGGATTATATTAAGAATTCTCCTTCCTGCTTGGGGATGGGGGTTTGAGTATATACAGTGACTGTAGACAATAGAAAAAAGATGGAAGTGTTCAACTTCTACTGTGAAAGAGAAAAAGATCAAAACTGACGAATATTAGTTTTAAATCAATAAGTTTAAAACTAATAAGTTTAAAAAGTAGGGAAATACTAAGATGTCACCCAAATGCTTTTAATAAATTCATGTCATCAGGCCCAGATAAATTATCTCCTACCATGGTAAAAGAACTGGCAGATAGGACTGAAGAGCCACTGTCTCTGATGTTTGAAATATTGTGGGGGAAACGTCTCATAGGACCACAGAAGGGTAAATTTTGTCTTGATTTTCAAAAACAAGAAGAGAATGGAGGGTCTGTGAACTAGGTCAGAGAGCTTGACTTTAATTTTTGGCAAATTCTGGCAAAATTCTAGAAATAAAATATAATAACTAATGTTAGTAAACCCTAGAAAAGGAAGAGGTGATATCATAGAGTCAGCTTAAGCTTATCAAGATCCAGTCATGGCGGGTTAATTTTATTTTCCTTTTTTGATGGGTTTCCAGAGTAGTAGAGCAAAAGAGTTACATAAATATAATTTACTTAGATTTGAGCAAAGCATTTGACAAAGCCTTTTATGCTGTAATTATGTCTAAGATATTACAGTGTTAGTAGATTCACAAGCGGATGAAAGACTCCACTGGAAGAGTAGATCCAGTGAGGAATCCTATTAACTTGGAAGGAGGTCATCTCCAGTGATGTGTCTTAAGGATCTGTGCACGGTCTTGTGCTGTTTAACATTTTTCTCAGTGGCTTGTATAAAGGAATAGATGGCATGTTTAGCAAACTTAGAGTTGATACAAAGCTTGAGGATGTGTATATATGAAGAGAGAGGTGTTGGGATGATAACATTGATTGAAGGTCAGGATCCCCAAATACATGCATAGGCTTGTGTCAAACTTAATAGAGACAAAAGTGCTTTCCTGCCATTATCCATGCCACAGGTTGTTCTCTCCAAGAGGGAACCCTGCCTCAGGATTCTCAGTTCTTAACTGGTGAGAGTCCTTCATATCTAGCCCAGACCTATCCTTCAGCCCTAGGTCATGCTAAACTGCCATGCCTTAATTTCAATCAGTTTTTCCCCCTCGTGCCACTATGACTCATTCACTTTCCCTCTTGGCTTCCCAGACCTACTGTGTCCTGTTCCCCTATTAGAATGTATTAGAATATGTTCTCCTATTTGAATGTTCCTCCAAAGCAGGGAACATACTCAAATTTGTATTCCCAGATCTTAGCACTGTACCTGATACATAGCTTAAATGATTTTTCTTTAAAAAGTCAGCTTCACAAGTACATGACAGGAGAGCAATCACTGGACAGTGGTCCTTAAGAGCATAGATTTTGTAACTGTAAGGGACCTTAAGCTATCTAAATATCTGGAGCTTTTAGTGTGCTGCCAGTTTCATTAGTCAAGTGTAATGGCAGCTTTTGGCAAAAAAAACGAATGGGATCTTAAGTTACAGTAAGAGGAATATAGTGTCCAGAATCAGGTAAATGTTTGCTGCCATGTAGAAGAATTAGAATCTTTTGGTCCCTGGGACAATGGGTAGAAGTTGCCAGATCTAGGCAAGTTAAAAACTTTGTAATAATTAGAATTCTCAAAGAGGAATCCGTTACTACAAAAATAATAAGTTCTTTGTCACTGGAGATATTCAAGGAGAGGTCTTTTTTTAAAAGTTAATTTTTCTTTTTCAATTGGCAAAAAAAATTTTTTCTTTCTCCCACTAATCTATTGGAAAATAAAAATGAAAACAAAACTCGTATAGATATGTGCATAATCAAGCAAAACACTTTTTCAGGGAACAATAATATTCTGTATATATTCATATACTATAATTTGGCCAACCATTCTCTAATTGATGACCACCCCTGTAGTTTCCAGTTCTTTGCTACTAAAAAAAAAAAAAGCTAATATAGACATTTTTATATAGAGGTCTCTTTCCTCTTTCTTTGATTTAGTAGTGGTGTCAAAGGGTATGGTTGGTTGTTATCCTTTGTTCTCGAAGAGGACCAAAATGATATGACTGTTCTAGAGTCAAGTTTCAATGTGTCTGGCTGGCTGATCAGACCAATACAAGCTCAGAATGCTCTACCACTGGTCCCACACAAATAGTGTGAACGTTTGGGGAAACTTCCTAAGATAATTCAAATGGAAGTTTCCTGGCATGGTGCTAGTATACTGTCCAGGTTTCAGAGGCATACAACAATGAGGTCAGCACAACAGCTCTGTAGACCTTCAGTTTGGTAGTCATTCTAATACATCTTCTCTCCCATACTTCCCTTTGGAGCCTCCCAATCACTGAGCTAGCTTTGGCAATGCATGTGTCAGCTTAATTATCAATGTGTACATCCCTGGAAAGTACACTACCAAGGTAAGTGAACTTATCCACAGCATTAAGATCTGAGTAGTTGAGGTGCACCATAGATCTTTGGCTCATAAATAGCCTTTAAGGCATCATGAAAGCACTTTGAATTGTTACTATCAGCATAAAATTGAATTTCATTTGCCATCTTACGGAGCTAAGAATCCTGCATCTCTCTAAGCTTTGCATGTACTTGACTTCAGATGGAATTAAATGCAGCCTTCTTAGAGACAGATGAACTATCCTGCTGATAAACCCTATGGATTTCTTGTTTTTCATTTAGCAGCTTCTGAATTTCCCCATCATTTTCATCAAACCACTCTTGGTGCTTGGGAGTGCTCTGGCCCAGATGAATAAATGTGGTACTGTACACTAGATTACTGAAAGCTGCCCACTCCTTTTCTGCTTCACTATTGTCAACTGTATGGGATTCAACTTTCCCTCCAAGTTAGCAGTAAACTGCTTCCACTCAGAGAAGAGCTCTAATTTGTTGACATTAGTTCTTCTAGTAGCCATTTTGCCTTGGGGGCATCACTTTTGCTAAATGTGAATATTTAGTTGCAAAGGATATCTATGATCAGACCAGCACTCTGCACCATACATTGCCTTCATCACTCTCACATCCTTTCTGTTTCTTCTCCTTACAACCACATAGTCTATTAAATGCCAAGATTTACTGCAAGAGTATATCCATGAAGTTTTTTTTACATTTAGGTACGTGAAAGACAATGTTGGTGATGAGAAGGTCATGAGATGCACAAATCTTCAGTAATAAGTAACCATTGCTGTGGCTGTTTCCAATTCCATTCCTCCCTAGGACTTCCTGCCAAGTCTAGTAGTCTGAGCCTACTCTCACATTAAAGTCACTCAGAATTATAAGCTTGTCTTCTTTTGGCACAGTGATGATAAGGGTCTCCAGGTCTTCATAAAATTTTTCTTTGACCTCATTCAGGGTTCATCATGGTGGAAACATAGGCACTAATGATGGTGGTATGACATTTTCCTACAAGTGGCAATCACATTGTCACGAACCTGTCATTTACTCCTTTTGGCAGGCATACAAGCTTTGTTGACTCGATTAGTTTTGATTGCAAAACCTACATCAGCTTCTTGATGTTCCCCTTCACAGTGCCCACTCCAGAAAAAAACAGATATCCAGCTCCAACTTCAGTAAAGTAACCTTCATTTACCAGCCTTGTTTCATTCAGGGCTGCTACTTGGATGCAATATCTTCTGAGGTCTCTTGCAACAAGAATTGTTCATCTTTCAGGTCTACTGGATTTTGTGTTGTCTATATGTGTGCGTACACTCCATGTGCTAATTGTGCGCGGAATCATCTTTGCAGACATTTGTGTACATTTACATTCCATGTGCTAATTGTGAGTGGAATCATCTTTGGACACGTTTGTGTACATTTTTTTGTGTTTCGACTGCAGAGTAACATTCCCCTCCTGTTGTGGTAATCAGGCCAGGGTTGGGTAAGCAGACAATTTTTAGGGCACCTTTTCTAGCCTCTTCTTCACACCAGGAGGTGAGCAGTGCAGTCCTTAAAAGGCTGCTGAGACACCCAGGGGGCTGCCGAATCCCACTGCTGTTTCCAGTGAGAAACCACCCTCTGGCCTGTGTTGCCTGTGTGTGCAAGATTATGACTACAGGTCCCAGTGTATCCGTACCTGCTGCTTTGTCACTTGCCTGTTGCCACAGGACTTTGAGATAGATATGATGATAAAAATGGTATGGGTGATGTGTTTTGATTCATGCATAACTTGGGTTTAAGTGAGGCAGAGTTGCAAAGTCGTCAGCCTCACTCTCTCCTCCAAAGGCATCATAATCCAGTGGCAGGACAGAATCAAGACGACTGGTGATGGCTTAAGATGCAATGGATGATCTTGACATCTTCAATGTCTGATTAAGCACAAAGCACTCTACAGCACCTGCTTTGGCTGCCTTTGTAACCGTTAGAACAAATTTTTCTCATCTGCCCATTCCACCAGGGGAAGTTTTCACCATCCCTAACTCATCAACCGGTTGGAAACCCATTGGTACCCTCAATCTCATTTAGTTCATCTTCCAAAATGGTTTACCAGGATGTGGCAGCTGCACATGCTACAACTTCTTGGAGCCATAGGTGAGAGTTGGGTGGAACAGGTAGACACCACAGGTGGAAAGCATCCCTGAAAAGTACCAGTCTTCTCTGAACACACCCTACACCCCTGGGTGAAAGGGTATATACAATCTAGTAATTTGGGTTATATAGTTCCAAATTGCTTTCTAGAATAACTGTAACAACTCACAGCTCCACCAGGAATATACCCATGTGCCTCTTTTCCTAAGCCCCTCTAACATTTATCATTTTCCTTTTGTGTCATCTTTGCCAATCTTAACCTCAGATTTTTTTACATTTTTCTATAGTGATTTGTAATATTTCTTTTCAAATGGCTACTGTTTGCTTGGGATTTCTTCCTTTGAAAATTGCCTTTGAACATTTATCACTTGTGGAATGCCCCTTTTTGTTTTTGCATCTGGATCGCCTTATCCAGCTCATCTTAGAAGCTTTACCTTTTCTGACTTGGGCCATTTTGGTTCCTCCCAGACTTGATGCCATCAATAACCTTTAGCTCTATAAGTGATTCAGATTCAACTTCAGCCTCCCTGGTGGTGGTGGTAGTAGTAGTAGTAGTAGTAGTAGTAGTAGTAGTAGTAGTAGTAGTAAGGGTGTTCATCATTCCCTGAAGCTTTTGTTCTTATACATTTAAATTAGTTCCTTAGGAAATGAGAACTTTTTCAGGTAAACTTTCTAATTTTTGCTTCCTGTAGTGTTGTTTGGCCAAAAACTTTTAAATTTTAATTTAATCAGTTTTATTTTTTGACCCCCTAATCATAGGTATGTGAAAGGTAATTTCTTCTTCTGTTTTGTTCATGTCATCCTTTATATCTAAGCTATGTATCCATTTGGAATTTATCTTGGTATTTTTTTAAGCTGTTGATCTACATGTAGTTTCTGGTGGACTGTTTTAATAGTTTTCCAGCGTTTTTGTCAAATAATAAATTGTCATCCCAGTGGATAGCATTTGGGTTTAACATTAGGCTGTTTGACTGTTTCTGTATGTTAAATACATAAATCGATTCCATGCATTGATGCTTTTATTTTCTAAAGCAATGCAAAGAACATTTTGATGATTATTGCTCTGTAGTATAGTTTGAGATGTGGAACACTGAAGACTCCTTCCCACCCCTACCTCCATCTTTCATTATTTTTTTTTTATATTCTTGACTTTCTGTTCCTCCAAATGAATTTTATAATTTTTTTCTAACTATAAAAAAAAATCCTTTGGTAGTTGGATTGATATAGCTCTTATCAATGCTGTTACCAAGGAAATTCCTTCTCTTTTGATCCTCATCTGCATTCCACCTCAGCTTCACACAGGAATGGGACCTTTATTTCCACTTCTATAGTCCATAATTCTTCATTCTCTGATATCCTTCTCCTGAAGGAGATCTCCTGAAATCATTCTCTGTTCTTTCTTTTTCAGACACTCCCTGTTTTTTCTCCATCACTCTTTTCTTTCTCTGGTTTTCTCTGGTCACATTCCTCATTTTGTAATGTCAGTATGTCTTAGGTAATCAGTTTAGTTTTATATTGAATTCAGTTGCAGAAATTCCTTCCCCCACTAACGTTTCTAGATTCCAACCCTGTATTACCTCCCACCCCCACTAGCCCTGGTTCAACACTGGAGGAAATCACAACTGTGTTGTTTCCTCTACCAGTTTATGTTTTCTAATACCAGTTTGGTCCTTATCAATCCTTTTAGACTTTTTTTGATCCTGTTACAATGTTCTCCAAACTTTCTTTATTGTGCATCCTTGTATAAATTATATGCAGACATACTTCAGAGGTGTGTTACAAGTTTGATTCTAGACCACAGCAATATAAAGCATGTTATGTGAATTTTTTGGTTTCCCAGGGCACACAAAAGTTAGGTTAACATTATACTGTAGCCTATTAAGTGTGCAATAATATTATGTCTAAAAAATCAGTGCATATACTTTAAGTAAAGATATTTTATTGCTAAAAAATGCAAACCGTTACCATTCAGTGAGTGGTAATCTTTTTGCTGGTGGAGGGTCTTGCTTCAGTGTTGATGGCTACTGACTAATCAGGGTGGTGTTTTCTGAAAGCAAGGTGGCTGTGGCAGTTTTCTTAAAATAAGACAACAGTGAAATTTGCTGCATAGATTGACCTTTTTCTTTCATAAAAGATGTCTCTGTAGCATGCCAGTGGGTGTTTGATAGCATTTTATTTACAATAGAACTTCATTTAAAATTGAAGTCAATTCTCTTAATTCCTACCTCTGCTTTATCAGCTATGTTTATGTAATATTCTTTAATTTTGTTCTCTCTTAGGAAATAGGGAGGCCTTAGGGTAGGGAGAGAAATAGGAAACAGCAGTTCTGTGTAGCAGACAGAATACAAACATGTGTTGATTAAATCCCCCATCTTACATGGGAGTACCTCATGGCACCCTGAAAAAGTCACAATAGTAACATCAAAGGTCATTGATCACAGATCACCATAACAGATATAGTAATAATGAAATACTTTGAAATATTGCAAGAATTACCAAAATGTGATACAGAGACATGATATGAGCACATGCTGTTGAAAAAAGTGCTTACTAGACTTGCTCAGTGCAGGGTTGCCACAAACCTTTAGTTTGTAAAAGAAAACGAGAAAAAAAAGGAGAAAGAGAAAAACAACTGCAATATTTTTGAAGTACAATTAAGCAAAGAGCAATAAAATGAGGTATGCCTGTACATGTGCTATTATATGAATATATGATAAATGTATAAAATATGAATTTTCAGAGGATGACAGATCACACAATCATTTATATAGAGAACTAGAATGGATTTCAGAGGTCATCTGCTACCCTTCATTTTACAGATGAGGAAACTTGACACCCAGACAAGTTAAAGTAAAATAAATTTTTATTTTTTATTTTTAGCTTTCAACACTCATTTCCACAAGATTTTGAGTTTTCTCTCCATCTCTCTCCTCCTCCAACCCCAAGACATTCTGATTACCCCTTCTCCCGATCTGCCCTCCCTTCTATCACCCTCCCTCTCATCCCCTTCCCTTCTATTTTCCTGTAGGACAAGATAGATTTCTATATCCCATTACCTATGTATCTTATTTCCCAGTTGCATGTAAAAACAATTTTTAACATTTGTTTTTGCAACTTTGAGTTCCAGATTCTCCTTCCCTGCCCACTCACCTTCCTTGAGAAGACAAGCAATCTGATATAGGTTATACATGTGTAGTCATGCAAAACACTTCCATAATGGTCATATTGTTAAAGACTAACTTTATTTTCCTCCATCCTATCCCACCCCACATATTTTCTGTTCTCTCCTTTGACCCTGTCTCTCCTCAAAAATGTTTGCCTCATTTGCCCTCCCTTCTATCATATATCCTCCCTTACCCTGTCTTATCTTTTATCCCCTTTCCCACTACTTTCCTGTAGGGTAAGATAGATTTTCAGTTGAATGTATATATTATTCCCTCCTTAAGCCAAATCTGATGAGAGTAAAGTTCACTCATTTCCTCTCATCATCCCTTTCTTCCCATCCATTGTAAAAGTTTTTTCTTGTCTCTTTTATGTGAAATAATTTATCCCATTCTATCTCTCCCTTTCTCCTTCTTCCAGTACATTCCTCTCTCTCACCCCTTAATTTTATTTTTTAGATATCTCTTCATTTTCAACTTACCCTGTGACTTTCTGTGTGTGTGTGTGTATAATTTCCTTCAACTACCCTAATACTGAGGAGGGGTTCAGAACCAAGATGGCAGGGTAAAAGCAAGGACTTGCTTTTGACCTCTTCCCTAAACCCCTCAAAATACCTATAAAAATGACTAAACAAATTCTAGAGCAGCACAACCCACAAAATGACAGAGTGGAACATATTTCCAGCCCAAGACAACCTGGAAGGTTGACAGGAAAGGTCTGTTGCACCAGTCTTGAAGAGGAGCGCAGTCTATCATGGGCCGCTCAGGCACAGATGGGCCCCCAGTGAATTTGAAGGAGGGCTCAGGGCTTGGAATCACTGGCAGCTGTGGTGGTTTCCAGACTTCTCAACCCAGAAATGCTTAAGACAACTTAGAAGGTTAGTAGGAAAAGTCTATAGGACCTAAGTGAGAGAAGAGGGTAAACTGGCCCCGTCCCTGAGGTGGTGAAGGGTGGCAAGCAGTTGCTGCTTCCAGAATTCTTAGCCCACAGATGGTGGAGGAGATTGAGCATCTGATCAGGGAGGCATTGCAGGGATCTCCTTGTTGGCTCCAAGGCAGGATTCTCATGCTTTGCCCATGCTTGGATATGGGTCACAGTCCTGGGGTGAGGAGGAGAGCTGGCATGGTGCAGCTTGTGGCGACCAAGGAGAGGAAGTCCTCCTCGTCACAGTTCCAAAGCAGAATAGAGTGCTTGTGGCTGCTCACAGATCAGAGTACAGGCCAGGAGAGGAGTAAACATCTCTTCCTTGATCATATCACCTTGGAAGAACTGAAAATTTACAGGTCTCTAGAAATATCTCCGAAAACAGATGTACAAAACCTCTAAAATGTGGGACAGTACACCCTCCACACTGGAAGAAGAGTCCTACCTTAACAAAGAGCTCAAAAATCAAGTAATTGGTTGGGAAAATGAGCAAACAGTGGAGGGAAAAATCAGACTATAGACTTTTACTTTGGTGACAAGGAAGATCAAAACATACAACCAGAAGGCTGAGCCAAGATGGTGAATAAAAGCAGGAACTTGCTTGAACTCTCCCCCAAATTCCTCCAAATACTTGTGAAAAATGATTAAGCAAATTCTAGAGCTGCAGAACCCATAAAATGATGGAGTGAAACAAGTCTCCAGCCCAAGATAGCCTGGAAGTTAGACAGGAAGGGTCTATCTCACTGTGTTGGGAGCAGGGCACAGTCCAGTATGGGCTGCAGTAGTATGGCTGCTGCTGGAACATGCCTCAAGGGATTAATCATTGGCAGCTGTGGTGGTTTTCAGACTTTTAAGCCTACAAGCCAAATTCAGCATAGAAGGTTAGTGGGAAAACTATTGAACCTGGCTGAAAGAGAAGAGCAGTCCAGTCCCAGCCCTATGGCATCGGAGGTGGTGGTGACATCAGCAGCAGCAGCTGCTTTCAGAGCTCCTAGCCCACAGACAGTGGGAATCCAGCAGTTAATCAGAGGGCAATTGCAGGGATCTCTTATTTTGCCCTGCTTTGGATCTAGGTTGCAGTCCTGGGTGGTGATCCTGTGGTCTTGTAAGTGTCTCTGAAAGTAGCTGCGCAAAATCCCTGAAATTTGGGAAAGTATACCACCCCTGCCCCACTGGAATGGAAGCAGAATTTCCTACCTTAACAAAGAGTTAGAAAGTCAAGTATTTGGCTGGGAAAATGAGTATACAGCTTAAAAAAAAAACCAAAAAACAAAAAACCTCAGACTATAGAACCTTACTTTGGTGACAAAGAAGATCAAAACATATGATCAGAAGAAGACAACATAGTTGAAGCTCCTAAAGCCTCCAAGAAAAATATGAATTGGTCGCAGGCCATGCTAGAGCTCAAAAAGTATTCTGAAAAGTAAGAAAAGTAGAGGAAAAACTGGGAAAAGGAGAAATGAGAGTGATGCAAGAAAATCATGAAAAACAAATCAACTGTTTGGTAAGGGAGACCCAAAAAATACTGAAGAAAATAACAGCTTAAAAAGTAGATTAACCCAAATGGCAAAAGAGGTCCAAAAAGCCAATAAGGAGAAGAATTCCTTAAAAAACAGAATTGGCCAATTAGAAAAGGAGGTCCAAAAACTCACTGAAGGAAATAATTTCTTCAAAATTAGAATGGAGCAAATAGAAGCTAATGACTTTATGAGAAATCAAGAAATTATAAAACAGAACTAAAAGAATGAAAAAATAGGAGACAATGTGAAATATCTCATTGGAAAAACCCCTGACCTGGAAAATAGATCCTGGACAGATAATTTAAAACTTATTTGACTACCTGAAAGCCATGATCAAAAAAAAGAGCCTAGACATTATCTTTCACGAAATTATATTAAGGAAAACTACCTTGATATTCTAGAACTAGAAGGTAAAATAGAAATGGAAAGAATCCCTGATCACCACTTGAAAGAGACCCCAAAAGAAAAACTCTTATTATAACCAAATTCCATAGTCACCAGATCAAGGAGAAAATACTGCAAGTAGCTTGAAAGAAACAATTTGAGTATTGTGGAAACACGATCAGGATAATGCAAGATCTAGCAGCTTCTACGTTAAGGAAGTGGAGGGCTGGCAATATGATATTCCAGAGGTCAAAGAACCTAGGATTAAAACTAAGAACCACCTACCCAGCAATCACTGTCCACCTATCCAATACTTTAGCGGGGAAAATGGTCATTGAATGAAGTAGAGGACTTTCAAGTATTCTTCATGAAAATACCAGGGCTGAATAGAAAATCTGACTTTTCAAATACAAGAATCAAGAGAAGCATGAAAAGGTAAACTAGAAAGATAAATCGTAAGGGGCTTATTAAAGTTGAACTGTTTACATTTCTATATGGAAAAACGATATAACTCATGAGACATTTCTCAGTATTAGGGTAGTTGGAAGGATATATATATATATATCCATACAGACATACACACCCACCCACACAAGACACAGGGTGAGTTGAATATGAAGGGACGACACTGAAAAAATAAAATTATGGGGTGAGAGAAAAATATATTGGAAGGAGAAAGGGAGGGATAGAGTGGGATAAATTACCTCACATAAGAGGCAAGAAAAAGCTTTTACAGTGGTCAGAAAGTGGGGTAGAGGTGATAGGGAATGAGTGAACATTACTCTCATCAGATTTGACTTAAGGAGGGAATAACATATACACTCAATTGGGTATCTTACCCTACAGGAAAGTAGGGGGAAGGGGATAAGAGGTGGGGCATGATAGAAGGGAAGACAGATTGGGGGATGTGGTAGTCAAAAGCAAACACTTTTGAAAAGGGACAGGGTCAAAGGAGAGAATAGAATAAATGGGGATGGGATAGGATGGAGGAAAATATAGTCTTTCACAACCTGACTATTATGGAAGTGTTTTGCATAAGTATATATGTATAAGCTATGTTGAATTGCTTGCCTTCTCAGTGAGGGTGGGTGGAGAAGGAAGAAGGGAGAGAATTTGGAACTCAAAGTTTTAAAAACAAATTGTTTTTACATGCAAATAGGAAAAAAAGACATACAGGCAGTGAGGTCTAGAAATCTATCTTGTCCTACAGGAAAGTGAGGGGAAGGGATATAGAAGAGGTGATGGGGTGATAGAGGGGAGGACAGATTGGGTGAAGAGGTAATCAAAATGCAAGCCATCTTGGGATGGAGGGAGGGGAGTGATGAGGAGAAAATTTGGAACTAGATATCTTGTGGAAATGAATGTTGACTTTAAAATAAATAAATCAATGCAAAAACACCCCACCTACAACCAGAGGAAAACAACTAAGTCAAACCTCTTCCATCCAAAACCTCCGATAAAAATATCAGTCACTGATCATGGAAAAGCCCAAAAAGGATTTTGAAAATTATGTAAATGATGTAGAGAATCAGTTGGAAAGAGAAATGAGTGTGATACAAGACAAAAATGAGGCAGCAACTTGCTAAAGGAGTTCCCCCCAAAATGCTGAACAAAATAACAGTTTAAAAAATAGACTAACCCAAAATGCAAAAGAAGTCCAAAAAGCCAAAGAAGAAAAGAATGCCTTAAAAACCAGAACTGGCCTGAGAAAAAGATGGTCCAAAAGCTCACTAAAGAAAATAGTTCTTTAAAAATTAGAATGGAGGACAGAGCCAAGATGGCAGAGTAGAAAGCCATACCTACTCTAGTTCTTCCTCCACAGCCCATAAAATGCCTGTAAAATAGCTTTAAAAATAGGCTAACTCAGTTGACAAAAGAGGTCCAAAAAGCAGGACCTCTGCTGAGGAGAAGAATGCTTTAAAAAGCA
Source organism: Potorous gilbertii (assembly GCA_028658325.1). Classification (NCBI taxonomy): domain Eukaryota; kingdom Metazoa; phylum Chordata; class Mammalia; order Diprotodontia; family Potoroidae; genus Potorous; species Potorous gilbertii. Next base: position 164,820,333 of record CM053770.1, read on the forward strand.
GAACTAGCCAAATGGAGAGGAGGTTCAAAAACTCACTGAAGAAAATAATTCTTTAAAAAATAGAATGGAGCAGACGAAAGCTAATGACTTTATGAGAAACCAAGAAATTACAGAACAAAATCAAAAGAATGAAAAAATAGAAGATAATGTGAAATATCTCATTGGAAAAACAACTGACCTGGAAAACAGATCCAGGAGAGACAATTTAAAAATTATGGGACTACCTGAAGGCCACGATCAAGAAAAAGAGGCTAGACATCATCTTTCTTGAAATTATCAAGGAAAACTGCTGTGATATTCTAGAACTAACTATTGAAAGACTCTACCGATCACTTCCTGAAAGAGATCCAAAAAGAGAAACTTCTAGGAATATTGTAGCCAAATTCCAGAGTTCCCAGGTCAAGTAGAAAATATTGCAAGCAGCTAGAAAGAAACAATTCAAGTACTGTGGAAATACAATTAGGATAACACAAGATCTAGCAGTTTCTACATGAAGGTGTTGAAGGACTTGTATTATGATATTCTAGAAGTCAAAGGAACTAAAATCACCTACCCAGCAAAACTGAGTATAATACTTAAGGGGAAAAAATGGTCTTTCAATGAAATAGAGGACTTTCAAGTATTCTTGATGAAAAGACCAGAGCTGAATAGAAAATTTGACTTTCAAACATAAGAATCAAGAGAAACATGAAAAGGTAAACAGGAAGGAGAAATCACAAGGGACTTACTAAAGTTGAATTGTTTACGTTCCTACATGGAAAGATAATGTTTGTAACTCTTAAACTTTTCTCAATGTTTGGGTCGTTGGAGGGGTTTACACACACACACACACACAGAGCACAAAGTGAATTGAATAGGAAGGCATGATATCTAAAACAATAAAGGGATAAGAGAGGAATATATTGGGAGGAGAAGGGGAGAAATGGAATGGGGCAAATTATCTGTCATAAAAGAGGCAAGAGAAAGCTTTTTCAATGCAAGAGTAAAGGGGGGAGGTGAGAGGGAAAAAGTGAAGCTTGCTCTCATCACATTTGGCTTAAGGAGGGAATAACATGCACACTCAATTTGGTATGAAAACCTATCTTACGCTACAGGAAAGTAGGGGAGAAGGGGATAAGTGGGGTGGACGGGATGATAGAAAGGAAAATGGGAGGAGGGAACAATTAGAAGTAAACACTTGGGGAGGGACAAGTTCAAAAGAGAGAACAGAATAACTGGAGGACAGGATAAGATGGAGGGAAATATAGTTAGTCTTATGCAACATGACTATCATGGATGTTATTTGCAAAACTTTACGTGTATGACCTATATTGAATTGCTTATCTTCTCAGTAGGGATGAGTGGGGAGGGAGACAGGGAGAGAAGTTGAAACTCAAAGTTTTAGGAACAAATGTTAAGAATTGGTTTTGCATACAACTGGGAAATACGAAATACAGGTAATGGGGTATAGAATTTTATCTTGCCCTTACAAGAAAAGAGCGAAGATGGGGATAAGGGAAGTGAGGGGTGTGATATAAGGTAGAGCAGATTGGGGAAAGTCATAATCAGAATACAAAGCATTTTAGGGTGGGGGGAGGGGGAGATGGAGAGAAAATTTGAATCTCAAAATTTTGTGGAAATGAATGTAGAAAACTAAAAATAAATAAACATTTTTTAATAAATTGGAATGGAACAAATGGAAGCTAATGACTTTATGAGAAATCAAGATATTATGACATAAAACCAAAAGAATTAAATGGGCCTGGACTCAGGAAGACCTGATTTCAAATGTGGCCTCAGATACTTATAAGCTGTATGAGTCTGAGCAAATCACTTAATCCTGTTTGCCTCAGTTTCCTTTTCTTTAAATTGATCTGGAGAAGAAAATGGCAAACCATTCCAGTGTCTTTGCCAAGAAAAATGACTAAATAATAGTCTCTTTAAATTCACTTAATTGGGTACTACAACATGTCTCTATACTCAGCTGTCATGTGCTGAAAATTAATGAAGAAGTGAGTTGTCACTGTCACCTGCTCTTGGGATATATGATATATGACTGACATTGATTGAAATCGCATGAAGTTGCCACTGTTAACTCATATATTAAATATTAACCAAGATTAATTTCTTCCTTTTTTTTTTAAAGATTAAAAATAGAAGTTCTGATGTTCTTTCCAGATGTCAATCGCTGGTCTTACATGCCTGACTTTGGACACTGCTACTCTGTGGTACTCTTCACTATGACTGTCCAACCTTTTTGTAGAAAAATATATAACACCACCTCCCCTCTAACTCTTATTAGAGAATCTCTCATAGCGTCCTACGTTCAGAACTGAAAGGCCATCCAGCCCTATCCCCTCCTTTTATAAACAAGAAATTTGAGCTCCAAAGGTGCAGTGAGTAGCACAGGGTTATAAGCTAATAAGGGTCTAAGGTATTCAAACCTGGATGGGGATTTCAGATTCTGTTTGTTGGACCATGCTGCGTTTCCACTGACAAAAATTGAGATAATCTTTCAGAGAGCTTCCCCTTCCTCCCCAGTTGTATACTTCAGATCACCTCAGCATTATCCCTCAATCTTGCTCTCCCTTTGATTTTTTGTCTTTGCCAACATTGATCTCTCCATTTGTGCCTTTGACTTTATCCTCTTTTGTCTCTTCCTACAGCTTGCCTCTTTCACCCTAACTTTTGATCCTTCCTTTTCCACTCGTCATCAGCAAAAAGATCTCTCCCGTCCACCACCTACCATAATTTCAGACTATCATCCTCATATCTCTCCTCACCTTCATAGCCAAATTCCTAGGGGATTCAATTCACATTGCCTCCACTTTCTCACCTTTGCCTTCCTTCTCATTGCTTTGCAATTTCCCACACACTGTTTGACTGAAACTCCTCTCCCCAAGGTTACCAGAAGTTTCTTTGTTGTTACACCAATGGCCTTTTTCAGTACTCCTTCTTCTTGACCTCTCTGTGGCATGTGGCACTGATGACTCTGTTTTCCTCTTGATGCTTACTTATCCTGGTTCTCTTCCTGCAAGTTCATCGTCTTTGGTCCACTCCCACCACCAGTCTTGGTGCAGGGGTCCTGGGCCTTGCCTTCTCTTTTCATTATCTCATTAACTCCCAGGGATTCATCTATATTCATCTATTTAGATGGCTCCCATATCCACATATCTTCTGCCCTTTTTTCTCCTGACCTCAAACTGCCTGTTAGATACCTCCCCTTTCAACCCCAAAACAGTACATTCAGGTACGATGGTGGGGTTAGTTAAGATTGGAAGTGGAGAGTATGTACTAAAGAAATCAATATATAGATCATTTGTAATATTAGTTAACTTTTATACAGTTTATCCCCATTTGATCTTCACAACAACCCTGGGAGGTAGGGGCTATTATCATTATTCATCTTTTTCAGATGAAGAATTTGAGACAAACAAGGTTAAATGACTGTGGGGGGAAGGAGGGAAGAGTCCATGACCAAAAATAAAAAGGAGTAAGAGCCTTTTCCTGTACTAAGAAGATACATTCTTCATAGACAAGTAAATGCAGGATATATAGCAAATAAATGAGTAGTGATAGGGTGGGATGGGGTAGTGACACTTTAACTACTGAGGGAATCAAGGGAGGGCTCTTCCTGAAGAAGGTGACACTTTAGCTATCCTTGGAAGAGAGCTAGGGATTTTAAGAGGAGGTGGGTGCCTCAGTGGGTAGAGTGTTGTTCCTAGAGTCAAGAAGACCTGAATTCAAATCCAACCTCAACACTCACTAGCTATGTGACCTTGGGCAAGTCACTTAACCTGTTTGTCTTAATCCACTAGAGAAACAAATAGCAAACTAATCCAGCATCTTTGTCAAGAAAACCCTGTAGACAGTATGGTTGACCATGTCATCAAGAGTTGGACAGGGCTGAACAACTGAACCACAAGGAATTTTCAGAGAAAAAATGGAGGATACAGCAATTCAAACATGTGCAAATACATGATGGTGGGAGATGGACAGTGGTGTAGAGGAAGCAAGTATGCTAGTTTGGTAGGAATGTAGAATATGTGAGAGGGAAGTAATGTGTTTGGACAGATAGGCAGATTGTGAAGGTTTTAATTGCCCAACTCTGATTTGTTATGCTAGAGGCTATGGGAAGCCACTGCAGGTTCTTGAGGTATGTCTGTAAAGGAGACACTTGAAGGACAAGAGGAACGCTGTCTATCTAGGGCAGTAATTTGGGAGTCTTTGGGAAGCTTGATGTGGACCAAGGGATTGATTTATAATAACACAAGAGCCTGCAAAGCTTTATCTGTCTCCTCCTGTCTTGGTAGGACAATTCTTGCTGAAGCTCTTGGCTTAGTGATCTTAAGCACACTTGGAAGATTAGCTTCCTGTTCTTAAAATACAAGAAGAGCTTTGTAATTCTTAACTGTTACAGATCTGCCAACTTAGAGCTGCCATGAGGACAGTGTTTTGGAAGATGCCATGCCATCTTTTTCCTCTAGGACTCTTTTGAACAATATTCCATGACCCTTGAAGGGCTTCCTGTTTGTTTTGTTTTTGCCTTAGCTTTTAGTTCCCTTCTGGGATATTGTCACTGGCTTTGTGTTCTAAGAGTCAGCCAAAACTTTTTCTAGTATCTGATATTAGTAGAAATAACACAATTTCCCTGAAATGATAGAACTTAGAATAAAAATATCACGAAAGTAAATAAACTGAAGTCAGTTTTGTTAATCTAGTGATGGGCAAAAGAGGGGAAGGGAAATGGGAGATGCTGTTTTGTTGGTGAATGAATAGCATGAGACAGGTTCTTTTAAAAGCTCGTTTTGATTTTGAATTTTGATGGTAAGAATTACCTTTGTAAGTAGGAAGTTTTGAGGAAAGGAATTTAATAATATAAGTATATAGATTCTTTTATAATTTAAAGTTGAGGAGTAATATGGAAATATACATACTTTGAATATTGTGTATGATTCCTAAATGTATTTTAGAATGTTTTTTCTTTTTCTTTTTAGAATGTTTTTAAGACTTAGAGAAGACAAACATTGCACTCTTCTTTTGCTGTCTTAGAAATAGCTGACATTTCATCATCTATGAGGCCACTTGCTGATGTAATGCTTAATGGAGCTTTTTTTTTAACCTTCTTGGGGTAAAGGCCTGGCAAGCCTTAATGATGGAGTTCTTGCTTCATTCTACACCAACTGGAGAGGATTAAAAAGCCTGAAGTTTTCTTTGTCTTTTTTTTCTTTCCTTTTGGCTGTTGAAAGAATATTTTCTGGAACAGCTATAGCAGTGTCCTGGATTAAGTTTCTGTTAGCCATAGGGATCCCAGCAGATTTGAAGAGGCAAGAAAGAGAGATGATTATGAAGTGACCACTGCTTGGCTGGTCACATGTCCAGATGAGATTCTTTATGTTCAAGGGTAATAATAGTGGGTCATTTCTTACACGTTTATCCTCTTCTGTCTGATGAAGCTGCACTGCACATAGAAGCCTTCTCTAATAGGTGAAGCTCCTCTACAAAATAAGTGTTAAACTACAGAATAATAAATTGTTAAATTGTTGAAACAGACCATAGAGCTGCCATGTTCATTGGTATTGATGCTTCTTAGAGAATAAATGTGAAAAAAAATCAATTAGGAAACATAGTAAAGTTGAACTCTGTGTTATTCTTGGTGGCAGATCTCTGCTGGGCCACATTCTTCTAATCTTAGCTGATGGTCCATCTGTGAACAGGAATTGATAGTTATCCCTTAGATTGCCCTTGGGACAAAATACATAAGCATTATTCATTTTCCTTTCCTCGGGTAATTGAGACTACCTGTATATTTATTCTTTCTTAGATAGGATACCGATGTACTCTAGTATCTACTAGATATCTAGTATATCTTAATGATATGGTGGAGGGAAGATATTTTTGAGCAATGTACTCTAGTATTCATGATATGGTGGAGGGAAGATATTTTATGCTCTTAAACTGACTGTAAATTTGAAGACTTGTTAATATAACTTTGTTTAGCTATTGTAATCCAAATGAAGACCTTGATTCAAAATAGTATTTGAATGGAGGGATCTACAGAGCCTCTACTGGCTGAACCAAGTAGGATTTTCTCAAGTCATTAATGTGCTTGCTAGGCTATAAAGTATGTTGCTTTGGGGGAGGGAAGCAGAGGTAATTGAAAGTAGAAAGGATGCGGTGCCTGATACCTTATAAAGAATGGTGTAAGCAGATGTGTCAGAGGAGTTATTAAAAGGCAAGAAAATCCTAATTATTTTCAATTTCTAATTTACTTCACGTCAAGTGTTGACATTAAATATCTAGCATCCATATACAACAAAGCTTACTAGTTTTGTATTTCTCTAGTTCTAAATTTGGTTTGCCTGAATTGCAGTTGATTAGGAGACATTCTAGCTGAGGAGAGAAGATGTAGTAGTAATAAATGTCAAATTTTATCTTAGGAAATCAGAGAAGGGACAGTGCTAGACTAGTCTGGAACAGGGCTTGAATAGGCTAAGGCAGTATCATAACAAGATTACTGTTTAGAATTTGGACTCAGAAAACAAATCAATTTTTTTTGGGGGGGTCTAGTAGTTAATATTTATGTTGAAAACTACATTATATATGTGTATGTATGTATATGTGTGTGTGTGTGTGTGTGTGTGTGTGTGTGTGTGTGTATCCTCTATCAAATGAGATAATGTTTGTGAAGTATTAACATATAGTGCCTGGCACATTGTAGGTGCTATATTATATAAATGTTTATTCCCTAGGATCGAACTTTGGAATTGCAGTGGACCATATAAGTAATCTAATCTAATTCCTTGATTTTATAGATGAGAAAAATGATATCTGGAGAGTCTCAAGAGAGGCAGGTAGTAAGTGACAGAGTCAGGATGTGAAAATAAATCCAGTATACTTTCCACTACACTTTTATCTGTTAATCTGTGTTACTTTAGAAATACTTATATTTGATATTTTATATTATACTATAAAATTTTATTTTTTTGATTTTTAATATTATTTGTGATATATACTATAGTTGGAATTTTTTTATTATTTATGATACTTAAATCCAAGAGCCTTATCAGTCACCTTCAGGTTGGCCTTCGTCACTTTTTCTCATTCTAAATTAGTCAAGTCACTTGATCTCTTTAGCAGAGATCAAGCCTATATCCATTGTAGTCTTTTAAAAAAAATTTTGTTGATACCTTTGTTTTTACATTATAATTATTTCTAAAAAAGCCACCACAACCAGTGAGCCTTCTTCCCTTTTAACAAAGAAAAGTTTTGGCAAAGTCAACTAATTGATGCAGAAGAATGCATTATTCTATAACCATAGTTCCTTACCTCTCTGGGGAAAGGAGGGAGGTACATTTCCTTATCTTTTCTTAAAAACCAAGATTGTTTATTCCAGTTATAGAGTGTCATATAGTCTTTTTCACACAGGTGCTCAAGAAATGTTTGAGAGCTATTGTTACTGAATTATCTCACCTGAGAAGCTGTGAGGAAGGCCATGCACTTCCTTCTTAAGCTGGAAGTGAACTCTTTGTCCCCTAACTCTCCATGCTTTGTTCTACTTGATATTGTAATTATTTGTGTTTATATCCTATCTTCCTTAATATAGATTATAAATCCACTGAGAGTAGAGATTGTCTTGTTCTATTTTAGACACATCCATTCCATAGCTCTCAACTTGTCGGAAAAAAACTATTTTAATTGTGTTTAGATGCCTGCAAGTCTGATTTCAAACTTTTTTTCTTACAGAAATAATACTTTTAGAATTCTTCTGTGTACACAGCCTTTCATATAGGTGGGAAACCAGCTCTACTCACCGGTGGCAAGGGACATTTGTATTAGTAAGAGCTCCTCACCTCAATTTTTGTGCCAACTTTACAGAGAATGATGGAAGCACTATATTTAAAGGAAGAGTGCCTTAAGAAGTGATAGTGGGAAATGTTTTTTAAGTGTTTATGTTGGGGAATTAAGCATTCATGGGAAAGAAGGGCAGAAAATGAAGAATAATTTTTATATTCTGTATACATATATATGTATGTGTGTGTGTGTGTAGAATAGAGAAAATCAGAAACCCATCCTGGGACTTAGTATGAGAGTCTCACCTTTTTTTTTTTTTCCTCTTCCTACCTTCTTTTCCATGATGCTGTGTGGAAATGTCCCAGTTCTTGCAGCTGTGCTCATTGTAATGGGTCATTTCATTCTGAAATCCTTGTTTAAAAGAGAACCACACTGTGGCTGTCTGTGACAGATGCCACCTACTTATTTTCTCCCAGGCTTGAAACAGCCGTATGTGACATCGGAGCAGAAGAGAGGGGGAAGTAAAGCAAAAGAAGGGTAGAGGCAAAAAGAGGGAAGGGAGGATTTTGATGAATAAAATGCTTAATCTGATCCAGTGGCCTTGCTTTTTTGTTTTCTTCTGTTAGAGACAGCTGTAGTAGTCTGTCTTTGCAGAAACTGGTGAGCATTATTCAAGAAGCATCATGTTTTCAAGGTCATTGTAGTTGGAGTCTTGGTCAAGACCACAGATTGTTAGTTTAGGAGGCATTCCCTCCATGACCTCCTAAATCCTATTAGGGAGGATCTGGCATCTGAGCAAAGGTGTATCGGAATACTTCTGTAATGGCGATGTGTATGGCTGTAGCTTCCTATCTGTCAGAGGGTAAGAACTTTTTTCCTTTTTAATGGAAAAAGGGATGAAATATGAAAGAGATTCATTTCCCTCCCTCAAAATCAGAGTGGGCCCCAGGAAATCCTGCCAGCTTTTTCTTCCAATTGAAGGGCTGTCTCCTGATTGGAATGACAGCTTTGAACTGGAAGACATTATTTCATTAGTGCACTAATCAGCTACAGAGATTACCCAATTGGCTACTTAATAATTAAATGAAGTTGCTTGTAATTCTTTGAGCATACACAGAACTAATTAAATTAACCCTTTACTGCCCTGTGTGCCTAAGGTGCACTTATTTGAAATGGAGAGGGCTATTCTACCTTTAGAATTTAGGGTTGGGGTGGTATTGATACAGAATGTGGTCTTAGAAATAGTGTTTTAGCGCTTGTGATACCTTTTTAAAAATGTATACTTGACTCCAAGGGGAGAAGAGAGTGTAACTTTGTGAGCTTCAAACATTTTAACAGGATCTCATATACTCAAGTCTACCTGTAATAGTGCCCTGCAGATCCATGCCCTAGGCATCATCGGTGAAAACATTTTGTAGCAAGTTCCTTTTAGCTGCCTAATGATTAAACCTTTTTGGATGTACCCAAATATTTAAATAAGCAATTCATCATTATGATTTGTAGCTGGCATTTATATAGCACTTACTGTGTATCTCAGTATGCTAAGCACTTAACAAATACTGTCTCATTTCATCTTCCCAACAACCCGTTTTATAATTGAGGAAACAGAGGCAAACGTAGGTTAAATGGATTCACCAGGGTCACACAGCTAGTAAGGCTAGTCTTCCTGACTCCGGCCCAGCACTCTGTCCACTGGTCTACCTATCATTTACAACTGATTACTTTTCAAAATTTACCAATTGTAATGAACAAAGTTCCACTAAAGCTTCATTTTACACATGTATTGCTCTAAATTTGTTGGTTCATTTTGTCTTTGCAAACACCCTTGAGGTGAAAGCAAGTAGTATCTCCATTGTGTACTTGAGGAAACTGAGTTGTAAAAAAGCTAAATAACTTACTCAAGATTATGTAGCTGAGGATGTAAACCAGCTCCCTTGATTTCCAGTTATGTAGTCCTTTCATCAGTTGTTATAGCTATCCAGATAACTATTATCTGCATTAAAAAATAATTTCTCCCTTATCCATGCAATTAAAAAAGAAAAAACAATATCCTGGCAACAAATAAGCACATTCAAACAAAAAAAAATATTCCCACATTGGCCGTGTCCAAAAAAGTATTTCTTTCTGTACTCTGTTTATTACCTTTCTTTCAGAAGTTTGGAAGCACCTGTTGGAAGCATCATCTGGCCTTCGGAATCGTGACTATCATTAGCACCCTTTTTCCATTTGTGAATTAAAAAAAAATATATTTTGGTGATGCTTTTTTCCGTATCTGTGTGACCTCAAACCACTTCCCATGTTTGATGTTATCATCTCTTTGCCAAGACTGTGGTCTAAAGTTCAAAATTATTGTGTGAATTATTTTCCTAGTACTGCTTATTTCATTCTGCATAATTTCATACTAATCTTTTCATGTTTCCCTGAATTGATCATATTTGTCATGGTTTTTTTTGGTACAAAAATATTTCATTTCTATGAACAATTGTTAAATCCCTAATTAATGAGTACCACTTTTGTCTCCTCTTTACTATAACAGAAAGCACTGCTGTAAATATGGTTACACGTACATATCTTTTCCTTTTGTTCTTGACCTCCATTGGTCTAATATACCTAGCAATATTACTGAGTTGAACAGTATGTTCAGTTTAGTGACTTTGGGGGAATATAGTTCCAAACTGTTTCCTTAAAGAGTTGAAGCAAACCACATTCCATCATAGTGTATTCTACTAGGACTATATTTCGCAGTTTTTAATCTTCTGGACCTTAATGATCATATATTATTAAAGATCAGAAAACTAAGACTTAAACACATGAAATAATTTAATTGAGGTTTCCCGGTTAGCAAGTAGCAAAGCCAGGACTGAAACTTAGGTGTTTGGTCACTACCTGAGAGACCAACCAGTTAGTAGTTGGCCTATAAATAAAGTCAAGGGTCAAAAATGTCAGAGAGAATGAAGAAATGAGTGAATGAAAAAGCATTTATTTTAAACTCTTACTATATGCATCTCATTGCATATCATAATTAATCCTAAACACTCAGGATACAAATAGAAAAATCATGTCAAGAAGTATTTATCAGGTGCCTATGATGTGCCATGTTGAGGATACAGTGAAAGGCAAAAAGGAGCCCCTGCTCTCAGAATGCCTACACTCTTTTAGAGAAGGAGACAAGACATAGAGGAGAGGTTGTTTCAGCTCTAAGTCATGTGGAAAGGTCCTGTGGTCCTTAGGGTACAGCAGTAAAAGGGATATAAGGTAGTTTGTTAAATGTAATTTCCCTTAATAAAACCATATTGGTTATTGATGTTAAACCATTTGATAGTGCTAAGGACTTTGATGGTGAAGACTTTATTTTTCTGATTTTCAGTAGCACCTGTAGAAAAAAGTGACAAGTCACATCTCCTCAAGAGTTGCTTCCTTGGCCTCTGGCCAAGAGACTATGTCAGTGCCCCACTCTTCATGACCCTATTTGGGGTTTTCTTACAGAGTGGTTTGCCATTTCCTTTTCTAGCTCATTTTACAGATGAGGAAATTGAGGCAAACAGGGTTAAGTGACTTGCCCAGGGTCATGCAGCTAGTATGTGCCTGGCCAGATTTGAACTTCCTGATTTCAGGGCTGGTACTCTATTTGCTGCCAGCCATCTAGCTGCCAAGAGACTATATAGAGAACGGGAATTTTGGTTCTCATTAGCCCAGATGTAGAGTCAGTATGTAGGAGTAGAGGTCATGTTGAGATCCAACAGCAGGAGTCAAAAGTATCATGGAAACAAAATCAAGGAGAAGGAATAGAACCCAGAGTGTTTATTAAGCATATGAATTACATGCAAATTGGTTGATTGATAGAATGAAAGCAGTAGTTCATAGTCTTCATTTCTCTAGCATCCTAGCGTCCTTGTGTACAGGTTGGGTACATGACTTCTTTAGGGAAAGGAAGAGATAGTGGCATCATAGTGGTACAGATTTTAGTGACTTGTGCAGTGGGATAATAAAAAGGCTGGGGGTGGAGGAGGAGAGAGGAGATAAAAAGGAGAAAGGATTAACAGAAGGCTGCAGATGGTGGCTCAGTTTTTTGGAACAGCTCCATCAGTTCCTGCTGTCCAATCCAGTGCAAGGGATCCATCTGGGTTTCCTCCAAGTACAAGAATGTGATGTAACAACGTAGGATATGAAAAGAGTGCTTCATTTGAAAGTGGATGCTACTATAATCGTGTTCTGCTGGATCAGGAAGCACAGAGGTGAAAAGCAAAGATACTAGAAACCTAAGACCTGCTTTTCGCTCGCTGTGTCTGGAATGCATAATTATCTGTTTCCAGCTCCTTCAGCCTTTTAGTCATTTGCTTTTTTACAACATAATTTGGTGCTAATCTTTCACTCTACTGTCAACGGTACTTGAATGGAAAAAAAAAGATTCTATAATTCTGTGCTGTTGATAATAGAAGAGTTAAAGGTCTTAATGGTAGACTTGACTTGCTGTAATGGTGCTCAGGTCTGACAGCTGGTTGGTTAGAATAGCCTTCCTAAACTGGGAAAATTCCACCATAGGACTCCAGATTGTGACTTGGTTGGTTGGTAAAAAAAAACGCTCTCCCACAACCTGCCCTTTTCTTCCTTACTCCTCTACTTCCCACTTACCTGACTTCCTCTTTTATAGAGGTCACATTCATGTGTGAACTTTGAGTACTTGGTTCACAGCCCTGTGAAGTAGGGAGTGCAAGTTGTCCCCATTTTTTTTTTTAGATGAGGAAATTATGGTTGAGAGAATAAAGTAATTTGCTCAAGGACCCACAGTGTTTGAGGTAGGATTGAAACCCAAGTCTTCTGACTGCAAGACTGCTGTTCTTATTATACAGCATTCATTTTCCTGTTTGTTATTTTCTATACCATGCCATGTCAATGGCAAGTATAGACATTTTTTGACATCTTGACTCTTGGACAAGTACAGTCTCCCCTGTTGTAAAAAGTGGGAGTCATGGGAAGCTGGATAAGCTGATTTTGTAGACCTAGTTTCCCCTGCTTTCCAGTGTAGATTCCCAGTATTTACATTTGTATAACTATGTCTCTGGATCAAGGCTGCTTTTGAATAGTTAAACATTGTATGTCCTTGCACTACCCATTTTGAACATAGTAATATTGTTTTATGACCCGTTGGCTTAAATATTTGGTTCTTGAGTGGTTTATCTTTTTCACTAGCAATTTTATTAAGTGCTTACTATGTTAAGTATTAGGAATTTAAATAAAAGCAGGATAGTCCTGGTCATTAAAGGCTCTTATTTCATTTGGAGAAAGACAGTACTTACAGGTCCAAATGGAGGTTGGCCAGCCAGGAAGTGGAATGTAGATCTGAGCCCAGTGTCCCCAGGTAGAGCCCAAGGTTCCAGTAGGGGAAGGACAGGATGGAATGGAGGAGATGAAGAAAATGACAGTGCAGGCAGTGTGGTGGGGCAGATGGCCAGGAAGTGCTCTCCTAGCAGGCAGCTCTGGAAACCACAGGCTATATGTAAGTATGTACAGAATGTAAAATGAATAAACACAAAGAAACAAAAAGTTTTCCTTCCACATCAAAGTAGCATTTAGATCTGGAAGAGAGCTTAGAGATCATTTAGTCTGACCTAATTTTACAAACAAGGAAATCCGGAGGGTAAGGGACTTGCCCAGGGTTACACAGGTAAGGAATCGCATGATGATCCTTTTTCCCTCTGTTAGAGCTGTGTCAAAAAGTGAATTAAGTCCCAAGATGAGCCTATCAGTCAACTCCTTCCTCTTCCTCACTCAGTAAGCAATTATTAAGCACCTACTATATGCTAGGCATTGCCAAGTGCTGAGGATACAGAAAAGGCAAAAAACAGTCTGTTTGCAAGGATCTCATTTAAGGGGGGAGGCAAAAAAAGTTAACAAATAGTTAAACTATACTGTAGAATAGTGGAATAAGGTATTTGTATTATTCATTCATGTCCAGCTCTGTGGAAATGTGGCAGATACTGGAGTGGTTTCCTATGTCCTTCAGTGTATCCACATTGTACAGATGAGAACTAAGGCAAACAAGGGTTTCGTTGCCCCCAGAGTCATGTCACCTAGCTGCTATAGACAGGATAGGATATGCTCTGCACCATATTGGAGTAGTAGGTGCAGTGAACAGAGTGCTGGACCTGGAATCAGAAAGACCAGACAGTTACTAGCCATGAGATTCTGGGCAAGTCATTTCCCCCTATTTGTTTCATTTTCCTCATCTGTAAAACGAGCTGGAGAAGGAAATGGCATACTAGTCCAGTATCTTTGCTAGGAAAATCCCAGATGGGTCATGAAGTCCCCAACAGGACTGAAATGACTGAACAGCAACAAAATCCTATCCATAGAAAGCTATATACAAGATAAATAAGAAGTGATTAACTGAAGGAAGGTTCCCAAATTAAGAGAGATTGAAAAGGTTCTTGGAGAACGTGGGATTTGAAGATGAGGAGGGGGGAGCATTGCAGGTATTTGGGACAGCCAGGGAAAATGCCTAGAACCAAGAGATAGAATATTTTTCAGAGAACTGTGAGAGAGAAAATGTCACTGGATTGAAGAGTACATGAAGGGAGTATTAAGGTGTAAGTAGCCTGCAAAGGGCTTTGAACCTCATACAGAAGATTCTGTATTTGATCCTAGAAGCAGTAGTTAGCTGCTCGAGTTTATTGAGTAGGTAAGATGACAAAGTTGAACCTGTGCTTCAGGCGAATGTTTCAGAGATATTGCAAAGGTGCCATACTGACAACAGATTAGAAATGAGGGGTGTAAGAGAGAAGTAGTCAAAGATGATATTTAGGTTAGGAGCCTGGGAACTGGAAGTTGGTGGTGCCTTCAGTAGTAAGAGGGAACCTTGAGTGGTTGGGTGGGGATGTGTAGGAAGAAAAGTAATGAGTTCAGTTTTGGATGACATCCAGTTTGAGGTGTGACACTGGAGGTCAGCAAGAGAAATTAGAGCTGGATTTGAGAATCATCACCATAGAAATGGTAATGAAATCTACGCAAGCTGAGAAGATCATCGAGTGAGTCAGTAGAGAGGGGACAAGAGAGAAGTCCCACCACAGAGCTCTGTGAGATGCTCACAGTTAGTCGCCATGACCTAGTTGAAGATCCTGGGGAGACGTGAACGCCTTCCTTTTTGGTCTTACAGGGAATACTTTAAGCCCAACACCAAAGCCTGAAGAGAGCAGACTTTGGATTGTAGAAGATCAGCCACAGGTGATAAAATTACAATGGGGGGGGCATATATTGAGTGAATACAAGTTGTTGGAGCTGAAGTAGTGAGAACACAGTTCATAACTTGGCACAAGATGGGTAGACAGATCCATAGCAGGAACTGCTGCAGCAGCCTGGGGTGGAGTTAGGTCATGTACAAAGCCTTCTTTGTCAACAGGACACTGTTTAATACATGTCACAGTCAAAGTGTCTGTGCATGTGTACATAGATAACATATATGTATACATGCATACTGTGTGCACAAGCACTTGTAATTTTGCTCAGTTATTCTCTTGTCTATCTCTGTTTTTGTGTTTTGTTTTTTTCTCACGGATCAAAGAAGGAAAGATGATACAAGTGCCACACTAAACAACAAAGTTGGTCTAGAATGTCAGATTATGAATTACAGGTCTTAATTTCCTATGACAGGAAGGATTCAAATAAGGTCCCTCCTTCAGAAAGTAGATATGAGAATTGTGGACCAGGTAGGAGAAACTGGTAAGAGCCTGGATAGCTTAGTATCTCCAGGTGTGACTGGAGTCTGGAACTTGGTATCGTAGCCCTGTGGCCTCTCTGGTCAGCATGCAGGCTGCTTCCACCGATGCCTCATCCTACGTCTTTTGCACATAGGCCTGCCTTTGCTTCTTCTTCTGCTTAGTTCTCATATCACCCTGGAAATCAATGCTTGTCCAAGACTCAGAGACCACCTTATTTTTGATCGCCTTTTATTTTTTCTATTATTACAACTGCTTGAGTTGAACTACAATAATATGATAATATTTGACATTTAACAGACCTTATTTGAGCCTTACAGCAACCCTTTAATAATAATAATTTTACAGATGAGAAACTCCAAGGTTGATCAGTTTATCATCAATATATTGCTTAGTATCAAATATCAAATCGGAGCCTCTATCTTTCTGATTCCAGGTCCAACATTCTTATTCATTTTGCTTTTTAGAAGGAGAAAGAAGTGCAGTCATTTATTCAGGAGATTAGACTTCCTTCCTGATGTAACTGGCAGAACAAAATTTGCAGTATTGGAGGATTGCTTTTCTTTCACGACCTCATTGATGGTAAACTCTTAATGGCTTGCAGGTGGTGTTAGGCCATTCATTTAGTAAGCCTGAACTATTGATGAGGAAGCAAGCAGGCTGTGGAGAAGATAACTTAAGAGTTGGGAGTGGTGAAGCGGCCCTAGAGCCTGCCTGAGTAGTGGGTCAGGAGAGACATCAGGGACTCCAGGGCTGAAGTTCAGGATGTGGAATTTTTATTACCACTTGAAGGTTTGCAAAACACTTCACATACACTTCATTTTATCTTCAAGATAATCTTGGGAGGTATGTTTTTAGGGTTAAAATGTTCAGAGCATGGTTTGTGATCCCCAGAAAGGCTGCCAGGGAGGCTGTCATAATGTTGGAACTTGCCAGAAATATGGGGTTGTCAGGAAGATGACTGAGGAGCAGACAGGGAAGTGAAGTCATTCAGGACCTGCCTGAAGTAGTGGGCCAAGTGAGCCGATCAATAAGCGGAGTTGGAGGAGAATAGTTCCCATCCAGGTGGCAGTGGTGCTGGCAGAGATGGTAAGAAGTGGGGAGAACTAGGGGTTTTTCATGTATTTAGGATCCTACTGATGCCTCACTGTGGGGTAAGAAGTAACTTTGGATTTTAAGAAGTATCCCAGCTGAGGATAAAGTCTGTAAGTTATATGACAGGAGTAGGTTTAATCTCCTTTATTCTGCATTTCTTCCCCTTTCTAAAAAGAAAAATGTATCACAAAGACATAAGCCCAGATTTAATGTCTGACCCTAAGTAATATGGTGATGAACAAACTGATCAGCCTTTGAGTCTGTTTCCATATCTGTAAAGTGAAAATAATAGCACTATTATTTATTACTTTTATGTTGCTGTGGGAGCTTTGGATTTTGACAGGCATTTCCTTGGATGTTTCTTTTGGGGGTTCCTTTCTGGAGGTGATTAGATTGGGGGATTTTTTCAGTTTTCACTTTACCCTTTGGTTCTAAGAGATTTGGGCATTTCTTGAGGATATTTCTTGAAATACTATGTCTAAACCTTTTTTGTCATGATTTTCAGGGAGTGCAATAATTCTTAAATTGCTTCACCAGAACCTGTTTTCCAGGTCACTTGTTTTTGATATCAGATGTCTTAGTTTGTCTGCCTCTGGACATAGAGCTTTGCCAGCTGTACTTGAGTCTCTGGCCAATCTCTGATCATCCTTAGAAAAGCTGTCTGCTGCTTTGTTTGCATTGGTGATAACTGCTAGCTGACTTTTTATGTAGTTTTGGAGTGAAAAAAAAGAAAAGACTTGACTTTAGTTTCTCATTCTATTTCTTGATCACTATTTGGTCTGGTTTGTTGGAGCCAGGTGATCTGCCTACGATAGATTCAGGCAGCCATCCAAACTGGAACTCTTGACTATGATAGGGAGATAGGGGCAAGTCCACTCTAGGCTTGATGGACAGGCTGGGCAGGAAGTAACATACTCATGAAGCTAGAAATATAGGTGGAGGTCAGGTAGTGAAAGGCTCAAAAAGCCAAGTACAGAAGTTTGTGTTTTATCCTAGGGGCAATAGGGAACCCCTGGAGTCTTATTAAGTTAGGAAAATGACGTACATGGTCAAATCTGGGCTTAAGAAAAATCACTCTTAACATGATATTCATTGGGTACCAGTTTTATGTTAAGAGATACAAGTACAAGGAATGAAAGAATCCTTTTTTGTGAGTTTATATTCTAGAGGGGAGACAAGTATATATGTAAATATGTTACTTAAATATAACGTGAATAAATGTCAATATTCAGAGTAGTTAAATACAGGCTAGCTTGGGAGGGAGGCCTGCTAGTGCAGTTGGGGGATCAAGAAAGGCTTCATACAGAAGGTGGTGCTTAAGTTGTGACTTAAAAGAAGAGGTAAGAAGGGAGTCCATTCCAGGCAAAGGGAATAAGCTGGACAAAGACATATGGAGGGGAGATGGGCTGCCATATGTGAGGATTAAAGAAGACTGTCTGGACCTTGAGAGTGTGATGGAGGAGCAGTATCCATTCTGCTGAAACTGGCCCCCTGAACTGCAGTTTAAAAACTAACACAAGAATTTATTCTAGAGGCAATAGGAAGCCACTTGCCCCCTGCTGGAACCCTTAGCCCAACTCCCACTCCAATCATGTAGCCACAAACACCTTTATGACTACATTTTTCCATTTTATGGTTAGTGTCCAAGGTAGCCATATCTTCATTCCTATCCAGGCATCATTCCCAATTCTCTGGACTCTGCTATGTTCAGTTTCTCCCAAAACCTCCACTTAAAGGAAAGCATCCAAGTAAGGACTGTTTTCACCATGATCCTGAATGAGAATGTTTTTCTTTTCTTTTCCCTTTCCCCACCCATTCCGCTTCTTTTCAGTTTCAGATACTTAACTAGTCATGTGACTCTGGGCAAGTCACTTAATCTCTTCCTTTCCTCAACTGTAAAATAAGATCACAATAGCACCTACCTTGCAGGGTTTTTGTGAGGATGCAATGAGATAATATTTGCAAAGTACTCAACACAGTGCCTGGCTCTGTCTTTCTGTTGTCCCCGTTTTCTTCCACTTATGAGTCTTGAGTGTAGCTACTTATTTATTGTGCAAGGTCAGGCTCCTCCATGTTGGATGAGGGCCCTCATCTTTCCCCACTACACAATCATGGGTAGACCTTTTTCAGTCCCTGAGCTGGAATGCTCTACAATTTGTGCTCCTGGGAAAACTGTTTTCTCCAATGCCCATAACCTCTCTGTTGTCTCTTGTATTGGCCTGTGTTTTACTCTGACTTTTTTCTTGCATTTCCAGATTGAGATTTACTCTGATTTTTTTTCTTGCATTTCCAGATTGAGATTTGGTATGCTTATGTAGTCTAAATTGCTGTTCTGCTCTGCCATCTTGTTTGGGATCTCCAGAGCTCGTTTTAAAGTTCAGTTTTATAGTCTGTATAATGAAGTGAGAAAAATGGGGATCAAGTTTTGGTTCCAGTCCTTACTGTCTATGTGACCATGGGCAAACCAACTAGCTTCTGAGTTGTTTTCTAATCTGTAAAGAGGATAGATTTCTACTACCCACTTTGTGAGAAATGTGCTGTGCCAACACTAAATCCTCCAAGAAATCGCTACACAATAGAGGCTTGGTTTACCAGTAACCTGGTTTATGTATGCTTCACTGGACAAGGAAAAATTTTTCACAAAATTTGTCTTGCAAGACAAACAAAAATTCGCTGTATGAACATGATGTTTGGACTTGAAAGGCTTGTGAAGGGGTGACACTTAACTAGGGAAATGAGGTTTTTTTTTGTTTTTACATGTCAAACAAAGGAACCTCAGGTCAGTATACCACTTAATTTTCCTCATTCGGCATTGACCCTTTGTGAAAGCAGCATCGTGTGCTCTTAACAGTACTATTACAAGGGTGTTCATGTGTGTTTGCATATGTACAGTAGTACTTTGGGTAAAAATGTACAGTGGTAACTGTGATCTAGGACAATATTTGTAACAATGGCCTCAATGAAGAAAGTGATTGAAAAGGAAAGTGCAAAGAATAAGGAGGCCATTGGAAATGAAGAAAGAAATCATTGAGAAGCATGAACATGGTGTTTGTGTGACCAGCCTTTCATGGTTTTATAACTGGTCTGCATCTACAATCTGCACCATTTGAAGGATGAAATAAAAGGGGTAGAGATGCAGCGAAAGGGGTCACAGAATTATCAAAGCTACCGTCACATGTTCTAGAAGAAGTTGAAAAGTTTCTTCTCATCTTCTCGTGTGAATCAAGAAGCAATTAGCAAGTGATACCATAACCGAGAACATTATCTACGAGAAGACAAGGGCATTGCATGCCGATTTCGTTTCAAAGATTCAGGCACAAGTCAGTCAGAGGAAGAAAGTCAAAGATAGCCGAGGCTGGTTTGCTAATTTCAAAAAAAGAAGTGGCATCCACAGTGTTGTATGGCACAGTGAAGCAGCAAGCTCAGATGCTAAGGCCATGGAGGCCTTCATCAGTGAATTTGAAAAACTTGTGATTTCTGAGAATTACCTGCTGCAGCAAGTTTGAGGGGTTCATTCCCTAAAAGGAACCAGTGATTGATGCTTCTAAGCAGGACGTTGGGCCTGTAGGTGGATGCTGAAGGCATTCAAGAGCTGGTGGAGGAACATAGCCAGGAGCTGATGATGAACAAACCGATGGATCTGTATGAAGAGCAACAGCTAGAGGTTGCGGAGGATATCTCATCTGAGGAGATTGAGAGGTTGGAGGAATCCCTTATGTCAAGTGACATTAGGGAGGTTTTTCAGATGTGGGAAAAAGTGCAAAATTTTGTTGAAAAACATCACCCAAATAAGGCTGCAGCAATAAGTGCAAAATTTTGTTGAAAAGCATCACCCAAATAAGGCTGCAGCAATGAGAGCCACGAATATTTTTAATGATAATGCCATGTCACATTTCTGTGACATTCTGAAAAAACATCAAAAACAAGTATCCTTAGATAGATTCCTAGTCAGAAGCAAATGTAAAGAAAAAAATCAGTGAGTCAAAACATGAAAGTGATTATAAAAAATGAAAAATAAGTGAAGGCAGTAGCGTTAGTCTTACTTTTAGTGAAAGTAGCATAAGGGAGAGCACTCCCAACATTGAAATCCCCAGTATTCTCATAGAAAGAGTTTCTCCTTCCTCCTCATTCTCCTTCCTCTGGTCTCCCTCACACCAGCCACAACTCTTCTCAAAGGTAAAGTGCAGATTAATTTATGTTGTTTTCGGTTTTTTTGTGTGTTAGTCATTGCTGTTCTATTTTAGGCTCATTAGGGACAAAAAACTTACTTAAAGTTATAAATAATTATTTTTATATGAATATTTTTGGGGATGTGGTACCAATCATCTGACTTTGTTATTTCCTATGGGAACTTTTGCTTTGCAATATGAATAAGTCTCATGACAAACATAATCTTGGAATGAATTAAATTTGTAAACCAAGGTTCTGCTGTATTCTTGTTTTTAGCCTTATCTCCTACTGAATTTTCTTTGGAGTATACACTTGGACTGCCAAATTAGTTACTTTCTATTACCTCTTCTTTACTGTTGACTTTGCTTATGCTGTTCCCCTGTACTTAGAATATCTTTCCCCCCTAGATTTCTCTGTTCAGGTTGGTATTGACCTTGGAGGTCCATTTTCAATGCTTCCTTTTTTCATAAACCCATTTTTTTCCTTAACTTTAGCTAGAATTAACTTCTTAATTTGTACATATATCCCTCTCTCTCACTGTACTTTTTTCATGTATTATGTTACAGTTATATTTTATTTTCTCTACTAGTGTGACAAGATAGCTTCCTGATCACACAGACCATAATTTGTTGACCTTATATTCTTTTTCTAAAACTTAATTATTTTTATTTTTGAATAATGAATATTTTTGTTTTTAACCTGTCCTTCCTTCTATCCCCTTTCCTGTTGATAAATCCCTTAATATACAGCCCGGTAAAACAAATGCCCACATTTTACCATAGTTGAAGATGTATGTCTCTGCATTTTAAGTTGCAGAGGTGAGTGACTTCTACAATCTTTGTTTTATTTTAAACTTGTGATATGTCATTACGTTGTTCGGAGTTCTTCTGAAGTCTTTCAAAGTTGTTTATACAGTTTCTTTAATTATAATATAAATTGTTCTACTTCTGCACAATTCACTATGTTTCACAAAGGTCTTAGGGTTTTCTTCAAAAATCATACATTTCATCAGTTGTTATGGAACAGTAATATTCCATTACATTCATATAGGCTATTTGTTTATCTATACCCCAATAAGAGAATATCAATTCTCTTAACTTCCACTTTGGGGCTAGCATGAATAGAGCTTCGAGATGTCATCCTAGATTCCTTGCTCTCTGTCACCCTCCCTCCCCCACCCACTCATATTTATTCTGTTGCCTGTGCCAGCCTTTGCAGTATCTCTCAGATACATCCTCTTCTGATACTGCTTCCGCCCTGGTATGGGCCTATTTCTTCATACCTAGACTAATTCAATAGCCTGATGGTTGGTCTACCTGCCATAAATCTCTCTCCACTCCAGTTCACCCTTCATTCATCTGCCAAAATGATTTTTCTAGAGTACAAGTTGGTCACTTTTCCTCCCTTAGCCCTCAATAAACTCCAGTGGCTCCCTATCACTTCCAAGATAAAAAATGCAAAATCTTTTGGCATTTAAGGCCCTTTAAACATGTTCCAACCTGTCTTACCACCACCCCTCAGTACAACAAGTATGCTTATTGGTTTATTTGTCACTTTTGCCAGTCTGATAGCTATCAGATAGAACTTCAGAGTTGCTTCATTTGTATTTCTCAAATTTGTGATTTAGACAGTTTTCCCACATGGTTTATTGGTAGCTTGAGTTTCTACCTTTGAGAACTGCCTGTTCATTTTCTCTTTTTTTCCTGTTAATTTCTTTATTCCTCTTTGACCTCCACTCCTGACTCTCCAAACTTCTTTCTCTTTTCACTCCCTACTCCTAAACTTTTAAAAAAATTTTATTTATTTTTAGTTTACAACATTCAGTTCCACAAGCTTTTGAGTTTTAACTTTTCTCCCCGTCCCCACATCGTTGGGCAGTCAGATATAGGGTCTACATATATATTCATATTAAACATATTTTCACATTAGTCACATTGTAAAGAAGAATTATAACCAATGGAAGAAACGATGAGAAAGAATAAACAAAAGAAATCAAAAAAGAGAGCAAATAGTATGCTTCAATCTGTATTCAGAATCCGTAGTTCTTTCTCTGGATGTGGACAGCATTTTCTGTCATGAGGCTTTTGGAGTTGTCTTAGAACCTTGCATTGCTGAGAACAGTCAAGTCTATCAAAGTTAATCATCGTACAATGTGACTGTAACTGTGTGTAATGTTCTTCTGGTTCTCTCCCCTCACACAGCATCAGTTCGTATAAGTTTTTCCAGGTTTTTCTGAAGTCTGCCTGCTCATCATTTCTTATAGCAAAATAGTATCACAACTTGTTCAGCCATTCCCCAGCTGAGGAGCATCCTCTTAATTTCCAATTCTTGGCCACTGCAGAAAGAGCTGCTATAAATATTTTTGTACATATAGGTCCTTTTCCCATTTGTATAATCTCTTTGGGACACAGCCCCAGAAGTGGTATTGCTGGATCAAAAGGTATGCACATTTTTATAGCCCTTTGGGCATAGTTCCAAATTGCTCTCCAGAATGGTTGGATCAGTTCACAACTCTATCAGTAATGCATTAGTGTTCTAATTTTCCCACATCTCCAGCATTTATCATTTTCCTGTTTTGTCATGTTAGCCAATCTGACAGGTGTGATGTGCCTCAGAGTTGTTTTGATTTGCATTTCTCTAATCAATAGTTATTTAGAGTATTTTTTCGTATGAGTATAGATAGTTTTAATTTCTTCCTCTGAAAACTGCCTATTTGTATCCTTTGACCATTTATCAATTGGAGAATGACTTGTATTCTTCTAAATTTGACTCAGTTCTCTGTATGTTTATCAGGCCTTTACAACACTGGTTGTAAAAATTCTTTCCCAGTTTTCTGCTTCCTTCCTAATCTTGGCTGGATTGTCTTTGTCTCACACTTTTTCAATTTAATGTAATCAAAATTGCCTGTTTTGCATTTCATATTCTCTATTTCTTGTTTGGTTATAAATTCTTCCATTCTCCATAAATCTGACAGGTTAACTATTCCTTGCTCTCCCAGTTTGCTTATAGCATCAGCCTTTATATCTAAATCATGTTCCCATTTTAACTTTATTTTAGTATATGGTATAAGATCTTGATCTCTGTTTCTGCAGTACTATTTTCCTGTATTCACAGCATTTTTTTTTTATCAAATAGTGAATCCTTATCCCAGAATCTGGAGTCTTTGGGTTTATCAAACAGTAGATTACTATAGTCCTTGACTACTGTGTCTTACGTACTTAACCTATTCCATTGATCAACCTATTGGTGCTTTAATCACTCTTTTATAAGTTCCATCACTGCATCAGTTACGTATGTTTTGCATATAAGGCCTTTATCAGGGAAACTTACTGGAAAGATTTTTTTTCCCATTTATTAATTTCCCTAATTTTTATATTGTTTTGTATAATTTAAATTGTCCATTTTTGTTGTGTGGTCATCTCCATCACTTATTTAGACATGAACTCCTCCCCTTTCCATAGATCCAAAAGGTAATTTCTTCCTTGCTCTAATTCGTTTATGGTGTGACCTTTTATCTTATAAATCTTAGATATGTGGAACTTATTATGGTTTATGCTGTAAGGTGTTGGTCTAAACCTAATTTCTATAAGACTATAGTCTTTTAGTTTTCCCAGTAGTTTTTAATCAAAGAATGAGTCCTCCCCCCAGTAACTGGAGTGTTTGGGTTTGTCAAAAACTATGCTTAATGTGTTTGTTTCTCACAGAGAACAGACACAACTTTAAATAAGATCATAACTGTTTTCTTTAAATAAAACTTAAGTAAGGAATTAATACTATAGGTCTATCTAAACATAAGAAATTGATACAGATTAATAAAATTATAAGTCAAATGGTTTGAAGAAAGATTTTAGAACCATGATCAAGGCAATAATAAATCTTGACTCTAAAAGAATGAAGAGGAAACACTCCACTGAACCCCTGATAGAGAAGTAAATTACAGAAACTACAAAAATAGCAAGAGAGATAGTTTTTAGGCATGAGTAATATGAGAATTTCTTTTGCCAGACTATGAAGTGATGTATTAAGTGCTTTATTTTTGTTTTGCATTTTTTTTTGTTTTTAAATGAGTTCATTATGGGTCTGAATGGGGGGGGTAATAAGAAGGGTAGAGTCATTTTTTAAAATGCATAACTAACAACCTAGGTAGTGCCAATGTTTAAAGGAATAGAGAAAAATAGGATGAGCTTTTAGTCTTTAAAAACTTTAAAAGTCACATTTAGACCATGAAAAGCAGAAGCTACTTTATTATTTTAGACCATTAGTTAAAAAAGGCAGAAGCACTTCAAGAAAACCATCCACTTTAAGTACATTTCATTATTATGTAATACCTAACAGATTATCAGGAGTCTCAAATATATAGAGAACTGAATCAAATTTCCCCAATGAGTGCCAGTGTGATAGGTATGAAGTGGTATTAACTCAGAGTTGTTTTAATTACCATTTCCCTAATTATTCACGTTTTGGAGCTTTTTTCATATGGTTATCAACAGTGTTAGTTTTTTCCTCTGAAAACTTCCTCTTTAAAACCATATGACGTATGGGTCCTACGGTTTTATCAATTTTGTAATAATTTGTTATGTTTTGGATAGATCTTATCAAAGAAACTTTTTGCAAAGAATTTTTCCCCAGTTACCTTTTTTCTTTCTAATTTTTACTACTTAGATGGTGTCAAAATCCTTAGTATTATATAATCAGAATTGTCTTTTTTGTGATCCTTTCACATCCACATATTTCTTATTAAAGGAATCTCATCATTTTTCTACACACTTTGTGGACCGGAAATTATAAAAACTAATTCTCACAGAAAAGCTTTAAATTTTAGAAGGACTTCTCCACCCTCTCTCTGTAAATCTGGGAGAAATATACTCATTCACTCACCATAAAGTTTAAATAAACTAATCAGACTTTTTTTCTTTGTAACTTCTCAGCCAGAAACAATGTATACGTGTGTATGGGTATAATATTTGCATGTGTAAGTATGGGTATACACAAAATTTTCTAAATCTAGAACCACAAAGCTGCATAACTGTGCCTTACCAAAAATTGACCATCATCATAGAGCCTGCTTTGGTCACTATTATTTTGAGATGATCTTAAGATAAACAAATTATGACATGTTTCAGAATGTATTATCTCTGATTTCAGAGATGCATTTCTAATTATTTCTTGTATATTTTCTTGCACAGAGGAAGGATACTGAATTAATCAAGCTCCTTAGTATTGATAATGCAAGTATATATTAGATTTAATAGCACGTTGGCTGAATGGTTAGCTTAAGATTTCTGATCTGATAGGTAAACACACTCTAGTGTCACTGCTGTTCTCTTTCTATACCATCTTCCCATTCTGTCTTCCCGTGCATCTAGCGCCCCAGGTTGTTCCATATATCCTACTTTGACTTCATAATTCTCAATCAAAACTCAGCTACGTAGAATATAGTTGGATTAAAAGAATTCTCAATAATGTGGGAATGTTAGCCTACCCAGTGATACTTATTTATTAGCCCAAATGAATTTTTAACGAATAGAATTTCTGGCAGTGTAGAGGGAAAAAATTGGAGCAGATGATCTTCTCTTAAATCATACAAATCAGTGCTAAAGGAGAGATGAAAGATGTCCCTCTAAATTCATTGCTCTGCTTTTCTCTTTCCCTCTTTCTATGTGCTGGAAGAGGCTTGGGTCTCTTGTTAAAAGTTATTGAATCCCAGGTGGTTGAAAGTTGCCCTTACCTCAAGTCCCTCTGCCTCATTCAGTCACTTAATAGGTGAAGGCAGGTGTATCTTTCATCTTTGAACACCTGAGTTCTGAAATATGGATGCAAAGACCTGGGAAAGTGAGATGTGCTTTCCCCTAGTTTATGTGTGTTATGTCTTCATGGGGGCCCCAGGATAATTTCCTGTACGGTCCATTTCCTTCTTTTTTTCACCGATTCTCAACTGACTGAAAATCTATTTGATTTGAGTATTTTAAAGCAGTATTGATCAATCTTAAGCAATTGGCTTATAAATTTCTAGTAGCCTGACTAACAATAAATTTTGTATGTCATTATATTCCAAGTTAATTTGTTTTGAATTTTAAAACTCAGAATTCCTTGGTCTTTTGTCTTCAAGAGTCCATTCCTGGATCATTCACAATTAAAAAAAAAAAAAGAATCCTGGCAAGCACCAAATTATGTTAATTTTTGTGTAAAATTCAGATTAAACATTTATTGACTGCATAATATTCTTCTTAACTCATAGTCCCAGAGAGTCCTCTGGAGCACTATGGTTAAGTGATTCCCCCCAGTCTTGTGGCAGTGGACTTATATTTCAGAACATTGGGCTAGGTAGGGACACTGTAGTATAAACCAAAATTCTTGGCCCTCTGGAAATTTGTGTTCCACTGAAGGATACAGTAACAAGTAGCATTGACATAGCTATTTAAGGTTTGCAAAACACTAATAATTAGCTCATTTTAATTCCACAACAAGTCTAGAAGGTGGTTGCTATTATCTCCAGTTTACAAATGAAGAAAATGTGGCAGAGGTTAAATGACTTGCCCAGGGTCACACAAGCCTAGTGTTTAATTTCAGATTTGAATTAAGGTTTTCTGGATTCTAGACAGAGGAAGATATTTGAGTTAAACCTTGAAGGGAAGATAAGGCAGATCTGAGTGATGGAGTCTTTCCGGAACATAATTTGCAAGAAGGAAGGTTTCAGTGGTAAATGAGAGCCAGATTGTGGAGGCCAGACTGATGTCTGTTATTATCCTACGGGCAATGGGAAGCAGAAGATTTGTGAACAGTTTGTAACTTGGTAAGACCTAGATCTAGTTAGGAAAATTGTGGTGGCATCTAATTTGGTGGATTGGGGAGGAGAGATTGGAGGCCAAGACACTACATATTGAATTTCTCTTATCTCTCTGTTCATTCTGTAAGTACTTTTTCATCTGTCTGATTACTGGTGTCCAACTAATTCTCTCTTTCAAGGATAACGTTTAGAATGATAATGATCTGACTTTTAAGGGTGAGACATTTAGCTGAAAATATAATGGTACTTAATGCCTGTTCATTGGATAGCACTGTAATAGCTCACCCTTTGGGACAGGGGCACCGCCATGACATACCGGTCTTAGCTCACCCTTTGGGACGGGGCACCGCCATGACATGCCAGTCTTAGCTCACCCTTTGGGACGGGGCACCGCCATGACATGCCAGTCTTAGCTCACCCTTTGGGACGGGGCACCGCCATGACATGCCAGTCTTAGCTCACCCTTTGGGACGGGGCACTGCCATGACATGCCAGTCTTAGCTCACCTTTTGGGACAGGGGCACCGCCATGACATGCCAGTCTTAGCTCACCCTTTGGGACGGGGCACCGCCATGACATGCCAGTC
>CM053770.1:164848555-164900530 GCA_028658325.1 Potorous gilbertii
CTCACCCTTTGGGACAGGGCACTGCCATGACATGCCAGTCTTAGCTCACCTTTTGGGACGGGGGCACTGCCATGACATGCCAGTCTTAGCTCACCCTTTGGGACGGGGGCACTGCCATGACATGCCAGTCTTAGCTCACCCTTTGGGACGGGGCACTGCCATGACCTGCCAGTCTTAGCTCACCCTTTGGGATGGGGCACTGCCATGACATGCCAGTCTTAGCTCACCCTTTGGGACGGGGCACTGCCATGACATGCCAGTCTTAGCTCACCCTTTGGGACAGGGCACTGCCATGACCTGCCAGTCTTAGCTCACCCTTTGGGACGGGGCACCGCCATGACATGCCAGTCTTAAAGATTTTTGTGTTTCATTCTGATTTTCAGTCATAATTATTGGTACAGAGAAGATCTTGATTCATTGCCTTCTTCATTTTGAATTGTTATTGAACCCTACTCTTGCCTCTTCAAAGTCAAGTGGTAGTAATTATTACATAGCTTTATAAAATTGTTAATAGTGGCTTAATGAGAACCACAGTGCTGTCAGTGAAAGCACTTGATGGCTTTCACATTTTGAGAAGGATTTCCATTCTCCTGCTATGGATGACATAAACCAAATATCTCAGTAAAGTCAATCAGCAGAACATCCAAAACATAAAATAAAAATGGTTGCTGCCACTAATCCCTGTGGCTGTTGACATGAGAACATTATGTTCCCATTAGAGGACTGGCACACACTGTCTGACTTTTGTGTTCAAGAAAGGCTCACACACATTATTGTCATGTTCAGCTCTTCTTTTGAGAATGAAAAATGCTATTATTTTCAGAACCAATGCATCTCCATTGTCATTTCACCATCAGTGTGATCTAATTTTTTAAAAAGTTACCAATAATTTTGTTTTCACCTAACACCTTCCCAGCTAAGCTAACCTAACAAAGTATATTCCCCAAAATAGTTGGTTGTGACTGATAATGTAGGTTACTTTATACTTTTATTGGTCCTGATTATTAACAGATAGGTGTGTCCATTAGTTTTCATTGTCCAGTCATTTTAATCAGAATTTTGGTGCCTTTCACATTGAATTTACGTTAAAAGTTAGAGTATAGTATATTACTCTTTTGACTCTCCTCTCTTTACTCTCTACCCCCTTGTGTGTAAGTCTTCCTGGTTTCTCAGAATTCTTCATATTCATCATTCCTTATAGAACAGTAATATTCAATTTCATACACGTATCAGTTTATTCAGCCATTCTCAAATTGTTGAGAACATATTTTGAGATGCTATGAATATTGTATATTTTAATTTTGCTACCATTGACCTACTAGATGTAATCTCACTAGTAGAATCCCTGAAAGTAGAGGTTATAGACATTTTATTCAATTTCATATTGTTTTCCAGAGGATTTTGGACCAGTTCAGAGTCCAGTGATGAAATTCTTGTCTTCCCCAGACATTTATAGTTTTTGTTGAGGATGCCATCAAGCCACAAAAATAAACAAAAGTTTCTAAAGTTACAGTCTTTCAGAATATCCTCCATTTTCAACTCATAATCATTAATCACATGTCACATTTTTCTCTTTAACTTCATTTATAACATGGCTATCAGAATCCTAAGCATCTCTTTCACATTTTGCGGGGGAAAATGTCCCTTTTTCAAAATACTTTAAGTCTTAGTTCTTCCAGATTTTCTAGGAATTTGGGTCAATTTTTAAGGAGTCTTATCTTATTCTGCCTTAACATGATGTATTCAGTTGCTATTAATGCAACCATGATGTGGTATCTAGGGACTTTGAGTTGAACCTTTGTTGAAGATTGATACAATGTAAGGACATAGACAAGAGTTACATGAAAAGGAATGGAAAGAGGATGGTCTGTACCAATGGAGGGAGCACCATGTTGGTAAAATTTCAAGACAGTAATTTAGATCAAGTACTCAGTGTTGGTTCTTACCAGCCTCCTCACTGAAACTCCTAAGAAATGTTAGCTTCAGTTTCTCTGATTTCCTCTTGTGCCTCTTTCAAGGGAAGGTAAAATGTGTTCCTTAGTATATTTTGACATCTTTCAGTTGCATGCTTGAATGACCCAAAGCCAGGGTGCATATCCATGCTTGGGTGCTAATATTCTTCAAATGGCAAGATCATCATAATGTCATTGTACTTATATTTGGCCAGTTCACTTGAGATAGAAATTGAAAGCTAGTTTTGGCACTAATTTGTTTTATGTCTCACCAACCAATTAACTCTCTAGACAGAATAATTGTCCCTTGTTCAGCTTTCTTTAGCACTATTAAGGAGAATTTTGAAGGCAAGCAGAACTTAATTTCTCTGTTGGCATTTTTTTACTTGATATGTGGCCACAGATTTGGCTGTTCAACCAAGTGTAACTTGCTAAAACAAACGATGTGGGAAAAGCCATTGTTTTAAGGTGGGGATGGTGGTGCTCTCCTGGAAAAGGGTTTTGTCATTTTAGCCCCTGCATTCTCTCTCATTCTAACTTGATAAGGAAATACTCATCACACTACTTACCTTGCAGATTGGAGAGACTGGAACCTTCTAGCAATGGTTTGTGCCTGATTCCTTCACTCCTATTCCATCATTGGAGTATTTTTGAAGGCAAATAGTAATATCTTTAAGGACTGAATTTAAGTGATGAAGATATGTTAGGTCAGAGTTAAATACCAAGGCTGATCTGGTTGTGCAGAAAAGAAGTGGAAAAAAATGCAGCATCTGGAGTCAAATGAACCTGGGTTTGAATCCCAGCTTTGTGACCAACCTTGTGCAAACTTTATGTGCTTCAGTTTCCTCATTTGTAAAGTAAGGAGGTTGGACTATACCACATTAAGGTCTCTTCCTGGTCTCTGTTTATGATTTGGTGTCTGTCAAAATTTTGAGGCTCATATAAAATAATCAGAAACCACTTTGAAAATTTTAGTGCAAATGAAAAATAGTTTGAATATAGTAATAGTTCAAGGCAGTATGAACTATGTAGGTAAAGAGTTAGCTTTGGAACTTGAAGGACACTAGTTCAAATCCAGCTATCCATATATACTAGCAGATCATTTAATCTCTTGAATTTTTAGGAAATTCCTAAAGAATAAATTGCAAAGAAAGTGCTAACCATTGAGTCTCCTCCCTACATCAGTGAAATCAGAGCCTCAGTCCCAATCCCTATCCCAGTCATAATTAAATGATCTGGTACTCAATGAATGCATATTATAAACTCGTTGTAGACTAAAACTACACTAAAACTTTTAATCTAGTGTAGAGAGTAGAGAATTGATGTAAACAAAACAAATATACTTCATTCACCCTTTGGCCTACCTGGTGAACTATTCCAAACTTAGCTTGGACTTGAAGGAAAAGGGTATTTTGAGAATTTCAAAGTCAGCCATAATTGCAGTAAGTAATTCTGGAGAAAAGTAGTTTTATAATGCTAGTTTAGTGATAAACTACAGGAACAGAAAAAAGAGAGAATCTTTATAAAATTACTTAATTAACTTGTATTTTTATGCAAATTATTTTGGTTTGTTATATGGTTCTTGATATAGAAATGTGTCTTGTTCTTATTAGACTGTGAACTCTTTTAAGGTTTGTGAAACATCTACATTTGGAGATGGGGATCCATTTTAAAAAATAATTTGTCATTCTTAATTTGGCAGACTTGGATAAATGTTAGTATTTTCATATACAAAGAACAGAAAAAGAGGATTATATGAAGCTTCACATCTCCACTACAAAATGCTGGCGTTTTCCTCCCCCATAATTACATAATGAATTCCATGTTCATTTCAAAACCATACTGCCTGCCTGTGTCTCCTTCACTCCCTTTTGTTTTGTTTTGTTCTGTTTGTTTTAAATACTACAGTGATTCTCTTTATTGCTTTTAGTTTTTTTGTCTCATTGTCATTACTATTCTCACTCTCTCCAAGTTTTCCTTCCCCCCCAAAATAAAACCAAATCCCACAACCTTGTAATAAATAGGCATAGTCAAGCAAAAGAAATGCATTTGTATTTTGATCACATCTGAAAATGTCTCAGTTTGTACTTTGAGTCCCTTTCCCCCTTGCCGTCACCTCTTTGTCAGTCAGCGGGTAGCATCATCTTTCTAGAATCATGGTTGGATAAGAGTTCTTCAGATTTTCAAGTTTGTTTTTATTGGTACTATTATAGTCATTTTGTAAATCGTTCCTCACTTCATTGATTCTTCATCAGTTCATTTCAGTCTTTCCAAGTTTCTCTGAATATAGCCCTTTTCTCATTTCTTAGAGCAAAATGATCCATTATGTTTATGTATCATAATTTGTACAGTCAGTATCAACTTGATTTTGATCTTAGGGATTCATTCTGAATCTGGAGACAGAGATAGCTAGGTTATATAATGGATTTGGGAGTCAAGAAAATCTAAGTCCAAATCTGTCCTCAGACATTTATTAGCTGTATGACCCTGATCAGGGCACTCAACCTAAGTTTCCTCATCTGTTAAATTGGGCTGATAATAGGACTTATTTCCCAGAGTTTTATTGGGAGGCTTTGCAAACCTTAAAGATATATATATAAGTGGCAACTATTTTCACTATCGTTATTATCATTGATTTTAGCTATTAATCCATTGGTGACTCATTTCAAAATACTGAGATATAAGAAATAATATTTCCTCCCTTTTGCTTCTATTTTTTTTATCAGATTTATTTTTGGGAAATGGGATAATTAAAACATGGATTACGCTCAATAACCTATTATTAGAAAATGCTTTTGATTTATTTGGTAAGTCACTCCATCTGTACATAGGTAAAAACATCAAGTACATTCAGAATTCTTCATTTACCACTTGACTTTGGATTGTGTGTATGGTGAACATTGAGCACTACATATTGAATTGTTAATCCTTCAGTTTGCCCCAGTGCTTACTAGAATTTGCTTTATATTCTTAAAATTTTCATATTTTAAAAAATCTTTTGTGTTTTAAAAGTCTTTCTTTTAAAAACAAAGCTTGCTTTCTGGGTATAAGTTATACTAGTTTCTTAACTGTTATTTTTTATGACAATTCCCAAGAGAGTCTGACCTGTGTTCAAGTTCAGTCATTATATAGGGATTTTATGGGAATGATTAGACAGTTTCTCATTTTGTCATGATGGGATTATTTACATCCCAGTTTCTCCTTTCAAGGAGCTTAAGTCATTTTTGTTAGTCCTTAGGAGGCAGTATATCTTTATTCAGTTTAATTAATAGTAAGTATCGAGAAGAAGAATAGCCCGGTATGATGGATAGAGGACTACCTTTGGAGAACATTCAGAATCATAACATCATAGATTTAGATCATGGGATCTTACAAGCCAGAGAGTCTTATCCACTCATTTTGTAGATGTGGCAACTAAGGCACAGAAAGGTTCAGGGTATCATTAATTGATGAAGAATGAATTGAACAGAAAGAAGAACAACCCACATTGTCATAATTTGCATCATGGCAACAATATTATAAAGAAAAGCAATTTTGAAAGATCCATGAATTTTAATCAAAGCAGTGAACAGAGGACATATGATGAAGTGTGCCATCCACTTTGTCAAAGTGAAGTGATGGATAAAAAGTAAGTTTTGGAAAACCTCAGAGTCACAGATAGTAAATAGCCCAGTCAGGATTTTAGAGTTTGTTCTTCCTGACTCCCAAGTTTTTAAAACTATCAATTTTATCACCTAGTTGCTTGGGTTCAAGTACTGACTGACACTGACATGTACTATCTTTGTGACTCTTTATGACCTTAAGAAAATTAATTAACTGCTCGGTGACCCAAGCAATCTTATTATACAGTACAGCTAAGTCACAGTATGCAAACTGGCTTTTCCAGTTGTCTACTCAAAGGAATTTGTGCCACTGAGAGCTCTTCACACCAACAATACAAATCTAGACTTCTACCACCTATTACTGCCTCCCCCAAATGTAAAAAGCCCCAAAGTCCCAAAGATAAAATAACACACAGTTCCTGGACAAGACAGCAAAAAGTTAATAACCTCTCATACAAATTTAGAAGATGTTAAGTGCAAGGAGAAAACCATGCAAGCAGAATGCTTTAAAGAGGAGGGAGATCTTTTCCACCTTGAGTGGGAACTTTCTTTAATTAAGGAAGGCATTCTCCTAAAGGAAGAACATTTTTAACAGGACTGATAGAAATTTGGTGAGTACATTCCTGGTATTCATGCATATTGGATGTAAGAGGCCAAATTAAGAACCAATTACAATCTAAGTGAGGCCTGCACAACTTTCAGGTGACCTGCAAAAATTGTAGAGGAAAACATCCTTTGTAGGTAGAAGAAATCCTTTGGTATGCATAAGCAGTCCTCAAGTTGTGCAGGCCTGATCTAAGTTTTGTTTGACTTCATTATCAAGTATATCAAAAGGAGTGCAGAGTAGAGAATATGAAGATGTATGAGAACTGTCCTGTTTGCTGGTTAGCTGCCCAGATGAAGGGTCTATTCAAAACTATATTAGTGGAATACCTCAATTTACCCCACTCATACCTACATAAATCTAACCATAAAACTTACCAAGAAGAGACAGATTAAGAAGACAAATTGAATTTTGAAAATTTAGATATGTTAGACCTCTGGAGAATGGTGAATGGTAATAGAAATCCTTAGCTGCATATCACATCTTCAAAATAATTTACCATATATATTAGGAGATAAAAACTCCAGGCAAAAGTAGAAAAGTGGAAATACTAAATGAATCTTCTCTGACAACAGAACAATAAAAATTAATTCAATGGAGGAAGAGTTCATAACCAAACAAAAGATAGAAGATAAAATGGATAACTTTGATTATATAAAATTAAAATATTTTTACACAAAGGGCAGCTAGGTGATGTAGTAGAGATCAAGTTCTGTACCTGGAGTCCAGAAAACTCATTTTCCTGAGTTCAAATCTGGTGTCCTGTTCTCAGATACTTGCTAGCTGAATGACCCTGACTAGCCTCTTAACCCTGTTTGCCTCAGTTCCTCATCTGTTAAAAGTGAATCAGAGAAGGAAATGGCAAACCATTCCAGTATCATTGCCAAGAAAATCCCAGTGGGGTCATGAAGAGTTGGATATGACTGAAAAAGAACTAAACATATAAACAAAACGAATGCAGCTAAAATAAGAAAAGGACACTGCAGGCAAAATCATTGCAGCAAGTTTCTCTGACGATTTCAGATTGCAATTATAAAGGGACCTGAATGAAATTTACAAAAATAAGAGTCTTTCATCAGCTGATAAATTATTAAAGGATATGAATTGGCAGTTTTCAGAGAAAGAAATCCAATTTATCAATAGCCATGTGAAAAAAAATTATAAATCATTGATAATTACAGAAATGCAAATTAAACCTAACTGAGGTACCACCTCATACTTGTCAGATTGATTAACTGGACAAAAGGAAAACGATATGCTAAATGATATGTGGGAAAAGTAGGTATACTTTTGCATTATTATTAGTGCAACTGTGAATTAGTTCAACCATTCTGTAAAGCAATTTCGGAGCATGCCAAAGGGCTATTAAAACATGTACATACCCTTTAATCCAACAATAGTCCTATTTGGGCTATATCGCAAAGAAATCAAAGAAAGAGGATAAAGACCAATATGTACCAAAATATTGATAGCCACTTTTTTCATGTTGTAGTTGTCATGAATAAGAAACAGAAGAAGCTATCCGTCAATCAGGGAGTGGTTGAATAAATCATGGTATATACAGGTGATGGAATAGTATTGTACAGTAAAAAATTATAAAGCCAGTAATCGTTTCAGAAAAATGAGAAGACTTGTATGAACCGATATGATAGTGAAGTGAGCAAAACCAGAAAAATCTATACAGTCATAGCAGTGTTGTAAAAGTAATCTTTGATCAATTTATTGACATTGATCAATACAGTGGCCGACAGCCTTTCTAAAGGACTCATGATGAAGCATACTGTCTACCTCCAGATAAAGAACTTGTGGACTCAGTACAGATTGAAACATATTTTTGTTCTTATTTTCTTGGTGTATGGGATGTGTGTGTATGTTCACACTGGTGACTAATGTGGGAATTTGTTGTCCCTGACTATACATACTGATAATAGGCTTTATTTTTCTTGCCTTCTCGTTGGGTAGGAGAGAGGGCATAGAGGAAGGAAGAGAATTTTGAAGTTAAAAAAAAGTAAAACCTCTTCTTTAAAAAAAAGTGCCTGGGAAATATATAAAGGTCATATATTCATTAGACAGGTACACAAATTACGAAAGGTGAGAAGCACTGTTAACTTAAAATTAATATGTGCTTTCCTTCATTAGTATGTCTAAATGTATGATACTCAAAATTTCCTGAATATAAAAACATAAACATTTTTTATGTTTCTGAAATAAATTATTTTCAAAATTTTGGCGGGTGGAAAGTGATACTCATTCTTAGGTCTTTTGTCTAATTAGAATCCTGCTATAACTCATGATGATGCTAGGATTTAGAAGAAACATGTGTTATTTTTACATTAAAATGTAAGCATTTTATTCTTCTTTAGTCCATTATTGTCATATTTGTGTTTACATTTTTATGTTTCTAGTAAAGTTCATTTAAACTTTTTTCTATACATTTATATTTTTTTCATCAAGAATGATTAGAAGTCTTCTATTTCATTAAAGGGGCAGCCAGGTGGTGTAGTGAACAGAGTACTGAACCTGGAGTCAGGAAGATCTGAATTCATATGCGGACTCAGACACTTACTAGCTGCTTGACCCTGGGCAAGTCACTTAACCCTGTTTGCCTCAGTTTCCTCATTTATAAAATGAGCTGGAGAGGGAAATGGCAAACCACTCCAGCATCTTTTCCCAGAAGCTCCAAATGGGGTCACAGAGAGTCAGACGTTATTGAAAAATCAGTGAATGGCATTTTATTAAAGATCTACTTTTTGACCTGTAGGATTATACTCAGTTTTTCTGTGTAAGTTATTTTTGGATCAAAGCCTATGTCCTTTGCTTTCTAGACTATCATATTCCAGCCTATTCTCTCCTTTATAGTGATGTCTGCTAAATCATGTGTGATCCTTGTTGTAGCTTCTCAGTACTTAAATTCCTTTTTCCTGACTGTTTTCACAATTTTTAATTTGACCTGAAAGCTCTGAATTTTCACTGAAACGCTCTTAGATGTTTACATTTCGAGGTTTGCTACTTTGCCCCCTCATTTTAAGAGATCCTTTTTTGTGTCCCATCTTACAGCATTTATTTATCCTACAACATTTATTCATCCTACAACATCACTTTAGCCCTGGAACTCACCTCATCAGTACTCTGGAGGTTTGAGTGGAGAACTTCTCCTCAAACCTGCCTTTTAAGGAGTGCATCCAAGCCAAGCATCTCTTCATTTCCCATTCATCTGCACTCATTTGGATTTTCCATCACAGCTTTCCTATTTCCTCTCACTTCCTTTCAGCCTCTTTTGCTGGGTTATTTTCCCGCATTAGTTTGTAAACCTCTTGAGGGCAGGGACTGTCTTTTTTTTTTTTTTTTCCAATTTGTATTCCCAACACTTAACACAGCACACATTAGTCTTAAAAGATGTTTACTGACTGGGCATTATTCTTTTCAGATTTCTTGAAATATGCTAAGCTCTTTTATTTGGTCTTGACTTTCAGGTCTTCGTATGATCATTAAACTTCTTTTCTTTCATTCATGCTCTAGGTCAGTTTTTTTTGCTATGTCGCACCTTCCATTTCTGCCATTTTTTTTTTCAATCTTTTGACTTTATATTGATATTTCCTGTTGTCTCATGGACTCATTGACTTCTTTGATCCTTTCTAACTTTCAGAGAGTGTGTTGCCTAGGTAAGGATTTATACTTCTTGTGTCAACCTATTAATCCCCTTTTAAATTCTTTGTAACATGGCTCTCATTTATTTTTTAATTTTTCTCTCTAGCACCCTCATTTTATTTATGAAAATGTTTTAAAACTTTATAACCCTAGCTTCTCTTGAAATTCTAGTTGAATCTGTCCCCAAGCTGTGTTTTTCTTTGCAGCCTTGCTTTTATACATGTTCTAGAGTCTCTTTTGGGTTTGTGCCTTGAGCATTCCTCTTACCATAATAACCTTTATGGCAAAATTCTTTTCTTTTTTTGTTTGCTCATTTTTCCATCCTACTTCCTGACTTCAGATTTGATGTTACTGCAAATGCAGGTTCTGCACACTTCTGGGAAGAAATTCTGGGTTCGCCCATTTATTGGGTTTTTTTGTTTTGTTTTGTGTTTTAAAGCATTGAGTGTTTTGTTATTCCAGGCTCTCAAGGACCGGTCAGGACGAGGACTTTCCAGCTTTCAGTGTTCCCAAAGTGGTTTGATTCAGGGATAAATCTGATCGCTGTACCCCTGGCTTGACCTTTGCTAGTTCCCCACCTGTGTTTGGTCTGAGCAACAGTAGACTGCTGCTGGACTCAATCACTGTCACCCAACTGAGAAGCTGTACTGGTTCAGAATGACAGACCTGCAGGCACCCTTTGGTCTGGGATTCCTGCCATGGAGGCTGGAACTGAGGCCCTTCTCTGCTCCCAGGGTCTGAGCCACGTGGCTGCTGCTTGCTTCTGAACTTGCTTTCTCTGTGGTTACACTGTCTAGTCTAGATCACTCCTCTGCCCAGTTCTCCCTGGACCCAAAAGCCTCCAGTTGGCACATTCTCCTATACTCTACATGAAGTTAAGGTGTTCCTTATGGGTCTTTTTTTTCCCTTTCAGCTCTGTATACACAGCTTTTCCCTGTGCTGGGATGCTTCTAAGGGGTGTACACTCCTGGCCAAACCTCATCCTTAGTGTCGCAGTTTCTCTGTGCCAACATGGGCACAACTGACGCACTGTGACTTTTTTTTACTTGTATTTCCCCATCAAGATTTGGTCTGGTGTCTTTAAAATCTGTTTGAAGGAATTGGTGTGGGGTGGGGGCAGGACGAGGAGCTGGTTGTACTTCTTCGTCCTCCACCATCTTAGCTCTGTCATGAAATGTTATTTCTAACTTGACTTTAGTAATACTTAATTCACACTTAAGCCTTATGAGCAAATTATCTAACTTAGTAAGTAGTTAAGACATGCTGTCTATTCAGCACTGTGCCAGGGTGCAGAAACATAAATGAATATAGTTACTTCTCTCAAGGACCTTTCATTCAACTGGAGGAAAACCAGTTGTACACAGGTAAGTAAATACAAAATGCATACACAGTCATTTTAATTTCTCAAGGGGACACTAACAATTGAGGATAATTGGAGAAAGTTTCTTGTTTAGGGGAATTATGTGTTTATCACTTAACATGTACATAGAGTGTGTTTTGATATTATAAACATAAAGCTATGGGATTCTGAAGATCACTCCTGGAAATACTCCAAATATGAATTAGGAGGAAATAAAGAAAGTTGGTTAGAACTGGTATCTTGACATGGGAGAAGCTAGATTATACAGAGGATTTGTCCGTCAGCGTTGTAAGAGCCAGAGGTGTTCCTCAGAGATAACAGTAGCTTGTCTGGCAAGTGAGACAAAACTAGGGTCATTTCCCCTTAGAGATGTAATACATTACATGCAATATCATGCAATACTGTTTACCTGGAAAGAGCACTAGATTTGGAGTGCTCTCCCTCTTAATACCTGTGAGACTTTGAGCAAGTTAATTAACCTCTCTGGGTCTCAGTTTCTTCAACTGTAAAATGAGGGAGTAGATTTCCTCCTTAAGGTGTGTTCCACTCCCAGATCACGATCCCTCATGATCATATCAGTCTTTAGCTTCTCGTTGGATGTAGTGTTTGAATGCAGTTCAGGATTTGAAGAGGCATTCTAGGCTGGGGAGACAGTCTGGAGGTGAGAGTTTTGTTGTGGTCGGGAACGTTATAGGCTCCTTTGGCCTAAACATAAGCACATGAGGGTGGAAATGTAGATTCCAAAGTCTGGAATGATGGGTTGGTACTAGGCTGTGAAGGTCATTAAATGACAAACAGGAATTTGCATTGTTGAAGCAATAGAGAAAGCCACCAAAGCTTCTTTCTTGACATGCTTAGACCTTTCCTTTTAGTAATATCAACTTGGCAGCCATATGGGGAATGGAGTGGAGAGATGTGAGACTTGGCTGCTAGGACACTAATCATGAGGCTGTTGCTGTGGTTTGGATGAGATGTGAGAAGGGCCTTTACCAGGATCGTGGTTGGGAGATCAAATGTGACTGCCCCTTTTTATGCTCCCTGAGCCCCCCTGCTACCCCTCTCCCCTAAGAAAAAAATGCTAAATAAGGTCCTTAAACTAGTAGATGTATTCAGCTACCCCTCACCTGTATTGATTTTCATAAAA
Organism: Potorous gilbertii; assembly: GCA_028658325.1. Lineage (NCBI taxonomy): Eukaryota > Metazoa > Chordata > Mammalia > Diprotodontia > Potoroidae > Potorous > Potorous gilbertii. Next base: position 164,860,866 of record CM053770.1, read on the forward strand.
CTGGCCTACTGATTGTTATATAAACCAGCATTTATCCCATGACTGTAGAATGACTTCTTAAAAAAAAAACAAAAAAACAAACCTTCCCCGTCCCCCAAACCTTCTCAGGTTTGGAAACAGTTCTTAAAATGCCTGTGCTGTGCTGAGTTTGTCAGCAGTGTGCTGTCTTGAAAGTCCCAACTGAGGAAGTCCTCTGGGTCCAATATCAATTCTGTGCAAGGAGAGGCTGTATAAATAGCTGGCTCACACACTGGAGAAGGGGAGGGAGTGTTGGGTCCCAGCTGTGAACTCCTCTTGTTTTTGTTTTAGGGTAATTAATGTTCCCTTGAATTAAGCCAGGATGTGGGCTCCTGTTTTTGTGACTTTCAATTCAGGTCTTATTGGGCTGAGCTGGGGGTGGGGTATGGAGTTTGTATTTCCTGCCTTCACAATTGAATAAGGTAATGTGAGACCACTGTTGTTTTAAGCTTGGACTTGAGGCAAGAGAATGGGTTGACGAAGGAAACTGAAATGTTTTCCCCTCATTATGTCTAGTAACTTGATGGTAAAACTATTGCTTTAAAAAACTGGTTCAGATGAACCTTGATGCTCCCTCATCACTTTATTCTAATGTCACTAGAGTAGAAAGAGGACAGATTTTTGTGTTTCCTATTGGTATATTTTCTAAGGTGGTCTTCTCTGTTTTTCTCCATTTCTCCCATCTCCCTCATCTTCCCCTTCCCCCACTTGCCTTCTAAATTAGATACATTCCCCCTGTGCTCCCAGACGTCTCCATCTCCTTGTCCCCTGACAGAGCAATCATTTATCAAGTTGTTTCACGCGTTGTCGGGGAGGGGGGCCCCAGGGGCTGGAGTTTGTTTCGTCCCTTTGTTGGAGCTCCACAGGATTGTCCAGCTTAGTCTCCAGCCAACTGCTGAGAGTTGCTGGACTCCAGGAGCAAATGTTAAAGGGGCCGCCTTTCATCTACCAAAGGTTGCTGCTGCAACTGCTACCTTTTATTTCAGTTGCCAGCTTGTTGGAAGGGCATATATGCTCAGACATACATGTTTGTAATTGTATTGGGATTTATTTTTGTCTTGATAACTTCCATGTATCCATCCACCCATTGAAGCTTTTAAAAAATAGATATATTCTGTTTCATTGCCTGATGTCTTCCTGTTCTTATCACCACTCCCTCCATCCTTACCTCCCTTCACCCCCAGTGGCAGATTATCACAGCTCCGGTTTGGTTAATGAGAAGCAAAGTCCCTTTTCTTGACTCATTTTATGGTATATATTTTAGCATATGCAGAATGGTATTTTATTCTGTTATTGTCCTATTTACTAGTACTACGTGTATGTGTGTGTTTGTGTTTGTGTGTGTGTGTATACACTATAGCACTAGTACGTTTGAATTTTCCAATAACAAAATTCAAAAGATTTTTTAAAAATTTTTCTTCAATTTAGGGTTCTTAGTATTTCAGGATTTGAATTAATAAGGGGCCCTAAAGCTCAGTGTAGAGCAATCCTAAATGTACAGAGGAGAAAACAGAGATCCAAAGAGATTATAGCCTATCCAAAGCCAAGACAGAAACCCTAAGAGCATTACTTTTGACCTTAGCTCATGGTGCTTTTTTAATGCTATATTTTAAGTCTGTGTGAATGATTATTAATATAATCATCTATCAGTTAGGGCAGAAAATATATATGTATCTGTCAATTCAGAGAGCATGCTATCCTGAGCTATTTAACTGATTTTTTTTAAGAGTATTTTCAGGTCACTTTGTATGATGCTCCTATTTAATATACATTGTTAGCATTGTAATCCTTGACTTAAAGAGTTTTGCCAGTGTTCTGAAATATCTGGATAATAAAGTGAACACTTAAGAGCTGTCATGGCTCTTTCCTAATATTCATTTATAAAGAATTGGAAATTAAAATATTGCTTACTTAAGTTTATTTTATTGCAAGATTCATTTTGGAGAATAGGAAGGGGCTGGGTGGTAATGAGCCCTGAGGGCTGTGTTTTGGGTGTAACAATCTTCCTCAGATGACTTGAAGTATTTAGACTTAAGGGTCTCTTTGTAATATTTGAGATTCACAAGCTGATTATATCTTGTGTTGGGATCACTTTTTGACATGTTTGTATATGTGTGTTATAGTTTATTTTGATAACGTGATTTATAGGACACCTGCTGAATTTTGATGGGGATCATCAAATCTGTGATTTCCCTGGTGTCCTCCATTAGTGCCGATCACAGCCCCTCCATGACCTACCTAGAGCAGTTACAGTAACCTGTATATTATTCTGTTGAACTTCTCTTGATTTGGCAGTGGCTTGCTGCTGAGCTTATATTCTGAATCTTCGGAGATACACTCCTTTTCATCGTCCATGACCTATCACTGGGTTCTCCAATCTTAGAGGGAAAAACATTATAAACATTTCTGTTTATCAGGCATTCTGTTATAGGCTCTCCACTCAATGAAAGGTTTAAAAATAGTCCTGCCCTCAAGGAATTCACATTCCAGTGGGATAGACAACATGTAAATAACTAGGTACATACAAAGTAGGCATAGGAAATAAATGGAAGGCACAAAGAGTGATAGACTAGGAAAAGGACTCCTGCAGAAGATGGGTTTTGAACTGAAACTTGAAGGAAACTACCAAGAAAACTTAAGATGAAGAGATAAGGAGGTGTAGAGCATTCCAGGCATGGGTGACAGTCATGCAAAGGTATGGTGATAGGAGATGGAGTGTCTTATCAGAGAGAAACAGCAAGGAAAGAAGGGAGGGAAGGAAGGAAAAATAAGATGGGAAGGTAGGAAGGTATAAAGGACTTTTAAATGCCAGAAGACAGTATTTGATCCTGGATGATTGATCCTTTAATAGTTTATCACCTGTATCCTTCCTAATCAAACCTTTCCATTAAAACTGTCCCCTCTTTTTCTTTTCTCTGTATACACTCTCTCTTCATGACATCAGTAGAACTTAGGGTTTAATCCATATAGTTCACCCCCCCCCCCAAATTTATATATTCAGCCCTAATCTCTGCCCTGATTCAGTCTTGCTTTGCCAATGGATGGTCAGCTCAACCTGTTTCTTAGTTATCCAGTTGGCATCTCACACTCATCTTTTTCCCAAATCATCAGACTTACCCCTCACTCAATCATACAGGTTTGAAAATATGTTGCTACCTACACACAGTCACTAAATCTTGTGGAACATAACCTTAGGTCCTTCCCATTTCTTTTCCTAATTGGCCATACTTCTTCTAGTCTGTCTCCTCCCATCCTACCCATTTACACAGATGCCAGAATAATCTTCCTAAAGCAGAGAGATCTTCTACATCACTTTTGCTCAAGAATCCTCAGTGGTTTTTCTTCCAAGATAAAGTGCCAGCTCTTAAGTCTGGCAGTCAAAAGCTTTCCAGAATCTTATTCCCCAGCCACCTTTTCTATCTTATTTCACATTATTTCCTTTCTTGTATATATTCCAGATAATCTCAAACACTAGATTTTCTTTAAATTCTATACTTAATTTCCTACCTTCCAGGTATTTATACAAACTCTGTCCCATCTGCTTAAAATAGAGCTTAGCTGCCACTCCTGATCCTCCCATTAGTTTATATTTACTCTTTTGTCAAATTACTTAGTATTGACTCACTTTTGTCTTAATATCTTCCAGGTACTATGTAACTTAAGGTATAGTATTTTGGGATTTTCCTTTTTTTAAGTCTTTGCAAAATTTTTGGCACAGCAGGTCCTCAGACAATTGACCAAAGTTTGTTAAGTTGTGGAATGATTTTGACATTCAGGTCCAGGATAGCTTATAAGAATGGGATTTGGTGGAGAAACACTTTAATAAGCATACGGACCGATTTAATAGAGTATTAGGCTGGCCAGATGTAGCCTATTGCCTTCATTTCCCTATACAGGTATCCCCACTTATCTTTCAGGAAGGCAGGCTGTAAAAATTTGTTAAATTTGTAAAAATGAATCTTATTTTCAGTTAATTTCCATCTTAAAACATGCAGAACATCCTGCTGTTTTAAAAATATTGTTTCTCTTGTAGATAAAATCAAATTGCTAAAGCTTTTAGGGAATCATAAAGTTTTTTTTTCCACTTTACATTTAAAGTAATCATTTTCTTTTTTGTATTTGTATGGTTGCTTATCTCTACAAAAGTTTTTATCCAGTGCTTAATTGTGGCATGGAGGTAACCCTGAGTTCCTGAAGATTATGCCAGCCATGGGAAGGCCCTGACAGTTTCTACCAAGCTATAAAAACTATGAGTATGGTCTTAGCAACAGAAACTGACTGTTGTCTGTGAACCAGCCTAACTTATTAAGGGAGGGAGAGAGACTCATCACTAGTTGGATGGCCACTAGGTGATGAATTCTTTGGCCGTGGCAACCCAGGAAACACAAATAAAAATGGCCCTTGGTTCTGCATGGATTTCTTCTGCTTCCACAGTGACAGTACTGGAGTAGCAGAAGAGGGAGCAGGGAGTTAAAAGAATCACCCAAGTTTTAGACTGTCTGTAAATATTGATTTAACTTTTGCTGCTCTTAATGTGAGCTCTTTGCCCTGAAACCAACAAGTGGATGTACTGCTCGAGGGACAGAACTACATCAGTATCGACATTCTCACATAGCACAGAGTAGTTGCCCTTAAATGTAACGACAGCTCACAGATTCTCCTTAGATTGTTAAGTAAAATATTTGTAGAAAACAATGAGAAACATAATTTCACGGGCACTTGGCCATCCAACTGTGCAGTTGCTGTAAGGAACATAAACAGAAAACTCACTTTTAAAGAGAATCGCAGCGTTAAGTGCCAACATCTGTTACAGAGTGAAGTAGTAGAAGTATCGTACCATAAATTTGATAACAGTTTTGCTTTGGAAAACCAACTAAATCATAGCTTCTAAAAAAGATGATTCTTTTAAAATCTTTGTGATTTGTTTATTCAAGTAATTACCAAGAATACACTATTGGGAAACACCAGCACAGCAAAATTACATATGTTCAAACTGAGAGGGGTTAGAAGGATAGAACGCATAGCCTGTTGTTCTTCACTGTATACTTATATATAAAATTTTTTAAATCCCTCAAGATGCACAAATACCTTGTATTTTTACTGATGTAGGAGATTCTAGGACTATATATTATTACTATATTACTATATTATTACATTACTATATTACTATATTATTACATTACTATATTACATTACTATATTATTAATGTGAACTACAGAAGTTACTGAATCTGTTATAAAACTTTGAAACCACAGAACTGTTTTTTCAAAGCTGGTCAAACAAACGTTTATTGAATACCTACTATGTGTGATAGGCAGTGGACTAGGTGTTGAGTATATATACAAAAGCAAAACATTCCCTCCCGTGAAGGAATTTACATTTTAACAATGAAACAGTCTATGTGTATAGTCATTAAAACATATACAAAACACATACACAAGGTACAATCACCTTGGAATTTTGGAGTTGAGGGGATCAGGAAAGGCTGATAAAGAATAAAGAAGGATGCATTTGAGCTGAATCTTTTTTAAAATTTTTTTTAATTCTGGATTTAAGTTCAGTAAATTAATTTCAAAGTTGTCCTATGTTTCCTTCAGAAATTCTTTCTCTGCATTAAAAAAAAATGCTTCAGTGACTATTTTCTTGCCCTACTCCCAAAAAGAAAAACACGATTCCACCCATTTTGAGAGGATAGATCTGAGAAGAGAGAATTAAAAGAAAAAAAAATAAAATAAGAAAAGAACTGGGAGCTAATTGAGTACCTATCAATTGGGGAATGACTGGGCAAATTGTGAGATATGTATGTGGGGAGCGGGGGGATGGAGATGGGACGACAGACTTGTTCCCAGTGAGGAAACTCTACCAAATGCAGGTCAGCATCTTCTGGGCTTTGAGAAGTTGAATCACTTGCCTAGTTACAACTGTCAGCATCTGAGGTGGAGCTTGAATCTTCATATTCCTTGCTTTAAGACCATTTTCAGTCCATTATACTACGCTGTCTTTCTAATGAAACAATAATTTTACACCATAAGAAATAAAAAGATGTTTTAAGAGGATCCGTGTAAGACTTGTATGAACTGCTAGAATGAAGTCAGAATGAGAAGAATGATTTCTATGATAGTAACGACGATGATGTTGGGACCTTAGAAGTCATCTACTGCAGCCTTTTCATTTTACAAATGAGGAAATTCATGCCCTGAAAGGTTAAATGATTTGCCCAGGCTCACCTAGCAACTTTGTTTGAGCAGGGATTTGAACCCAGGACCTCTGGAATTGTTATTTTTTTCAGTGGATTTAAAAAAAAAAGCCTTTTACCAAATCAGAAGGTTCCCAAAGCATCTCTGGAGATCATTGCTCGGGGTCCATAAGTTCAGAACTATTTTTATTATAAAACTAAGCTATTTTAATTCTAATGTGGTACATATTGGTAGATAACCCACATAAACAAAATCTCTTTAGGGAATCCTCAATAATTTTTGAGTGTTAAGGGGATCCTGGCACCAAAAAGTTTTAAAACTGCTGGACTAAATTGCTCATTTATGTCAGAAATATTCAGCCTTGTGCCAAAGATCTTGAGTTTAAATTCTAGCTTTGTCCTTATTTTGACTTTGGATAAGTAACCTTAGCCCATTACTGTACTGTTTGTTGAAGTGTGAAATGAGTTTGGAATAGATGTCTTCTAACATTTCTTCCTTCTCTACACATATCATTCTATGATGTGGTCGCATGTTATTGCATGAAATACTGTGGATCACTTTTATTCACTTGTCCTAATCATAAACATTGTATTTATCTCCATCTGTTTGTATCTTTTCTTTATTTCTGTAACCATTGTTGTAGCTTAAATTGTATTTAAGTTCTTAGTAAGTTTCAACAGTATTTCTCTTTCTATGTTTCCCTCCTGACATTTATTGGTAATATACAGAAATGCTGGTGATTTTTGTGCATTTACTTTGTATCTTGCTGCTTTGCTGAAGCTTCTCCTTCATTTTCTTAGGAAACCATCATAATATGTATGTAACTATCATAGTATGTATAACTAGCAAATTAACATTTTCCTTCTTTTGACTCATAACCTTTTTTTTTTCTATTTAATTATAGCTAGTATTTATAGTACTCTTGTGAAATCATAGTGGAGGCTGGTGGAGGCATCTCTCATTTTACTCCTAAACTTTTTGAGAAAACTTCAGTGATGCTAGCTCTTGATTTAGATCAGGCCAGCTCAACCAACATTCCGAGGGCATGCCAAAGAATTTTGGGTGACCCATGAAAAATGTTAGAAGATCCTTTGGCTGCCTCAAGTGGTAGGTTGTGCAGTCCCGATTTAGATGGATGCTGTATTTTTGACATGAATGATGTATTTGGTCAAAGACTAAACATTATTCTAGAGGACCTGAAACAGAGTACCTATATGATGCTGGGCCAGTCACTTAACCCCTCAGGGCTTTATAAAATAAGGGAATTGGAACAGATGACCAAAAGTGTCTTCCAGCTCTTTATCCATGATCCATTCCCAAGTAGACTAATGGGTAGGATATGAAGAATTACTCGAGATTACTTATGAAAGAAATGACAAAATGACAATAAATAGTAGTGAGATATCTGTTCACATCTAACATAACAAAGATGTTACTAGTGGAACTCTGAATTGGCACAAATAATTCCTGGAAATGTTTGAAATTTATGTAAGAATATTGTACCACAGTCAGGTCATTGAAAGAAAGAAAGATTCTTGAGTACCAGAAATATTTGTACTAGCAAAAGGCTAGAGAAACAAAGTATGTGCAATTTGACCAATTTTTTGCCCCAATAGATATGCTTTGATCATATACTTCTTTGGATTCCCAAGAACCCACTCCGTAGATCCCCATTTAGGACTTGAAGCTTCCTAGAGGACACAGTTGAATGAATAAGTGAATGAATGAAAGATAAAGCATTAATTATATGCATAAGCTAAGTATTGGAAAAACAAATAGAATATCAAAACAGGCCCTCCTTTCCAGAAACTCATATTTGAATTAGGCTAGGCCACATATGTAGGAGAATTCTGCTGTAGGGCAGATCAAAGTGCCCAGTAGTCCTAAGAGTTCTGGGCTAGACCTACAGGTCTGATCGAAGTCTGAAGCCCTTAGTATCTTTGCAGATAGTAAGGCCCAGTGGGTCCTTCCAATTTACAGGAAGAATTTTTGGTGCCTCCTTGCTCATCCAAGAGGTGTGATTGGCCGTGCTTCTCCAGTACAGTAGGATGGTGGACAGTTTCATCTATCAGAGATTATGGAATGGGAGGAGGGAGTGTAATTTAGTGGAAAGAACTGTGAAATTGATCTCACAGGATCAAAATTTGAGTCCGGGCTCTGCTACTGACTTATCTCTAAGTCACTTGTCTTCTCTAGGCCTCAGTTTCCTTATCTGTAAAATGAAGTAGATTGGATCTCATGGAGAGGGTTTCAAGTATGAGTTGGAGTAGGTGGCTTGGGGTTCCTTTGACCTCCTACATTCCGTGATTAATAATCTAATTATCGAATGCCTAAAAGGTACTGAAGGAGATAGATAAAATACAGTCTTCAAACTCTCTAGTGGTGTGTCTGTACTCTTTGGCCTTTACAAATCAGAAAACTCTTAAAGTCTTTTTTAAGCCCTACGACCATAGCTTTGTAACATTTGCCCCAACTTCACAACCAGAATTGAACTTTCTGTACTAAGTGTTAATAAAGACACTTGCATATTATTGCCCGTTAATTTCCTCACAATAGCCCTAGGTAGATAATAGAAGTATTTTGGTGGGGAATAAGAGATTTCAGACATATAATTTCAAAAATGCGTAGGTAACTTCTTGTTCCCTCTACTAATGAAAATAGGCAATAGGCTGTAATTGACTTAATGTAGTCTTAAAGACTTGGGAACCCTATATGGTATTATGACCTGCAGTTTAAGAAATGCTGACGGGGTAGGGAGTAGAAAAAGTTTAAGACACCCTGGCAGGAAAAGGTGTATACAGGACTTGGAATCCAAACTTTCTTAACTGTCAGAACTACATTGTGATTATCATTGAGTTTGTGTGTAACATATGACACCTCATCTCATGCTCTTAGAGGAAAAATCAAATGAATTGCAAAAAGACATTGATGGCAACACAGTGATGGTAGAAAGTTTTATAAATCTAAAAACGATAAATAAGTAATAAAAATGGCTGGCCAGGTAGTTCGAAAAATTCAGTTTGAAGGAAACAGGTGAGATTGGCATTGAGGTCACTAGTAGAGTGGTTTTGAAGCATACAGGAGACAGACCTGCCTGGCTGTTCTCTTTCTGGGAACAAGATGGCTGTTTCAGAGTAAGCTCATTTCTAAACTTTCCACCATTCTGCTAATTCAGGCCTTGATTGACACCACCTCCATCAATCTTCTCTCTCCTCTGATTGGAGGGCTGGAGGGTGCTGTCTGTACCAAACTCCTCCCAATGCCTGCTTTTATAGAGGGAAGAAATGATCTCAGATCACTCCACTTTTCATCTGCTGCCCTACTGTTTGCTATTCCACAGAACAAGATACCCATTGTCGCCTCCATGCCTTCCTGCCGTGTGTGTGATATCATCTTTAGATTGTAAGCTAATTGTGATATTGCTTGCCTTCTCAGTCGGTGGCAGAGGAGCTGGAGGAAGGAAGAGAATTTTGAACTCAAAAAATTTTTTAAAATACTTGTTTTCCCTCATTTATACGTAAAGGCAATTTTCAACATTCATTTTTTAAAAATTTTGAGTTCCAAATTTTCTCCTTTCATCCTTCATCTCCTCTCTCCCTGAGACAGTAAGCGATTTAATATAGGTATACATATTCAATCATGGATGTATTATGCTGTAAAAGAAGCCACTGACCCAGAAGTGGGGAGGGGAAACAAAAAAAAATAAAGAAAAATCTGCATTCCGACAATGCTGCCTCCTTGGCACATAGTAGGGGCTTACTACACATTTGTTGATTGGATGGCCCCATTCTCAAAGATGGTAGCTAAGTGGCTCAGTGGATAGAGAGCACTGTGCCTGGAATCAGGAACACCCAAGTTCAAATCCAGATGCAAACACTTAGTAACTGTGGGAAAGTCAATTTAGTCACTATTTGCCTTAATTCACTGGAGAAGGAAATGCCAAACCACTCCAATGTCTTTGTGAAGAAAACCCTCATAGACAGTTTTGGTGTGTTGTGGTCTACAGGGTCTAGAGTTGTACATGACTGAAAACAACAGCATATTCTCATTGAAAGCAAAGTTGACGGTGTACTTCTGGATGGGACAGGCAATGGAGAGTTGAGAATTGAGAACAACCACTTGCAGGGCCTATTATACAGACTTAGTCATTGATGGAGGAGTAGCAAGGTAGACTGATTGAGGGAAACTTAGAGGAAGAGAAGGTGCTGAGTAATGGTAGTCTCTCTAAATTGCTGAAAATTATTAAGTTTGACACCAATGAAAGTTGTCATATATGCACATTTAAAACTTGGAAACAATTTTATTACCAGCTTAAAATTCTTCCAAATGAAGAGAGTGTTTTGAAATTATTTGTTAAACACATAAAAATGCAATACTTATGACTGGTTTCCAAGAGTGACAGATTGATGTCAGGGAATTTGGGAATTTTAAGTAACCAAATTTCAGCAATTCATTGCATTAATTGATCAATTGTTGAAAAATTGACATCTTGATTTTCATTTTTTTAAAAATGTAGCACTTTCACTTGGATATACTTTTATTTGTGGGGTATCTTTTTAAAATCTCAACTTTTGATATAAACTTAACATAGAACAACACTTTTGAGCCACTATCACTATACTAAGTCAAGATTTTCAAATACAATGAAGCATATTCAGTTACATTACTCCCTAGTAGTATTTTAGTGAGAACTTACAAAGTTTGTAAGAAACATTTATCTATCTCATCCTCTCAAAATTTGTTTTTGTGTAAGTTTTACAGTATACACAATTATTCATACAATAGTACATGTAACTTGTAGATAAGTCAATATCGCTGTCACTGAGGAATATTTTCTAATAAGTTTGAAAATCACTCATCTAAATAACTAATTACTCCTGGCTCCAGTGTTGCCCAACTAGTACTATAGACAGTGACCATGGTTGAGATTAAGTTGGCCTATGAAAAAGAATGTTAAGAGAAGAAAAGGTATAAAAGGAAGGGGAAATCTAATGATAGATTTTCTTTCAAGGGGAAAGTAGAGGAAGTAAAAACATCTGGGAATCAGAGACTAGGGAGAGATAACAGGAAAAAACTCTTTTCAAATCCTTCCCTGCCTCTTCCCCAACAAACAGAGATTAAATAAATCAGCAAATATGCATTTATTAATCATTTATATGCTAGGCATTGTGCTAAGTGCTCCAAAGAATGGCATAATCTGCCTTCAAGGAAAGTGGGATTTGAGCTGAGACTTGCAGAAAAGAGGTGGAAGTGAAGAAGAAAGAGGGTAAAGTGTAAGAAGACTTACAGAGGTTGGAAGGAGTCAGCTTGTGACATTTACAGCCAAAGAGAAAATTTTATATTTGATTCTGGAGGTAAGAGAGAGCCATTGGAGTTTATTGAATAGGGAGGTGATTAAACATACTTAGGAAAATCATCAGAGAATGAACAAGTCGGGGAGACTAATGAAGTAGGCTATTGGAATGTTCCCTGCTACAAGTGATAAGGGCCAGAATTAGTGTGGTGCTTGGGAACAAGGGGAAGGAATAAGTTCTGCCTCTGCTGATTAAGCTTCCAGCGCCCCTGTGACTATGGCTTCCTGTTCTCCTAAAGGCATGAAACTCCTTTTGAAGTAGGGGTCAGTACCTGAGATAAGTGTTGTGCTGTCCTTGTTGATATGATATCTGCAGTTTTTCTATATCATGGCTAAGCAAGGCTCAGTTAACTTCTGAAGGTTATGAACTAGAATCTCATTTTGTTCAGTTATTGAACCTTAAACTTGCCCATTATGTATGAGTTCAGTTCTCAGCACATACTAGTTCTATGACTGAGCAATTATTTAATCTCCATACTCAAGGTAGCTCTCTGAAGAGGGAATTTCCTGTGAAATCTCAGATTTACTCATCCCTTTTTTTTGTTTAGAGGCAATTAGCTAGGGGATTCAGTGGATATAACACCAGGCCTGGAGTCAAGAAGAGCCAAGTTCAGTTTCAGCCTTAGATATTTACTAGTTAGTTGGGTGATGCTGGCTGGGTAAGTCGCTTATTCTCTGCTTTAGTTCCCTCAACTGTAAAATGGGGTTAATAATAGCACCCACCTTCTAGAGCTGGCGTAAGGATCAAATGAGATAATATTTGTAGAGTGCTTCACACAGGGCCCTCCATGTGGTAGGCACTATATAAATGATGATTGACTCTCTGTTGTTCGTATCTTTATCTTAAGTGTGTTGTTTTGGGGGGTGGTGCTTTTTGGCTCTGTTTTCTTCATTCTGCAGTACATTACTGCATTCAAGTCTTTCAGAATTAACTCTGATTTGTTTTCATCATCCGTTAAGGAAAAATAACCTTCGTTACTATTTATTCTATCATTCTCTTGCTCAGCATTTAATATTTTAAACTATCGGTTAAAAAAAACAATGCTGATGCGAATATCTTTATACAGGTGGATCTTTACTTGTCAGTAACCACATTAGGAAGAAGTGATTTCCAAGGTGATAATCAATTGTGAACAATAAGTCAATGTGTATAAACAACTTAGTAAATTTTTTTTTTTGCATTATTCCAGATTTGGAGGGTGGGAGTCAGTGGCTAGCCTATTTTAAAATTTTCATCCATCTTTTTTTTTCCCCATCACCTTTATTTCCCAATATATATCGCTTCCCTCTCTTACAATAGTTAGCTATCCTTCATTACAGAGTCATTAAATTTGAGGGTTCAAAGGAACTTTGAGTGTCCATATAGTCCAACATACCATATAGTCAACATCCAGTTGAGGACCTTGAAAGAGAAATATCACTCTTTAGGCAATTCATTCAACTTTTGGAGGGCTGGAATTGTTTGGAAGTTTTTCCTGATATCACTCCCAAATTGACCTCTTTATTATCTCCACATGTATTGGTTTTTGTTCTGTCCTCTGGGGCAAAATAACAAACCTAATCTAATCCCTTGACCTGGTCTAACCTAACACTTGAATTGCTATATGGTCCCCAAATCTTGTTTTCTCATGGCTAAAACTCCCCAGTTCCTTCAATGGATTCTCATATATCATTGACTTATGAGGCTTTTCACCATCCTGGTTTCCATCTTCTACTTCGTATGAATATCCTTAAACTGTATTCTCCAGAACTGAACACAAAACTCCAGATGAGCCCAGTATCACAATAAATTGCTTTTTAGTCTGCCACATCACTCTGCTGACCTCACATCGGGCTTATATTTCACTAAAACATCCAGATCTTTTTTTCAGACAAACTGTTGTCGGAAGAGCCTCTGCATCTAATACCAGTAAGGCTGATTTTTTTGGTACCCAAGTGCAAGACTTTACCCGTTATGAATTTTATCCTTTATCCCAGTCCTCTAACCTGTCAAGATGCTTTTGATCCTTACATCCATTCCTTCCAGTTTTGCCATCTGTAAAATGATAAGCATACCATCTATGCCTTTATCCAAATCAATAATAGAAATTATATTCGCATAGAGCCAAACACAGTTCCCTGCTGTATTCCAAATACTCTCTCAAGCTTTTCTTGTCTGGCTTTTGGATTTCCTAACATGAGTATAGTTTCTTGATATATAGTGTTATTCATACCCCTTTGTTTCTTTTGAGTAAGATCTACCCATCAAGACCCAAATTTCATTTCTTGGCAACTTGGTGGTACAGTTAATAGGATGCCTGGCCTGCAGTCAGGAAGATTCATCTTCCTGACTTCAAATCTGTCCTTAGATAATTACTAGCTATGTGATCCTGGGCAAGTCACTCATCCCTGTTTGCCTCAGTTTCCTCATCAGTAAAATGAGCTGGAGAAAAAAATGGCAAACCACTCCAGTATCTTTGCTAAGAAAACCCCAGATGGGCTCGAAAAGACTCAGACGCGATTAAAACGTCTGAACGGTAAACGAAGTGAAGATAATGTTAGTACCCATTTCCCAGGGTTGTTGTGAGGATCAGATGAAATAATTATAAAGCACTTAACACAGTGCCTGGCACATAGTAAGTGTTATATAAATGCTAGCTATTACTGTATCTACCTGTGAGATAGATAATAGGCATTCTTTTTTCTTTATCTCTTTTAGTCTAAATCCATTTTTATTAGATATGCAGGAGGCTCAGCATGTGTGTATACATACACAAATATACATGCAAGATGTATGTGTGTGTGTATTTTTTTTTCCCCTTACCACCCTTTGTTAGTTATGCTCCATCTTTGAGTGGACATCCCTTTGTATTGCCAGTTTCATCCAGAAATCCAAGTCCCATTCTTAGGCACCCTCTTGTTTTCTTTTGAAAATGTCATTTGTGCCTGCATGAATCACCAAAGTAGACAGTTGTCATCTATTTTGGTAACTCTTGGGAAGGGCTCAGCTCACATCAATGCCTTGATACCCCTTACTCTTCAAGGAATTATGAACTACAGAATACTTTTCTCCTGCCCTATTCTAACTCCTGTCTTACCTGATCTAGGTACCTCTAGAGATACCATTCTCTGGAGGATAAGCACTTTCTCCTTCTTTGAGGCATCCAGATGTCCTTTTCTTTTTCTTTCTCCTCTGTATGGCACTTACATTCTCTCCCCCCTCTAATAAGGGTCAAGTCTCCCCCTTTCTACCTGTTTCCTTTTCTGTTGAGGCCTAATTTCCATTTCTATTAGTAAATTTCATTCTCCCTAACAATTTTGAATATGAATTGGCATTCTTAGGCTCTTCATTCCTCTCTCCTCTTTACCTGCTTGTTGAAGGAGATCAGCCTATGATAATGTCATGTAGTGATAAGTCATTTGACTGTTGCCTCCCCCATTCCTATTTTTTCCCCCACACTCCCCCTCAAAAAATTAAGCACATAATAGGTGCTTGATAAATGTTTGTTGATTTCTGTAAAAAATACAAATGCTGAACCCCAGGTGCCCATCACTATACAATTTCTTTACCTTTCACAATAGTTGAGATTGTCAACTTTGTTTCTTTGAACTACTTTTAAAATTTAGCTGTCAACCCATAGCACCTGGTTAAAAATAATTAATAGCCAATTTTTACCTTAATAACCTGACAACCCCACTCAGATTCCTTTCCTTTGTCTCAACAAAGCTACAGCATTCAACATTTCACCAAACCCTCCTGTTTTACATTTTGCCCAATCCAGCAATCCACTGTATCCACTTGCTAATTTAATCTACTTTCTAATTATTCCACTTAGCTTTTCTTATTTACCTTATCCTGTCAGCTGATCTCTTGAGATTCTACTCCTTAGTCCTCCTTATCCTCCTTAATCCTTTTACAATCTTTCTAACTGTTCTTGATTCTGCTTCAGTTTCAATCAGAAAGTGTAGAGTCTTGGCCAGAAACAGAACCTAGAGATTGTTTTACAAATTTTCCTGAATTTCTCCTAAATTTTGCTAAATGCCCCCTTCCCCCATTCACCTCTGACTTGCTTCACTTATCTAAAACTCTCCAGATCTCTCTCTCACACACACACACACACACACACACATTTCCTTCTTTGTTGGCTCAAGGCCTCTCTTCTTACACAACCTCCCACAGAAGCCAGAAATAGATTTTTGTTATAAAGAATAAAAAGGGAAGAGAAATTGGCAAATTTATCAGTCAGATCTGATGGTATATGCAATATTTCATACTCTTAATTCTTCTTCAAAGAAGGGAAAAGAAGGT
Organism: Potorous gilbertii; assembly: GCA_028658325.1. NCBI lineage: Eukaryota > Metazoa > Chordata > Mammalia > Diprotodontia > Potoroidae > Potorous > Potorous gilbertii. The sequence goes on from CM053770.1 coordinate 164,876,723, forward strand.
GAGGTACATTTTCCCAATGCTTGTCCTGGATCAAAATTTGGTCTCTATAACCATCATCTACTTTCTTTTTTTTTTAATGTTTTTATGGTTTTACTTACCTCATTCTGACTTGGTTTCATCTCTTTGCTTCTCTGGTTTCTTCACAGATGTTGTTTCTTGTGGCACAATGTTACATTCTGGTAGAAGGATTTATTTAATTATTTGCCCAAACAATAGGGACATACTTTGTTTCCAGTTCTTTTGTAGCACAAAAAGAATTTCCATGTATATTTTAGTAGATTTGGCCAAATATAAGTCTAGAACATTATAGTCATTTAATAAATTGTTGGTAATTGGCTTCTTAAGTTTATGCAGAGATGATTATTAGCTGTCAGTAAGAGTTTCTTGGAATAGGAGGAGTGCTTTCTACCTTTTCTCATCCTTTTTCAAAACTTTCCCAAAATTTTTACCATCTTTCCTAATTTGATGAATGTGAGCTTGTGCCTGATGCTTCTCTTTTCATTTCTGTAATTTATTGACTGAAGTTTGGTTTGGTTTGGTCACTGATGGTTTAATTTCTTTTGAAAACAGTGTTTTCAATCTATTGGCTTAATATTTTCTAGGCTTGTCAATTCCCTATTTTAAATACCTGGGAGTTAACCTACCAATAAACACAGAGGACTTAAATAAAACTACAAAATTTATATATGAAACATTTTACACAAATAAAATAAATGAAGTGATTAATGTTTATAGCAAAAATGACTATACTGCAAGTCAGTAGTAATTTTGTATGATCTGGTTTTTTTTTAATTGAAAGAGTTAAGTGAAACAATGTAGGGTAAGCAAGACCAAGAAATTGTTACTGACAGCTAACAATATTCATCTTCCATAAACTTAAGAAGGTGAAATTAGTTGATTACCAACAATTTATTAAATGACTATAATGTTCTTGACCTAATATTGTTTTTGAGAAAAGCTGCTAACTTTAAGGTAATCTGATTAAAAACTAGATTAAGATCAGTGTCATATATCAAAATAAATTCCACATGGATAACTTAAATATAGAAAATTATGCTATAAAAAGGAAAATGAAAATGAAAATGTTTATCTTTTATAACTATGGATAAGGGGAAAATTCCAAAGCAGCAAAAAGAAGAGACTGTGAGACAAAATGGACACTCAATATTAGGAAGATTTTCTACTTATGTAAACCAGCATAAGTAGAATCTGAAGAAAATATATGGGTTGCAAAAAATAAAAACAGAACTTTGCTTTAAATGTCTTTGAAAACATGTGACATCCAAATCGAAGTTGAAAGGGAATATTTGGGGATGAATTATCTACATATTAATAAGGAGACAAAAAACAAATGTATCTTCAGAACCCTTATTCCTTTCAGGGTCAGAGAGTGGTATAACATGACAGAGGTTCATTTATACTATAGACATTATAAAATACCTGCGAGTACACCTGCCAAAACAAACCCAGGAACTATATAAACAAATTTAAAAAGCCTTTTTATACAAATAAGATCAGATTTAAATAATTGGAGTCAGAACCAATATAATAAAAATGACAATTCTACCTAAACTCATTTATTTCAATAAATTACCCCTCCCTAAAATTACTGAATTGGAAAAAAAAAATAGCAGAATTCACTTAGAAGAACAAAAAGTCAAGAATATCAAAGGAATTAATAAAAAAAACTAAAGGAGGGAAGTTTAGTTGATGGTTTATCAAAACTCCCTCGTAGTGGCTAAAAATTAAGGTCAATGGAAAAGAGTAGACATACAATATACAGCAGCAAATAAATATAGTAACCTTGTATTTGACAACTGTAAAGACTTAAAATTTTGGGGTAAGAATTCATTATTTGCTATAAAAAAAATTGTTGGGAAAACTGAAAAAAAAAAAGCCACATTTAACTGCAATAATCATTTGCCAGATAAGGTCTAAATGGATATATGACCTAGGTATAAAGAGAGATTACAAGATAATTTAAAGAGCATAGAACATATTACTACAAACAATTTATAAATAAGGAAGAGCTAGAGAGCAGCATGAGGTATAAAATGAATACTATCTCTTACATTAAATTAAAAAGATTTTATAGAAAAATTTGGCATAAAAAATCATAAACAGTTTTCTCAGATAAAGTTCTCATATCTCAAATATATAAAGAGCTTTACAAGAATACAAGTTATTCCTCAGTTGATAAATGATCAAAGTATATATATAGGCAGCTTTTAGATGAAGAAATCAAGGCTACATATAAAGTCATATAAAAAAGTGCTCTAAATCAGAATTGATTAGAGAAATGCAAATTTAAAACAACCTTGAGATAAACCATTAACACCTATCATATTTGCTAAAATGTTGGAAGGGAAAAAGGGGCAAATGTTGGAGGGAATGTGGAAAAAATTTGGACATAAAATCACTGTTGGTGGAATTGTGAACTGACATTTTGGAGAGCAATCTGGAATTAGGTCCCCCAAAATATTAAATTATCTATATGCCCTCTGACATAGCAAAACCACTACTGGATCTTATTTCCAAAGATGATTAGGGAAAAAGAAAAAAACCTTATATATTCTAAAATATTTGTAGCAGCCTTCATTGTGGTGGCAAAGAACCAGAAATTGTGAGGGTGCTTATCAGTTGGACAATGACTAAACAAGTTATGATGTATGATTTTTGACAGAATACTACTGTACTATTAAAGCATGATGAGCTCAGTGATCTTAGAAGAAACATTAATAGACTCGCATGAAATCATGAAGATGAAAATAAGCAGAACAAATAGAACATTGTATACAGTAATAGCAGTATTATTTTTTAAGAACAGCTTTGAGCAACTAAGTCATTTTGACTATTAGAAATACCCAGATTAACTGCAAAGGACCTATGAAGTAAGATGCTATCTGTATGAAGAATGAACTGATAAATAGACGTGTGCATTTTACATGCACACACACACACTTTTGTCACTTTTGTCTAATGGTAGCCATCTCTTGGGGGGAAGGGAAAAATTGAAATGATAACTTTATTATACATTTAAAAGGAATAGCAAGTTGTACATAATAGATTAGCAGTTTCATGTTTAATTGTCTTTTTAAAAAAACTTATGGAAATGTTGGTTTTATTCCATAAATTAAAATTAAAATTTTAAAATTAAAGCTATAAGCAATTTTTAACAATAGAAAAGTAAAATGAGATCTGTGGGTAGTTTAATTTTCTTTTAATGACCTCAAAAGTAGATTTAAATTGGAAAAACAGCAGATTAAACTGAGAGGAAAGAAGGGGGAGGGAAATCACTGATGCATAATACAGGGTGATCAGATTGAATTGTCATGAAAAGAAGATGTGGGGAGGAATGGGCAGTACATGAACCTCACTTTCATCTGAATTCAGATAATAGGAAGATTGGACACAATCAACAGTGTATGAGGGGGTGGCGCACGTGCTCACATGCACACATACACACAGATCTCTGGTTTAGAAATACATAACTCAAAGGACAGGATATGGGTAAATTTGAAGGGAAAAATATAGGGAGGATTAAAAGAGAAGAAAGACAGAGTAAGAACCTGGCATTTGGAGAGAAGTAAGAAGAGAAGAGCTACAACTGGGAGGACGCAAACTGTTTGATCACTGTTTGAAATCACAAGTTTCAGGCAAACTCCCTCATCTATCACCTTATTTGTAAAAAGGGAGGTGGCAGCAGAGAGGAAGGAAATGTGGTTAACAGTCATAACTGGATGTGAATGGGATGGACTCATCCATAAAATGGAAGAAAGTATAATCTGTGTGCTGCCTACAAGAATCACGCTTCAAACACAAAGATTTACATACTTTTAGAAAGCAAGATTAACAAAAATGATTTCATTTTAAGATTATGGTTAAAATACATATAGGGAATATTATATTAAGCCTGAAGGTACAGAGGTAACAAAGCAGTATCAGTATTCTAATAATCTAATACTCAATATGCCATAGCATGTAAATATTTAAGGGAGAAAAATGGCTAACGTAACTACATATAATAGTGAGGAAATGTTAGGGTCACTTTTAGAATGAAAAGATAAGTGAGAAAGAAGAAAGTTTTAAATGAGAACTTGAGAAAAATTAGAGATGATAGATTTTGGTGATTATTTAGCAGAAACATTTTAGTTGTACATGTTTCATTTTAAAAATTCATCTATTGGGGTAGAAAGACCTCCCCCCAAGATGTAAAAAATCAGAAATACTACATATATCATATACTGAGCACAATACAGTAAAATTATATTCCATTAAAAGGTTCTAGTTCTAACCTCAACTCTGAGAGTCAGATCCTACCTGGATCTCTGCAGTTCCAGCCACTGAATGTTCAGGGCTCATCATAGAGTGTTAGGGATTTCAGAGCATCTAGAGACCTCTGCTGACTGTGTCTGATCCCTTGGTTCTACTGGTTCCATGCTGCTCCCTGGAGCTTCTAAAGGGAGCCCTTTGAGTCTCATAGGTTACATGTGTTCTGTTAACTGCTTTGGTTGAATTGTCCACTTCTTTACTGCCTTTTTGCGTAATTCTGGGGTGGAAGAAGTCATTTACTGTAGTTTCTCATTCGGTTTCTTAGTCATTATTCAGTCTAGTGCAAATTTCAAAGTTTTACTGGAGTTGTAGAGGAGCTGGGAACACTGCCTTTATCTCAGACATCCATCTTGGTAGGTAGTTCAGTCTTCCATCTTACTGGAAAGATTTTGGTTGGCAAACTCCTGCTAAAGAAAGCAGTGTGAGCACTCATGTCCACCCCTCAGCCAAGAGCCTTTGGGATCTCAGACTCTTGGGAAGGGTATAGTATCTGGGCTACTTCCAATAAGGGAAGGAAATGAATGGGTTCTGGGAGGAGGAAAGAAGGAGGCATTGGTAGGTAGATTTGGGGGAAAGGAAACATTCCAGTGGAATTGGGATGGAATAGATCTTGGTGGGATCTAGATCACATGATAAGTATGTTTTCCCAAAACTACTAGGTATGTTAAGTGTAAGAAAATTTCATGTCACTGCTTTTCTCTGACAGCTATATTAAGCTTATGTACCCGAGATCTGTATGTCCCAAGAACTTTTTTTTATAAATTTCACACTTTCATGATAATGTACATATGCCGGTAATTATTTTTTTCTAATCACAGTTTCTGTTTTCTATTATTCTGTTGTGGTCTAGTTAGAATAATGCCTCCTGTTTTTATTTCAAAATATGAGTGCTCCTGTCTATTTCAGATCTTTGTTGTGAAAGCATTTTGTAAACTGTAGAGCAGTAATGTCAAATTCAAATAGAAAGAATCCTTGCAGATCACATATTGACTTGGGAAACCTCAAATTAACATTGTTGTATTGCTTTTTTTGGTTAAACATTTCCCAGTTAAATTTTAATCTGACTCTAGGGATAGCTCGGTGGCAGAGTGAATTAGATCCTCAGCCCTTGAGTCAGGAAGAGCTGAGTTCAAATGCAGTCTCACATACTTAAGTACCTGTGTGACCCCTGGGTAGAGCACCTAATCTCTGTTTACCTCAGTTTCCTCAATTGTCAATGGGGATTATAGCAGCTACCTCCCAAGATTGTTGTGAAGATAAAATGAGACAATATTTGTAAGATGCTTAGCAATAGGCCCTTTCCCCAAGGAATTTACATTTTTCTAGAGGGAATGTCAGGCCCCACCTGACTTAAGTAGGTTTAGTGCTTTAGATCCCAGATTGGCTATGAACAGTTAGCAAAAGCATAAATATGCTGCAGCAAACTTAACCAAGTACCCTTGGTATCTGTGGTTCTGGTAGATTGTGGGTGAGGGTGGGTACACTTGATAAATTGGAATTACAATCTTGTTCTTGGATTTTTCTTCCCTCTTTCTGTGAAAATAAAATATTAATACAAACTTCTACAGAAGAAATTTTTTAGATGGATTTTGAAAAAAGATAAGAATTTTACCTTGCAGATTGGCAAAGATTAATAAAAAGGCATTAGTCAATGTTGGAGGGGTTGTGGGATGATAAATTGTTAGCGGAGGTGTGAAATAGTACAACCATTTGGTAAAACAATTTGAAATTATGCCAATAAAATTACTAAAATATCCATACCCTGGAGTTAGAAAGACTTATCTTCCTGAGTTCAAATCTGCCCTCAGACACTTACTAGCTGTAAGTGACTGACTCTGGGCCAGTAACTTCCTGTTTCCCTCAGTGTCCTTATCAGTAAATGGACTAGAGAAGGAAATAGCAAACTATTCAAGTATCTTTGTTAAGAAAACCCCAAGTGGGATCACAGAGAGTCATACATGACTAGAAGGACTCAGTAACAAACACCCAGAGGAAACCATCAATAAAAAGATCCCTATATATACTAAAGAAGTAATAGCAGCATTTTCTGAGATAGCCCAGAATAACCCAGAATTGGAAAACAAAAGAGTTGTCAGTTAATTGGGGGAAAGCTAAATTGTGGTATATGAATGTAATGGAATATTACTACCCTATAAGAAATTATGTTACATAATGAATAGAGGGATGCTTGGAAAGATCTGCATGAATTAATGCAGAGTGGAGTAAGCAGAACCAAGAAAACAATATACATAATGACTATAATAATGTAAATGGAAAAACCACACACCAAAAAATCAAAAGTGAATGTAACAAATTTAAAGACAGAGCGTACTAAGAGGACACCCCTTTGTATACATTGTATATATTTTCCAACTTTTTAAAATGTCAATTACTTGTGCTAATTTTTTTCTTCTTTAAAAGAATAATAACTGTTATATGGGATTGCTCTCTGGGAGGGGGGGGGAGATACTGGAGATAAGAAATATCAAAACATGAGGAAGAATTTTTTTTTTTATTTTTAAAAGAAAGGGATAGGAATTTCTTAAGGTTTAAGAACCCAAGACTTATTGCACCTATCGTCACACACATTGTAAACATTCAGTAAATATTTTGACAAATCAGTGAAAATGGAAATGAACAACTCAGATGAAGTTTCCTAAAGCACTGAAAGGTTTTTAATGATTTACCCATGGAGACACTGCCATGGATTTACTTATACTGCTAGTAGGTGTCAGAGACAGAACATAAATCTGATCTTTCTGAATCTATAATGTCATCTCTCCACTACTCCATGCTGCCTTTCTCTTGATGGGTGAGAAAAGTTCCCACAGGATTTACTATATCAGTGAAATTACAGTTTGGACCCATAATACTAACTGTTAACAGTAGCATAATCATCCTGGGATGTAAGACAGAATAAACAATTACAGCAAAAATTGGATTGGGAATGATCCTTCTGGGTGACGATCAACAATTCTAATTAGCAATGTCAGTTGGTCAGTAATAGGACGTGAGTAGCAGGTTTATTATAACTCAGTTACTTTTTAGGTCATAGACCACAGTAATCAAAGAAAAATCAGATACTCTTAAAATATTTTTTTCGAAGAATTTTTTTTGGGGTGGGGTATGATTGTAAATAGCATTGGATAAATAGTAGTGAAAAATTCTGTGCCTTGCAAATGCCATGTTCCCTAAAGTTTCAGTTTGAGGCATTTTGCTGCATTTCCCAGTTGAGCTAGATCATAGGAAACTACATAATTAAGAGAGATGATATTTTTAAAAGTAACTAAGACTTACTGGGGTTGAGAGGGCCTTAGAGAATTTTAATTTTGTTAGACCACTCAGAGGTACCATTGGGTATTACACCCTTTATTATTTGGAACAAAGAGAAGTTGCTGTAGTCAATAGGGTAATATAATCAATAAGCAACTTATTAAGCATCTACTCTTTGCCAAGATTCTTTACTATTTCCAAGAGTCTTCAGAATTATTGTTAAAATTGATTCCAGAAGACCAATGAAGAAATATGTTCTACTGACCTCCTAAAAGAAAAGTAAATGGACACATTTTTGGTCACCACTAATGTCAGAATTTGTTTTGCTTGACCATGTATATTACAATGATTTCTCCAATGAAGAGGGTTAGGGTAATGATAGTTGCCTCAAAAAAGAACAGATAAAGGATAACCAAATCATTCTTTAAATGCATAGAGGAGACTGCAAGGAAGACCCAAATAAAGCCCTGATAAGCAGAACAGCTTTGATATTTACATGTTTAACGTTATTATACTTCATAGGAATACCAAGTTGTACAACTCAGTTTCATGTAGAATATTGTTTTCTGTTCTCTTTTGTATATGAAAGTGCTTCAGTGTTCACTTTAGGACTATTTCCCATTTGTTTGTCTTCTCTTCTCTGGAATGCCCAGCTCCTACCTAAATCCTATTGATTTTTCAAGAAAAATTGTTGACCAAGATGGCAGATTAGGAGCAGCCAACCAGTTTAACTCTGAATATTTTCCTCCAAACAACTTTAAAATAATGCTTCAAAACAAATTTTGGAGTGATAAAGCAGGTAAAAAAAGGTCAAGGTAAGACATTTTCTTGATCTATGAAAACTTAAGAGAACAGCAGTTGAAGTTTGTAGCTCTACAGTGGAGGCTTGTCTGGAACTCAAACTGGTGGTCACTCTTTATAGGTCAGTCAACTGACCAGAAAAAAATTACAGGGGACTCTTTGTATTGGGTACAGCTGGCACTAATTTACAACTCTGTTGCCCATACACAGTTCTCATCCTCAGTTCCAGGGCAGAAAGGAGTGCTGATGGTTGGTTACAAGGGAGCAGGGGCCCTGGGTATAATTCCAAAACAAAGAAGAGTCTGAGCTCCTGAACAAGATGAGGGACCCTTCCTGGGTAAAGATCACAGCTTATACCAGGAGAGTAGTGACCACACCTCTCGCAGGATCATACTGCCTTGCAGGATCATACTACCTTGGAAGTACCAAAAATTTGCAGATGCCCCAAAGCTGCTGAATACAGCAGCAGGAAAAAGTCGGAATCTTAGTGGAGTGCTTTACCACTTCTAGCTGAACATAGAACCAACCCAACTTTAACCTAAAATTCAGTTAAAAAATAGACTGGAGAAATGAGCAAACAACAACATCAAAAAAATATTTGACTATAAAACCTACTATAGTGGCTGGAATGATGAAAACATAAACTTTAGAAGACAACAATGTGAAAATAGCTACCCAAAAACACTTCAGTGAAAAATGCTTATTGGACCCAAACCCAACAAGCATTCCTGCAAGAGTTTAAAGAGGTAAGTGTGGTTAAGGATAAATTGGGGGAGAGGAAAATTAGAGTGATACAAGAAAATTATGAAAAGAGAATCAATAGCCTGGTAAAAGAGGCACAAAAAATGCTGAAGAAAATACCTTAAAAACAGAATTGACTAAATGATGAAAGACACAAGAAAATCTATTGAAGAAAAGAACTCCTTTAAAAGCAAAATTGGCCAAATGGAAAAAAGACATACAAAATCTCACTGAGAAAAATAATTCCTTGAAAATTAGAATTAGGCAAGTCAAAGCTAATGACTTCATAAGACAGCAAGAAACAATAAAAGAATTTAAAAAAAAAATAGAAGAAAATGTACAGTGTCCCATCAGAAAAACAGTGACTGAGAAAATAGATCAGAGAGAGATAATTTAACAATTATTTCACTACCTGAAAGTCATGATCAAAGAAAGATTCTATCCAACATATTTCAACAATTATCAAGGAAAACTGCACTGAAATCTTCACATCAGAGTATAAAATAGAAATGGAAAGAATCTACTGATCACATTTTGAAAGAGACCCCAACTCCCAGAAATATTATGGCTAATTTTCAGAGCTCCCCATCCAAAGATAAAATACTTGATGCAACCAGAAAGAAATAATTCAGTATCATGGACCCGCAGTCAGGATCATGCAAGATTTAGTGGCATCCATGTTAAAGGAGCAGAGGTGTTTGAATGTGAGGTTCTGTAAGGCAAAAGAGCTAAGATTACAACTAAAAATAGCCTACCCAGTAAAACTTGAGTATAATCCTCTAGGGGGAAAATAGATATTTAATGAAATTAGAAGTCTTCCAAGCATTTTTAATATATGCAGCAGAGCTGAATAGAAAATTTGACATTCAGACACAACACTTGAGAAGCATACAAATGTAAATAAGGTAAATATGAAAGAGTAATCTTAAAGGATTCAATAAGTTTACATTACTGTTTGGGAAGATGATACCTGTAACTCCTAAGAACTTTATAATTGTTAGGAAATTAAAAGTAATTTATAATAGAGGACATGTGAGTCAATTATATTGGAATGATCTCCAAAAAAATGAAGGGGTGAGAAAAGAGGGATGTATTCAGAGAAGGGGAAGGAAAAGGTCGAATGGGGAAAATCTCAAATAAAAGAGATACAGATGGAAGAGCATTTTCAATGGAGAGGAAAATGCGGGGAGGGGTGAACCTTGCTCTCATTGGAATTGGCTCAAAGATCCAGGGAAGAATATCTATGCATGCAGTTGACTATGGAAACCTACCTTCCCTGAAGGAAGTAGGAGAGCAAGGGTGGAGGGATAAAAGGAGAGGGCAGTGGTCAAAAGCAAAGTAGCCTTTTGAGGAGGAGGATAAAAAGAGAGAAAGAAATAGAAGAAAATGAAATGGAGGGAACTACACAATAATGATAACTGTGAATATGATTGGAATGAGCTCACCCATAAAATAGAAGTAGATAACAAAATGGATCAGAAACCAGAATCCAACAATACATTGTTTATAAGAGAAAAACAGACACACACATACAGACACACACACACACAGAGTTAACATAAAGGGTTGGAGCAAAATCTCATATGCTTCAGCTGAAGTCCGAAAGGTAGTGATAGGAATCATCTCAAGGCAAAAGCAAAAACAGACCTAATTAAAAGAGGTATTTGGGGAAACTACATGATGCTAATGGTGCCATAGACAATGAAATAATATTTTAAACATTTACAGCAAGTTTCTCTGCTAAAGCCTTCTTTCCTCAAATACGCTGAGTCAAATTTATAAAAAATTTACAAAAGTTCATAAAAATAAGGTCTATTCCCCAATTTATAAATAATCAAAGGATATAAACAGGCAATTTTCAGAGGAAGAAATCAGTTATCTATAGTCATGTGAAGAAAAAATGTTCCAAATCACTATTTATTAGAGAAATGCAATTTAAAACAATGCCAAGGAATCACCTCACACATAACAGAAATGACATACTGGAGAAGATGAAGGAAACATAGGTACTCTAATGAATTGTTGATCTAATAGTGAACTGATCAAACCATTCTGTGGAAAACTATGGAACTGTGTCCAAAGGATTAGAAAACTGTGCATACTTAATATGCACTGACATGCCAGTGATGTTACTATGAGGCCTGTATCTCTGAGATAAAAGGAAAAGGACCTACATGTGTAAAAATCTGTATGGAAACCCTTTTTTTGTGATAGTGAAGAATTAGACATTGAAGGGTTGCTTATCAGTTGGGGAGTGACCGAACAAGTTGTGGTAAATGATTGTAATGGAGTATTATTGTGCTATAAAAATAATGGAGGTGGGGTGAGGGGAGATATCATTATTCACAGTAGCAGCAATGTCATAATGTTCAGCTATGACAGATTTGGCTACTCTGATCAATACAGTAATCCAAGTAAATTCCAAAGGACTTGTGATAAAGAAAGAGAAAACTGATCAACTCTGAGTGAAAATTGAATTACCATAGAACCTTAGTTTATGAATTTAATTCGTTTCGAGATTCTTTTCGTCCTATGATTTGTTCATATTGCAAAGCAAATTTTTCCATAGGAAGTAATGTAAAGTCAAATGATGGGCACCACATCCCCAAAAATATTCATATAAAAATAGTTATTTATAATTTTAAGTATTTTGTCCCTAATATGCCTGAAATACAGTAGCAAGGACTAATACACAATAAACCGAAAATAACACAAATTAACCTGCACTTTACCTTTGAGAAGAGTCATGGCTGGCACAAGGGAGATGAGAGCAAGGGGGAGGAAGGGCTATTGCTTGGAAGGAGAATCTCCTTCTATGAGAACATTGGCATTTCAACTTCAGGAGGGTTCTCTCTTATGCTGCTTTCACTAAAAGTAAGCCTAACACTGCTGCCTTCACTTAGTTTTTGTGTTTTAGAATCATTTACTTGTATTGACTCACTGATTTTTTTTTTTAACATTTGCTTCTGCCTAGTAATCTAAGGCCACTTCTTTTTGACTTTTTAAAAATTAATTTATTTGTTTTCAATTTTCAACAATCACTTCCATAAGTTTTAAATTTTCTCCCCCTCCCTCCCAAGGAGGGCTTGCAATCTTACATGAGTTTTAAAAAAAAACATTGCCTTAGTTGAGCATCATTCCTTCTTGAGCCATTCAAGTACAAACATAAATTTTGTACACGAATTTTTGTTTGTCCTTAAAGACAAATTTTGGGAAAAATTTTTCCTCATCCAGCAAAGCGTACTTATAAGTATATGCATATTTATGTGTGTATGTGTGTGTGTGTGTGTATACACACACACACACACACACACATAAGTAACATCAAGTTACTTATAAACTGAGGTTCTCCTGTATAATTTTCTCATTTTATTTTTTTGAAATATGGCCAAACATGGCCATATTTTGTATGACATAACCGCTATAATATCATATTGCTTTCCACTTTAGTATGTATGGGAGAGAGTGAGAGAATTCAGAACTCAATTTAAAAAGAAAAAAATAAGTAATCAATTAGAGCATTTAAAATAAAATCTATTCAAGTCAGATAAACTATTCAGGACTTCTCCTTTAGTCTCCCAACACCCTGTACTTTAGAATTTAATTATCTAGTTAAAAGATTTTACAACTGGAATTGGCCTCAGGTCATTGTTCTCTGAATACTACGTTACTCTTTCTTGTTTCTTTTTTTTAAATTAAATTATTTTATTTGTTTTCAGTGTTCTGCAATCACTTCCATATAGCTTAGATTTTTTTCCCCTCCCTCCCCCTCCTTCCCTACTCCCTCCCTGAGACAGCATACAATTTTATACGGGTTCTACACATACATTCCTATTAAATACATTTTCACCTTACTCATGTTGCATAGAAGAATTAAAATGAATAGGAAAAATCATAAAACCAAAGAGATAAGTTAACTTTTTCTAACTATAGAAGTTCCTTTTGTAACCTGGTCTGTAGATAGTCAGTGTTTGTTAAGCACAGTTAGTGCTTACGTGCTGCAGATGCAAAAAGCGAAGGGCGTGGGAGGGCAAAGGACAGTCAGTCCCTCTCCTCAAGGAACTCACAATCTAGTAAGGGAAACAAGATGCAAATCAAATATGTACAGACCAGCTCTATAGGATGAACAGAAGTGATCCAAAGAGGAAAGACACTATAAGAAGAGGGATTTAACGAAAGGCTTCCTGCTGAAGGTGGGATTTTGGGTGGGGTTTCAGGGAATCCTGGAGCCAGAGATAAGATGAATTTCGATCCAGATGTGAGGGTCAACTGGAGCAGAGGGGAGCAGCCTCCTCTTTTAGAGGAGTCTGGTGTCACTGGAAGAAAAGTAGTAGGTGTGTGGGAGGGGTGCTATGGGACGACTAGAAAGGTGGGAAAGGGACTAGTTTATGAAAGCCCTTAAGGCAAGAGGATATTATAGCCTAGAGGGGATAGGGAACCACTGGAACTTAGTAAGTAGGGAAATAACAAGGTCAGACTTCAGGAAAATCACTTTGGTGACTGAATGGAGGCTGGATTGGCATGGGGACCAGCTTGAGGCTGCAGACTTTTAGCAGCAGGCCAAGTAAGAGACCAAGGGTAATTGGAAAGGAAGGCCTTCACCAGGGTGGTAGTAGTATTATTATAATATCTTATACTTAACTATCTCTGCCATCCACTTAATAAGTACTCAATGAATATTTGTAGATGTATTGATTACAAAATTAAAAGAAACACTTTCTGTGAAACCATCTGGAACAGAGTTCTTTCATTTTAAATTACTGAGGAACCAAAAGTTTTTCATTTTGCTATGATTTAAAATGGTTAGCAGTGGTGTTTGACAGAAGTCACACCATTGCATTTAAATCGATATAACTTCATCAGTAGATACTTCTTTTCAAAGCATTGAAATAGTTCATTCCAGGGACGCTGTCGGGGACAATCGGTGGTGAAATCAGACAGACAGTCGCACCATTGCTGCACTAATCTCTGGGGAACTGGAGCTCTGGGATAAATAGTGTAGCCAACTCAGAGTGTTATATAGTTTGGGCCTCTTACCGCTAAATCCACTAAAGCTAATTTATACTCTAGTAACTAGAGTTACCTCTGGGATAAAATTAAATTATGCAAGGTTAAAAATGACCGTTATTGAGTTGTAATACCATCAGTAAAGAGAATCAATCCTGTCTTACTCTCATCTATTCTTAAGAAGCTGCATAGTGAGGAAGAAGATTAGTAGGACCTCCCCTTTTTCTGCTAATGACTGCTCTGCGGGTCTGTTTTCTGTCATGTCCTTGTCTCAGAGACTTGGAAGGAAAGCTTCAGATTGTAGGCTCAACATTTAGTATTCAAAAATAAGGAAAAAATGGAGAGGGAAAGGCAGAAGGAGCTCAATGTTGAAAAGTGAGGGTCTTCTGGGATGACTTAGTAAGGTTTTAAGTTCTACAGAAAATGATAATTTTTGTATTAATTAACTAGTATTTACTAACTTTTAAAAAAATTATTAGATTACCTGTTGTTCAGAAAACCCTCTCAGAGTCCTCTTTAGGTTTTGCCCCCTTTTCTACAATTAATAATGTTTTTTCCTCTGATCAAATAATGACCTAATCCATTTCAACATCTGTACTAATTTGCTTCATTGGGACCTAATATCTTAAAAGATGTGCCTGTAGAGATAACCTGTAAGAAATGTTAATTTTAAAATAAAATCTCTCCTTTTTTTTTAAATATAGAGGAGATAGAAAGTTTGAATAAGATAGGGTCCCTACCCTTAAGGACCTTAGGATTTGGAAAGGCCATAGATTGTGTGTTCTGAGAACTAGCCAGGCTAGTTTCAGAGTTTATCACCCAACAATTGTCTACCACATGGGGAATATTGAGGGGAGTGTATACCAACTCATAGAGATGAGAGAGGAGTTGTGGAATGTTCCATCAGTAAAACTCAGTGTTGGAAAAAAATCAGATGTCTTCTCTACATAGGATGGGAAAATCAAAGAAAATGCCAGTAATACATTTTCAAGAAGTCTGTTACGATGGGCAGGTGAAGCATGATGAGCTCTTGGTAAAGCCTCCATATGTGATCTATTCAGTATGCTGCAGAGCTCCCTCTGATGCTTTGGCCTTTTGCGCTACCAGTCAATGCTGCTCTGGAGCCATGCCTGAGTTATTTATCCTGCCAAGAGCTCCCTCATTCATTATGCCATTTCACATGTCCTCTGGTTATATGCAGTTACCTGCTTTTCCATCCTCTACATCTTTCCATTTTTCTTGTGATTGCCAGAAATTTTGATTCTTCTAAGAACATAATGCTTAATGGTTCTAAGTCATTCATAGTCATTGGGAAAACATGAACTTGAACTAAAATAAGTACTCAGATTTGAGAGTAAGTACTAAAGGATTCAGTCAGGAGTAGGATTAAAACACCAAAGGCAATTGTTACTTTTTTAAAAAAAAATGTTTTGTGCCATTCATTTCTGAATATATTGCCACTGAGGTAACACACGCCCCCCCCCCACCCCCCTTACTCATTAAGTCATCCCTTGGAAAAAAGACTTTTAAAAAAAGGGATTGGGGAGGCTAGTTCACCAAAACTAACCTAACACATGCATTGTTAGTTTCCCATGAGAAACTAAGTTTTCTCACTCTTCTCCTGGTCATTCCCAGATCACCTGTGGTGGAGGCTCCCACGTGGAGACTCAAGGGACCTGCTTCCTGGAGAAGGCATTCTGCATGAGTTTGGGAGGAACCTCTTTCCATTGGCTGCCTAACCAGAACTACCCAAATTTTCAAATTTACCTGACTGAGACAAATAGGCTTATTTACTCTCTTTTCTAGTGCATTCTTGGAGAGAGTGTTCACTCACCAACAGCATTGTGCAGTAATTGGGGAAGCCCTGGAGCCCTACTTTTTCTGCTTTTACCCAGTGGTGCTGAGAAAGGGACTTGGCATTTGGGTCTTGTTTTCTTTGTTTTTTCAGCTCTCAGTGTAGCGAGGGGAAATCTCAGATCTGGGAGTGGGAGCTCTGGCCTAAGCCATGGTGACCTTGGAGCCCCAAATTCCAGGCCTGCAAGGGAGGCCCTGAGAAATCAGTGTCTCTGAGACATAAGCCCAGGGATCCTTGGAATTTGGTGGGAATAATGCTGTTTAGGAACTGAGAGCTAATCTATGAATCTAACCCCCTCTCCTAGATTGAGAGAGTGCCAGGGCTATTTCTCTCCTACCTCCAGGTGTTGGTGAGAGGTGTTTGTATATTTTTTTTTGTTATAGCTTTGAAGTAAATATTCCTTTGTAAAGGCCCAAATTGAGGGAACAAACACTATTGGTAGGGGTTAGAATCTATGGTGGAGATGAGAGACCATGTATTCCCCCAACCCAGGCCCACCTCCTCAGGATACTGGAGAACCCTGAGGAAGGGTGGGGGCCTGTGTAGTTAAGATTTCAATATGTAGATTTCTTACTATTGACTTATTTATGTCTTCTGTTCTCCTCAGTCTGGTTTACCAGTAGGTGGGATAGCTTTGAATCCATAATTCTCCTAAGTAAATTTTAATTGCTTAGTTTCATAAATAACTTATCTGGTAGTAACTGCTTAAGGTAGGTTGGTAATTGCTCAAATTTTAGAGAAGAGTAAACAAACTCAGAGAGCCTGCACCCATGGTTACATGATGATTATTAAGTGTGAGGCTCCAGACTTGAACTCAGGTTTCTTGCCTGTCCTTCCCTTTAAGTCTACAGATTTGCTCATATCTATGCCCCACTTCCATTCTTAAAAGCTTCACTTGATCCCACCACACCCTCCATTCTTCTGCATAGGTCCCACCCACTAAGGGGGTTGCTTCACTCACACTAGGTTCTCAAACTGTAAAATAAGGATAGTAGTAGCACCTGCCTCACATGATTGCTGTAAATATCCAATGAGATAATATAAGCACTTAGCTCATTCCCTGGCACCCAGTAAACCCTTAACAAATGTTTGTTTCCTTCCTTCCTCAAAGATAAACAATCACCACATGGTTTTTCGAAATTTATTGCCAAACGTATAAGATTTTCAGGTTCAAATGCTTAATTATTTCAAGTTTTTTTTTTCAGATGGGGTAAGACTAAGTATATCGTATTTAGCCACCACACATGGCTTGTTTATTCATTCTTTTATTTCATTTGCAAGGCAAGTATTTTCAATATTAAAAACCAAAAAATATAAAATAGGTGCAACTACTTTGTCTTTCAGGATTAGAGTATGACCATGAGGACAGGACCTTATAAAAACTTTATTTAGAATGTTCAGTTTTTCCAAATAGGCACTGAATATACAAGGGTCAGGAGGAAGTTTTTGGTATAAAATGTTACATCATCCTTATCCACTAAAAATAGAAATTTCTTCTTTTAGCTCAAGCATCCTTCAGAGTCCTTTAGTGTGAGGAAGCGTGAATGCATTTCACTAACACAGAATCATTGTCTTTCCCCATGTTGTTTAAAGAACCATCCTTGTAATAGACTAGTTTTTTTGTAACGTATTTTACGAAGGTGTCAGCAATTTAAAACTGTAGCTCCCCATTCATATTTCTTAAATTCAAGCAATTCTGCAACATACAATGAGTAACATTGCATGATTACCTTTTTTAAAGTAATACTTGGAATCTGGTCCTTAACTGAGCTACAAAAGCAAATTTTGTCTTGCCTTTCCATCAGTAACAGTACTTGTGAATCCTAATTTTATATATATATATATATTGTGTGTATGTGTATAATATGTAATGGTAGATTATATCTTATGAAGTTGGGCTTTTTACTTTGTCTTTCTGTGGTTCCTATTGTTCTCTTAATTTTGTCTATACTAGTTTCAGCTACTCTACTGGTTTTTCTTTTTAAAATGGTTGTGTATTTGTCACAAAGGTAAATGCTGTCAAACTATCATCTATAGCTATTCACTATATCTATAGTTACTTAAATCATGTAGCTGGAGTGGGAAACCAGTGGCTTCGAGGCCATAGTTAGCCCTCTAGCGCAACTCTTTGACTGAATCCAAACTTCACAGAACATGTCCCATTGATAAGAGGGTATGTTCTGTAAAACTTGGACTCAGTCAAAAGGCTGAACCCCAGAACCATCATGTGATCTCGAGGCTACAGGTCCCCCACTCCTATAGAGGGTTGTGTTTTTGTTTTGTTTTTAACCAGCTTATTGTGTCTACCAAAGTGATTTTGACAAATATAACTTGGGTACTTTTAATTTCTGCATAAAATTTGTTAACTTACTTATATAATATATTTATATAATAAGTTTATATAATTTTTATAATTCACATTTGAATTTGTATAATTCACATTCAGATGTGGGGAGCTGTGGATGATTCAACTCACATATATGTTCAACCCATATATACCTGCTTTGACCTAAGGCTGGGATGTATCTGGGATACAATATACATTAAAGTATGTGTTTAAGATCTGGGCTATTCAACCTAAGAATATATTCCTTTTTATATCCTTAGACAACTTAATAAATGGATATTTGGCCTAATCATCTGTCTGTTACTAGATATCCAGGGGCAGCTAGGTGGTGCAGTGGATGGAGCACCAGAGCAGGAGTCAGGAGGACCTGAGTTCAAATCTCACCTCAGACACTTATTGACACTCACTAGCTGTGTGACCTTGGGCAAGTCACTTAACCCCAATTGCGTCATCCTGGGTCATCTCCAGTCATTCTGATGAATATCTGGTCACTGGATTCAGATGGCACTGGAGGAGAAGTGAGGCTGGTGACCTGCACAGCCCTCCCTCACTCAAAACAAAGTCAAGTGCAAGTCATATCATCATTTCTCTGATGACATGGTCTTCTTCAGCAGTGAAGGACAAACACACATTTGTACATATTATCAAATTAATTGGGCCTACATTCACTGTCGTTTATAGCAAACTTACACATTTATTGACATTTTTATTCTTACTTTCGTTGACTTGGTTTTGAGCTTTGTTTTCATTGAATAAAGCAGATGTATTTTTGTGGTATTTACACTTTAACATATCCAGTAATTTTGACCTTTCTCCATCCTGCCTGGTCACCTGGGGCAGCTTTAACATAAACCATTTGAAAACTCATTCTGGAGACCGTTGTCTTCACTAGACCAAACCATGACATTTACTCTGAAAGAACAAGAGGTCTAGAATCCTAAGGAAAACACTAAGAAAAAAATAAGAATGAATGAAGTATCAACAGACCTCCAATTATATGATAAAGAAGTTTTCTTCAGGACTTTTTGATACTGACCTTTAAAAACAAAGGTGGGATAGACCAGATAAGCATGAAAGAGAAACATCCAAAACTCTAGTGTTTGATAACCCCAGGAAACGCATGTTACAAGGCCAAGGGAGAGGCTCCTGGCTCTTGCTCCCACCCCCTAGGGAAGAGCAGGCCAGACGCCAAGTAGAGGTTCTGATGCCAGGCCCTGCCTCCTCCTCCTCCTTTACTAGAAGAGAGGAGGGAGGTCATCCATCATCCATCCCTTCTTCACTCACAGTCATTCATCCTCTACTGAGATTTGGCCTCTTCTGAGGAAGGGGTTGGGATCCATCTAGGGGCCAATAGATAGTGACCGCAAAAAAAAAGAGACCAAAGGGTGTGGAAGACAGAGAGCCAAAGGAAGTGTGGAATCTGTAGAGTGCTGCCGCTTCGGAGTTAGACAGCCAAGGAGGGACCCAGCCCATCGTTAGAAGGGCCACGGCAGGAGACCTTTTAGGCTTCTTCCTCCCCCCCTAGGGCCCAGGAAGGAGCCCTGGTGTGGCGAGTGCAGCTGAGTTCTGTCTCCCTTGGAAGCTCAGAAACCTCTGGTGCCTCCCCAGGGGACAGCCAAGAACCTAAGAAGGGCAGTGACCTAAGGGCCAGACTCTGACTCCCTCTGCATCCCAGGTGCTGAGGAGATAGGCCATTTCTAAACCCACATTGCCTACACTCCCACTGAAATTCATACTCTGGCCTTGGGACCTGGGGCACTCCATTTTTCCTCCACCCTCTGTGTGATCATGGGCAATACTCACAAAACTGAAATTCAGTTTTCTTGAAAATGAGGATAAAGATTTGGATAGTTACCACCTTCTTATTGTGAGATTCAAATGTGATAATGTATTAAAAAGCCTAATGTTCTATTAATGTCAGTTGTTATTACAAGATTACTGGGAAAAGGACCGTGTAATTGGTGTTAAGATCTGACAGTGCTTGAAGTTCATAAACTGAGAACTGCAACGCAGATTCATAGATTGTTGCATCTCCTGTGTATTGTGGCTACTTGTTATGACTCAGTTAAACTGTGGACTAAAAAGGGCTCATGAGAAAATTGTCTGTAATCAACATACAGACCCACGTGCTTTCAGAAACATAATTTACACAAACCAAGAATTGATGACACTTTCAGACCATGTTACTTCTATTGGAACAGTACCATTGTCTCTTTTGGACAGGTTGGAATTCTCTGTAAAAATATTCTGCTGCCATTTTCCTTCCCAGATGATACTTCTTAAGTAATTATTTTCATTTGGTATTTTGAGACCTGGTCAACCTTAAGCCCCCAGGGAAGACACATTTCACCTAGAGTTAGCTTTCTATTAGTATAGACGTTACCTCATTTCTCTAGATGATGTAAGATTAAACACAATACTTTTCAGTCTAGTAATTTTTCATTAATTATATATTTGTAGTATCTCCCAAATAAGATTTGCCACACACTGAGCTCTGTAGTCATTCTTTAAATCTCAGACAATAGTCTTTGCTGTAGGAGCAGCTAAGTAACCAAAGTATACTTTTTAATTAATCAGTTGTTTACTTTTCTTTGTTTACTTGATTGTCATTAAAATAGGCCCACAGTCTTCTTTAGTTCCTATGGCTACTTCTAACTGTAATGAAATTAAAGGGAAAAGATACATTTCCTTCTTTTTCCTTGTGATTGGGTAGGAAGGAATAAAGCCTGGGACCCATGAGCTAACAGCGTGCCCCAGGGAAACCCAGCTCTGATTGCCGAGGTGTCTGTGGGGGTAGGGCTGGGCTGATCCATCTCTGGGGCTCCTGCTGCTATACTAACGTTTAAGCTGCTAGGAGCTTCCTGCTGGTGGTGGGTGAGGAGGAATTTGGTGAAATCCCCATCTGTATTTGATCTTGCAATCTCTCTCTCCCTCTCATTAGGAATTAGAAGCCGCCCTTCATAGGGATGACGAGGAGTTTATCAGTGACCTGATCGCCTGCCTGCTTCAGGGCTGCTATCAGAGGAGGGATATCACGTGAGTAATCTTACTGGAGTTAAGTATTTCTGGGGAAGGAGAGCAATTTACACTTTTACCGGGAGCTTTTGTAACTCCCCAAACAAATCAGAACCAGTTGGTAGCCAAAAACTACTTCTCACTACTCAGTGTATGCAAATGATTTGTTGTTGGCAGCTATTATGCATCTGAAATACTGCGTAGTAGCTGTTGCCAACAATGGATATTATACCACATGGGAGTAATACCAGCACAAGTAGTCTAATGTATAATAAATACAGTTAGCACAGAGAACTGAAATCCAGTGCTTATTGATGGGAGAATGGTAAACAGTTTGTTGTATGTGAATGTAATGGAAAGTTGCTACCCTCTAAGAAATGACGACTAGAGGAAAGCTTGAACTGAGTGAAGTCAGCAGGAGCAGAAAACAACATGCTTCCAGACTACAGTGTTGGTCAATGAAAGAACAGCATGAAAGTGGACTCCTAATGCTGCAAATAGTAGTGACCATGCTTGGCCCAGAGTCAGTATTTCCTTCTTTGCAAATGTAGTTATGTGAATGCAGTGCACTACATCAGATTTCAGACTTTTCAAATATGTTAGTTCGTTTTTTTCATTTCTATATTCTCACAAGGGGATAGCTCAGGGAGCATAGGCAATATAGGAACAACAATATATTCTCAAAATTTTTTTTTTTAAATCTTGCCTTTTTTTCTGGCTGATCTTATTCTGTGGCCTTTAAACAGGTCAGTGTAACAGAACTGTTTTCATGCATGTAGAATCCTCAGTTTGTTTTAGCATGAATTCCCTTGAGTGTACTTTCTGCATACAAAGCCCAGTGCGTTTGCCAGATAGCCTTACATTTTTTAGATCAAGAAATTAAATTGCAATATGCTATAAAATGAATTCGATCAAATACATCAGGTATTCTAAGTCACAGTGTTTTAAAGTTAGAAGAATTCATTATCCCAAACCTGTATTTTATACATGAGACCACCAAGCCCCACAGAGGTGGCGATAAAAATTACACACTTGATACTTAGTTCCTGGACACAGGCCCAGTGTTTTGTTTTGTTTTTCCTGGTATAATAAGTTTTATCTCTTTTCACTTGATTCTGGGAAATTGATTTGTGAAATGGCTGGATGAGAATGAGTGGTGATATTATAGTCTCTTAATTTAAAAGTCATGGGGGAAGGAGAGGACTTAATAGGAGCGTTTTCAGAAAAAGCATCTTTGAGGCTTTATATACAATGACTCAGAATTCTTCGTCTGAGACTTTGTGTAAGACTAGACAACTAAAATTTGGTCAAAGACTGATTTTTGAGACAGCTTTTCTAAGTATAAAGCTGTGAATTTTATATTGAGAGGTCCAGACCCATTATCTTTAGATTATCTTGTAACTAATTCTGGCCTCCACAAATACATTTACTTGTGAAATAAAATGGATTAGGAGAAAGTTCAGAGCTTTGGGGATGATCAGAATGAATACTCAGCAAAGGAAAATTAGGAGCAGTCAGACAGGTAGGAGAATGAGAAGTGAGTCGTGTCATAAGTACCTAAACTTTTGTTTATGGAACGAAATTATTTAAGCTATTTAATGTGAACCTGATTGAGGGTTGGGGGATAAAATGGAATGATTTGTTGCAAGTGTTTTTTTGCCACAGGAAGTTGAAATAAGGGTGGTAGTGTGAATTATTATTCTAAAGGGACATTGTGATGAAGCACTTGAAATAACTAGCCACAGCAGAAGGTTTTATTCCATAGAAATGGAAGTCCATGGTTTCTGCCTAAGAGTGCTTTAGAACACAATTAACCAAGGATAGGGAATGAAAGAAAAATCAAAACTGGGATGGAAGAAACGTTTCCTCATCATAATAGGAAGTGTTTAATAGAAGGTGTCCACGGTTTCAGACTTTTGGGACATCCTGCATGTAGTATTGTGTGGTTGCAGAACACCACACTGTATTCTCTTTTATCTCTCTCCCATACTCCACAATAGTTGCCTTGTACAACTGTGCCTTCCTTCCTGAGGTCATTTCATCACCTTCTCTAAGTTACCTACAGTTCTATATAGCTGTTGGCTTGCTCCTGACTACCCCTCCCCCTTCCCCCTTCTAGCTACACAAGGATGTCCTGAGATGTGGAACCCCTATGGACAGTAACTTTTCCAGATGTATTTTTCAGTATACTACCACCCCATCATACCTCTCCCCTTCCCATGGATTCTGAACCCTTAGCTACCATTGCTCAAACCCTGTTTTCAGCCCCCCACAAACCACACCCTTATTCTCATTTTTTCCAGTCTACCCCTGCCCCTATGTCCCAACTCTAAAAGCTCCCCACCCCTACCACCTGTGCTCCCTGGAATACCTGCTTTTCCTTAGTTAATTAACTAGATTTCATCTTAAACCTTTTCTGACTCCCTCAAAGTGGGGG
>CM053770.1:164900630-164968760 GCA_028658325.1 Potorous gilbertii
TAATTTTTCTGGAAAAAGAACACTTAGAATTTTTTCCTCACCTCTGTATATTTCCTTCTTGGTGATTTACTTGTAGCCAAGTATTAGACTATTTCTTGCAAACATAAGGATTTGAATTCACTGCCCATTCTAATCCAAAATATAAGGATCCTTAGAATTCAGAAATTATTAATGAAGTGGTTTACAGCAATGCTTTTCTTTCTCTAGAACCTATCCAGCGTCCTATTAATGCTCTTATGCTATTCTGTCACTCTGTTCTATTCAGCAGTAGAAATCTGGAAAGGTCTTGCCCTCAGACTGACTCGGCAACAAGCTCATCATGAGATTTTGGAGCAGTTGCTTAACTCTTAGTTTTCAATTGACCTAATAGAAAAACTGAATCAAATTTGACTTCCCTGATAGTGTATTGAATAATGATTTAAGGAGTTTTAAATTTGTTGTTGAGTTTTGTTAGTCATGTCCAGCTCTTTGTGACCCCATTTGGGGTTTTCTTGACAAATATATTGGAGTGGTTTGTCATTTCCTTCCCCAGCTCATTTTACAGATGAGGACACTGGCAAACAGGATTAAGTGTCTTGACCAGAGTCCCACCACTAGTAAGTGTTTGAGTCCAGATTTGAACTCAGTAAGATGAGTTCCTGACTTCTGGCCAGGCACTCTATCCACTGCGTGACATTTGGTCCTAGAATATTATCTCAATATATTGTAATTTTTTCACTAGTAGCCCTAGATTCCTGTTCTGTAGGTTGATTCCATGTAGTTTCTGTTTACACTGTTCTCATATGATTTCACCAGATACTTAGGAAAGAAATCTTTATATTCTCATGATAAAATAAATCAACCTTTCCAGGCTACTTTAATTTTTGATTTAGGTGTAATCACATAGCTGGTTAGATTTGGGTTGAGTTTCTCTCTTATGCACTATACAGATGGTCTTTTAAATTTGAAAAGATAAGTTAAAGTATCTTACTTAGCCTAGTATTTATTGTTCTTAGATTTGCTGGTATTTCATCTTATAGAACCTGATTATTCAGAAGACCATAGAAAGATACATACCAGAAATGTATATTGCTTTTTTAAAAATTCATATCTTTCCTTATTGTCCAATTAATCTGGAATGTCCTTTCCAGCAAGTTTTTACTTAGGTATGACGATACCTACCCTGAATGTACCAGAAGCCATTACCAAACCAAATATTTACTGGTTTTCTTGCTTGTCCCTAACTGTTCCAGGAAGTCACTTAAAAATATACATTCAAAGTTCCTGATGCACACAGTATGATGCTACAATGAGTTTTGCCTACGGAGGTTCCCTAATAGTAAATTACTACCTCTGCCCTCTAATTTTTCAAACAGGTATATAAATTTGAAAGCATATCTATGTCTCTCATTTTCAGTCATTAGCATTAGGTCCATTTATTCATAGCATCCTGGTATGTGCCTTACACTATGTTAAGCCCTGAAGATTAACAAAAAAGCAGTCTGTGCTCTCAAGGAGTTCACAGACAACATGTAAACAAAATATATACAAACAAGATTTTAGAGGATTAAATGGATATAATCTCAGAAAGAAGGGACTTGCACGTTTAGGGAAACCAAGAAAGGCTTCTTAAAGACTGTGGGATTTTAGCTGGGATTTGAAGGATGCAAGATAGGACCAGAGATGGAAACAAATAAGAGGAGGGAGCCAATTACAGACATGGAAGTCAGCCTGTAAAAATGTCTCCCAGGAGCTGCCAGGAGGCTAGGGTCACCAGATTGTAGATGGACAGAGGGGAGGCAGTTGAGGTGGGGCATAGATTATGACGGGATTTGAATGGCTGGGGATTTTATGCTGGATATTGGAGTGATAGGGAGCCACTAGGGTTTATTGTATGGGGGGAGGGATGCCCAGAATGACAAGGTCAGACCTGCAGCTTTGGACTAGAATGGAGAGAGTTTGTCAGAGAGACCAGCCAGCAGGGAACAGCAACGTGTGTCATAGGATTGGGCCAGTGAGGATGTAATAAAACTGGAAGCCTAGTAAGAGGCTGGGTTATGAAAGGCCCTCAAAGCCCAAGAGAGGATTTGATCCAAACGTTCTCTTTGAAAATCCTTATTTTGAACACTCATTAGTGTTTGTCATTTAATGTATTGGTAGTCTAGAAGATTTAGTTAAAAAGTGCTATCAACGTGGTCTGTTGTCTGTGGAGGAGAGGCAATTATCCCTTTCCTAGAAGGCCCGAGGATCCCCAGTCTTTTAACAATGGAATTCCTGCATTCTCTAGGCTGGTTTCCTGACCTTTGAAAGGCAAAACAATCTAGGGAAAAGAGCTGGCTAGGCTTTAGAGTCAGGGAAGAACTGGGTTAGAATTCTGCCTGGGACCTTCCCCAGTTGTGTGACAATAGACAAGTTACTTAACTTGCCTCAGTTTCCTCATCTTTAAAGTAGACATATCCATTATATTTTTATACTTATCTTAGTGTTGTTGTGAGGGACAAGTGACCATGTATGTATAAAGCATTTTACCCCCTTTGAATATCAATAGCCATTATTAGGAAGAGCTATGGGGCAAAGTTATTTTAATTGCCTCATCATTAATGCCTGTGTTAGTCGTTCTGAGTTTCTGTGGTCAAAAAAAAGTCATCTGAGACCAGCCCAGTGACCTAAGAACATAGTCCTTGGGACAGTAAACCCTCAAAGCTGTTCCAACTTGACCTTCTTTCCAGCGTTTGACAATCCAGTCAATTGGAGGAAGGCCTTCCAGAATATTACTACCATTCATTTCTCCAGAACTCACTAGCTGCCACAGTAAGACTTTTACCCCTTTTTAAGCTCAGTAAACTTATTTATGCAAGGAAAGGAGGTAAATAACATGGGGGGGGAGGGGAGGTAGGCGGTCCCACAAGTCGACCTCCTCTAGCCTTTCCAAACTACCTTACTTAGTTGACTGCTGAATGATAGCCTGAGGCTTTTCCCTTGGTGCTGGGGGAGGGGAGAGGAGTAGGACAATGGCTCACTTTGGAGCCTGGAGTTTTTGCCAGAAAGGAGAGGGAAGTAGACCTGTTGTACAAAGAACTAATAGGTCTGATACCAGTCTGCTTAACACTTAAATGTTACCATCCCTATTTAAAAGTAATCAACTGACATCAAAAAATGGATGTAAGCCAGAGATGACCAATATTGGTTAGTTGATTTGATGTCTCTAAAAAGTAACTAGAACATAAAACTACATTCTCCTCTTTAACATCCAACCTTTCCCTGTATTTAGAATTGCTACTATTTAATCCTTTGCTCAGCTAAAAATCAGAGGAAATTTGGAACTATCTTAACGTACTATCTCTTGAAAAACTTTTTTTCCTCTATATGTTATGCAGCTGCTTATTAATTCTTTAAAAGTAGGAGGTAATGATAACAGTTCTCAGAAAAATGCTATGCAAACTCCCTCTTATCTCAAGCCTTCAGAAACAAATTCTGTAGTTTAAAGAGAGGGAGGGGCATGTCTGTAAATAAGGTAGCATGAGGGTTTCTTAAGAAAACTTTTGAGTATAACTGGGTTAATTGAAGCAACCATATCAGCGAAAAAAGGAATCCCAAACATGCAGCTCTGTGAGAGAAAAGGAGGCTTTCAGACAGATTGTAAGCACCAATAACACTGTTTATACACACAGATGTTTGCTTGGCTAGTATTTTTGCATGCTTGCATTTCACTGTTTGAATAAGAGCATTCTCCCTCTCTCTCAGACCAGTCTGTCTTCTTGCTGTTATGAAGCTGTCATCCTCTCTCCTCATGACATCAGTCTGGGGCTCCCAGAATGATGCAGTGTCTCAGAATCTGCAGTTTTCCTTCATTGCAAAAGATAAGGGGGGAATGAGGAGAAAAGCCTTGTGTAACCACCAAACTGCACCTGGTAGTAGGAGAAAAAGGATTTGTAAATAAGTAGCCTCATCCACCTCTTGCTTCTTTCTCCATAGCCCCCTACCAAAAACTCCTTTTTTTTTTTAAGCATCTTGATTTTTCTGTGCTTATTTTAAATATCTATTTGAGAGGGAGTTTTTTGATGCACAGAAACTGGATTTTAAATGTAACTCTGACAATGGAAATAAATTTAGGACCCATAATGTAATTTTCAGATGATTACATCTATGCTTCGGGTTGATAATCTAAAGTTACAGGTAGCTTTTAGAGGACTGATACCTTTCTTGTTTAAAAAGGGGGAAATAAGAAAACTTAATTCACTGTTATTTGCTACTAGTTTGGGGTTTTTTTCTGTGTCTTTACTTTTTCACTTTCCCCTATAAAGTAGGAGATATTTGAACATATTGTGCCTTCATGTGGCAGGTGACAGCGGAGGAACAGTGATGGTGATATAATAATAATAGCACTTGGCATTTATATAGTGCAGAGCACTTTACATATGTTAATTTATTTGATCCTGGATAAACCCACTGATAGAAGACGAAAGCTAAAAATTTTAGAAGAGCTGAGTTCAAATCCTGCCTTAGACATTTAACTGTGTGACCCTGGGCAAGTCATGTAACTTCTGGCTGCCTCCAGTTTCTTATCTGCAAAATGGAGATAAATATGTGGGGGGTTTTTGTTCTTCCTTGATTATTAATTCAAAAGTATATATGAGTGCTTAATTTGACTATTAAATTAGCATTATTCAGTGAATATAATTTTTCATGAAACAAAAATGACTTAAAGGTATATGCTGGAAAATTCCCTTAACGTTGTCACTACTGGAATATAACTGAAAATTGGGGAAACTTTTCCTTGTTCTCTAGGGTAGCAGTCTGTGTAAGGTATAGAATAAAATTAACTGTTAGACTAACAAGATTGAGAATCCAGAGAAAAAGGAACAATACTCAAATTAATCCTTTACAGTAGTAAGTTTCTGATGCTTACAATATTAACATGACTCCCAATAACTACAAAAATCATTTTTTTGCTTCACCATTTACAAAGTGGAATATTATTTCATTTCTGTACATTTCATAGGGATGGAGTAAGTTTTCCTTTGATTCGAAATAAAACAACAGGTTCACCCAAAGCTCTCCAAAGCACTTTGACCTTTCTAAAGGAAGCCACAAACAACTCAGGTGTTTATATATAATACTGAGCTTCCTTCAATAGGCCTTTCAGAAACTTTTTATTATCCTATATTTCTTTCTGATTAAGATGTTTGCTTCATCAGTACCAGCTTCCCTACACCACCACCTTTTCACTACTTCCAAACACTCTTCTACATTTTCATCATGTGCTAAAATGTTTTTGTGATTGGGACTCTCTGATTAGGTCTCAGACATTCCATAGCTACCTAGAAGACATCATCAACTACCGATGGGAACTTGAGGAAGGGAAACCCAACCCCCTGAGAGAAGCCAGTTTTCAAGACCTGCCTCTTCGAACCCGAGTGGAGATTCTCCATCGCCTCTGTGATTATCGGCTTGATGCAGATGATGTCTTCGATCTCCTTAAGGTGTTTAACTGCCAGTCCTGGTCGTGGAGCAATAAAGACAGCACTTAGAAATGAATGGGGTTAGAATATAAAACAAGGAGAGAGGAAAGGAATGAGAATTTAGAAGGTTTTTTTTTTTTTTTTTTTGCTTTAATAGGGTCCAACATCTGAAAGATGCATAAATGAAGAATGACAAATTTTTTTTGCAAGAGGATAAATTGTATTGCATTAAAAAGAATATGACTGTGATAGAATTTTTAGTTTGGACCTACCTTCTTTCATCCCTGTACTAGACTAAACAGAATCTTGAAAACTGGGGAGGGAATAAAAACTTTCACTATCCCTATTCAAGAATGCAAATAAATGTCACTAAATTAAGGTTTTCAATTATCTTCCTATTGATCAGAAAATTAAAATTAGTTGAAAATTCAGTACATCTTCTAAAATAAATGTTGACTTGAAAAAGTCATGGAGTTAGTTAAAAAAAAAACTCCTTTGTCTTTTCTTACTTTTGTCTCTCACCTTCATTGTCTTTAGGAGGAGACTATAGAGAGAAGGTATAAAATATTCTCCCGTCTAAAATGTGTTGGATAATTTCTTTATTTAGCTTTGCTCTAGGGTATATTATAGGAAGATTGTTGGAGGTGGGACCCCATTGTAAACAGTTACCTATTGTACTGGATCTGGATTGAAGTAGAATTTACCTTGGGTTAAGATGAAGGTATATCAGCAATACTGGGTGAAGCTTTTACAATATCTGATTCTATCCTGTGGCAACAATTTTTTTCATGGATATAAAAAAATGAAGAAAAGTTATTCTAAACCGCATTATTAGATTAGCAGTGCTTCTTTGTTATTTCCCAAAATTTCCATCTGCTTTATAATTTGGTTGGACAATGTGTAGCCTTTGATTTCTCATTATAGTTTTCTTCCTTTCCCCCTTATGCTTCTCGCTAAAGGGTTTGGATGCAGACAGCCTCCGAGTGGAACCTTTGGGCGAAGACAGCACTGGTGCTTTGTACTGGTATTTCTATGGAACTCGAATGTACAAAGAAGACCCAGTACAGGGAAAATCCAATGGAGAACTGGCTTCAATCAAGTAAGTACATTGAGGGCAAAGGCTGCCTTTTATAAAGAGATGCTCAAATCATTGTTAAGGTTGTGGTTGTTTGGTCATGTCTGACTGACCCCGTGGACCATAACATGCCAGGCCCTTGTACTCTCCCTGGAATTCTGTCAGAGTTCATGTTTGTTGTTTCCATGACACTATGTCTCTTATCTCCTTCTCATCCCTTTTATTTTTGCCATCAATCTTTCCCAACATCTGGATCTTTTCTAAGGACTTCTGTACTGAGATACACACACACACACACACACACACACATCAATAAAAGCAATCAACAAACATTGTTGACATCAATAAAAATTGATTATATGAAAAGTTAAAAATTATATTTTTAAAAACCCCCCAGTACAGTCTAGTGAGAAGTAGCTTGGTATGGTGGGTACATAAGGATATTAACTTGAAACAAGAAAGCTTGGTTTTAAGTCCTGCCTCTGAAACTCATTAGCTCTGGGATCTTGGGCTCTATGCCTCAGTGCTCTGACCTTTAAAATTACAATAATGATAGCTAACATCTGTGTAGTGCTTAATATGTGACAGGCACTATGCTAAGTACTTTGCAATGCTTAGTTCATTTGATCCTCCCTATGACCCTGGCAGGTAAGGACTGTTACCCCATATTACAGATGAGGAAACAGAGGCAGATGGAGGTTGAAGTGACTGCCCAGAGTTACAAAGCTAGTAAGTGCCTGAGGCTGGATTTGAACTCGGGTCTTCTTGACTCCAGGGCTGGTGCTCCATCTACCGTGCCACCTTGCTGTCCTATAGTATCTATCTCTTAGGTTTTTGTGAAGTTCCTGTGATACATAATGTATGTAAAATGCTTTATTAACATTATAGTACTATGTAAATATCCGTTATTTATTGCTGGATTTGTTTTTTTTCTAATAAGTGATTTGAGTAGGTCTAAAAACCAGAGAGCTGGTTTGAAGTAATTTAGCAGAATAGTAATAAATTGGAGCTATAGATCCTGAGGTATTAAATAATAGCATCCTCAAGCTGACATTTCTAATTCGTTATTCTACCCTCTGTCTATCTGCATGGTACCTATACCAGGTAAGTTTTAATGTTTTAGCAGTTTGATCTTTTTTCAACTAAATATAACAAAAGTTTTCTTCTATGTATCATACCATTGGCAGCTTATATTGTCAGTATGGTGTGGCCTTTTAGAATCAGTAAAGGTAGAGACAGTCCAGTCTGTCCCACTGCCCCCTTGCAAAACTGCCGGTAGAGAGCATCCTGCGAGCATCCTCTCTCTCTAGTGTGTTCTGTGGCT
Organism: Potorous gilbertii; assembly: GCA_028658325.1. Classification (NCBI taxonomy): domain Eukaryota; kingdom Metazoa; phylum Chordata; class Mammalia; order Diprotodontia; family Potoroidae; genus Potorous; species Potorous gilbertii. Next base: position 164,908,471 of record CM053770.1, read on the forward strand.
TTGGGGGTGAGGTGGGATCTCTTCTCCCAGACTGGAAGGGTGAAAGTCCAGTAGCTACTCACAGATCTGTTTCCAGTACTGTCCAACATGGGGATTTTAGCCTGCTCTATTTTTCTGGCCCCGATTTAGGGAGCTCCCCATGTTGGTTTCAGCCTTAACTCAGACACATAGAGTTCAACACTTTTGTAGCTTATAACTCGTGAACCCAAGGGTTTTACCAGCCTCAACCTCTCCTAATATTGGGGCCTATAAGTGCACTGACCAGGCCCAGCCACTTGGACTTGTAAAGTGTCTCATATACTCTCATTAGATCTTTCTGATAGCCCTGTGACATAATAATATGAGAGATGTTAATCCCATTTTACAGATGAAATAACTTGAAGCTCAGAGGTCTTGAGTGACTGTCCTGGTCCCACCAGGTAGTCAAATGTAGAAAGCAGAATTTGGAGCCAGCTGTGTCTTGACTTCCAAATCTGTTGCTCTCTCTTAGAATCAAGTAAGTTAAGAGTCTCTTGATTTTAGACCTCCCAGGATAAAAATTGTATACTCCGAGGAAGAATTAAAAGTAACACCAATCTTCATCTTGCGATGTAAGGCTATTTCTTCTGTTGTATTTCTCCAACATGAAAACAAAGGACAGCAAATTCTTTCCTTTTTCCTGTTGATGTTCATTTCATCTTTTTTTGCAGTCTTATGACTCAACTCATGCTTTTACTTCTAAAATATTTTTTTAATCAGGGAAAATGGAGGACAGAAGAGTATCCCAAATGTACCTGGTAAAACAGGAAAAAGGAGAGGACGACCCCCAAAACGGAAGAAATTACAGGAGGAGATTGTTCTCAAGTAAGAACACTTTGTCTTTCTGTAGTCATGGAATTGCAGGATCTTCTAGTGAGAGTTCATGTTACACCTGAAGATGCTATAGTTGAAAGGGGCTGTGTCCAGGGTCACGCAGCCTAGTGGCAGAGTCAAAATAACCACCTTAGTCTCCCATTTCTTTGCCCAAGACGTTTATACTATGTAATTCTTCCCAGTGCACATTGCAGTGGCAGAATTCATCATATCAGCTTATTCTTTTCCAAATTGTTTGTACTCAACAGCAATGCAACGGATTCCTCACTGCCGAGAGCTAGGGAAGAAAGGAGTATTGTTTGCTAACATATGCACTAGTGAGGAAGTTCTAAATTAATCTCTCCTCCCTACAGTATCTTTTGAGAATGCAACTTCATTTTTTATTCAGTCATTTTAGTTCAGGGAACATTTATGAAATGCTTGCTTTGTGCCAACCACTGACAAGGAATACAAAGACAGATATTAAAAGACATGGAACCATTGCCTCTGCAGACAGAGGACCTAAATTTTCATCCCACCTCTGACCTAACTTTCCCTGCATCCCAGTTTCCTCATCTATAAAATCGAGGCATCAGATGAAAAGTCTTTTTAGGTCCTTGCCATTTCTAAATCTGTAATTAAAGTTCTTTCCCTCAAGAAGTTTACTAGAGGAGAATAGTATGTGTCCCTCAAAAAAATGCAGAGTAATTTGGGGGCAATCTTATTAGCCAATGTCCCTGTCTATTAATGAAAGCCACACATGTATGACATAAAAGCAAGCAGCGTGTTCCAGCTCCCAGATCTAACAATAGACCTTGGCCACTGGAATAAACCCCCCCAGCCCAGATGGCAGCTTAGTGTCCTGGAGAAGGCCTAGCCTACTGTGTCTCACATGCCAGGTTGTACTTTTTTGTCCATCAGGTGAGTGTGATATGGTGATTGTCATGTATTTCCATGAATATTTGCAAAGGGGAGGTGAGGGGAAGAAAAATTGTCCAGTTTTGACACATGGCATTTTTTTTTTTATTTATCAAGAGAAGGATTTTGTAGATTACAGATTTTATTGATGCTTAGTAAATGGTTCATTGAAGGATAAGTCGGATATGACTCTTGCTGGTTTTGATTTTAGTTTGTGGAGCATTTTTCAGGTTCTAGGGCATGGCTGGAAACTTGCCCTCATGCTGAAGATATTAGCTTGCTTATAAGGAGAAGCGTCTAGAATACAAAGCCTGATTGTAATGCATGGTATTACAAGAATTTTTACCTTTCATCTTCGAAGGATACAATTTTTAAGTTAGATTCTCTTTTACTGAGTAAGGGGCAGGTAAGAGGGCTGAATGCATACAATGCTTCATGGAATTAGGTCACCCTCTACTGGCAGTTTTGCACCTTCAGAAGTTTAAACACCAAAGGCTTTAAAGAGAAAGTTCTTAAATGTATTGTCCAACCTACAGCATGGCTTTGGAGAACAGAGGGAAAGGGAAAAGGCTTCATACCAAATGATGGAAACTTCCATAGTTCTTTTAAAGCTACTGCTAGCCTATGCTTAACAAATGCCTGTTAATGACTTCCTAGGAAGACGTCATTTGGGATTGTCGTCTTGTTTTCACTATTACAAATACATGGATATCAATTTTTTTTTAATGTGTCAAGGAACATAGTTACACATATAGCGTTAATATTGGGACATTCACTCCATAAACCTCAATCCTTTGATTAAGGTCGTTATATTATGTTTCTATTGCAGAAAAGCGGAATAAGTCTGTGCTTTAAATGAATATTCTTTTTTTCTCTGTGTTTCAGTGAAAAACAAGAAGAAAACTCCACTTCAGCACCACAGACAAGAAATGGTAAATTTTGCTGGGGTTGGGAAGGGAAAGGGCAGGTAATTCTTTATAGCAATGTCATATCTTTGCTACCTTTCTGGCCTTAACCTACACTACTTCCTTCCTGCACTCTAGACCTCCCCTTCTTTGTGTTCTAATACAGCACACTATATGTCCCCTCTCTTTGCCTTTGCCCACGTTATCTGTTGTGATACCTAGAATGTGTACCTTGCTCACCTCTACCTCTTCCTCAAATCTCAGCTCATCAAGCAAGCCTTTCTCCCCCCACCCCCTCCCCACTCCCCAAGTGTTTCCCCCTGGAAAATATCTTGTATTTATCTTGTATAAACTACACACATGCACACATATATTCACACACACTGAATCATAAAGCCTGTGTTTTATGACCTTTGGGTGGAAGAAAAACGATTGACTTGTAAAAATGCATGAGAATATAAAACCTATGGACTTGCATTAAGCCAGAAGTTCGGTATAATTATATAAGTAGATGTCGGTCACAATTTAAGCTGTTCCAGAACTTCTAGATGTATTTAAAAGATAAGCTATTGTTGCTCTGAGCACAGTCAATCTTAGGTTTGAACGTCAGTTTTTTTTCCTACTATACCTGGAAAGGGTAGACACCAAAGAAATTTGAATTCCTCTTCCTGATTTGAAGGAGAACCCAGTACACAGTATGTGATTCGTGATACATGGTGACGGTAAAACTTATTCCAGGATGAAGATGTTGGATATAGTATAGTAAAACTAACCTTTGTGGCTTTAGGGTCCCAGGGACCAGGGCATGGGACATGGTGGCTTCTGTGTCAAACAGCTGAAGAATGGAAGGAGGTAACAGAGAGCTTCCGAGAGAGGACATCCCTAAGAGAACGGCAGCTGTACAAGCTCCTGAGTGAAGACTTTCTGCCTGAGATCTGTAACATGATTGCTCAAAAGGTCAGTACACTTGTGGCAAGTGCTAGTTCTCTGCTTTGATAACAAAGAATATTTCTTTGTAGGAAGAAAAATTGAATAATTGTAGAATTAATCTGGAAACAGAGGAGTTTTATTAATCATCACCACCACATCCTTAAGGAAGTGTAAAATGTGAATTTATCGGAATACTTATTATTTGGTTTGGAATTAATGCTTTTTGGTGAGATCTCTGCTTAAGTCTTTGAAAATGAAATAAAAAGGAGAAAATTTGTCAGATTAGGCTAATTAAAATAGGAAAAAGTAGAAAGTTTAATATAGAAAGAAGGATAGTTGCTGAGTGTGCCTCGTAATTTAATGGGGAAGAATAAATGGGAAGAGGGAACTGTAATATGCTAATGTGAAATATTAAAATTAAAAGTGTATGCACATTATTTGAAAGAAATAGATCCAGTAGAAATGATAGCAAAATAGCACTGTATGTTAAGAAGCTATGACCCTGTGTGGCAATCCAGAAACAAGGAAGGAGTAGGGTGGAAAGTATTTTGGCGAGAAAAATGGGACGGAAGAATACAATTTGCTTTAGAGTATCCTGGAGACAGCTCCACCAGGTACAAAGATAACGATCCACTTCTGAGATACGGAATTGGCACAGAGACAGAATATAGTTGTCTCGAGATACTACCTGTTCTCCAGCCATCTCCTGGAGTTCCTACTTCTCCCTAAAGCATGAAATTCATTTCATCTTTCAGAAGGTATAGGAATCAACGTAAGTTGCCATTCTGGATCAATTAGAAGGCACTTTCAGATAAAGTGGAAACAACTTTGGGGGAAAATAATTGTGTCCCCTAAAAGTTAGTGGACATATTCTGACACATTCATACATTCATAGGTATTGTTTCACTTGTTTTTCAAAAATATAGTTAGGATTCCATGATCTGAGCATCTAAAATAGTGATTCAAGAATTAGAGGGTCTCGGACAAATTCTGACAATTTTGAATGATTCCAATGAAGAAGGAAAGGCGACATTTAATAGCATTGATGTAAATGCACAGGAAACTTTGAGCTAAGTTTGGAATAAGAAGGAAACTGTACAGATAGAAGCAGAGCAAGATGTCAAGAACAGATTTAAGAAGTCTGTTTAAAAGAAAAATAGAAGAAGTTCTTGATGTTCTTCACCATTACTCAAGTCAGGTTTCACAAGTGTATGCGAAAATTATGACTGAGCTTTTGATATCTCTTCCCAGTCACGGGACAGGTAAAAAAAAAGTGTGATTTTTTTTTTCTTTTGAAAGATTTTAGAAAAGGTAGCCACACTCAAACCAGTCATGCCACAATAACAATTTACTTTTGTCAGAACGAGTGAAGTGTTAGTTGAAGGGTTTGCTGCAGATGTAATGTATCTACATTCCAGCTAGTTATCAAATAAAGTCTTGCATGATATTTTTATGAACAAGATGGAAAAGTGGAAGCCAAAAGGCAGTAATTTGTGATTTTTGTTTTTAACTTGAATGGTAATACCCAGACAATACTTGTTTATGGGTAGATGCTTGGTGAACAGGAAATGTATACTCTGGAGAAGAAGACATTGGATAGGACATGAAAGAGATCTCCAGACTTTTAAGACTTAGTGAAGAGCACTTGGCCCATACTGAGGAAGAACTATGCACAAAGGGTAGGAGATACAGAAAGGCAAATTTCTGCTCCATATAGAGACTATTTGGAGTTGTTTGAAAGTGAAGGTACTAAGTTCAGCATCACTGGATAAATTCTGATCCTGAAGAAAAGATCCTTTCTCCTTGTGGTAGATATTTCCTGTGTCCCTTCATTAAGGTTCATTACATCAGTTAGTAGTAAATGAGAAACCAAAGCTATCCTTTTTAATATACTCATACTCTTTTTTTCTAACACCCAAAATGCCAATTTAACTTTTAAAGGAACAATGGTATGTATTGGAAGAGGTTTATAATCTGCTCAGAGAGAAGCGGCATAGCATTTGTGGGTGGAGAGACCTAATCTCAGGGTTGGAAGGTCTGGATTCAGGTCCTGCCTCTTAACACACAATAATTATCTCTCACTACCCAGGACAACCCCAAAGTTGGAAGTTTCGCAGTAGTGTCTGATATGCATGGGTAGAGTGAATTTTCTCACCAGCATTTCCCTGTACCAATTAAATCACAGGTCCTCGACAGTGATAAAAGAGCAAGGTGATATCCCTGATCAAATTCCTGTGGCCTCGCTTTAAACATGGTATCAGTGGTTATTGATGTAAAGTGCCATAAAATGTATCTTCTTTACTTTTGTGCAGGCTATCTAAAAAGATTCTAAAACACTTCATTCCAAATATATGAACTTGTCAGTGTGGGCGCTCCATACAGCAATTCAGATGAGAACCCATTTATGTCTTCTGTGATAAGAAGCTGAGATCTCCGTGTGTTTACGTCCCTTCCAAGTGTGCCCTCCAAAGGCAAGCTGCCTGCCCTTCTGGCAGAGCAGGGAGTGGTCCTCTGCTGTTGCACATCACCACTGTCCACCTGCTGGCTCATATCTTTAGTGCCAATTTTCGCATGAATCTAATAACACTGTGAAATCTAGCAAGCCCAGGATTGACTTTCACTTTTCTTTCTTTCTTTTCTTTTTTTTTTAAGTGATTGTGGCATTCTGCTATTTACAAGCTATAGAGTACTAGAAGAGTGTTTCTGTTGCAGGGAGAAGCTTAAAGGCCCTTGAAATCAGTGCACAATTTGCTGAATATTTTCTGCCCACTCTGCTCTTTGTTTGATTTTGGGGCCCACTTCATGGGACCTCTGCAATGTCTGTTCTGAAATATTAATGATTAGTTCTTTAGGCTTCCCCTCCAACTGTCTATCACAGCCTGGACAGCCAATATTCTTCCATCCATTTGTTTTTCCCTTGGGATGGTTAGAGTAGGTTTTCTTGGTTTGATTTTCTATCTCACTTAAGAAGCCCTGCAGTGTTCTAAGGCTTGATGCTATCAGCACAGTATTATTCACAAACAGAAGCATCTGGAGGGCCTCACCATACATGGGGAATTCCTCTTGGATTTCAGCTGGGTCCTGGATATTCTCAATGACAAATTATATTGTTCATATGTCTCCCTTTATTCTTTGCCTTGCTTGATATTAGCAGAATCTTGAAAGTCTATGTAAATTTTAAACAGGGAAGCAAGTACCAAACCACATGTAATTACATTCTCTATGATGAAGTACTTTCCTTATTCCTCATTATAACATGAAGAAAGGCTGTTACCAGTGAATTGCATAGCTTTTGCAGGTTCTCTTAAGCCTAGAGTGTGGGCCGACTTAACCTAAGTTTAGAAAGGCTTATCAATAGAGGATGATTATTTTTTTTGGCCTCAGAAACTCTCAAAAATTATCATTTAAGTGACAGAGTAGCTGCTGCAATTTCTGTACAAGATGGCCCATACCAACAAAAATTCTTTTCATGATTCCTTCAGCAGTTCGGTAGGTAATGGAATGTCATTAGAGTCATGCAGAAGGATTTCTTTGGGGAGGGTTTAAAGGTGTCCTTAGGTGAATAATTTATGAGAAATGGATCTGTTGATGTGTTTTGCTGACTTCTTACCATATAGATGATAGGAAGAGAAACTAATATCTCTCTCTTTAAAGGCATTAGAACAGTAAAGTGGTATGTGCCATCTATCAGTTGTAATCAGTTTTGCTTAGCTTTTGTGGGAAAATACTTTGTAAAAGTACATAGGAAAGAATCTGTTGTCAAAAAGCACATGAGTTTTTTAAAAATCAGTGAAAGAATGAGAAGGCATTAGAAGGACCTTCTGGAACTGCCATATAGTTACTATTCCAGTAATGCAAGGCATATCTATTTTTCATTGACCATCTTAAAGGATTGAATAATAGGAGTGACTGAAGTAATGTGAATGTTTTGAACAAGATTAATACATTTGACAACTCCAAAAGGGGAGTTCTAACCAATTAAACTAAGCATTCCCTTTGATTCTTGCCAATTAATTCAACATAGTGTGTGTTACTAGTTTGTAATCACTAGATCTAGTCTTGGCCCCACCCTCACCCCCCCTTTCTCACCTACCTCACCTTACCCTCTCTGATGCTGCTTGTGCTTTTGTACCAGTAGAGCCTAAGAGCTTTAAATAGAGGTTGTGTTAGCAGGGCCTTGAGTAGAAATTTATTTGGGGTCAAATTAAGGATAGGAGGTCCTGAAAGCTTACTGAGAGTGCTTTCAGAAGCAGCCTAATTTTGTTGGTCAACTTAAATGTGTTGCCTGAAATTTGCATACCCAGTTATATAAATTAGCTCCGTTTTCAACTAGTAACCAGAACAGATTTAGACCAGAAATGAACTAGTATTCAAAACTACCTTTTAGACTAGTGATGTCTCCTTTGCCCATTCCTTCCATCTGCTACCAGGCTTTGGGTATCTGCTGTCTCATCTCTTTAATGGTTGGTTCCTCTAGGGAATTGCCTAATTCTGTGTTTTTAATTCCCTAATTTCAGAGCCACTCCCTTCATCCTGATACACCCTGGCTTTTTGCTTCTGCACATTTTTAAACAAACAAAGCATGAAATGAAACAGTTAACGGGTTCCTTCAGTAGTGATGACTATTAAGTGACATTCAACTGCCTTTTGAGACATTGGTCTTCTCAAGTTGTGCTAAATCATCTAGTGCTTGTGACTTTTGGCTTGCCTCTATGGGATGACTGCAGTGGTTGTCAAGGTTTCAGGCCAATCCTGTAGAACATTTAATCACAAAGATCTGCTCGATCTTTCTTTTACCTCTCTCCTCTTGAATTTTAGGAAAAGCGTCTGCACCGGACAGAGGCAGAATTACATTCTAGATGTATGTCTGATCACCTGCCCATCAAGTCCCCTAAACATGAGGTGAGTGTGTAAGTGTATAAGAGATGGTGGAGCTATCCAGAGTAAAGTGTACTTTTCATATGATACTGTAAATTTGAATTCTGCATTTGCTTTTTCAGACTGTATATAGTCTTTTAATTCGTTACCTAGTCCATAGCCTGGCTTCTCTGCAGTTTACTGTGAGCCTTCCTCTTTTTGAATTACACCTAACTCTCTGTTCATGCATTCTATGTACCTTCTCCCTTTCCCCACTATTCTTTATTTCTTTTGACTCTTAGCTACCTCAGATCTAGGATTCAGCCCCTGTTCTTTTCTGCTTTGCTTAAGGGTTTTTCTTCCTTAATTATTTACTGCTCTCAAGTTGAGTTGATCTATGTCAACAGTGAGTGTAGTCTCCACATTTTTAAAATCATTCATTTATTTTCAGCCTTATTAAAGCTTTCACTGGATATTTGCTAAATGGAAGCAACTTAGTAGAACAAACCTTTGCCCAGCAGAGGCGTTTTATTCCAGTCTTTGCCCCTAATAAGTAAATTAGCTAAAGAATCTTACTGCTGCACTTGTGCTTTGGTTTCAGAGACAAAAATTGGAATGATGATTACAGATGTCATGTTAACTAAAGCACAGTGATTACTTGTGATTTCCGTGGGCCCCACTTTTCTCACCTCTAAAATTAGAGATCTGGACCAGACAAACTCAGCTCCCTTTTAGATCTCTAATTGTAGAATACTGTAAAAAAAAACTTATTTTTCCACCTCAATAGAAACTTGATTTGTCTTTTATTTTTTTTTTTACTGCTTGTAAAAAAAAAACAACTAGAGATTATTTACTATTCTCGGGTAAATTTTAAAAGCAATTATAATTTACCTCCAAATTGGCAGTTCTGTAAGGAATTACTTCATACCCATGTTGCTAGTCTCTTATTCCCCCGGTAGATTTTAATTATAGAATGACCTTTACCAATTGGGATCTAGCTTTTCTTCTTGCTAAGTTTCCCTTCCTCAGATAGTGTTCCCTGTCTTTTTCTATAGCTTCTGTAACGAACACCCACTAAAAACAAAGTCCTTTTCTGTTCATTCGACTCAGCTTTTGGTAGAATCCTCAGGGTAACAATTTGTTCTTCAGGTTGCATAGCCAGTCTATTATTATATACTCAAGCCTAGTGTGTTAGAGGTGAATTCATTGCTGTAACAAATTCATTATTCTTTTAAAGAACTTTTTTTTAACATGTAAAGATATGTACAAGTGATTCAGAGTGAAGAAAGGGTAGACAGAGAAAAAGATAAACATTACCTTTAATAATATAGAAAGTGAACACTGAAACATCAGAAAGCTTCTCAAATATAATAGTCATTGTTAGTACCATCAACTTGAAAGGATACAGCCCTGCTTTCTGTTAATCAATAAACTTTTCAGCAAATGTAGATTATAGAGGATGTTTGAGAACTGTTTGTAGAACCAAAGCATGAGCCATTATTTTTTTTTAAGTTTTAGAAACTGAACCATTAGGAAAAATTTGAAATTTTACACATACGGGTGTGTATGTGTCTGTGTGTGTATATGAATGAGAATATAATGTTACATGAAATCCATAATTTAAAAAATGCATTTATTTCTATACCTTGCCAGGTTTTTTCTGCTACTATTTGGACTAGCTTTCTTTCTCTTTGCTCTTTAAATAGTTTTTTGTCAGTGTATATATAGTTCTCCATTTCCTGTTTAGCTTTATATATTTATTTATATAATGCCATTATCCTTTTGGAAAGTTTCCTTTTCTAATCTATTGCTGACGTTAACATAGATCGTGAAATTTACAAAATGTTCTATATACATCTTATTTGATCATTCCAGAAATACTTGTGATGATCTCCCTCGTTTTAGATTAGTCACTCGGGTGAAAATTTGCAGAGCCAAAAATTGCTGAGAATATTTCTTAGGAGGAAGAGGAATGGGTTTCAGAGCTATAGTTCAACTATTAAAAATCCCTAATGTAGAGCTTAACATTTGGGCTTTTTTAAAATCCTTCACTGGTCACCCAGCAGGTCCCGTTCTACTGCTACAAGACCTCTCTTAATTGCTACTTATGTGGAAGATATCTGTTGATGTGAATTCTCCTAGGATTCTCAGGGAAAGCTGTTAGTTCAGGAGACTGGGTATTGCCATTGCCAAGGAGTTAGATATGGCAGTTTGGTCTCTGGTGGGTTGGCAAAAATTAGAAGGGGCCAAATAGGGTCTAATAGCAGGAGGTGGAAGAAAGGAGGTTCTGATTAAATCAGAGGTTCTACTTCCAGTCCTGTAGGGGATTTCAGACAGGTGGTTCAGATTAGGTCCTTATTAAAATCCGCCTTGGTAGCTGTACTCTTGTTAGAAGGGGGAAGCATGAAGACATTTTATGATGAAAGCAAAAAAAAAAATTACAAAGAAAATGAGCCTGATCAGGGAGAGGAAAAAAGTGTCCCAAAGCAAGCATGGCTAATCAACAAGCAACTGATTATTAGGTTCCTACTATGTGCAAGGCATTGTATTGGGTGCTCAAGATGTGAAAAGTTCTCCTTGCCCTCAAGAACTTACATTCTAATGAAAGATCCAATATTGTTCACAGATAAATAAGTTGCACCTTAATTTTAAAGGGAAAAGAGTACTTACAACTACAACATCCAGGCAAGAATTGTTATAGAGTCTGAACCCAGAAGAAAAAAGGCAAAAGAAAGGAAATGTGCTCCAGGCATGAGGGCTATCCTTTGCAAACTCATGAGAGAAAAGAAAATGACAATTTCAGGAAATAGCAAGTGAGTCATTTTGACTTGGGGCAAAGAGTGCAAGGTGAGGAATAATGAGAAATAAATCTGGAGAAGGGTGAGAGCCTGGCTGCAAATGCCAATTAAGGAGTTTATATTTTGTCCTGTAGTCCATAAAGGACCAGTGAGCATTTTTGTTTAAAGGATGATATCAGATCTCAGCTTTAGGAAGATAATTTTTACATCAGTGGAGATAGATTTAAGTATAAAGAGAGTGAAATCTCCATATCTTTAAGGATCAGCTTAGCTGTTCAAAAGGCTTCTATAAAGCCTTCTTGGACTAGAGGCATTGTGGAGTAATAGCTAGAAACCCTCTCTGTGAAGTCAGGTAGCCCTGCCTACAGTACATTAACTTTGTGTTGTCCTCTCTGATATCTTTTCCTCATCTATGGAGTGAGGGGCTTGGCTTGGTGGTCTCTAAGGTCCTTTCCAGCTCTAGAACTGTGATATTGTCACTTCAGCTGAAAGTAAGTGATCTTTCTCTCCTCAGATTTTCTTGATTTCTTCTTCATTGCCTTCTACCATGTTCCTTAATTAAGCTGTAAGATTTAGAGATGGAAGCCACCTTAATAATTGCTATTATACAAGTTGTGGTATGTGAATGAATGTATTGGAATACTATTGTGTTAGGAGAAATGATGAACAGGAAGACTTCAGAGAAGCCTGGAAAAACTTATATGAACTGATGCTGAGTGAAAGGAGCAGAACCAGGAGAACTTTGTACACAGCAGCAACCACAGTGTGTGAGGAATTTTTCTGGTAGACTTAGTACTTCATTACAATACGTGGACTTGAAAATTTCCAGTAGACTCTTGAGGCAAAACTCCTTCCTCATCCAGAGGAAGAACTATGGAATAGAATTTCAGATAGAAACAGACCATTTTCTTTTGTATTATGTTTTGTTTTGTTTTATGGTTTCTCCCATTCATTTTAATTCTTCTGTATTTAATAGGAATGTACATGTAGATTGTACACCATCTTAGGGAGGGATTGAGGATGGAGGGGGAAGAAAATCTAAGATATATGGAAGTGATTGTTGAACACTGAAAACAAATAAAATAATTTAATTTTACAAAAGACGTTATAAAAAAGAATTACTGTTACATGAATCCCCTCCTCAGAATGTTTTTTGATGCATTAAATAACATATGGAGTATTACAAAGGAAATTTTATTGAATTTTAGTTTTCAGGATATTGTTTTAAAACGAGTTCATAGGCCCCATGTAAAAAACCTCTGATCAGTCCAATCTCCTTATCTTAGAGGAAATGATTTGCCCAAGGTCATAGAGGTAATACCCGTTATAGGAATTGAATTTGTTTCCTTTGACCCCAGAGAGCATTGTTGGTGTCTCAGATAGCAGTGTAGCCTCAGCATGGAAGACCTGGGGGAAGTCACTTACCCTCCATGTTCTAGGCAGTTCTCTGAAGCTATACATTGCAGAGAAGGTGCCTACTTACACTGGTGCAGTGAATTTTCTTAACTAAAGGATGTTCCTTCTCTGTGAAATCACAGGTCCAATCCCTGTGCAAACTAACCTGTGGTCTCAGATCATCACTCTGCTGTGCCTTACTGTCTCCTATGTGACTTTGTAAATTCACATAGAGCAGAGATTCTCTTTCATCCTTGTATCCCAAGAACCTACAGTTCTGTTTAATAAGATGCTATCTAATGTTTATTGAACTCTGAATATCTGGTGTGTATAATTGATCCAGTATTATAGCTAAGCTTTATATAGTTGGAAACCCCATTGAAACACTTTTTGGTCTATTGATTATGTGTCACTGTTCCCATGGCATTCTTTTTGCCATCACCACCAATATTTCACCTAAAGTGATATTTCCAAGGAAACCACTATAGACATTGAATTATTTTCCACAATATTTAGCATAAATTAAAATTCATGTAGCATCTATTCTAATATAGTAGTGCCCTATGAGGCTATCTTCCTTAACAGTCAGAGCTCTCCAAAAGTAGAATAGGTTATTTTAGGGTTAATGATTTCTTCTGTCACTAAACATCTTCATGCAGAGTGTGCATGGCCACTTATCACACTTGTGAAAAACCAATCATTCAGGGCCATGCGACTGAGAATTTCAAATTTCTATGCTAAAAATCATCATGTTAGATTGATATGCTTTTCAAGCTTGGTCTCAGATTTCTTCTTTCCAAAGACCAAGGAGTCTTCTCTCTGTTAATAAGCAAACAGTTCATCAGGCTTCAGTGATTAGATAATTAAGAAATAATCAACAAGCATTTCTTAAGCACTCCCTATGTGCCAGGTATGGTAGAAGTCAGATCAGGAGTGGGACTTCATTGGTCTAGGACAGGAGATATGTAGGAAGTAGGATCCATTTGAGTATTGATATATCAACCTTCAAAAGTTTAGTATCACTGTGTGATGGGGTAAATATGAAAAAGTTAGTTGTCTGCTAATTCTTGAGGAATGAATTCAGGCAGCGTATCAGAGGCAGCACTCCTCCTAAACATATGGTAGTTTCTCCTGCCTCCCAGCGGGCAGGAGATAGAGGTATAGGGCACAGATCCAGAAATAATATTGGTATCTTCCCTTCCTTGAAGAGGTCCTTGGAGGTTTGGAGGTGGAAAGAGTCTTATCTATGGGCTGATCTATGGTGGAGAAGGCTCAAAAGGTACTGGAGTTGGTCTGGAGCAGTTCCACTAATTGGGCATGACCATAGGACAGCATCAGTTGAAATAAATGACCTAGGAATTCTCTCTTTTGTAAGAAAGTTTGAGAATAGCCAGTAGATCTTGGTTCTAACATGGACCAAGCCTGGGAAGAATATATTAGCATATATCTAAATTCAAGAGGTGCAATCTCTGATGCCACATAAGCTTTTTTTTTTGTATTGTCTTTATAATAAACCGTCACTCCATCCCAGATTAATGACTTGTTTTGTTTGTCCAGACAGTTCTGTAATCCTGTTATCTTTGTGTTTAGTGGGGGTTTTTTCTGATCAGATTCAAAAGACTAACCACACTCCCCCCACCCTTCTCCAATGATATAGATGCAAATTACTGCTTTACCAGAGTCATGTCAGTCAATGTTTTGTTTTTATTTTTTAATTTCTTTTTGTTATCTCATTTTAACATCACCCCCATTTCTGAATATATCCTTTTTTCTTACCTTCCCCAGTCTTTTTGTTATCTCATTTTAACATCACCCCCATTTCTGAATATATCCTTTTTTCTTACCTTCCCCAGTCATCACTTTTACCAAAGAATGAAAAATAAAAAGGAAAACAAAACTTAATCAAATGCAGTTTGACATTTAGATCCCATGTTCCCCACCCGTTTTGTCCCCCAACTCTTTAAGAAAGGGAGAGAAGTATATTTTTTCATCTTTACTTAGGCAGCATAGTTGTCCATTATAGTTTTTTTCTCCATAATTATTCATAAGAAGGGGTTGGGGAAACACAAAAACAGCTTCTTTGGAAAATCCCAATGCACACTTTCTTGTACTCCTTCTCCTCCCATTTTCCTCCATCTTTTGGATCTAGAAACTCCAAAGTGGTGTTTATAGTGCCTTTCTAAGTGGGGGGAACGCAGAAAGCATACTAAAGGAGGTTCACTCACAGTCACACAAAGTAATGAAATTAAACCTATGTTCTCTTTAGTGACTGAGCCATCCAGCCCATCCATCTGTTTTTCTTTCTTTCAAAGTGCCATGTACTTTCTTAAAAATAGCAGAACTAAAAGCTTTTCTTGTCTTAGCATTTTCTGCAATCACATCCCAGCACTTAAATTCCATGATTCTTTAATTCCTTTCTCAGGAGTCACTTATTAATTAATTTCCTGATGTCTGCATTTGCCTTTTGTACATAATTTTATTTAGGTTTACATGCAGTTTTAAATTTGTGCATAAATAATGATGATTTAACTCATATATTTACACTTAATTTTCCAACTGTGTAGATTGCCATCTCCCAATTATATAAGCTTGTACTGTATTCTTCTAGCATGATAAGATTTTATACTTGTCTGGTTTCTCCCAGGAGACCCCAGTGCTCAGCAGAATAGAGAAGCAGAGACGTAAGGAGGAGGACGAGGAACGCCAAATCCTTTTAGCTGTGCAAAAGAAAGAACAAGAACAGATGCTCAAGGAGGAGAGGAAACGGGAGATGGAAGAGAAGGTCAAAGCAGTAGAAGGTAGATGTGCTCGCTGCTGTCATATATGGGGCCAAGTCAGACTCCTCTTGCCCACGTGGAGCCGAGGCTTTGCCTGGTCTTTTTAATGATTTTCTTTTTCCATGATTGTCCATCTGTGTTCTCCTGGTTCTTTTCTCGTGTGTGGCTAGTATACTCCTTATACAAATTCCTTCCCATGCAGACACTTTTCTCATTTTTTTATTGCATCCCATTTCATCTGTGGTGCTTGGAAATAATTTAAGAAGGTATGTAATCACACAGGAATATTGTGAGAAAAATGAGAGTTTTTGTGAAGGTATTTATCCTAGAGGCATTCCATGTAGCATAGTGCTATAGTCAGAAATATCTTGATTCAGGGCCCGTGAACAAATCACTTAACTTCTCTATTTTTCAGGTTACTATTTACTACTATAAGTCCCAGACAGGATGCTGCGCTGCATTGAGTTCTGAAGTGATTGAAGATATTTTCTTCCATTTTTCTCTAGTTCAGCTCCATAGTACAGGGACATTTTTGTGGCCTACATCCTAGTGTTTAGCTCTTTCTAGATTAAATAGAAAGAACAATGATCTCTAAACTGTGTTTTTTATTAGTTTTTTAAAAATGAACATTTACCCTAATCGGTATTTTAATAAATTATATAGAAAACATAGACAAGAATGAGATAAAGGTAAAATAAGCGTTATTTAATAATTATTTTAGTGATACAAAAATCCTTTTGTTATTAATAAAAATGAATGTTTCATTGTTATTGAATATGCTTTTTTTGGAGGAAAAAACCTTGGCTTAACATTTTGATATGTGGATTTGGAGGTTCAATTCTAAGTTCAGTTTATTCTGATGTATAGTTTTAATGTCTATTAGAGCTGGAAAGGATACCTCATAAAGATGCATACATGATCCATTAGGAAGGACATGCATTATTGGCTGGGCACAGTTTTTTCAGTTCCATCCACCACATATTACAAAGGCTTTTGTTTTAATGGACCTTTACTGGTGTCTGTTCTTGAAAATTAATCAAATGGCATTGCCTTTTTATATTTTTCACAAATGGGTTTAGAGCAGTGAAATTCTTTGTTTAGAAGATTTTTATAAACAGTAGAAAATTCTGTTTCCGGTTTTTTTTAGTATGCAGATACAGTAACTTTAGAAATGACACAAAAGCTTAATCAGTGGTAATAAAAGCTTAGTTTTTAAATGTCTCACTTCTCATGATGACTTCATTTTATCATTAGTTCATATCCCAAGGCACAATAATACACTCAAGATGAGGTTCTTCATTAATAGTAGTGACTGTAAATTCGTATTTCAAATAAGTTTCTTGGTCATTGTAATTTTTTGGCCCCAACTTGTCAAATCTGATTAGATTATTATTAATTTATACCTCATGTTATGATTGACCGTATTGTACTAAGGAATAGAAGTGATGATTGTAGTTTCTTGTTCCACTGTACTTATTTTACAACATTACCTTCAATTTACAGCTTCTTGATAAATGATTAAATAAATCACTTGTCTATTTTGTGAGGGTTAGTTTAGTTAAAACTAGATAACATTCATAAGTCCACTTAACTTGACCCATGTAAACCACAGCCTGTGTTTACTTAATCAGACAAAACATTTTAGAACTTAGAATGGAAAGCTTCAAACCCACATATCAAAATGTTAAACTAGAATTTTTTTTCCAAAAAAGAAAGCACATTCAATCACAATGAAATGTGTATTTTAATAAGAGCAAAGGATTCTTTAATCACTAAAATAATTGTTAAATAATTATTCCATTTTCATGAACATTTATTTCAACAAAATGAACAAGTAGATAGGAGTGTCATTAACAACCCTTTCCTCCATGTTGTGGAGCTTCCATTAATCCCTCAGGATCACACACATCTTGTATGTGATACGTGATCCGTTTGACCTGAGTGCACTCAACTATATGCATCACCAAATGAGAAAGTCCATGTCAATCTGTGTATGTGCCTGTGTGCATGTGCACATATTGATAAAGTTTAATTTCTTAATTTTCTTATTTGGAGATCACTGGAGTAGAAAATTGTTCTAAATCCAAATTATGTCCATTAAGCAACTGAATACATATATTCGGGGGTGGGGGGAAGGCAAGGCAGTTGGGGTTAAGTGACTTGTCCAAGGTCACTGAATTACCTGAGGCAGGATTTGAACTCAGGTCCTCCTGACTATTCATTGTACCACCTAGCTGCCCCACTGAATACATATCTTAAACATTGCCATAGTAACTATACCCATTCTGCCAGTCCTGTTTAGAACATGATGCTGATAAGCTTTGGTCATGACTTCCTCTTCAATCCAGTTAAGTAGTTGTTCTATAGCTGTTGCCTTCTTAGAGAAACATCTGGGTAAGCAACAAAGATATAGGATGGGGTGGGGGGAAGAGTGCAGTCTAAATTAAAAGCAACTTCCTGTAGTCAGTAGAATTGCCTTTTGAGTTTTAAAAACTATTTATTGATTTTCTTTGTTTGCGTTATTGTCACTTCCCTAGCACTGCCTCTGTATAACTTTCATAGAGATAGTACTCTATTTACCATTATTATCTGTGGTATTATACTATATGGTAATTTGAGATGGGGCTTACATTTGATAGGAGGAAAGTTGTGTTTAGGGGCTCATGCAAGTTGTGTGTTTTGTCTGATTAAGTAAAAACATATCCTATATTCATTATATTGTTAGCTTGAGTGCATGGATGAGAGGTCTTTCTCCTTTTTTATGAGCCAAAGTTAGAGCTGTTGCCCCGAAGTTGAATTGGTCCATGGAAAACCTGGGCTGGGATTCTGACTTGTGAAACATTTTGCCTATAGTAGATAATTGCTCCTCATCGCATTCATGAAAGGTAGTATAACTATTTTACAGATGAAGAGACTCAAATTGCAATTTTTCTTACTGCCGAGCTAGAATTTAAATCCAAATCTTTCTTCTTCCAAGTTAAACTTTTAATATAGTCATCATTGTTCCGTTTTCTAAGAGAGAATTAGATTGTCCTTTGAGAGATTAGAAAAATAACTTGGGGGGACCTAAATCTGCAGATAACCTGTATGTACACACATGTAGCCCATCACAAGGTGAGAGAGATTGGGGGAAATAGATTAAGATGTGGTCCATTCTACTTCTCTAGCACATCTTCCATATTAACATGGGTTTGTTCACCGACCAGCTAGGAGTCCATATAGGAAGAATTACCTGGTGATAAGTCAGAAGAACCTGGCTGTATCACCTAGCCCTATGCCAATTATAGCTGCCACTCTGTTCTCAGTTCTAGCTAGATCCATTGCCAGCACTTCTACCAGGACTTGAGGGAGCAAAGCAGGGCATGGAGCTCAGTGGAAAAGAAAGTAGAAGATAAAGGAGAGGAAAGAGGACAGAGGCAGTTGGTATGTGTTCAAGCTTGATACTACCTCCGCCTCCCCACCTCGCTATGTATTTGTACATCTCTAATGCATTTATTTATTATTGTGTGTTGTGAATATCTTGGTAGGGACTAGGTCTTAACTAAATTTATCTTCCCTAATACCTAATGTAGTATTCTTGTGACACAGTAAGTTTTTAGTGTCTTTTGAATTCAGTTCCCTATTCACTTAATAAATATTTGAGTGTCTACTACTTTGTGGCATATGGGTGCCCATTTTCTGTTATAAGTGTTGAATTCTATGTATCTGTGTTTGTGTGAAGTTGTGCATGGGTTTTGTCAGTGAGAGAAGCGGGGAATAAATTGTAGTTATCAAGGTAGAGAGGCATTTACTTCTCTCCTTTCTTTTTCTTCCTTCTTCTCTACCCAACTTTCTTTTTTTCTTACTTCTGTCTTCCTGCCTAACTTAAACTTCAGGATTAGTAGGAGTGCGAGGAAGGAGTTCCACTAATTTATACTTCGCCAAAAGCCAACTGTCTTGAATCAGTTCAATTGAAAATGCAAGGGCTCATCACATTAGCAGAAGTAGCTATAAACCATTAGGTTAATTCAGTGGTTGTGGATCATTTTAGAGTTAGGTGTTCTTTTTATAGTTTTAGCTAGATGGAAAGTATTTTATTAAGAACATTCTGTGGAGTGCAGATATAAGCATAAGTATGTTCTGGGTCCTCAAGGAGCTTACGTTCTAATAAGAGGAAGAAAACACCCACAAAAAGTAGATCTGGAAAAGTGAGGTACATTATACAGCTATGAACTGCTGATACAACTATCGTTGGTTACATAATGAAATGTACATTATTTCTTTTTACACAGTGATCCCACTACCAAGACCTATATACTCTTAAGTTATTTGTAACTTTATTTATAAAACTTTGGATTTGGATTTGTTTCCAATTCCAGAAGTCTAAAAGTGGCTAAGAACATTTGTTATATCTATTAAACAGCAGGTATTGAAACAAAAATGGCAACTGAAGAGAAATAACACATAAAAAGTGATGCAAAGCAGACACTCAAAAAAACTTTTGAGTAAATCACTGGAAAAAGCTATTCTTTTTAAAGGAATAAAAGTAAATTTCAGATTACTTGGTTTTATCTATGAGTTTCTGATTTTATTTGCATTTATTAAAAATTAAGTTTTGTAGCAAAAATTATCTTTTATTAAAAAAGAAAACAATAGTGTAAGGAAAACAAGTTTATATATAGTCATAGAATATTACAGAAGGACATTAGAAAAAATTCAGTTGAGTCCTTTAATTTTGTAGATGACTTCCCCCAGTTCATATAAATTGATAGGTGACAGATACTAGTCTAGAAACCAGATTTATTAATTCCTAGTCCAGTCTTTCCACTATGCCATACTTCCTCTTAGAGGAAAATTGCATAAGGTTTGGAGCTAGGCAAAGGTAAAATTTATGCAATGATTTATTGATTTATTTTTTACTATAGAGGCAATTATTATACTTAAAAATAATTTTTTACTAAACCAACATAAACAAAGTTTCTACCCTGACCATTCTGCCCACTGAAAGAGTGTGTAGTCAGGTGATTTTTTTT
The DNA here is from genome assembly GCA_028658325.1 of Potorous gilbertii. Classification (NCBI taxonomy): domain Eukaryota; kingdom Metazoa; phylum Chordata; class Mammalia; order Diprotodontia; family Potoroidae; genus Potorous; species Potorous gilbertii. The sequence goes on from CM053770.1 coordinate 164,928,894, forward strand.
TTTTAAGAGACACTGAAATGGTTAATTAAGAATTTAATGTATCCTCTATCCACCACTGAATGATTAGTATTAGCAAAGCTGGCAATTTTCTCTTACCTCTCTGTGTTTTTTGGAAAAAAATGTTCTCTACAGAGGAAAACTCTTGGATATTTAAAAGAGACCTCATTAGGCTTCTGTGCTGTGTGGCCTTTATTTACTTTGCTTGCAAGTAATGATGCTTTTTATTTCCTCAGATCGAGCTAAGAGGAGGAAGCTCAGGGAAGAACGTGCGTGGCTTTTAGCTCAAGGGAAAGAGCTTCCCCCAGAACTCTCCCATTTGGACCCAAATTCTCCCTCCAGAGAAGAAAGAAAAGCTAAGGATCTGTGAGTATCAGTGAGAGTGACAGCACTTCTATTCATCATGGAATTCTATTACATACGTACTCTCAGATAGGACTATGAATTTTCTGTAGACCTCTCAGTGATGTCAATGCAGAAAAAACTTGTAGGTGGCTTATAGGATGTCCTTAGTGTGTTGTGGGCACTTGCAAATGACACTCCAGAGGCCTTCTTCTACTCAATGAGAAGTGCAGCCCTATGTGTACACAGAATTTCTTCTAGATCTTTGGTTCATTTCTGAGATGGCACACTTACATATACAGACACATACTCGGAGTGCACATGAGAGGAAAATATATAATGCTTGGGTCAATGAGACAAAAAAGTTGATCAGGGTTTGGGATTAGAATATCAGTGGAGTAATAATGTTAAATGATACCTCATACCTAACCAGTTTTTTTTCTTTCATTTTTAAAAAATTAAAGTTTTTCAGCAAAAAAATTGGGATTCTTGAAAATATGAAAAGTTATTTTTACTTCTGGAATATTTTAAGGGAAAAATTATTTGAAGCTTAAAAATCCTCATTTTTCTATTTCCCTTTTATTAATTAGGAAACATTCTAATCAATTATTCACTTTTATAAACTTCTGGGATTTTGCTATATTTATATTTTTACACCTACAAACATCAGTACACATTGTGGTGAAGTTGAACAAAGAAAGTCTACTTGCTATATAAACTCTTCAAGACTGCTATCATTTTATAACTACTGGTGAATCAGCTACACAATTAGGACTAGTAGAGGGACTGAGTGAGATGAATTGTTGCTAGTAATTTTTACTGTTTATCATTCATAGCTTTGAGCTGGATGATGAGTTCACTGCCATGTACAAAGGTCAGTGCCTATTCTCAATATGTTCTTGAAAGAAAAGTATTTTATACCAGTTTAAATATGAACTTAAAAACTATCCACTTCCATCAGTTCTAGATGTGGTGAAGGCTCACAAAGACTCTTGGCCCTTCTTGGAACCTGTAGATGAATCTTATGCCCCAAACTATTACCAGATCATTAAGGTAGGCCATCATTTAAAAAAAAAAATCTTTAAATGTGATTGTATGACATTATGTGTGATGGAGAACTGTGAATAACCTGACTGTTCTCAGCAATATAGTGATCCAAGACAATTCAAAAGAACTATCTGCCTCCAGAGAAAGAACTGATGTTATTTGAATACAGACTAAAGCATGCTATTTGTCAATTTCTTTCTTTTTCTTTTATTCGAGTCTTGTACAAAATTATTAATATGGAAATGTTTTACATGATAGTGCATATAGAACTTATATCTGATTGCTTACCATCTCAGAGAGGGAGAGATAGAATTTGGAATTAAAAATATTTTTTAAAAAAACACAACAAATGTTTAAAAATTGATATAACATGTAATTGGGGAGGAGTAATAAATAGATATTTTTTTTAAAAACTCCTTAAATGTCACTCCTGTATGTTAGTCTATCTAGTGGTCCGTAAGAATAAAGTTATCACCAGATGGGTCAGATTCTTTTCCGGGACTGAAAAGAGATTCTTTTGTTAATATAATTAGAGGTGTGTGTCTTGTTTCAGGTCCCCATGGATATCTCAAGCATGGAGAAGAAACTGAATGGAGGCCTCTATTGTACAAAGGAGGAGTTCGTCAATGACATGAAAACTATGTTCAGAAATTGCCTAAAATACAATGGAGAAAGTAGTGGTAAGAAGATTAAGTTTTTTCTCTTAGGTTCAACAAGGTTTCTTGAGCATTGCAGTTACAAAAAACATGACACAATGCAGTGCAATTCAGTAGAACCTTTTCATTCTTAAACAATTATTTCACAAAGCCCAACATATGTTACTGCAAAATACCACGTTGGAGGAAAGCCTCATTTCAACAACAATTGCTTTGGGCAGTTGTGCTGGAAAGGAGACATTTCTGAGGTAATGAGGAAGACATCCCACCAGGTGCATTCTCCCTTTGGCCTCCTCTCTAATCTTATACATACATCTCCAACTTACTGTCCTCCATGCCAGCCTTGTTGGACCACTCTGCATGTGACCCTGCCCTCCTCTTCTCACAACCTCTTCATTTGAGACTTGTGAACCTTGAATATTAGAGGAGAGGGAATAAAAATGGTTTTGATTTTTTAGGCTTTCTTTCCCCCTTCCCTTGAGATTTATAGTTTGAATTTGTAATTCCAAATGATTTTGTGGATGGGACAGATTTAATGACTGTCAAAAACAACTATTTGAACTTTTCAGCCTCGTAACAGTTTTGTTTCAGGTTTTCTCTGTCCTGGGCTACACTGAAGTCATTCACACACACAAAAAGAATATTCTTTAGTGAAGACTTCTAGGGAATTGGGATCGCCACATATAAATAATGCATTGGAGACTCTGACTCTTTGCCATTGTAGATTTAACCACATATAACTTTTGAGTATCTGTATTATATCAACCACTGGGGGGGTGCCATTGGCTAGGCTGTGATTGAGAATAAATTCTCATCTCTTATTTATGGAACTATCAGTGCCCAGAATTTACCAGGAGTTAACAAGTGGTTTCTTAACTGACCCATACAGCTCTCACCGTGAGCTTTCTCATCTCTTTGTTGGGTTTTTCTTTTTCTGTTGTGAATGTAGCAATAATCAACAGACAAACATTTCATTATACAAAGAACAATAAAAGAGATTGTTTAATAAAAATGAATTTGCAACATAGTAAGCTTTTAATGAAATGTGTTGTTTAACCAGGTAGTAACAAAATTACTTATTTGAGTGTCTCTGCACTACTTTTGTCTAATGCATTTTTAAATGTTTTATTGATTTTAGTGTCTGTCACTACCCACTGTGACCCATCGACTTCCCTTTGCTCCCAAAGTGGCAGCCATCTCTTGTAACAAACATGTGGTTAAATATATGAAATCATTCTGTACCTCTAATCTATCATCCTCTTTTGAAGTCATGACTGGTTGCTACTTTGGTCAGAATTCTGAGGTCATTCAGAACTTTGCCCTTCTCATTATTGTGGTCATGACATAATTTGTTCTCCTAGTTCTGCTTACTTCATTCTGCATAAGTTCATAAAAGGTTTTCCATATTTCTATGAATCCATTATTTTCATCATATCTTGTGGCACCATAGCCATTATATTCCTATACCACAATTAGTTGTCCTTTTCCAAATTATGGATATCTCTTTTATTTCCAATTCTTTGCTCTGCCAAAAATTACTCAAGGGTCCTTTGTCTCTGTCCTGGGGATCGATGCCTAATTACTACATTTTGCCCTGAATACAGAATATACCAAGATGTCTGACAACTTAGAGAGGTGTTTCCATCGGGCAATGCTAAAGCATTTTCCTGGTGAAGATGGAGACACCGATGAAGAGTTCTGGATTCGAGAGGATGAGAAGCGAGAGAAGAGGAGGAGCCGAACTGGGCGAGGGGGTGCAGGCAGCATTTGGACTCGAACCAGAGACCCTGAGGGATCCAGCAGGAGACAGCAGCCTTTGGAGAATGGGGGAAAGCCCCTGCCAGCACCACATCGAACTTCCTCTTGTGCAGATGACCAGAGCAGCAGGACTCTGCAGGCCCCCAGGGAGGTGGGTCCTTCCAATGGCCGAGGCTTCTCTCATCCTTTGCATTTTGGTGGGATGCCCAGGCAGGCACCTCTTTTAGGCCAGATGGTAAGGAGTAACCTAAATATTCTGGTTTTCCCCCTATACAGTGAATTTGTGTAATAAAGGGAAGACTCCTCAGTGTGTCTCCATATTGTATTTTCTGCATGTCCTGTCATCCATCCCTTTTTTGACTTCACAAGCTTGATATTGTTTCAAAACCCATTCCATGTTTTCTTTCTTTTTAAGGAATTCCACCACCTTATACCTAATGTCTGATATTTCTCTGTTCCTCCCCCCTCCCCCCACCCTCCCACTCCTTTTCCCACTGGTGTCCAGAGACCAGCAATGCCAGGAACGTTTGGCCCCCTTCATGGATCTGATCCAGTTAACTTATATGGGTCACCCAGAGTCCCAGAACCACACCCTGGAGAATCTGTTCAACAGCACCAGCACTTTCCAATGCAGGTAAGAGACCTCCAAAACTGAAAGGGCAAAGATCTCATGGGCATTAACTTCAAAACCATGTTCTGTTTTTTTAGTTTAGTATTAGCCTCTAATCTAGAAAGTCAGTCTTGTCAGGTCTGTAATGGACAGAATAAGGTGGACTTCATCCAGAGTAATTAGTGAACCTTCTCTCTAACCTTTGCCTTCTTTCAGCCTCCAGTTGGATTAAATGAACACAGAGGGCCTAGGCTTGGTGTACCAGAAGAAAACCAGGTGTGTGGAGGGCTGACTCATTTCTCTACCATGGGACCACATCCTGGATCCTTACAACTTGGACAGATGGGTAGCCCAAGCCAGGATGGTAACATGTATCCCCCAGCACAGTTCCAGGCAGGATTTATTCCTCCCAGGCATAATGGGCCTCCAATAAGACAAGAATTTCCTGAAAGTTCAGATGTACCCCCTCCCAGTCACATGTACAGACCATACAAGTACCTGAATCGAGTACACTCTGCAGTCTGGAATGGGAACCATGGGGCAACAAATCAAGGTCCCTTGGGTCCAGAAGAGAAGACTCCTGTGGGACCAGGAACTTCTCTCCAACCTCGAATTCTTAGTCACATGATGGATCCACGAGGAATGAGATCATCTCTGCCCCCAAACCAGTGGACTGAACAGTCAAGCTTCCTACCTCATGGGGTTCCTCCTTCAGGGTATATCAGGCCACCCTGTAAATCTACTGGACAGAGATTACAGCAGCCACCAGCACAGAGCTCTCTGTTTGGGGGACCTTCCCCAGCTCTTCGGGGAGTACAAGGAGGAGAGTCCATGATGGACAGCCCAGAGATGATTGCCATGCAGCAGCTCTCATCCCGTGTTTGCCCACCTGGTGTGCCTTACCATCCACGACAGCCTCCTTCCCCAAACCTACCTGGTCCTTTTCCCCAGGTAGCTCATTCAACAGCAGTAAGCATGTCGGCCTTGGAAAACAATGGGAGTGCACAAAACACCAGTGAAACAAAAGAACCTGATAGTAAACAAGGTACCTTCTGAGTTTGGCTTTTATTTTAATTTATGATTGAATTAATTGAATGATTTCCAAAGTCAGAATGACTTCTGATTTCTAGTCTCTTTTATCCACAGATCTTCCTTTAAAATCAGAACTATAATCAACTCTAATCATTCCCTATGCTTTGTAGATATTATCGTGCTAAAAGTTACAATTGATGAAAGCTACTAAGAAGTAGCTTTCCCCCAGCAGTTCTTTTTCAGTTCTGCCTTTGTGTCTTTGCAACTCTATATGGGGTTTTCTTGGCAGAGATACTGGAGTGGTCTGCCATTTCTTTCTGCAGCTTATTGTACAGTTGAGGAAACTGAGGCATAAAGGACTAAGCAACTTGCCCAGAGTCACACAACTAGTACATGTCTGAAGCCAGATTGGAACTCTGAAGTCTTTCTGACTCTAGGCCTCGAGCTGTAGTGACTGTGTCACTAAGCTGCCCCATTTACCAACTTACCATTCCTGAAAACTGTTCCTAGCATTAGTGAAGAAGAAGGAGTGAAAATTATAAACTCTTTAAACACCCACTTAGAAAATTCACTTAAAGGAACAAACAAGCATAGAACAGTAATGGGTTTGTGCTGTTAATGCTCAGATACGGAAGCTGAGACTCCTGGAAATTAGATACTGTCAGGGTCATATAGGTGCTTAAGTACTAGCATCTGAACCCTTTGTTTAATCTACTCAATAAGCAGAGTTTTGCTATTTGGATTTTAAATGTTAGTTAATAATAATTCAGATCTTTAGAAAAGAAGACCCACTTGAATTTTAGAAGGGTTTTGTCTCCTCAGTGTAACCCTTCAGTTACTTGTCTAGGTGACAGTTTTTATTTAGAGAGGATAGTGATAACTAAAGCTGTGGGCTTGCTTCAATAAACCTCTTCAGGGACTTAACGGAATCTGAAGGTAGCCTTTTGGGATGTAAATGGAGAGGGGGAGAAGTGTTTCTGTAGCTTGCCTAGAGACCTCTTAAAAGCCAAGTTAGAATGAATCATTGTTCAGGATCCCTGTAGTGAGTGAGGCTTTTTGGTGCGCTATCACAATAGTGCCCTGAGGAATCCCAAGGCTGTGATTAGCTGCTTAAGAGGCTGATTGGTAATTTGATTTGATTTTTTACTAAGTTTTCTCAGGGAGGTAATACTAGAAAGGATATACAAGAGAGGGTTACTCTGTGCTCAATGTAGTTTCTTATCCATTGTAACACATGTGACAGGTCGGATTAAACTACGACTCTGGCCTACCTGAGAGTTGGCATTGTCTCACCCTCTCACTCATCCTTCCACTGATTTCTGCTCGCCAATGACGGTACCCTGTAGTGCTATTCTCTTAGCATTTTTCTGAGGCTCCTGCCATCGGAGGAATTTCTCTACTTGTCAGTCATATTTCAGTCATGTCTGACTTCGTGACCCCATTTGGGGTTTTCTTGGCATAGATATTGGAGTGGTTTGCCATTTCTTTCTCCAATTCCTTTTACAGAGGAGAAGAAGAAACTGAGGGAAACAGGGCTAAGTGACTTGCCCAAGGTCATACAGATAGTGTCTCAGGCTGGATTTGAACTTGGTCCTTCCTGACTCCAGGGCCAGTACTTTACCTGCTGCTTCACCTAGCTGCCCAGTTTCTCTACTATCCATCTGCATTTGACAGGCATGACTCTAGTCAGGCCCTTCCAGGGCTTGGGCAGACCTTTGTTGAAGCATTCATTAAATGCTTAGAGATAGATCTCATTTCCAGGTTCCTGAAGGGTTAGGGACAACTGTGAAGAGACTGGCATTGCCACTGCTGTCTCCTTGGGGAGCTCTCAGCCATCCCATCATGGCAGGAAGGTGGCATGTGCCTTGACTTGCCCATGTCCACCTTCAAAATGCTCTATCTCCATTACCGCTGTTCTGATTGTTCTCCTCTCTTGCCTTGTGTTGCAGAACCTAGACTTGAGGAGAAACCTCCGAGCCTTGGTGCTCCCGAGGGAACATACCTCGCACAGCTACCTCATCCCAAACCACCCCTGCAGACGGACTGCATTAGGCAGAATTCACCACAAGATACAGAAACAGACGGCCCGATGGTTAAAAATGACTCCTCTCAGTCTGGGGAAAACTGTAAAGCAACCAAGGGCAAAAATACCTGGCCAACAGAAGGCAGCTACCCCAGCCCCACTGCCCAAGGCTGTATGAGGGACCTTACAGCCATAGCAGATAGAGGGGTCCTCCCTGAAAATGGAATCGTTGGAGAAGCATCCCCTTGTGGCTCAGAAGAAAAGGGACTAGGTGGTGGTACCTCAGAAAAGCCACTTTGCTCCCGAAACAAGACATTTCAGGAAGCAGCTATACCTTGCACAGGGCAGAATTCCAATACTTCTCGGAACATAGATGCAAGTTTGATGGGCAGTACTGTTAACCAGTTTCCTCCTCTCTATATGCCTGGCTTAGAATATTCTAATTCAGCTACACATTACCACATCAATCCAGGTCTCCAAGGTTTTGGTCCTATGATGGGGGGGAAACAACCTCCGGTATCACATCCACAGCATTTTCCCCCTCGTGGTTTTCAGCCTAGCAATTCCCACTCAGCTGTGTTTCCTCGATATCGTCCACACCAAGGTATCCAGTACTCTTATCAGCCACCACCTCAGCCCTCCTTCCACCATTATCAGCGAACTCCTTATTACACATGTCCACAGGGCTATTCTGACTGGCAAAGGCCTCTCCATCCTCAGGGAAACCAGCCTGGACACCCAGCTCACCAGGCTCCCCAACCAAGGCCACCTTTCTCAGATAAAGGGACGGTAGCTAGTCTGCAAAGTTGTGAGGCACTCAATGCTACTCTAGCCTCCCCAACCCGAATTGCTGTAGTGGGTGCCAAAGTGGTACCAACAGATGGGCAGAATCAAGGGCCCAAAGAAGAAAAACTAGATGAATCTATTGAGAGACCAGAGAGTCCCAAAGAATTTCTCGACTTGGACAACCACAATGCAGCTACTAAGCGACAAAACTCTGTGCCCGCTAATGAGTTCCTCTATGGTGCTGCTTCCCCAGCCCTGAGTTCAGGGATGAATTTCAGTTCATCTGCTTTTCCACCTCAGAGCATGATGTTACAGTCAGGGCCTTCTTACGCTTCTCAACATACAGCCAGTCATTTTCAGCCTAGGGCTTATTCACCAGTCACTGCTCACCCATCTCATCCAGCTGCTGGACAGCCTAATGGTCTCCCCCAGGAGGGCCCTCTCTACCGTTGCCAGGAAGAGAACATGGGTCACTTTCAGGCCATAATGATGGAACAGAGGGGCAACACTAGTGGAATGGGAGGACCTTTCCAGGACTTATACAGGTCATCAGGGTAAGAATTGATTTCTGGTGAAAAGAATGAAGTAGTATTAGAACATACATGTTAGTACTTTGGCAGAGTTGTATAATGGTCACTGACCTTCCAAATCTTATCTGACATGACCAATGTGTTTGTTTTGCAGTGAGGAATGACTGTATTTATTTGTTAAAAGCCAGGGGCTCTCCTTTTTGGGGGTGTGGGGAGGGGTTCAGGTTCATTTGGGAAATTACCATGATAGTTTGTGCTTTGTTTCTTTAAATTTTGGTTGCAGTTACTTTTAGAACTCAGTTTTGACTTTGATATTTGCTACCTGGTTAGAGTGATGAGATTTTTACATGGATCCGACTGTTTTGGTTAAAGGTTATTAATTATGGGTGATTTTACTAAAAGAAGCTAACAGACCATAGCTGGAGCATATTGTAGCCATTGCTGTGTGACTGTTTAGTGACTTGGGGTCTAAGAATTCAAAAGGTTCTGGGAGTAGAAGAATGAACAGCTCAGGAAAGGAATTGTGATACACATCTTCTTCTTTATAACAACTGAACCCTTATCTTGTCTCTGCTGGCAGTGTAAATTAACAGGGGTCATGGAGCCCACTGTATAGGACTAGAGATCTGTGAACCATGAACTGAAAAGCAGCCCTTAATTTAGAACTATTAGCCAAAATATGTTTGGAAAAGGAAAACAATACTGATTTTTATGTATAATAAAGATTTTCCATAGAAATATCCTCCTCCATCCAGATTCAGTTCTTGAGAGCATTTCGGCACATAAAACTGAGACACCTGAGAGCCTTTTTCCTTTCATTTATTCAGCAAGCATTTTTTAAATGCGTATGTGCCAGGCACTGCTAGGTAATAGAAATACAAAAAAAGGAAAACAAAATAATTCCTGTCCTCAAAGACCTTACATAGCTTGCTTGCTTTAGGTATGCTGTTTAAAGAAAGCCTGTTGAAGGGACCATGATCACATGATGTAGGAATCTGAGGTCATGGTACTGGAATGGGAAATAGTAATTTGAGAAGTACAAATAATTGACCCCAAAATCCAATAGGGGGGGTGGTTGATTCTAAGAAATAATATTTTATTAATATATTTGTTGGTCTTTGCTGTTGTGGCTCTAGAATGCAAATGCATCAAGCCCAGGCCCAGTCACAGTCTGCCTTTCCAAAGGTTTCAGCTCCAACAACATCAAGGAAAGAGCTTCCCCCACAAAAGCCTTCAGCCTTGCCTCTGGATCAGGTGAGAACTGGAAGTTAGGGGGAGGGAAAGGATTTGGGGAGTTCCTCCCCATTCCTTCTGGCTTCTGTTCTTCTTCAGTGCCCTTCTAGTAGACAGAATTTATGGTTAAGTAGATCCAGGAAAATTTTTCTAAATGTGAATAATATCCTGTGGGAAACTTGGTGGAAGTGGATATTATCTCCCAACCAGCTCACGGCCACTAGTCGTATGTAGTGAAGGAGAGAGGGAAAAGAAGGAGATTTCAGAACTAGCAACTCTTTTGAGAAGGACAAGCACTCAATCTGTCATTTGAAATGGTTTGGACTCTTCCCTTCGGTTTAACTGCCTAGTTTTCTTGACCCAGACCGGACCCTAATTTTAAGTCTGTTTTCTTATCTATGAAGCAAGAATGATAACAGATAGCACTTACCTCCTAGAATGTTGAGGATCAAATACATGTACAGAGCTTTGCAAGCCTTAACGTGCTGTGTAAATGCTGACGGTGACGATGATGATGACAGTGATGAAGAAGAAGGCCAGTCTTACAAAACTGCTTTGTAAACCTTACAGTGCTATAGAAATGTAAATGACCATAACTGGAGAATTCATTGAAGCAAAGCCTTCATCAATGAGTGAAATACTCTTCTTGTTTCTAAATCTTCCCTCCAAATAATTGTCTCCCAAGTTCCTCTTGGGCTTGTCATCGTGACCTCTTCTTTAGTAACTTATCCTATTATGTCATCTCCTTACCCCAAAATTGCAGTGGCTCCCCATTGCCAGTATCCTAGTCATCAGAGATATTGAAGAGGGGTGACAACCATCCATGCACTTGTTTTTCCACATTTAAATATCTGCTACTAGATGAAAGCACTTTGAGGTATTTGATTGCTCAAATGCAAGCATGCTTTTCCTTTTATTGAAGGGCCTCTATCTAGTGCTTCTCACAGCATTGGCTAGACGAAGGGGTAGGGTGTATATAACTCCAGTCTTTAGTTCTGTCTGTTTTTGTCTCCATTCAGGAACACCTTTGTTGACATACTTGTATGAGTATAGCTTCCTAGAAATCTTGAGGAAAAGAGATACATACAATTTTGTCTCTTCTTTTCCTCAGAGCTAGTTCAAGGAAGAAAGAGCCCCCAAGAAAACAGAAGCTGCACATGAAGACGTGGGCATAGAAAATGGGAGAGGCACAGTGATCCTTGTTCACCTTCCCTTTCCCACCCCTGACCCTTCCACAGTGGAAACTTCTTACCATCTAGCAACTACTGCCATTCCAGAGATCCCTGGGGCACAACCCTTAGATGATGAACACAAAATTTACAGTGATCTTGGGTCAGGGATCTTCTACATGGCTGATCTGGACAGAAAAGGATGAACCATGTACACCTGGAGCTAGTGTGTTTTCAAGACTTGAGACTGAGGTCTCATTCAGGGAAAATTTTTAAATCAGGGGTGGGAGGGGGAAAGGTGGTGAAATGGGATGATTTGTAACTTTCATGAGCAGCTAAACTCAGGTATATATTTGGGGATGGGAGATGTAATTTACTCGTAGTATTAATGTGTTTGGATCTGGGTCCAGTTTACAGAATTTACCTGTTGCCTTTTAAAATAATTTTTTTGTTGGTGGTGAATGTATTGTATATAAAATGGGAAAGGGAGGGAAGTGGATGTGGGAATCCCAACTGTAGTGGGCACGTAGCACTGGGGTGATTCTCTACTGTTTACAATCATGTCACACTGAAATCTTTCAGGAACTGGAAGGGTCGGGAAATACATAATCATGTCATTTGTCATTATGGTGTTCCCTGGGTTCCCTCCATGCTTTCAGAGCCTTCCCTTTAATCAGCCCAAGAGAGCATTCCCAAGCTCCTTTCTTTACTAGATAGATTCACTCGAGGCCACATTCTTCCTGAAAGCAGACAAAGAGGCTTCAAGTAAGAAGTGATGTTTGCATCATATTAGCTGCTCTGTTTATCATTTTAGTGGCCCAAATCCAGGATTTCAGAAACACTCTTTGATAGATTGGTATTTCAGTTGCCTGGAAATGGATGTCAGGAATAGGGATCACTGCAATGTTTCACTCATTAGAAGACAAAACTGCATTGTCCTTTAGTGATGGACCTACCAAGACTGATATAGAAAGCTTCATTAAAAGCTTCTGAAAATTTAATCATATTTTTTGGGAAGTGACTACTCAGGTTTGTACATGGTAGTATCAATAAAGAATTTGTGTGTTTTGAATAGGAAAAATTTAGACTTAATGGTTTGAATTTAGGAGTGATTCCATATGTAGTTTAATTCATCACACAAAGCAAGTCATCGTAAAACTGGTCACACCATAATTTGGGAGTTACCAAGGTCAAGGTGTTGGGAATCATTTACCCATCAGCGTATCAGTGGTAGGATACAGCATTACAGTATTAAATTAATTTTGATTTCAACCTTAGAATATACACTCTACTAGATTTTTTTGGATTCATGTTGTAAATCCTGTTATAGCTGCACTGCCACCCAAATTAATGCCTATATGTTTAAATTTTATTTTCTACGAAGACTAACTCTAGGAAAAAAAATACTCAAATAACAGGGTTTGGTTTGGTTTTCACAGAACAATATTATCTACCAAAATATATGTGAGACAATACCCATGTCCACAAAATCTGAATCTTTTCATGTTTATATGAAAATGCACTTCTAGAGATAGTTCATTATAGCAGCCCCCTTTCTCTTATTCTCAGAACCCATTAATGAAGTTGGTTTATTTTGTGGCTACATAATACACCTAGAACCAGCTTCAGTGACAAAAGCTAGTGAAAGGCAGTGACAGTTGAGACATAGTCAAGGTTGAAAAGGAATGGGTGAAGGGGAAGCTTCAGGTGGTAATGCTTCTTTCTCCAACTGAACTCTGTTAATCTTTGGTTTTAGTTACATTTAGAATGAATTTGGAGCAGTCTCCTCATTTAATGTTTATTTTTGTTAGTGCTCCACCACTGATACGATGGTTTGAACTGGAAAAGTGAGCGAGCAGTCAGGAGTATTCTTAATGCAAAAACATGTCACGTAATGCACTTGTTTGCGTGAAAACCTCCAATTGCTCTTGAGCTGGTGTAAACTGGATTAAATAGTACTACTTTAATCTAAGAATGGTGCAGGCTAAACAAAATCCAAGCCACCACGAAGCACTCAGTCAGTCTCTCCCTCAAATCATGTTTGGAATATATAACATGAGGATCACTTGAGTCCTACTTATGTATAAATGTAGCAAAAGCTTTCTTAAAGCTATATAAGGGTTCTTTGTCTCTAATAATTGTGCAAAAAGAACCCTAAGCAATAATAAGCTGAATTTCTTTATCTTTTCCTCCACATATACCCCCTGTTCATGTCTGAGCAGTTCTCCATACAAAATGGCATGATGAGCATGCTGTCCCCCCACATCTCTTAGCAGATTCTGTGAATAATAAAAGGAAGAGAAACCCTGATCTCTTCTTGCAATGTGAAGAGCAGGCTAGTCTGAAAGAAGCAATAGAAAAATGGAACTACTGTATTAAAATTGTTACACTGTGAACATGGGCAGCAGTACAGATGTTAGAACAGCCCCATTGTTGGCTCATCTTAAACGTATGTGAATAATTATATCCCCTTTTAGATTTTAGCTGTGTATGGTAGGTGTTAGCATCACATTCTGTTGTCAGGTAGTTCCTGAGCTGTTGGAGAGCTTTTAAGGCCTTCCTTTAAGTGCAGAAACACTCAAACGTGAGTATCTATGTTTCAAGCCACATTGAATGGCTAATTCATTTAAGATGAAGTTGAGGCTTTGTTTCACTAAACTCAGCTTTCTCTAGCACTTCTTTCATAGTTTCTTGAGCAGATGCAATGTCTTAAAGAACTATCAAAGCTTTGACAAATGCTCCTTGTGACCTACCCTAGTAAATTATTGGAATCCTTCTTTGCCATGAGAGTTTCAGAAAATTGCCCAGATAAATTTTTCCGAGACATGGGATATACTACCTAGGGAGGTATTTTCACAGGTTCTTATTGTGCTTTCTTTCTCAAACAAAAGTAGCCGGATATGGGTACTTTTTGTAAATCTTTTTCACCTATCCCTTCACATGTAAAGTAGCCCTTCTAGCTTCTTCTGGATCGTAACTGTCAACTTCCAGAGCAAACCAGGTACACATAGGAAGGAGACTTTTGTGTTCATTCTGCACTTTTGTGAAGCATGTTGAAGCCCATGTTTTGTGGCCACAGCGTCCATGCCGGGACTCATCCATCTGTAAGGTTCTTACATTTGAGAATAGCTTCCTTTATTAAAAGAAGGTTGTACTTACGCTGCCTTAAACACCTAATAATACTTTTTGTGACTTAGCAGTAGGTGCCCCAGTTGTGTGGATCTCACCTGTGGTATTATTTATCATTCATGGTAATCCCTGCCTGTTTGGGGCCCCACATATGCTTAGTGCTACACAAGCACATAAAAAATACATCCCTGTCAGAAGCCAAGAGCAAGTACTCTTGTCAGGCCTACTTGGTCAAACCTAATTATGTTTATACCTATATGGAACTCGACATCCAGGAATGACTCACTGTTCTGTTCGGGCCTGTAGCTTCCCTCTTTGGGACAACACTGGTTTGAAAGTTCCTTGAGATCAGCTTTTCCCTGCCCTCACAGTTCTGAGGCAAGTAGAATCATAGACTGTGCTTGACTTTCCCAGCGAAAATGCCCTGTAGTCTGGGGGTGGAGCCTGGGCTTTATCCCAGCATTATGTTTAGTTCAGTGCCTATTTAAGAGCCTGTCCACCCTTGTTCAGATACTTGTCATAGATTTCACTTCCACAGTACATAAGAGCAGATCACGTGCTCCAGGGCACCTTCATGTGAGTCTGGGATGTAGTGCCTTCCTTGCTCTCCAGTCACCAGGACACTCAAGATGTATGTGTTTTAAAACCAAGCTTTGCCCAAGTGACTGCTTAAAAATCAGCTTTCATGTTTTCAGTTTCGTTAAACTCTGTATCCTAAACTTACTGGTCTAGTCAAGGCATCATTGTCCAATTAAGAGAGGAATGTTGATTTTAGACTTGCTGACACAAAAGTATAGTCTTTCTTTTACTGATTGAGACTAGTTTTCTCTCTTTGTGCCTCAAAACCAAAAGGTACATCAATTAACCCTGCCTTCCAGAAAACCCACCATTGTAACTTGGGCAGAATAGTCCTTAAATCCTTTCTTGCTGTTTTCCAGCTGTCAGACTTAAATTGTGAAAGCAACTTTTGCCACCAGGCCATGTGATGGAGACTTAACCGATCTCTCTTTCTACTGCTGTACTCCAATGGACTTACTTTTACCGATGTATAAAAAGACTGGGAACAAGCTGATTGTCCTGCATGTTTTTTGAAAGGTGTTGGGGTGGGAACAGAAGTGAGGGTATCAAGTAAGTTATTGAAATGCTGAACTCCTTTCTCTCCATGTAGCAACCTCTTCTTTTCCCCAAGCTTGGGCTCAGGTACCTCACTCTGCTGCCTTCTACACTGTTCCTGGTAGCCTGGTTCAGGATCCGACAACCAGCCTGTGGCACACAGTGTCAGGGATTCTTTGCTCCTTCTGCAAAAGCTGTGTGAACTTTCCTGGCCAGTACTGAAAAGGGGAATGCTATTTATTTTTATATTTGTGTATATTTTGTCTTGGTCTGCTGATTCCCTTTTACCCTGAAAGCGACACTTACCTCAATAGTTAGTTCAATACTGTGTTGAATACTTTTTTTAAAGAACTTTTTAAAAGCTTTTTGATCCTTGGAGGTCTGTAGATTTATTTCCATATGAATTGGTTATTTTGTATAAAGTACGTTCTTAAAATAGCAAGACTCTGGTGTGTATATGTTTGGGCATGGGGTTCACTTGCCATCTGGAAAAATTTCACAAAAGTTCATGGAGTTGGATTTACACGGACTTGAGTGTCATTGGGAAATATCTTTGTGTCTTTTTCTATTTTATCATGGATAGCCATTCAGAATGTGTTACATCTTTCCTGCATCATCCAGCAGAATATAACAAGCAAAAGAAGAATGGGGAAGCCATGTCTGAGGCCAGCTGCTCATTGTAGAACAAGGAGTATTCTGGGACATAGCTAATTCAGGGCAGTCTTGTTATTCAGGCTCTGGTTTAGAATTCATTGAGATTCTTGTGAACCATTAAATGCAATAAAGATGACCTTATTAATAAGCAGTCAAGGGAAATAGTTTGACATTTCCTCATAAATTTCTAAAAATATAAACTCTTTCCATTAGTTCTTAGCCCCTATCCTAGTTTATAAAAACAATACACCTCTTTTCCCATTAGCTTTCTTTCTTCTCTACTTGTCTTATAAACCTAGTGTTGCAGACAATATAATTTATTAACATTAACAAATAGCATCTACAAATTACTACAGTGTTGTGTAACCGGTGAGGAAGATCATACCCTTTCACCAATGGCTGCAACTCATGAATCCTCCTAAATATTGAAAACAACAGGCCAACAATTGTCTTGTAGGACTTTTCCACAGAATATGTTCTTCACAATCGTTCAAGAGATGGCAAGCATTTCATAGACATGTCTGAGATTCTTGAACAGCAGTTAATACAAAGGGAATTGCAGATTTTTGCTGTCACTATTAAGTTCCCAAATCTCACGAAGTCTTCCTCTAGTCCCTTCTCAATGTTTTACAAAAATTGTTTCAAAGATGACAGTTAACTGTCCAAGTCTTTCATAGACTTTCTTCATTACAGTTAACTTAGTTCCCTCAGGAAAGAAATTCTCAACCTTCTTGTCACCCTGGTTAACAATCTACTACTCATAGTGATTCAAGTTCCTCTCTCCTAAAGGTACAATGAAAGTATCCAAAGTCACCATCAAGGGCTAGTTTAGGAGTTATATAGGTAAGGAAAAAAGCATGAAAGGAGAGTGAATAAATATCCCTATTTACACAGTAAGTAGACTAATAAACTAGGACTCTATTTCAAAACATTTTTTTTTTACTTTCAGAATCACTAATCAGCCTTGAAAGCAAATGGAAATTATTTGCCCTTGGTTTCCCATACAGCCACACTGTTTACAAAATGAACTTCATTTCCAAGAGTTACAAATGTCACCCTGGAAAATGAAACAATTGGTTATTTCAAGTCTGCCTGATTACACCTCATAGGAAACGTGCAAAAGTGACTCAAAAAGGTAAAGGGCTTTGGCTATGCTCTTAAGAGTTGGTAAATTTTGGAACTGTGATTTGTGCTCATCTCCTAACTCAAAATTCAACATTCTTTCCACTATACTAAATGACTGCTTCCAGTTTGTACTGGAGTCTCCAAACAAATGGAGTAGGCACACACAGGGATGTAGTTGCTGCTGAAAACCCCTGGATGCCATTGCCTTAGGCTATTGTTTCCAAAAATGTGTTTCAGAAGTTATAAAAAGACTTGTGTGATGTAAGTGTGTGTTCATCCTTCATTGCCAAGGAAGACCATTCCATCAGAGAAATAATGACATAACTTGCACTTGACTTTGTTTTGAGTGAGGGAGGGCTGTGCAGGTCACCAGCCTCACTTCTCCTCCAGAGCCATCTGAATCCAGTGACCAGATATTCATCAGGATGATTGGAGATTGGAGATGACCCAGGATGAGGCAGTTGGGGTTAAGTGACTTGCCTAAGGTTTGTTCACAGCTAGTGAGTGTCAAAAGTGTCTGAGGTGAGATTTGAACTCAGATCCTCCTGACTCCTGCACTGGTACTCTAGCCACCGCACCACCTAGCTGCTCCATGTGATGTAAGTACACTTTTATTAAATGCCTGTTTTGTGCAAGGCATTGTGCTTAATCAAGCCAGGGATACAAAGAAAAGCAAGAGTTCATCCCTACCCTCAAGGAACTCAGTATGTTTGGGGAGATGCCATGCAAACAACTTTGTACAAACAAGACACATAGAGAATAAAAGAGATTATCAACAGTGGGGAGACACTAACGGAACAAAATAAGAAGCTGGCCTTAGTCAGCATCACTGGTCTTGCCATCCCAGAAGCCAAAGCACTCCGTGGCTTCTGTTAGGTAAGTGCCTTCTATCACCTGGCCAAAGATTACATCTCCTTATCGTCCAACTAATGAATGTTAGCAGTACAAGTGAAAAAGTAGGAGCCATTTGTGCTTGAGCTAGCATTCTCTATGAACAGGAAACTAGAATCCATATGCTCCACAGTGAAGTGCCCTTCAGTCAATTCTTCCCTATAAATGGATTCACCACCAGTGCCCTGATGGCATGAAGTATACTGGCGTGTCAACCCAGAAAGGATTTTGTGAAGGTAGGATCTTTTGTAACTAACCATATCCTTTCCCTCCAGGGCTCAAAACTCTTAAGTTTTTTGCTGCCATTGCGTCCCTGTCTGTAAATAGCTCAGAAATAACTTGGCCTAAAGGTTCCCTATCTATAGCAATATCCAGGATACATTGGGTTTCTCATGGCAGCCTCTGGTTGAGCTCGGAATGACAATATATACAACATAGTAAACAGTGCCCCCTCAGTGGATACTTAACATGTAAAGATAATTTTGTCATACTGATAAGTGAAACTAGAGATGTACAGAACTTGCATTATTTGTGCCAAATCCTATTTGTTAAATGTAAATATATACCATCAATAAATCCCAGTCTTTGGGGACTTTTTGGCTCCTAGGCCACTATAACTATTATTAAACTCCCAGTTAATAATTTTCTAGGATTCACTCCCTAGAATTTCATGTGCCTTCAGTGCTTTACCATTCATCTCCCATCACAGAATGGCAGTAAAAGATTTGTCTTTATCCCAGAAAAGACTGATAGCATACTTCCTGAGGGCCACATTGGGCTCCTCCAAAAACCTGGACAATCCTAATCTAAGTCACAGGTAACTTCACTATTCTGGGAGAATGAATTTGTGCTTTTTTTCCTTCGTATACCTAAAGGACTTCAACAGAGATGCACAGATCTCTTTACAATCTTTTCTACTCTAAGGTAAGGAAAGAGAGCTGGTATATTATCTGGTATTTGGGCCTTGAGCACTTGTACATCCGGCCTCAATACTTTATCACCAACACCTTACATTTAGCAGGGCAACATTCCTATGAGTAAACACTGTATAAAATAAAACTCATTTTTTCTTGGTTGATCCACAAAAATTCTGCTTCTTAAATTGTCTATGATCAGCATTTATTACCATTTACTATGTGCCGAGGTTCATGCTAAATCTTGGGACTTCCAAAAAAAAAAACATTCTCTTCCCTTGAGTTCACATACTATTTGGGGAGACAATTCAAACAGCTGTGCATATACAAGTTATAGACAGTATAAATGGAAGTTAATCTCAGAGGAAAGCCACTAGCAGGGGGATAGGAGGGAGTGAGGAGAAAGACTACCAGGAAAGGCCTCCTACAGAAGGAGGACTTTGAACTCAAACTTGAGGGAAGTTAAGGAAGCCAAGAAGTGGAAGTGAGGAGGGAGAACATTCCAGCCCTGAGGAACAGCCAGTGAAAAAGGCATGGGAAGGATCATTGCATCCATAGGGGTTGATGGAATTCCCCAAGTGAAAGAGTATTCAAGTAGAAGAGGGTCTGGGATAGCCCTGTAGTGGACATCAATCATCAGTGGGTGTGACCTGGATGAAGATCCAGTGAAGGATACTTAGAGGAAGCAGGAGGCCAAGAAGTGTCATAAAAATTTGGGGAGGAGGAGAACGTATTCAGAAGAGGGTTATCTACCATTACAGAGAGGTCAAGAAGGATGCGGAATAAAAAAAGGTCATTAGATCTTGAGTAATTTTGAAGAGAACAGTTGAATACTGGAAGCTAGATTGCAGGAAGTTTAGAAGAATGAGAGGAAGTAGAAAGTACCAAGTGAGGGTTTGGTTTTGCTTTTTAAGTGCAAGGGAAAACTGGATGTGTTTGTAGGTAGCTTGGAAGGAGCCAGTAGATAGGGATAAATTAGAGAGTAGGAATGATTGGGAAGGCAGGTGGGGATGGGAGGGGAATATACTAGAGGAGACAATGGAATAAGAGAGTACCTGTAAAGGATGTACTTCTCATGTGATAGGGGTGAAGGAGAAGATGCCTGAATGATATGAGGGAGAGGAAACAAGGACCTTTATTCAAATGGCTTCAATTTTTTTTTCAGTTAAGTATAAGGTAAGTTCTTCATCTAAGAAGGCAGGAGGTGGGAGTGTGATGGGGAAAGAGAAGAACAGGGTTTATTTAGCATCATGAGGCAGAGGGAAATAATGGAATGATAAAAAGTTAGGATCAAATAAATTTCAGAATGACCATTTCTGCTCAAAACTAAGGTGGAGTGACAATTAGTAATGAGAACTGAGTAGATCAAAGAATTGGGAGATCAGGGTATTTGAGAAAATATATGAGAATGGCAGGAGATGATGGAGTTGAAGAGGAAAACAGTGAAGTAGACACTGAATTCAATGGGAAAGAAAGGAGAATGACCCGGGGGTTGATAGATGACGATGGCCACTAGAATCTTGATTGGGTCTTAGATGTGGATCTAGTGAACCTCAAAGATGGAGAGGTTGCTTAGTGATGTAGAGGGCCTAGAAATGGCAATGGGGCAAGCCAGGAGTGAATAAAGCAAGTTAGGTCCCTCGATGATTGGGTGACTTCATTTTGAAGGGGGGGAATTAAAGGAATTATGGTAAAAATTACATTGGATAAGATTAAAGAAGCAAGAATAGATTCAGAAAGTACTGAATGTATCAAGCAAGCAAAGATTAGCATCCCAAATATGAAGCTGACTACCCGACATGATGACCTGTTTCAGATTAGCCTATGCTCTCCTCCATCCCTGAGGCAATATATTCCTGGAGCAGAAATTAGAAGGGTCTCAAGACACTTAAGATTCAGATAGAAAAATCTAATTTTACAGCCTTTTCATCATTACTTGTACTCCACTGATACAGTGTAGAGAGAAACTCTTAACAGCCAGACCACAGCCTTTCAACCCCATCACAACCTTTCTTTCAGGGAAACATGCTCAGTGGTGGAGACAATTGCAGAGATGAGATTTGAGCTGAATCTTGAAGGAGGCCAGCTTAAAGCTGAGATGAGACGGGAGAACATTCCAAGAGGCTAGACAGTGAAAAACATGGCACTGGGAGATGGAGAAGGGTGAGGAGGCCAGTGTAACTATTAGAGAGAATCACAGAACCTCAAGAGATATAAGGGACTCAATGGACTTCTAGTCCAATCATCTTGACTTATATCTTGCCACTGGATTCAGATGACTGGATGAGAGAGTGAGGCTTTGTACAGACAGCTCTGTCTTACTTAAATCCAGTCCACTAGCAAGTCATGATGTCATTGGCCCTCTTAGAGAATGAGCTACAACAGTCCAATAGAGACCTTAGAAAGGGTCATTTTGTTAGCATACCTAACAAGGGATCGTCCAGCTTTCTCTTAGAGACTTTTAATGAAGAATCCCACTATCTCATATTAAAAGTATCCTTAATGAGAATATTAAAAGGGGAGAGACGATTTTTCCACAGATTAATTTCTGCAACAGACAACCCCATTACATCCCCATATTTGACTTGAGAGGTGTAAACAACACAAGGTTCTTCTGTGTCTATCATTTGTTGATTACAAAAGATAAAATACAGCCTTTAAGACTCTCCAACAATCAGGTGCTTCTCAGCGTATCCCATAAGTCTTAGTACAGCTTTAAGCTATTAAAGCTTAGAGGTTACTTATATCAAGATTTTTTGAAAGATGTAGCCATGAAAATTTACTTTTTTTTTCAGTGTCAAGTGAGGCCTAAAACAGGGGGATGCTCCTTTGCTAGTGTTATGGACAGTGCCCTAAAGAGAATAAATGGATGAAGGATTCTCTGGAGAGAGTGGGGCCTTTCAAATATCCTGTTTGTGGAGGGCATCATATTAATTATAACAAGCCCTAGAGTACAACTGGGCTTCCTAAGTGAGAGCCATAATCATTGAAAAAGCTCAGTCATGCAACTCACGCAGAAAAAAAATGATATTGACCAGTCATGGTGAGAGTGAAGGGTGACAAGGTGGACAATCAGCCCTGGTCCTCATACTCCATCAGTACACTTTGGCCCTGGGGCCCCTGTAATGGAAGGTTGGAGCAGAGAGGTCACAACACTTCCAGCCCCAGACCAACCATCTCTTCATTTCCCATCTAGCTGCACTCCTTTGACTCCTTTATCATGGCCCTTGCACCAGATACCTTTCCATTCTCCATGCCTTCGGTCTTTTTGTATGTTGTCTTCCTCCATTAGGTTGTAAGCTTCTTGAGGCCAAGATTGTCTTTTTTGTAGTTGTATCCTCAGTGCTTAGCACAGTGCCTGGAATGTGATAGACTCTCAGTAAATGTTTATTGACTCACTGAGTGATCTAAAGGGAAGTCCACTGCACACTGGATAAAAATACTCTTTGGAGAAGTTAAGAATGTGGACAAACATTGCACGGGATGAACACCTGGGAATGGGTTGTACTTTGCACTCATATTGGTAAGAACAGAGTTCCATCAATTACCCAGGTAATGAAGATCATTGACATTAACAAGTAATCCCCAGATTTTGTCCCCCTGTTCTAACCCAAACTGATGATTTTCTTTAGACAGTTAGTTACACACAGATGTAATTGCTGCTGTTAGGACTTTGTAGTACCCTCAAGTCTTCCAGTACCTTTATACTGCCCTGTTCCTCCTCAGATTCTCTCATTGTTACCTCCCCTCCCCAAATGTTCACTGCTCAGATTCCCTTCTTTTCACACTCAAACTTTCATTTCCAAATATTAGAAATTTTGTTATTTCACTGAGGTGTTAATAAGGATGTTTCCATCTTAAAAGAAGCAGTAATTAAGCCAAATGAATCCCTGGTTGATTTCTTTCAAACAATAAAATAGAATAGTATAGCATTAGGACTATTAAGAGATCATGTAGTTACAAGCTTCTCATTTTACAGATAAGGAAACAGATGCCAAGAGGCTTAAGGATTTGTCCAAGGTCACACAGCTAGTTAGATTTTTATTCCTTCCCTAATACAAAATAACTTCTGCGGAAACAGTTAAGCAAATCCACCTAGAATGATTACAGCCATGTCATTTTTCCCTTTCATTGTTTACCAAATATTAATGGAAAGGAAGAACTAACACTTGAATTTTGTATCATTAACCATGGTACTTGACCCAAAAGGTTTGTGGACAACATCCAAAATGTCTTTGTTTACCTTGTTGGTTATCATATTTATTGTTCTATCAGCCCTACTTTCTTCAGTTGCTACACATCTCATGTTTCTCTGAATTTTAAATTTTCATCATTTCAGCACACTGATCTTCCATTACAGTCATAATTTGTCAGATCATTGGGCATGCGTTTTGTTTTTCGATTTTTGCAATCACAAATAATGCTACTGTGAACATTTTTGTCTTTGTGGGTCTTTTGAGGTTTTTTTTATGTCCAACCTCCTTATGAGATAGTTCCAGTTCTAGAGATTTCTCAGACATGAACAATTAATAACTTTTCTTTCATAAATACAAAGTATTTATCAGAACTGTTGAACCAATTCATAGATCTACAAGCAGGAAATTAGTGTCCTGTCTTCCCACATAAAAGAACACAAAATATTAAGCATGTATGAAAACAAACTACCTGCAGTTTGCAAATGTGTCAAATTGGGAGGTGGAGCCTAGACTAGCTTCTTGGGAAATGACTGATTTGAATTTTCCCCGATTTCCAGCTCCTCACTCTCCTCTCCCTTCAGTTTTCTCTGGCATTGAAGGCCTGTAATTGTGTGATCACGCCTCCCCCAGCAGCCTGGCTGAGATCCTCTCCCGAACTGAACTTTTGATCCAAATGCTAATCACCAAATGAACATCTATTTGCTTTTATCCTGGGCTATTTGCTTTTATCCTGGGCAGGTGGGACTTGGCTCAGGTAAGTGGGTAGCCTCTTTTGGTTACTGTGGCAAACAACTTATTTAAAGGGGTGAGTGGCTCACAGAGGGAGGTTTAGGGGCTGGAATGGAGATGGAGGAGGGCCTAGAAGAGCTCTACCCAGCCTGATGCCCCTAAGTGAATAAACTGCCACCAGGGGTGACAGAAGAGGGAGGAAACCCTGCCCTTAATTCACAAGGGACAGGAGTTTATAAGCTTGCCTCCCCAGTTGTATGGAAAAGGCCTACAACTTGGTATCAGGAAGAAGCCCTAGGCACCTAACAGAAGAAAAGAAGGAGGTAAGTTTTCTCTGTTTGATCACATGTGCTCACAGGTGCTGGAAAACTCTTTTAGTTAAAAAAAAAAGTGGGGGAGTGACTGAATAAAGGATTGTATTGCTCTCTCCTGTGTCTCCCAAACTGTAGTAAGGGAACTGAATGAGTTACAGGAGTTGGGAATTAAGCAGCACTTAGAACAGTAAGGAAATTATTTCCTTAGAGACAAGAAAAAGATGAGGGTTTTGACTGCTTGCCTTTGAAAGTTTTGGTCAAAGCTGGTTTTTAGGAAGATTAATCTGATGTTCTGGGTGTCTTAGTTAAGCAAAGGACTGGAGGGAGGGCATGCAGTTAGAAAACTCTTGTGATAGTCTCAGTTAGAGGTCATAGGGTTCCTAAAGCTAAGGATAGGGGCCAAAGGACAAGGGAGCACCATGAAAGTCCTCCCCTTTCCCACCACCACCAGCCTTTACAGTGGAGCAACAGGAAAACCCAGGGACAATGGATGATACTGAAGGGATAAATTTTAGAGGATGCCCCTTTGCAAAACACTGAAGTTCTACAGAGCTGATGTCTTAAGGGGTCCTGGAAATTCCTGCCCCATCCACCAAATACATGCGCAGATGCACCCACCACTGATTGATTGGCTTGTCCTGAAATCTGAATTTCCTACTGTTTGAATTGCTTAAAAATTTAAGGCATTATCTCTAGAAAGCCCCTATCAAAATATAGTTATATGCTGAGAAGCTTGTCATAGTAAATTTTAACCATTAACACCTTTGATTAGGTGAGTTTCTGGAAAAACTAGCTGTTTCCCAGCCCAGAGAGGGGCTATGAATAGATGGGAAATAGAAGCAAGAAACTACCACATGGGATACAGGCCTGGACAGCAGGGAGGAAAGGACCAAGATCCTGGTAGGAGACACCTGAAGACCCACCGTACAGTTTTGCCTGGGGAAGACTCCCTTTCCATTGCCCACCTTCTAGATTCTTGTAACTTACCCTAAAAGCCCTGGCATATTCCCTGTTCTGTTCCTCCATTTCTGGGCTTTGAGAAAGCTGTCCTTGGAGAATGGCTGCATTTCCTTGAAGGAAACTTTCCTCCAAAGCTTCCAAGTCCCTTAACAGAAGATCCAGAAAGCTAGGGACCCAGAGAATTTCCAGGGTAGAAAGGGTATGAGCTAGGTGGGGTCACATGATCTGGGGAAGTGAATAAAAACTAGGAATTGAAAACCTTTGGCCCTATTCCCAGTTCCTTTTTCCACATGACATTGGGTAAGTCACCTAACATTTGTTTCTTTTTCTCCTGTAAAACAGAAAGTACTGTTCTACCCATTTCCGTACTCCCGCTGGGGAGGCACATCGATGAAGGTCCTTTGCAGAAAAACACTGAGTAAATTCAAGAATTCTGATTTTTTTTTTTTTAGTGATGGTAACACTAACAAAACATAGAACAAAGGTTCTTTGAGAAGTGAAGCAAAAGTCACATTCAGGCAAAAAGCAACCTATTTGTGCTTTATTCATTTCTGGAGTGAAATGAAACTTTATTCTGTGTTTCATATTTCAGTTTTCTTGGTATTATTAAAAGTGGATAGCTCTAGAGTTTCTTTTGCCCCTATCCTATACCATATAGGTTAAAATTATATTTGATACCCAGTGTAGTGTAATGGAGAAAAGCCTTGGACCTTGAATGAGAAGAACTGAGTTCTTGTCTCAACTCAAGCACTTATCTTCAGATATTTCGCCTCCATGGGCCTGAGTTTCATAATCTGTAAAATGAAAAAGTTTAATTGGATCTCTGAGGCTCCTTTTAGCTCTCCTAGTTTTTATATGAATCTAAAAAATAAACATTAATAATATAAATCATCACTGACAAAAATGGAAGTAGAATTGTCATCTGGTGCA
This sequence comes from Potorous gilbertii, assembly GCA_028658325.1. Classification (NCBI taxonomy): domain Eukaryota; kingdom Metazoa; phylum Chordata; class Mammalia; order Diprotodontia; family Potoroidae; genus Potorous; species Potorous gilbertii. The sequence continues at coordinate 164,955,032 of CM053770.1, forward strand.
TAAAGGATTGCATGACTCTATGTGCTTCAAGAAACTTCTTAAAATAAAATCAAAGATCTGTGGGGTGTTCAGATACAAATAAAAATAAACATGAACCAGGGTATTTTCGTAGCACTGTGATATAGCAAGGAATGTGTTTTTATGTCAGCATTTGAAAGGTGAGGAAGCAGTTACTTCGTGGAAACATTCTCCAGCATTGTCCTGAAATGGTGGTTTCTAATACTGCTCTTTCACATATGGGTCTTCTGATTGGGAATGAGGGAGCCAGGAGCCAGGATGAAGAAAAAAGGGGCTCCCGGATCAGGATGGAAAGGACCCAGGAGAGTTGTGAAGGAGGAGAAACAAAGCTAGAAGCCAAATGTAGATAGAAGTATGAAGTAGTCAAGTTAATAAGATAGTCAAGGACATTGACCTCTCCTTTTGGGGACTTCCCACCCTCCACCTTTTTTTTCCTTTTGGTGGTAACATTCTTCCTATTTGCTATCTTGGCATTTAGGAGTGACTTGCCAACATCTTTAAACACTTCCTCCCTTCCAGTTCTCAGAAAAGATCTGAAACTCATTTGACTAACAATTATATAGAACTTTATACTTTCCAAAATTCTTTATATAAGCTATCTTTATAGAACTTCATTGAAAGGGACCAGAGAGACCATCAATCAGTAAACCCACAAGCATTTTTTTAAATAAAAGTTTTCTTTAATTCTGGACCATTAATATAACTGCATTTTGTCTTGGAAGCATCTGTATCACAGCAGGTTACAACAACTTTGAGAGAAAAGGCAAGTAGTAAACAGTCCAACTAACAGTTCTTACTGATCCCTACCCAGACATATCCCTGATAAAATTTTTTATCAAAAACATGATCCACCCACTTATTTTAAGCATATTAAAGAGGAAACTAATGAGACCATTTCTGTTAGTCCATTTTGTACAAAAAGGCTACACAGTGTTAGACTTTATTCAGAATACAGAGTAATCATGAATTAGTGTTCTACACCAATACTCAATCTTTAAAATTCAGAAATTGCTGTAACAATAACACTATAATTTAACTATGAGGTTTAAAAACTAGCAGTTACTGCCAAAAAAAACCAAAAAACAAAAAACAAAGAAAGAAACTCTACTGTTAAAGCAAGCAAAGTCAGTACTATTATAGAGATTTTTTAAAAATAACTTTAACAGACAAGGCTAGAGTTTGATAAATTCCATCTCATGATCCATTTTCCAACAAGCATTTTTTAAGTGCTTCCTATGTGACAGACACTATGCTAGAAGCTAGAGATACGAAGGGAAAAGTCAGGATAGACTTTGCCCTTAAGGTGCTTCCAGATAAGTCGATAGTCTATATATACAGTGATTAGGGGTAGGGGAGCTATTAACAGCAAAGTCAAACATCTTGGCTGAGCAGATTATTTAGCTGGTCCCCAAGGTCTGTTCATCTCCATACTCATCTCTCTTCTCTGCTGGTAGGATTCCCACTTCTCAAAGCTCCTGGCTCCTCTCTGTAACTTTCTGTATCTGTCTGGAGTATACTTTTCCACTTTGTCACTACTGTACTCTCATATTCCTGGATAGATAGGGTCTTCCTCTGGCCAAGCCACTGCTGGATGCTGTGACAAATGGGGTAAAGGAAGAGAGAGAAACTCTTTGTTCTTTCATTGTAGAAGTCTCTCCCACAAGATGATCCTCAGCCTTGAACTTGAGCTTAAAAATATGTGTAAATTGGCTTATAGATTTTGGATGTCAGACATTTAGCTGATATTTTATCTTTTGTAAATTTTTGTTAAAACATTGCCATTTTAGAGATATGGCAATTATGTTTGTATAACCAAGCCCATCATTTTTGTTCCTAATGTTTTTTTTTTCTATTTGATAAAAAATGGTTAGATTTGTCATAATATTGCTTTTTTGATTTAAAAATATTTAGATTACCAAACTAGTTAGATTTTATTGTATATCCACTACAAATTTCAAACTTTTTAAAAATTTTCCATAGGGCTATGGTTTTCCCAGCAATTTTGCTTTAGTAGTAATTCTATTCCCAGTAGTTTTTTTACTTAAAAGTTTTATTATAACATTAAATATCAGTAGAAACAAACTTGCTTAGTAACTATTTGCTTCTAAATTACTTAGTTCTAGCACATAAAGTATTATAAAACTTTTTTTCAGCCTTTACAACTTCTCAGGATCCTTTTTTCACTCATTCACATTTTCTCATATCATAATAGTATGTACTTTCTTCTGGTTCTCCTTTTTTCCCCCCATTATATTACTTCATAAAAGTCCTTCCAGATTTCTTTGGATTCCTCATATTTCTCCATCATAATTGTATTATAATGTTCCATCCCAGTGTCTCTTAATATGTGTCTATCAAACACCAATCTTATTTTCATTTGCTTCTATTTCTGGGTTCTTTGTTAGATTCCATTGACCTATTTTTCACTTTTCTAAGAACAGCGAGTTTTTTAAAAAATATTGCTTTGTAGTATATTTTTGAAAACTGGTAGCTTTAATTTTCCTTTGCAGGCTTTATTTTTTTTAATTTTCCTTTTTTTAATTTTTCCTTTTTTTTAATGTTCCTGATATTTTTGTTTTTCTTATTTTCCATATGAATTTTGTTATGATTTTCACAGTCCAACACTTTAATAATGGCTATCTGTGCTTCTAACTATGTGTGAGGCAGAAGGTGAAGGACTGGTGTGCATACAAATTAATTACTCTCACTTGACTAGTCCTAAGACTTATGTGGGCAGTACCACTCTTTCCCAAGTCCTCCCTCCCTTTAGTTGTGGCTCTCTTTTTAGCTAATATTCTCAGCTCCCACTCAGAAGATGAGTTTTTTTTTTTTTACTCTGAACAAAGTTATTAAAGATATTTGAAGACACCAGCCCAAGCAAACCTAATTCTAGCTCTTCCATCACAGGGGCTGCTATAAGGTTTAGTTTGAACTACTCTAAGTAATGATAACATTCTTAATAGTTACAAATTCCATTTTCCCATATAAAAAGTAAACAGTTTAATCTTATTAAATCCCTTATGATCTTTCAATTTACTTTCTTGTGTTTCTCCTGATTGTGTAAGTATAATTTTCTGGGCTTTTCCTCAAGAATATTTGAAAGTCCTTTAGTTTATTAAATGTTCATTTTTTTTTTTGCCTTGCAGGATTACATTCAGCTTTGCTGAGTAGGTTATTGGTTTATATCCTATATAAACCTCAGGTTTTTTTTTTCATGTAGAAGCTACTAAATCTTGTGTTATCCTGACTGTGGCTCCACAATATTTGAATTTTTTTTCTAGTTGCTTGTAATGTTTTCTCCTTGACCTGGGAGCTTTGAAGTTTAGCTATAATGTTTCCATGAGTTTTCATTTTGGGATCTCTTTTACATGGTAATAGATGGATTTTTTCTATTTCTATTTTACCCTCTAATTCAAGAACTTTGGGGCAATTTTCCTTAACAATTTATTTTTTTTTAGTATTTTTTTTATTTTAGACAAATACTAAAACTTAGATAGTAAGAAAGGAAAAAGAAACATAAACTTAAATATAAAAGAAAAAAACATGCACAGCAGAACATCTTAATAATTTATTGAAGTCATTTATTGCATGTCTCTAGACTATTTTTTATCATAATTTTCTGATAATCTGATAATTCTTATAGTATCTTGATGTTTTTCAGTTGTTTTTCTAATGAGATGTTTTACATTTTCTTCTATTTTTCATTCTTTTTATTTTATTTTATTATTTCTTGATGTTTTTATAAAGCTTCCCCTTGCCCAATTCTAATTTTTAAGGAGTAATTTTCTTCGGTAAGTTTTTGGATCTCTTTTCTAATCGACTTTCTTTTCATGATTTCCTTGCATTTCTTACATTACTCATTTCTTTTTCCAATTTTTCTTCAACCTCTCTAATTTGATTTTTAAAGTTCCTTTTAAGCTCTTCCAATCACTCTTTTTTGGACTTGTGGTCATTTTTTTTTTTAAGCTTTAAAAGTAGCTATCTTACAGTCTGGTTTTTTACTTATTTTTAAATGGCCTATTTCTTGACTGTTGACTTTATGTTAGAGTCAGGCTTTGTTTCTGGAGTGTGGGGGATAATGTCTCAGGCTTCAGATATTTGGCACTTTGTTTTCTGAACCTCTATCTGGAGGCAGTGATGAACAATTATTTTTTTTTAATGTTTTATTTATTTATTTTTTGCCAGGAATTAACATCAAAGTCATTAGCCACCAGTCTGCAGATCACTCTTTCCGTTTTTGAAAAGCAGAATGACATCTGACCTTCACTAAACACATAGCATGGCTTCATTTCTCCAGAATCTTTCAATGATCCTTGACAATATTTGCCAGTTTTAGCATGCCATGATGTAGTTCATCTGAGCTTGGTGACAAAACTCCTCCAGGTGTTCTTTTATTATCTCCTTGCTTACTTTGTGTTTTAACTCTCCATCCAACTATTTTATTTTGCCTTTTCCAGTTCAAACATTATACTTCAGCTGAGAAAACAAAATTAAGATAAGAATTGAGTATTTCCGCCATTGCCATCCTTCCAACCAGCAGATTCTCCCATCATTCCCTCTTTCCTTTGGTAGCTCTTTTTAAAGTTCTTTTGGCCGTCCTCAGCATGCCTGTCAGCATCATGCTTCTTCCACTCCCCATCCCTGTTTTCATTTTCCAGAGCTGGTTTATCTGGGCATCCACATCAGATTCTTCTGACGACTCCCCCTCTTTCCCATCGGAATTCCTTCTCTCGGTCTTTAGAATCATGGTGGAGAGCTGCTCATCCCTTGTAGGCCACTTCCTAAAAAAGGAAACTCCACATTTCACAGCCCCAAGCTCAAGGGCTCCTTCAGCGAGCCCCTCCCCCAGCTCCCCAGGGCTCCATCCTAACACCCTGACTCATTCCCGGCCCCTCACCCGCTTCCCCTGGGCAGAGCTCTCGTCTCCAAGTTAGGCAGCGGGTCCACGTGGTAAACTCATTGACCCAAAGTTGGGCCACGTGTGGCTTGCTAACCCGAAGGAGCCCCTCCTTGGTGGAGTCCCTGAGGACCGAAGTAGGCAGACCCAGGAATTCCACAGCACCCGCCCGGGGCTGGGGGGGCTCAGATGCCCCCTTAATGAGTGACTCCGGCCTCTCAAAGTGATGGCACAAAGTTTATCTATGGATTCTCGAGAAGGGGCAGGAAAGGCCGAAGACCACGGAGAAGCAGCGTCCCTCCCTCCCCACTGACCACTGTCCTCATCAGCTGAGGACACGCTCTTCCATTCTAGACAGAAATCCAGCCAACCCCTTTGGAAATGCAGACGGCGGAGAACGAGGGAAGCTTCATCGGTCACCGAGACCCTAATGTACGGCACGGTCTGACAGCCTTCTGTGGACAATATTGTATCCTTGCGCCTCTGGTCTCACCTCACCCTGGGAGAAGAACTACAGCCCGAGAACCTATTCCACTCAGTACCAACTAGGGCCTGGCCGGTGGGGGAGGGGCGACCATGGAGGGCAGACCCAAGAAATGGATGCGACTTCTCCCCTCAGAGTTGAAGCCGCCCGGGATCCCACCCAGGGGATGGGGATGGCTCACGGGACCAGGTAAGTGCAGACTCCCCTGCGGGCCCTCCATTCCCCCATCCCCCATCCCTGCCACACCCAAGGGGAGGGGCATCCTTCCCCCGCCCCCCGCCCCGGGAAGTCCCGCCCCTTCCCCTGAGGCGCTGTCAGGCGCAAGGCATTGTGGGAGCGATGCAGGGCTGCTGGGAAGGTGGGGACCAAAGCTGGTGAGACTAGGGCTTCGTTCGCACCCTCCATGTGGGGAGAGTGGGGGAGGGGCAGGCAGGGGTTGGGGGGGCAGCGGCCCCGTGCCCCAGCGCTGGGGGGGGCAGCTTTCCTCGTGGACCACCTGCTGCGTGTCTGACCCCCCCATCCCGGAAGGATCTACCCTGGCTCGCCCTGGAGCAGCGGGGTCACCCCTCCCCCACCCGCCCGGTCCCCTGGGGACTGACGCCCCCCCTCGCCCTCGCATCCTCTCTCTCCTTGCTCCCAGCGTCCCAGCGAAACTCATCAATGGTGGAGTGGCAGGGCTGGTGGGGGTGACCTGCGTGTTCCCCATTGACTTGGCCAAGACCCGGCTGCAGAACCAGCATGGGAAGATGGCCTACACAGGAATGTAGGTGAAGGCTGCAGGGCGGGCGGGGGCGGGCGGGGAGTGGGGGGCGCCGCCCCTCTCCCAAGGCTCGGACCCGGGCTTCGGGCGAGGCGGTCAGAGAGGAGCTTCGGGCGAGGCGGTCCGAGAGGAGCGGCAGCGCCGGAGAGGGGCCTCGGAAACCGCTGCCCCTGCCTCTTTCTCTTCTAGGGTAGATTGCCTGCTGAAGACCACGCGCTCAGACGGCTTCTTTGGCATGTACAGAGGTGGGCTTCACTGGGGCCCAGGAGTGGCGAGGCCGCTCGGGTGAGGCCTGCGCTGGGCACGAGGGCTTTCCGACGCCCGGACCGGGAGCTAGAGCACGAGGTGTCACCGGTGCCGCCGAGCCCCGCGGCCCGCGACCCCGGCCCCAGCTGGGATGGTCCCTGCAGCTCTAGCGTTAGGCGGATGGGGGCTGTTAGGAGACCCCCGGTCCGTCCTTGGTTTTCATGAGACGATAAGTGATGCCCCTGCGCTCCAGCCTCCCCCACTTGTAAGAGTGAATGGCGTGGTCGGTCTGTTGTCTTAGTGGTGTCCAAGTCATTCATTGGGAGTTTTCTTGGCGGAGATGTCGGAGTGGTTTATTTCCTTCTGCTCGTTTTAGAGATAAGGACTGAGGCAGACAGGGGTACGTGACTTCCCCAGAATCAGGCAGCTAAGTGTCTGAGGCCAGATTTGAACTCACAGATTAGTCTTCCTGCTAGCTGCCCATGGAGTAGTAAACAATTGACAGTAAATGCTATGGAGATGGGGAGGGCTAAAAGGGCCCTTAAAAGACCACAGGATCATAGATAATCTATTTTAACACCACCATTTTGCAGGTCGTGGAAGTATAGATGCCTTAAGCTTAGAAGAGACCTGGAGGTCATTTTCCAGATGTAGAAACTGAGGCTTAGAGGGTTGAAGTGCCATAAGCTGATTCCAAAGTGGTGTTGAAAATCCTTAATGTATGTTATTAAGGATAACTGACTTTTTAAAAAAGTCATTTTTAAACTTACATTGTCAAAAGGCTATTTTTTTTAAAGCCCCCATATCATTTAAGCAGTTAAAAGACAAGATATCATTATGGAATGATACATGGTATTAGGATAGGGGAAGGAGAAGTGATTCCACTGTTCTAGGGAATTCCCTCTACCAATCAGGTCCAGCACCTTTGTACACTCAGAAATAATGTGACATGCCCAGAGTCCCAAGCAAGTAAGTGTTAGAAGTGGAACTTGAACCCAGGTTTTCCCGGTTCCAAGGCCAGCTCTCCATCCATTGGCTTAAGGACCAGGAAGCCAGGTTCCAGGTGAGAGGGTATGGCTGCCTCACCATAGTATTGTGAAACTAAATTAATGTAGTCTTTTCAATAGGATATTGATTAGAGTTGGAGTTTAATTTTATAGAGTTTCCCAGAAACTCATCTATAGATTTTCAGGAAAATTTTTTTAAAAACATCCCACCCAATGAAATTAATAGTCAGTATAGTCCTAGAAGTAGGGAACCTGCACCCTTAAGGCCACATGTGAGAATTTACTCTGATGTTCAGAATTATGACTCATAACTCAATCTTCCTGGCACTCCTCTTGCATCTTTCCCATCTCTTCCTGGACCTCTTCCTTTCTGATTAAGCAGGTACCCTGGATCTGATCAGCACTGGAAAAATCATGTATTATAGGCAACATTACACTTCCAGTCTCTTTGAAATTGAGACCAAAATGGGCAGAGAATGATACTCAGGCATAAAAAAATATAAAATGTCTACAAAGCCATGGCAAATTAGAGACATTCCCTGTCCTCTAGGGTTTGGTTTATTTTCTAAGAGGCAAAACAGAGGACTTGTAGAAAACAGGTGCAACACTGAATGAATCTGCAAATTAAAAAAACCAAACCCAGGTAATACCAGAACTACCCTAAACTGTTAGTTACTCCCTTTCTAAGAAGCCAATTTCACATAATTAGATAGGTCTCAGATTGATTAGGTATATAACCAGAGAGGCATAATGGCTTATTGTATCTTGTTACCTCTGGCACTGGATCAGTCCTTTTATTTTTCTGTATCAATTCCCAGGGGCAGCAGTGAACCTAACTTTAGTTACTCCAGAGAAGGCCATCAAGCTGGCAGCCAATGACTTCTTCCGAGAGCAGCTCTTAGAAGATGGGTAATGGGCAAAAGGGTGGCTTGAATAACTCCCTTTGGCATGCATGTGTCTGTGTGTACCTAAGTTTCCACACATGGATAGGGAATTAGAGAAGTGTTGGTAGGAATTGGGAATAGGTGAAGGAGGAATGACGTGAGAAGGCATAATTCTAGGATGTCTACCAGTCTTGAAAATTTTTTCAGACAAACAAAACCTTCTTGTTCTTCCTAGTGATTTGAGTCTCAAACAGGAACTGTCAATGGTTTCAACTTTTATTTCAAATTCTTTTATCCTGACACCCTAATTTGCCCCCGGGGACCCCTCACCCCCATGGGTTGCTGTTCCATTTACTTAGCTGTTGAGTGGCAGTCATTGGGAGTAGAGCTGAGTAGAAGCATCTTGGCCATTCACCACTTCAATTTACCTGTCTCAGAGGGTGAGGATGGGCATCCATATACGACAAAGGAATCTGACTGCCCATTTTGTCTCTCTGTGGCTGGTGTCTGGTCTGATCCTCCAGGTCGAAACACATTCTGATAAGGGAGATGCTGGCTGGGTGTGGAGCTGGGGTGTGCCAGGCAGTGGTTACCTCTCCCATGGAAATGCTGAAGATACAGCTGCAGGATGCTGGACGTCTGGGTGAGGCTTATTTATATTGGGTAAAACACTGGGTTCTTTAATGTCCTTTTTGCAGGTGAAAAAGTCTTTCAGCCCATTCAGACTTGCAAAGCTAGACTCCCCATTTGTAAGGAAAGGGGGCCAGAAGAAAAAACCAGGGAAGGACGCAGGAAAGCATCTTCTTCTTTGGGGAGGTTGGGTGGGGGGGTGGGGGGACAACGACTGGGTCCTCAGGCTAAATACTTAGCCTGACTAGAATTTAGCTAGGTGTTTTTTTTCCTCCCAGGCAAACCTGGGACCAAACCAACCTAACCAAAAATAAATCAAATTTAAGTTCTAAAGTCTAAAGTCTCAGAATTTTATGCATATATTATTTATAAGGATTACAATAGTGATTAAATACTTTTGCCTGTTTACACTTTATTTTCAAAGCTGATTCATTTGGGGCCTGGTACCTTGAATTCAAACAACCTGTGAATTACAATTTTTTACTAGGAACTCATAATTAAGATAAAACTTGAGAAGTATGGCAAACTCAGTTAACTTTATAATTTTTCTTGATGAATGCTGTGGTCATTATTTGATGTTTCTATGCATGTGTTTGAAATAGTAAGTGCTTATTATTAATTTATATGTTAATCTCAAGCCCTTTTAAAATATAGCTTTTAAAAATAGCTTAAAAAATTTGTCAACCTTAATATGTTGTGGTGCCAGAGTGGGAGCTTTCAGATTTCAAGGCAGGAACACGATCTAGACATAATTTGGAAAAGGTAGCACACAGTGAAATCCCCTAAATTGTAGGTGACAGTGCGTATAGTAACTAACTGTCGGGGATAAACTGTGCAGAATATTAGCAAATTAATTTCAATGGGCAAGTGGTGTATTAGGAGAAATTATCCAAACTACTTATATCCAAGCTATGCTCCAAGGATTGTAAATTACTATTTATGACTTAGGAAAGTATTCTGGAGTGGCACCATCAACTGATGATTTCCATGAAAATTTCAACTTAGTGTGCTGTCCTTGTAGCTAAAAAGACCAGCAAGCATTGCAAATGAAAGATGTTAGAAACAATCCAAAACATTTGGAACACAGTTGAGAGGACCACTGAAGAGGTCAATGGGATAGAAGGACGGATGATAATGAGTGACTTTTAAAAATGAGACTTTTTAGTATGGAAGGATGAAGGGTGGAGAGTTTTAGAATAAAAGAAAATGCTACTTCAGAAATAATAAATGTATGAAAGTTACGAATTAGTGAATGATTGCATTTAAGAAACACATAGGATAAACTCCTATCCCTTTAAAATCAGTCACAAAAGGGCTTTCCAGTGCTCTTTTTTGGAAAATTTCTGTCAAACATGGAATACTTGGTTCAGTGAATCTTCTGTGTAGCTCACTTACTCCTATGCCACCTCTAAGACTTGGGAGAGTTGAGTGTGCAAAGAAGGGGAAGTCAGGCAGGGAGGAAAAGGAAGCCTGCCTGCTTTTCCCATCTTTTCCAGTTGGCCAGCAGCACAGGACATGTACGTCAGCAGCATCCCCCGTCCGACCCTACACCACAGACTCCACCCCTAAGCCTCCTTCTGCCATGGTCATTGCCTGGGAACTCTTTCGTACTCGAGGCCTGAGTGGCCTTTATAAGGGCTTTGGTGCTACTCTGCTGAGGTAAGGGTTAAGATTGTCTTCTAGTTTGGAAATAGTTTTCAGGCTCGATTTCCCAGCAGTGGAAACTGATCAGAGAGGGATGGGATCGTTTAAAGGTATCTTTGGTAGGCCACATCAAATGTTTCCCTTACCCCCAGTTCCACCTTGGGATAGCTGACTGTTCTCATGCTCCATTTGTTTGCTAAGGGTGGATTTTGTCAAGATCCTACCCCAGGGCCCCAAGACAATGGAAAGAATCTCTACCTACTGACTGGGCCTACATGTTGCTAGGATATTGATCTTTTGGTTTGTGGTATAAGCAATTTCCCCTCCTCTCCTACAGGGATATTCCTTTCTCCGTCATCTATTTTCCCTTTTTTGCCAACCTCAACCATCTGGGGATCAATGAAGCTACTGGGAAGGCCCCTTTTGCCCACTCATTTGCATCTGGTTGTTTAGCAGGTTCTCTGGCTGCTACTGCAGTGACACCCTTTGATGGTAAGAGTCTGGGTTAAACTGGTGACTTAAGAGACAGGAGTAGATCTGTTTGGGGTGAAGGCTAAGTCAACTTTAAGGTACGTTTTATAAATGTTATTAGGGTAACAGTCTAATTATGAAGCATCAGATTAGGAGAAAGTTACAATAAAAACTAGAGTAACAGGGAACTTAATATACATAAATTTAGTGCTTCCCTAACTAAAGAGCTATGTTTTATTTTCAGCCAGTAACAGGTCCTTTTCTGCCTTGGTTTCACCAACTTATTACCTCCCAGGAGACTAGTCTAGACCAGGGAAAAAATAACCTGATAATTCAATTTTTATTTCTGGTTAATGTAACAAGCAAAATAACGGGCTTCCAGCAGTGCCTCCTTCGGCTTTAGGGCTATGGCTAGTTAAGTCTCTTCTGAGGAAGTGCCTTGGGTCAACTGTCATGATTTCTTTCTTGTTTGCTGGAGCAGGAGTCAGGAAAATCCAACAACTTAAGACATCAGAGGAAGGAAGTTTGTGACTTCTTTTTCTACTTGTTTTAGTTGTGAAAACACGAATTCAAACTCTCAAGAAAGGTGTGGGGGACGAAGTCTATGATGGGATCATAGACTGTGTCAGGTGAGGACTGTTTTCTATAATTTGACTGTAATTAATTTATAAATTGCAGATTCTAATTTTTGCACATCTTCTCCCCAGTAGTTCCTACCCCCAAGGAAGAAGTTTGATAATCTGTCACTTTTTCAGTTGCCCTGGTACCTAGCGCAATGCCTTGCAAATAATAGGTACTGCTTAAACATATAAACTGAACATACAGAGATCTCCTAAGAACCAGCCTAGAGAACATTAACTGCTTTGCCCTCAAGCCCTAGCATTTCCTCATTCCCTCCCATTTGAATAACATTGTCTTATTAAAAAAGCTGGGACCTACCCATTCTACTTCCCCCTTCCAACTCCATGGGAGGAAAACAACTATTTTTTTGCTCCCTTTGACTGCTAAAATGGGAAGCTCCTTTTAGCCAGTTTCCTCTGACTACACAGAGCATAACTGTTGTATCACTCATTAGTCTATGGAAAAACATTTCCTGGTTAAGCTCCTCCTAACCCAAGAAACAGTGATAGAGGGATAGAATGCACTGCATTCTGCTTGTATTAGGTTGTACTTTTGCTCTTCAGCTGACCAGGATCTTCTTTCTCTCCAGGAAAATCTGGACTCATGAGGGACCTGCTGCCTTTATGAAAGGGGCTGGTTGCCGGGCCCTAGTCATAGCCCCTCTCTTTGGTATTGCACAAGGTGTCTATTATCTCGGAATTGGGGAAGCCATCCTAACCGTTTTCTTTAGATCTAGCTAAAAAAGGACTCTCCAGCAAATACAACAATACTTCTTTTAATTTGATAGTTGGTAAACACTGAAAAATGGACCTGGTCACATTAATTGCTAGTTATGAAGCCAGGAATTAATTTCAGACATTGGGGAAAAGAAAAATCAGAAGCTTAAGAGATAATTATGGAAACCTATGTTAACTAACCATACCAACTCCAGACCATGACCAGTTCCAGGATCAGGGTGACTAGAGATGATGAGCATTCTCTGGGGAAAAGTCAGTTCAGCTATATGCATGACAATCCTTAAAGTAGTTACTGAGCTCAAGTCTCAACACTTGATTATTGTTAGAGGTAAAAAAGATTGCTTAAGATCTCATTCTATGAAAAGCTTGAGAGAATTAAACAAAGCTTGAATGAATATTGGCTGTATTTTTTTTTTAAAGCCAACAATCCTTGTATCTGAACAAAATAAATATTAAAACAAGCAATGAACAAATAATTGTTACCAGTTTCTTTATATCGTTAATTTTTTTTTATCAATGAGCATTGCGTTGGATTTTAAGTTCTTCTACAATCAATGGGGAGAGCATGGTGAAGTCATTTAGCCTTACTTTAGTCATAATTGTTCAGATTTCCCTAAGTCTGCTATGAGAAAAAAAAAAAATGAGCTTACAAATGTTTTCATTTCCCAAGAAGAAAGGACTACAAATGCCAAGTCTTTCCTATACATCCCAAGACTGCCGCAGCAGAAGAAAGATTGTTGAGGATTGTGCTAATAATGTGGTTATATGCTCTTGAATGCAAATCCACCCTAACTCACAATTGTAGCCTAAATGGATAAAAATACTTTCCTACCAAAAGTCTTAGAATCCTAAATGGGATGTACCATTATTACTATGGCATGAGATCAGAGAGTAAGACACAGACCTGGTACAGATGTAATTTATGAAGTAGATAGAAAGCTATTCTTTCCTAGATAACAACCCAAACATTTCACCTCATCTCTCAAATCTGTGAATGTCCTGAATAAGAGATTATTGTAGTTTGATCCACATATTTTTTATTTTAATAAATAAAGCATATTCATAGTTTGGGTTTCTGAATCACAGATATAACTGAGGAAAGCCTCTAAGCCCAAATCGTTAACAGGGGTAGTAACACTATTAATGCTGGAGTGAATGCATGCTCCTTATGCACATTAAAGTAACCTACAGAAATAAAATACAAAGAGGCTATAATGTACCTCACATACACAGCTCACTCCAATCTAAGGCAGATCACAGAAGGATTCTCAGTGAAAATCATGCAACTGCTATGTATTTCCCTTGTCCCTAGAATGTAGAGATCAGAACT
>CM053770.1:164969260-164995198 GCA_028658325.1 Potorous gilbertii
GCAACTGCTATGTATTTCCCTTGTCCCTAGAATGTAGAGATCAGAACTTAGTCACTTCTAGATGAGCTAGGTTACTTTGACAGTTTAAGTCCATAAATCCTCTCCCAAAGTTAACATTTAGGCTGATGGCATTCTACACAAAGGCTACTCCACTGAAGAACATAGGACAATGTCAGAGCATCAGAAAGGAGGAACGTTGATAGTTGTTTCTTCAATTTTAGACACACATAACTCATCAATCAGCTGATGGAATGGATCCCACCTCATCAGAGGCTTAGTCCAAAAATTTCCTGTTGGCATTAGCACCAAACAAGGCCCCACGGACTTCTGGCATCATCTGCAAAGAGAAAGAATTGGTTTTTTTCCCTTTTAATGGTCAGGTCAAGTTGGTTAATTCATACACCATTCAGTAACTACATTTTTTTTCAATGCCTACCATACAACAGGTGGATGGCTTGGTGGTAGTGTCCCACCTGGAGTCACAAAGACATCTTTGTAAGTTCAAGTCTGTCCTCAGATACTTACTAACTGTATGACCCTGGGCAAGTCACTTACCCTGTTTGCCTGTTTCCTTATCTGTAAAATGAGATGAAAAACTCTAGTATCTTTGTCAAGAAAACTCCAAATGGGTTTTCAAAGAGTTACAATTGAAATGAGAGAACAACAAGCTGGGCAAACAAATGTGCCAGACATACATTAGGGATATAAAGACAAAAATCTAACAGTTCATGCCCTTAAGGGCTTTACATTATGTTGACAGGAAAATATATTCATATATAAATAAAATACAAAGTAGTTTTAGATGGAAAGGGGGCAGCTAGGAGGCACCGTGGATAAAGCAATGAGTTTAGATTTAGATCTATCTTTGTGAGGTCAAATGTGGCCTCAGACACTAAGTTGTATGACCGTGGGCAAGTCACTTAACCCTGTTTGCCTCCCTTTCCTTATCTGCAAAAGCAGCTGGAAAAGACTATTTCTGTTACTTTTAGGTGGCTGGGAGGGGAAGGGTGCAGCTCAGGAAAAGCTTTTTAGAAAATGGCACTTAAGTTGTGCTTTGAAGGAAGATTCTAAGAAGGATATGAATCGAATGCATTTCAGCCATGGGGATGTAAGTGTATACACAGGAAATTATGTATAATAAGCTTAAAAAGATAGGTTAGAGGCATACTCTGAAGGGCTTTAAATGTGGGGGAGTTTGCATTTTATCCTATGGTAATGGAGAACCACTGGGAATTTCCACAGAGTGACAATGATGAAACTTATTTTAGGAATATCATTTTGGCAGCTGCCCTGACTGAATCCAAGCCATCTGGTTTATAAGCTATACCACTGGGTCCTATAGAGAAGGTACCACAATTTGAAGAGAGACAAATATCCTAGTTTTCAAAAACTGCCAAATATAGGTAGTGAACTTGATTTCGCTTGGCAAACATTTAGAAAAAGAGGCAGTGATTACAAAGAGTCAGCCTGGGTTTCTTGTAGGCCCACCTAGAAGGAACGGGCTATCCCAGCCTAGCCCCAGAATTCATGTCTCAGCCCAATGAGAGCAAGGCTTCACTCCATGGATCTTGTATGGGTAACAGGGGAGATGAGGAAAAGATTGGGGGATTCTTTGACACATTGAGCCAGTTATTCCCATTCCAAGGACAATACCAGCCTCTGGTTACTGTAATCCCAAAATGCACCAAAACGAGCAGTCACACTCACAAGGCCCGTGGCCAATTCAGACGATATATGAGCTGCCACAGTGCCATCATTCTTACTGAAAATGAACTGTTCCTAAACCAGAAGTTATTCCTTCCCCCACCCCCACCCCCCCAAAAATACTCGAAAAGAAACTAAAGAATCAAAACTTTCTGCCAGTGTGGCTCCTTCAGAAGCACATCGTGCCAAACTAACCTCATTTCATTTTCTGAAAGGATTACAAAACTAGATGAGAGGAATGCTGGACATAGTGTACTTAGAGCTTAGCAAACCTTCTGATAAAGTATCTCAACCTACTGAGGAGGAGATGGAAAGGCTCGGTTTAGGTAACACAACCAGATGGATTTGAGACAGTTGGATTGTCAGATTAAAAGATTCGATGTAAACATCCACTTTCTCCAGGGAATTACCTAAAGGACTTGTTCTTGGTACTGATGGGGGAAAGCATGATCTTGGGGTTAAAGTGGACTGAAAACTCAATATGAATCAGGGGGTGAGGTGGCAGGCAAAAACGCTCATGAGATCTTATGCTACACTAAAGGGCGTAACTTCAAAGAATAAGGTGACAGTCTGGCCAGGGGAAATGACTGTCAAAGACATACATTTACTTGATGTTAGAGAAAAATTCCTAACAATTAGACCCACACAAAATTGGAATAGTGATGGTTAAGGTCCCTGTCTTCAATCAGTGGCTGGATGATCCCTTGTCAAATAGTGTGGCTAGACCAGATAGTCAAAAAGTTTCTCCAACTCTCAAATTGTTATATTCACCCTAAACTGTTATTTAGGTCTTCCACACATCATAATTCAGCTAAGCGTATTAAGTATCCATCAAGATTTCATTTGAAAAATCTGTACTATTCTCCTACAAGGAAATTTTCCTATTGTAGGCCTGGGTCATCTTACAAATGCTTATACGTGTAAGAAGGTTTCACATGCAGGTTAATAGAAGTATAAATGATCCCCAACATTGTTGGTTACTCCATTAAGTCCTTCTGAGAAACTTTTAGAGAAGCACTTCAGTTGTCAAAGGATTAGACTCATTTTCTTGCTCTTGCTTTCTTGACCTTACCTCACATCTAGACATACCATCCAATAAACCTTTATGCTTCTACCTTCTCCTCCTCCCCAACTCATCCTTCATGCCAGACATCTTCCTTATCTAAACACCTGGAAAGCAGGGACAGCATCATTTTTATCTTCGAATTCTCAGGTTTGGTTGGCTGGCTGGTTGCTGTCCTTTGTTCCCAGAGAAGACCAAAATGACATCATTACGTTAAGAGTCAAGTTACAATGTGTCTGACCGTGGATGATCAGACCAATAGGAGCTTGGAATGCTCTAAGACAGGTCAGGCAGAAATAGTTCTTGTGAATGTTTGGGGTGGATTCTTTGCCCACCTCATAATTCTTTTGAGCTACTTCAATTTTGTTTTGCTTACAGAGCATGGCATCTTCTCTGATGAGGGCATGTCATGCTGGGCAGTCCTGTGCCACTATCTCCCACATCATACAAATAATTACAACGTTCTTAAGAGAGACCATGTTTTCAGACATGTTGCCCAGGTTTAGTAAGTGCTTTGCAAATATCTGTTAAGTTGAATGGAAATGATCTGGTCATCTGGAGCTACTCCCCAATGCAGTACTCTAGCACAGAGAGTAAAACATGTATTTGACTGTGGAGAGCAACTTGCATTCCTGGATGAGGAAGAAACAGGCCTTTGCCACTACTACAAAATGCAGAGTATTCAGGAGCACAGACATATTTCCAGCTGGTTTCATGGTAATCAATCAAGCCTGAAGGCTCCAGCCCTGCAGTCACTTTGTAAAAACTGATTTTTGGGAAACAGATACTTGGCAAATAACTCCCTCTCTTACCCCAAAGTGCATTGCTCAAAACTCCCTAATAGAATGACTGCAGAAGCCTCTCTTAAAGGAATGTTTACTTTATTTCCTTTCATTCCTACAAGAGGGGGACTTTGATTACTGTTTGCTACACAGAGCAAAATATCATGTAAAAATAGAGCTCCAAAGAGTTCCTACTCTGACCTCAAATCCTGTTTTATGTGAAAAGTATCACCTCAACATATATGACCCAGTGCCTGTAACTATAACTACTGTCCTCAAAATCACTGATCCTGATCACTACCTAGATACAGCTCCAGAGACCCTTCTATGCTGACTTTTTCCAGAAACAAAGTGACAAAAACCCAAATATCAGTGTTACTCATTTTTGGACAAGTTGAGGATATTTATTCTCTATACCTCTCCCCACAAAGCTTGCATTTGGTAAATAGGGAAAGTGAACATCAGTGACTACCACTCACCTGTTGAGCTATAAGATCCAGTCTACTTTCTAGGGTATTAGAAACTTTTATCTTACGATCCCCATTATAAATCTCAACGCCTCCAGCTCTGGAAAAAAGTAATAATTTTCAGATTAAGATTATCTTTGACAAGGTAGTATTTGAACCTAAAATACCAGCAGTTTAAGAGAATCTTGCTCCTCAAAGCAACAAATAACATAATAAATTAGTGCAAAAAAGCACACAACGTGTACAAAATTACAGTACAGGTAGTATTTTACTTAATAATATAATACTTGATTCAATCAAAACACTGTCATCTACTGCCAAATAAGCAGAATAGGAAGAGCTCTGGTGGCTCTACTGCAATGGAACAGTGAGTCCTGACTTAAAATCCACTTCCTCCCCACATAGGCTGGAAGTCAAATCTTGTTATAAGGAAACCCAAGAGAAAAAATTCTTTTGGTGCACAAAATCTTTAGCATCAAATATCAGCTGGGGCATGGAAATTTTTGGTTTATAAGCATTTATTTTGTAATTATGTTTCAATGGAATTTAATCTTAATATTAATGCTTAATCTATTAAAGTTTAATATTTAAGTATTAAATGTTTATTGTCTTGTAATTGTTTTCTAATTATTTATTTCATCTGCATTTGGTCTCTCAATTACACAGATTCCCTGAGAATGAAGGATACATCTTCTCTACTTTTACTGTTTGCTCCATCATGTACAATGAAGGGCTCTCAACTGTAATCACAGAGATGGCTCTAACAAAGATTATGGAATGCATTTAAGTCCTCAAGATTTGCTTTATAGCAGTGGGAATCACAAAGGGGACAACACTCCAAGAATGCCCTTGCCATATCCTATACTACACAAAGGCCCATCTTGTAGTCCATTCCAACTGCTTGATGTCAGGAAGAGCTACCACAGTGACGTGAATGTCTTTTATGATATACTGCAAGGGTAGAGATTATATTTGAGCACTCAGCATTCAGCATACAGTAGCTACTTGATTTCTATTTCTGCTTCGAGCTATGTTTGGGGCACACATGACACTAGATTTTTGGGACATCTCTCAAGTAATGAGCAAGGGATAACAATATAAAAAAAGCATAAAAAGAAAAGCCAGAGCCCTATAAATCAATGTTAGTTGTAAGTTCACTGTCCAATTCTACCATGGGATTTTTAATGTGAGTTGAAGCTCAAAGTAACTAAGAGAAATTATACCACAATAAATGTCAAGCAAAAGGACTCATCTTTAGTCCTTAAAAACCAATAATATTGCTCCTTACATGTCCTCTGGCAAGTATGCCTCCTGATCAACTTGGACATCAACATCTTTTGTAGTAGCAACCTTGTACACAGGGATTGCTTTTTGCACTGCAGCCTGGAAAACAAAAGACAATACTGATCAAAGGTTTTGGCAGCAACTTCATACCGCAAATAAGAAACCATATATGAATGTTCACTGTGATTGTAAAGTGTTTAAAATAAATGCTACTGTTGTTAGACATCAAAAACTCAACAAAGGGTCAGAAGCACAGTGAGAACAGTGAAAAATCTCTCCATTTTCTTTAAGAATTTATCATTCTACTTTTTGTATCTGCAATTTCAGTTATTAATTACAGAATGGTAATATGAATTGCTGCAATATATTTTTACTAATTTTATGTTAATTTATTACGTATTGTTTATTACTTTCTGGGGAAAAGAAGGTACTAAAAGGTGGAAGATCAATGTGCAGTTAGATTTTTAGGACCACTCCACTGAAGTGCACCAAAATAGTTTAGAGAATATGTTTTGCCAATAAATCTTTATATTTTTAACTGTTTGCTTTGCATGAGTAAGCCCTCTTATATAAAGATTTTTTTTGAATTTCATATTTTTCTGTAACAGACTGACTCAATCCCACTGCTAAATTAAACCCATCTTAGAGGACTAGTCATTGATAAAAACTGGATGCTCTTAGTAAATACAAATACTGTCTACATGTCATGTTTCAACTCCTCTGATTCAGGGTAGCCAGAAATCCCAACAATTCCCTCTTAAAGAACGTAAGTTTTCAAAGGCCTCATTTCTAAAACATACAGAGAACTGAATCAAATGTACAAGAATACAAGTCATTCCCCAAATGATAAATGGTCAAAAGACATGAACGGGCAGTTTTCAGAGGAAGAAAATAAAGTCATCTATAGTCATATGAAAAAATGCTCTAAATCACCACTGATTAGAGATGCAAATCAAAACAACTCTGAGGTACCACATCACACCATCAGATTGGCTAACATGATAAAACAGGAAGATGATAAATGTTGGAGAAGATGTGGAAGAGTTGGAACACTAATTCATTGTTGGTGGAGCTGTGAGCTGATCCAGCCATTCTGGACAGCAATTTGGAATTATGCCCAAAGGGCTACAAAAATGTGCTTTACCCTTTGACTCAGCAATATTGCTTCTAGGAGTGTATCCCCCAAAAGATCATAAAAATGGGAAAGGGTTCCACATGTACAAAAATATTTATAGCAGCACTCTTTGTGGTGTTCAAATCAAGGGGATGCCCATCAACTGGGGAATGGCTGAATAAATTGTAGTATATGAATGTAATGGAATACTATTGTGCTGTAAGAAATGATGAACAGGAAGACTTTAGAGAGTCCTGGAAGGACTTACAAGAACTGATGCTAAGTGAAAGTAGCAGAACCAGAAGGACTCTGTGCACAGCAACAAACACAGTGTACGAGGAATTTTTCTGGTAGACTTAGCATGTGACTTTCACAGCAATGCAAGGACCTAAAAAAATTCCCGATGGACTCTTGAGGCAAAATGCCATCCACATCCAGAGAAAGAACTATGGAACTGGATCGCAGAATGAAGCAGACCATTTTTTCTTGTTTAAAGTTTTGTTTTCATGGTTTCTCCTATTCATTTTAATTCTTCTATGCAACATGACTAAGGTGAAAATGTATATAATAAGAATGTATATGTAGAACCTATGTAAGATTGCATGCTTTCTTGGGGAAGAAGGGGGAAAAAATCCAAGATATATGGAAGTGATTGTAAAAAACTGAAAATAAATTACTTGAAGTGATTGTAAAAAACTGAAAACAAATTTCTTAATAAAATTTTCTTCTCCTATAAACATCATATTCTTTACCTTGACCAAAGGGAGATCCTCTTTTTTGCAACGGACAATCATTCGTGGCTCCAGCAATTGGTATAAACCCTATGCAAGATAAGAATAGATAGAACTGGCAGAAAATACAAATTAAAATATTAAGAAAAAAGCAAGGAGAAGAAACATTTTCTGGCACTTACTTTATACAGCTTAAGAAAAAAAGATAGTAAGTTTCTAAAAGATAACAGTATTTACATAAACAATAAAAGTAAAGCTAATAATTTCAAATGATAATATAAAAATGCAGATATGAGATTCAGGTTAAAACAAAATCCAGTTTTTGTTTTTTATTGGCTACAAAGAAAGCATAATTCTTGACTGTAATTAAGATAACCAGAAGATAGTGTAATTAACATAATTACATGATACAGTGTCAGACAATAAATAAGCACGAAGATTCTTCAGTCAAATTCAAGAGTCAATTTATAGTAAAGATCTGTGATACAAACTGGAGGCTAGATCCTGAGTGTTCCAAGTAAACTTTACTTGAATTATTTAGGATAAATTTGTAGAAAAATGCCATCAGGACCATTTTATTAAGGCTAGGTAACACAGATTTCCATACTAGATAAGGAAAAGAGAAAAGAATTAAAGAAAAGCTTTATTAAAGGAAAACTGATGGATATGAGATTTCATGATTGGTAAGTTCCAATACTAAAGGCAGTACTTGGTAAAAAAAAAAAAAGTTCTAGGAAATGTTTATTAGAAAGGGTAGGGCCTCTAGCCATATTTTATAGTATGCAAAATTACCTGAAGGACCAGACCATCCAAAAGCACCTGATACCTGGTTGTATCTTTCACTACCTTGGAGAGTCTCTGCTTTGCTTCATTTAATAAGTCCTAAAGAGAAAGGATAAAGGAAAGCATAAAGTCATTTTCAGATCCTGCCAAAAGACTCCACATGCCTGAAGGTTAGACAGCTAGGTGGCACAGTGGATAGAGCGCTGGCCCTGGAGTCATGAGAGTTCAAATCAGGCCTCAGACACTTAATAACTGTGTGAGCCTGAGCCAATCACTTAACACTATTTACCGGTTTCCTCATCTGTAAAATGAGCTGAAGAAGGAAATGAGGTTTCTGCCAAGAAACCTCAAATGGGGTTATGGAAAGGTGGACATGACTAAAAGGACTCAATAACAATTTCCAATCCTCTTTTAAAGAATACTTTATTTTCATTTTTAATAACTTTTAAAAAAATTTCTTCCTTCTACTGTCCTATTGCATAAATTGTTCATACTTCAACTTTTCACTTTTAATTTGTTCAGAAAGGTCTTTCCAGTTTCCATTAAAATTAATCACTTAATCATTTATAATGGCACAATAATAGTCCATTATGTTCGTATATCATGATCTGTTTAGTCATTCTCCAAATAGGAAGCCCTCTTCATTTTCAAAATTGAAAAAATGAGTTGCTATAAATATCTCTACATATTCCTCTTTCTTTGACTGGGTTAGTAGGTCATACCTGGGTCAAAAGGTATATATAAAATTCGTTAACTTTCTGGGGTATAGCTCCAAACTGGCTGGACCAATTCACAGCTCCACCAACAGCAAACTAGTGTACCCTTCTTTTTCTCATACCCCTAACATTTGTCATTTTCCACTTTTGTCACCTTTGCCAGTGTCACAGGTAGGGATGAGGCGGATTCTTAAAAGTTGCTTTAATTTGGATTTTTATAATTATTAGTGACAGTATCTTTTTCATGATTATTGATAGCTTGGATTTCTTTCCTTGAACTGTTCACAATTTTATCATGGTCTTCCAGTATCTAAAAAATCTGAAAGGCAAAGTCTTCCTAATTCCTCTGATTTGTTCCTGTATCCATTTTGTCAAACACTATGCTATTGTGTTTGATTCTGTATGTTGTATACCTAAACTGTTCTGCTAATCACCTCTCTTTTTTGAAACAGTATCAAATCATTTTTAATAATTACTGTTTTATAGACATCTGTTACTGAGCTACTTACTTCCCATAACTTTTCATTATTAACCTTGAGATTCTTGGAATTTTGTTCTTCCATATGAATTTTTATTTTTTCCAGCTCTATAAAATATTCTTTTGGGAATTTAGGCAGTAGCATCATTATTTTTATTATACTGCCTCGATCTACACATGAGGAATTATACACGTTTGCCTTTAATTTTGCAATGAGTGTTTTATGGTTAAATTTATATAATACCTGAATGAATCTTGGTAAATACAACCACTTTATAGGCTGTTGTTATTTTAAATGGAATTTCTCCTTCTGGTTATTCCTGCTGGCTTTTCTTGGTTATATATAATAATGCAAATATTTTATGTGTATTTATCTTGTATCTTACAACAGTTAAAATTTCAATTCATTTTTAGTTGGTTTTAGAGCTCTTTTCAATAGATCATCTCAATTCAGTTTATTTTTTGCCTATGCTTATTTTCTCAATTTATTTTCTTGTTTTGTTGCTAGAGCTAGCATTTCTAGCACTATGTTAATTAGTAGTGGTGATAATACTTACTGGAAAGCCCTAATTTTACTCTATTACATATAATTTTTGTTCTTAGATTTAAATATTATTTACTATAATAAGAAAAGGTCTTACTATTCCTGTAAGTTCTAGAAATCAACGGTGAATTTTATCAAAAGCCTTTTCACTATCGATTGGCATAATCATGTTTGTTTGGTGTTTTTAAATTGTTTGCTATATTCTTCCTTATACCGAAACAACTGGGCAGAGAAATCTTGGTGTAAACAAAACCTGGTCATAGTGAATAACCTTTCTAATATGCTGTCATAGCTTACTTACTAATAATATTTTATCTGAAAATTTCTGCATCAAATGTTCTTTGGAAATGCTGGTCTGTAGTTTCTTTAGTACGCTTCCATAATGACATAACAGAGAGAGATTGGAAGTATGCCTTATGTTCTTATTACTGTAAACAGCTTATATAATATTGGAATCAATTGTTCTTTGAATGCCTGATACTTATAAATTCCATCTGTTCCTGGTTTTCTTCTTTGGGAGTTCATTTATGGCTTACTCAATTTCTTTTGGGTTATTTAAATAGTATATTTCTTTTGTTGAATATTTTTTATTTTTGTTAGTATTTATCCATTTTCTTGAAATTATCAGCTTTGACAGAAGGGCAAAATAATTTCTGATTATTTCCTCTTCAACTGTTCTAAGTTCTATTTTTTGATATGAAAATTTTGGCTTCCTTTTTTTACCATCAGTAACTGCTTATCTATTTTATTAGTGTTTCTCCCTGCCCCCACAAAAAGCCCAATAGATTCTAGATTTCAATTCAATGAACTTTTTGCTTTCAGTTTTATTAAATTCTTCAACTTTCAGATTTTTCTACTTTGTTATTCAGCTGAGGATTTGCTGACATTATTCAAGTTTTTCTTTTTTAATTTCACACCCGAGTCATTTTTCTTTCCCTTTTTTGATAAAAACTTTAGATATATTTTCTTCTAAAAAAATGCCTTTGCTGCATAAATTTAATGTTGTCTCAATGTCATATGATTTAATGAAATTTTCTGTTGTTTGTATACTTTTTTCTTGGATCCACTTGTTCTTAGAATTATATTTAATCTCTTCAGACTCTAACTTCCTTTTACTTCTTTAAGGGCCTTTTATTGAATATAATTTTATTGACAAAATATGAAGGCTTTAGCATTTCTGCTTTTCTATATTTTTCATGACATCTTTATGGGGCAGCTAGATTGCACAGTAGACACAGTGCTGGGCCTGGAATCCTTGAGTTCAAATTTGGCCTCAAGACATTTACTAGCTGTGTGAGGCTAGGCAAATCATTTAACTTTATCTGCCTCAGTGTCCTCATCTGTGAAATGAACTCGAGAAGGAAATGGCAAACTACTCCCACATCTTTGCCAAGAAAACCCCAAATGGAGTCATGAAGAGTTGGATACCACTGAACAACAACAAAACCATCCTGAAAGTCACTCAAATTCTGTAACCACGGAAACCTAAACTCTTCCTTCTTCCTCATTCTCCACAGTCAATCAGTTGTCCAATGACTACGTTACTACTCTTCTGAACAAGAATCTTCAGTAGGTAGGTCCCTTACTGCCTCTAAGATAAAAATACAGATTCCTCAGCTGGGCTTTTAAAGCCCTTAATTAGGATACAATGAATATTCCCGTATTTGTTTCATATATAGCATTTTATCTTCTCCCTTACTTCAAAGAACCCCCTCACTTCTTGCCACATCATCCTACAGTAATGTTCTCTTCTCAAATTTTCTTGTATTATGTTTACTTGTCTGTATCCTCACAGAACGGATGTGAGCTGCTTAAGAGATAGTTTTCATTTTTATATTTCCAGCAACTAGGAGAGTGCCTTGTACGTAGCAACTTAATAAATGTTTGTTGAATTGAATTAAAACTACTATGTCCCACAGCAGTTTGTTCCACTTTGGGAGAGTTCTGATTCATATACAAGACTTCCTGGTAAAGCAAAATTTTATCTCTTCAACTTCTACCCACTGCTTAGTTTTACCCTCTAGGAGCAAGTAGAACAAGTATAACCACTTCCAAATGACGGTGCTTCATAAAGCTCTCTCTCCCACCTTCATTTCCTCTACCCCAAAGGCTTCTCTTCCTCAAATCACCCTCCCCCTTCCCCCTAGCTCTATTGACATCCTCCCATGGTATTATCAATTTACTTCCTAACATATGGAAACCAGAACTGAACACAATATGCCAGATGTTCAAGGCAGAGTACAGTAAGACTACTATTCTCCTCATTTCTGGACACTAACATTTTTTTTTTAATTAAGAACTTAAAAATGACAAATAAACATTTCCATATACAGAGAGCAGGAAATGAGGTTTGCATAAAACAATGAGTTTCTATTACATACACCTTGCTATTTTTTAAAGTACATTTTTCCAAGACAATTCTAAAGGACTCATGATGGAAAACGCAATCCATATCCTGAGAAAAAAGTGATGGAGTCTGACTGCAGATTGAAGCATACTGCTTTCCCTTCCTTTATCTTTTTTGTGATTTTTTCCTTTTCGTTTGTTTCTTCTTTCACAACACAATAAATAGGGCAACATGTTTTACATGACTGCACATATATAGCCTATTTAAAATTTTTACATTTTTAGGGAGGGGAGTGAGGGAGAAAATTTGGAACTCAAAATTTTAAGAAAATGAATCTTAGTAACTGTCTTTAAATGTACTTGAAAAAATAAAATATTATTTTTAAAAAAGCTATTTCAGCATACAAAAATATATGTTTTTTAAAAGCAAATTTTAAATTTAAGACAATAGTACCAGCACTGTCCAGATTGTCTTGAATTCCATTCTGGACTTCCTTCTACCTTCTGTGTATTTAAGGATCCACGGATATTTTTTTTCTTTTCTTTGCATCATAATTACTACCTACTCCTTCATCTCACAAATCTTTCCCCTCAAAATAAAAGCCCTCCCTGAAGTACAGTCAAGTAAAACAAATTCACAAACTGATTACATCTGATAGCAAATAGTCAACTACTTCCTTGTCAAGAAACAAGGAATATGCTTTACCCTTTAGAATAGACATTGGCCACTGAAATGATCCAAATTCTTACATCTTTTTAGTTGTTTTTCTTTACGTTATTTTATACATTATTCTTGAGGTGATGGTCTTTTCATTCTTCATCGATTAATCACCATCCTTTTTGTCATTTCTTACCACACAATAATAATATTCTACTACATTCATATATACAAATTGCTGAGTCATCTACAAATTGACACGACACTCGCTTCATTGTCAGTTCTCTGCTCCCTCTTCACGCCTTCCTCCTGCTTTCCTTCCAGAACCAGCTAAAATCCCATCTTCTAAAAGAAGCCTTTCCCAATTCCCCCTCAAGGATCACACCTTTCCTCTGTTGATTAGCTTCCATTTATCATCCATATATTTTATTTGCAAATAGTTGTTTGTATTTTGTTTCCACTATTAGACTGAGTTATGGGGAGCAGGAACTGTCTTTTGTCTTTCTTCATATTCTTATCAATTAGCACAGTGCTGGACGCATTGTAAGCACTTATGACAAAAGATGGGAAAGGGTAATATTGGAGGGATAGGGACAATGGTGCATTGTTAGTAGAATACACACATCTATCCATCCTCCATCCATACAGCCATCCATCCATACATACAACATACACCCTCCCTTTTCTTCTTTGAGGTAGGTGATAAGCAGTTGGCAATGCTGGGTCAAAGGGTATGCACAATTTAATAACTTCTGAGACATATTCCAATTTGTTAGTAACTGGGAACATTTTTACAAATGGTTGTTTGCTGATATCTTGCCTCTCCTTTTTAGAGCTGCTTGTTCATAATGTAATCTACTGAGAAAAAGTTCTTGATTTTTATGTATATATCACATATACATATACGTGTGTGAATACACATACTCTACCATCTAAAACAATTATCAAAGGCTCTATTATGAAAAGCATTTCTTTAATAAACTACAAGATCTTTTTCAGAATTTTCCACTTCTAAAAGGACTGTGTTCAATAAATAGAAACCAATAAACTAGATGTTCCAAATTATAAAAACTATTATTTCATCTTAACTATATGAATGTAGTAAAACACTTGGCACTAAAACTAAACGATGTTATGGTATTTACATCATAAACTGCTTTGATACTTTATAGATCTGTGAGCACAACACTCTTTCCAGTATCATGAAGTACAAACCACTCATGCCTCTTTGTCCATTTCCTCCCAACATGCTAGGGGCCTTTTTTTACATCTCCTGCCATAGGCATCAATGGGTACCAATGAAGCATGTAGCTTATCTGTGTTATTCCCCACTTTTGCAGCATGACTGACCATTTCTGCTAGTACATTTGCTGTCTTTTGAGACATTTCTTGCACAATTCTTCATATGTCATAAATTCACAAACCTCTAACACTTTAAAGTTTATAAATGGCACCTGCAATAGTTACACCTTTTGTGTTACTGGAGAATATTGTGACTAACTACATCAATTATGACCAAAAAGGATTACTATTCCTTAAAGTAGTTAATGAACTAGGTGAGTCAATCAATCTAATTGGATAAAGTAATTATCTTCTAGGAGGAAACTAACTACTATTATTCACAGAAAGCTAAAAATTGTTTAAGACATAAATCATCAGATTAGAGCTATGAACATTTTGCATTTCTGCTCCATTAGATAAACTAAATTAGCAATAAATTTCTTCCTATCCTCTGAGCTCAACAGCATAAAGGATCAATTATCCAATTTAAGAATTGGTCAGCAAGTCAGTGGTAAAGTATTCTAATTTGAGAGCTGTTCTCTATAATCTGAATAGCAATTATAGAAATTCTTTCCCTAAGTTACTTCTATTTGACCTAAACATACTACATCTATTTAAAAATTAAATCATCAACCACCTAATGGAATAAACTGGGTCAATTCAATCCCTATCAAAGCAAAGTACGTTAAAAAAAAAAAAATACCATAGCGGCTACTTACTGAGATAAGGTCATCCCTGGCTCTGAGGACTTTCAATCTTGCCTGATTCATCAAGTTGGACATCTGACTGGAAGTTGCATAGAAACATAAGAGTCAGTACAGAACACTTTTAACAACAGCAGCCGAAGCTGCTATACACTCTGGACAAAGAGCTAATGTTCTACCACATGATTTCTGTGAGTGCCATTACTAAAGCTCTTTACTCAAAACACCACCACAAGTAGAAGCTACTTACATTTTCTTCTGCTGCTCAATTTGTTTCTCCTTCTTCTCATAATATTCCATTATCTTCAGTCTCTGTGTTTGCACAAGACGACCTTTCTCAATGTTGAACTCTTCTTCTGCCTACATGGAACCAATTTACATTCAGAGGCACTAATTACTGACCAAAAATGGTTCCAACATAGCAGCAAACTTGTTATCCAAACTCCTGAGTGATGTGAGTTTTGTCATAGCTATGTGATTTAATGCAGAAACCTTGAAATTTACTCTGCCTCATCTCACCAGAATTTGCTTTTTTCATTTTAATATATAGAAAATGAGAGACAGACAGTTCCCAAATACATACAGAAAAGGCAGTACGAGGTAGGATTGAACTTGGAGTTAGGTTGAGACTGGGACTCAAATCCTGCTTCTAACACTTTCCTGGTGAACTTCTGAACCTTAGGTTTTACATCTTAAAATGAAGACAATATAAACATTTACCTCATAAAATTATGAGGATCAAATGAAAAAACAAATGTCAAGTGCTTTGCAAACCTGAAGTTGATACACAAACACCAGTTACTACTAAGAATAAAGATTAACTGACCTTGAGAAACTAAGAATATATGATCAAGAATTTTCATGCAAATTAGGCTGCAAAACTCTCCAGACAGCATATGAACTTTTTTTCAAGAAAAGTAGATGTTAAAAGTCTGCGATCAAATTTACTTTTCTCATATAAGGACATAAAATTCTGACTTTTCCTCCTATTCTGTATATTAGTAGTCATGATTAATGAAATTGAAGATTTGAAAAAATGAGTTAAAATTTATAATTAAAACAGTTTAATATTTAAAAAGTTAACTGAGTCTTCATTTTCTGAAACAAACAAACAAACAAAAAACCCCAGCAGCTTATCTCCTTTTCTATCATGGTGGATGAAGATGTTTCAGATGATGCTGAGATTTCTATATCTGAAGAATATCAGATGGATAATGGTCCAAGAAGAAATGAATAGTACAGTAATTACAGTAATCAGTAAAATAAAAGGTCATCAAAACACCATCACATAACAAAAAAATCTTACTTTTGTCAGAAATGTTTATGTATCAGAAAGTTTTAGAGTGATTTTCTTTTTCCTATGTCCAACATGGCCAATTTAAGGCTGCATCTATATGCTGGGACAGTGATATAGTTGATGTAGTCAATGGGTGGCCTTGGAGTTGGGGAAAATGTAGGTTTATGTTCTGCCTCTGTCACATATCTGTGATACTTAAGCTCAGTATGCCAGGAAACATTCCAAGGCTAATTTACAATACAGATGGAATTCACAGCAGGAATTCCCTGAGCACAAAAATATTGAGAAGTTAACTTTAAATAGCTAAAGCCAAGGCCAATGCCCCCAAATGTACCTTTGACCTTACCCCTTCTTGTCTTCTCTAGCCAAATGCCTCCAACCATCATCTCTACTTCACCTACTATCCTCATTTCCAGTTTCTTCCAATATACCCACTATCTCCCCCATCTTCAAAACACCACCAGCTAACCATTTATCTTTCCTCTTCTCAACTAAAGTCCTTGAAAAAACAATCCATTATCAGTACCTCTACTGTCTCTTTTCAAACTCTCTTCTAAACTCTGGCTTCAATTGAAGCTGCACTCTCCAAAGTTACCAACAGATCTCTTAACTGACACGAATAATGAGCTCTTCTTAATTCCCATCCTTCTTTGCAATATCTGACACTACCAACCACCCTCAACTCCTAGATACTTTCTGTGGCCTAAGATTTTTGACACTGCTCTCTTTTCATCTGATCATTCCCTTTCTTTTCCTTGAAGTGGACATTATTCCTCCATGGGCCCCTAGGTTGAAAGATATCTGTTAGGTTGCTGGGCAGGGTTGGATAACCTTGCCTAGCAGCAGCATTTCTGTTGGATCCCTGTCAAAACATTATTTCCCCTTGCCTGGCAACTTGTGCCCCCCACCCCTGCCAGAACTGTTCATGTTAGACCCCTTTGTCAGGCAACTACCTTCTGCTGGGCACCACCTTCCCCGACAACCACTTTCTGTTTGGGGGCTCTTACCTAGCAGCAAGCCCCCGCCCTGTTAGAATGATGTTGGTTGTAGAAACTGCAAGGCTGCACCGACAAGGGCTGAAATGCTTAAAATGCACACACCCACCTTAGTTCGGGGCTGTCTCCTCTGGGTTTCTCCGTAAGATAGCCACCAGCCTGGCTAATAAAGATGCTCTTGAAATTCCTAACTGACTCTTGCCTGTGCATTACTTACTCCGTCCATTTCATCCTCACTAGCATCCAGAAAATTCTCTAAGGGTGAGTGTCTCAATAGTAAAGTAGGAATAATGGTACCTACCCCACTTGGTTACTGTGAGATCAAATGAGATAAATGCGTAGGGAGTTTAGTAGGTTGCTAGCGCGGGTAGTCCGTTTAAGTAAGCCTGAGTCCTCTCTTTTCTTCCAGTGTTTTCTCACTAGATAATCTTATCACTTCCCATTGTTTCGTTCCTATGCATACA
The DNA here is from genome assembly GCA_028658325.1 of Potorous gilbertii. Lineage (NCBI taxonomy): Eukaryota > Metazoa > Chordata > Mammalia > Diprotodontia > Potoroidae > Potorous > Potorous gilbertii. Next base: position 164,986,672 of record CM053770.1, read on the forward strand.
ATCCCTGGATCTATTTATCCCGCATGGATTTTCTCCATGGCTCCCTCTTTCATCTAATTAAATTCCCTACCTCGGTTTCCCCCTTTCCAACTCCTAGATCCTAAAGTGATTTTTATGAAGTGTAGACCTGAAGATGTCACTTTACCCCAATGAATAAACTCCAGTTGCTTCCTCCTACTACCAGGATCAAACAAAGCCCTTTGTTTGGCATTTCAAGCTCTCTCTAACCTAGTCCCTATCTACTTTTCCAATCTCCATATATTCATTCTATTCCCTTCCACAAACTCTCCCATCCAGCCATGCTGCCTTATTTGATGTTTCTCAACAGGTGACCCTTGGAACCTACAGCTTCCTTTCAGGGTCAGCTTAAGCGAAACCTATTCCAATAGGACTCTCCTGGTCACCCCAAATGCTAGTGACATTGCCCCTTAGCATCCATCTACTGTAGATTTATTTATGTTTTGATTTATGTATGTTCAGGGAAGATTCTCTTTGTAACCTCAGTTTAGCATAGCGTTTGGTATTTTCTAAGTACTTGTTAGCTGATTAAAGCAGGAGCACTTAACCTTTTTTCTGTGTCATGGACTTGTAGGCAAGTTGGTAAATCCTATGAACCCTTTCTCGGAATGTTTTTTTGCAGGTTTTTTTAATAAGCATAGTCACAGCAATTTAGTTTTAGATGTTTCTTGTTTAAAGAAGGGAAAGAAAATATACAGTATTTATCAGGTGGCTCATTTTCACCATTTTATTTGCATACTTTCCATATGAAACTTTTAAACATTGTTCATATTTATAATATTGTATATTATAGAAAATATAAGAAAAAAATACCTAGAAAAATAATTTCCAATAATTACCAAGGAAACCAATTATGTAGAAATACAAACAAAATATTCATACTGCAAGCATGGCTGTTCATTTTCAGCTTTCAGATGTGAAAAAGCTACATCTATCTGATTTCCATTACAGGAATCCTGAGGTAATCCTCATAGCCTAAATTAATTTGCAAAGGAAAAAATGATAGCGCTTACAAAACTAATTGTTTTCTTTATATAAAAACCACACTTTTCCTGACCATAGGATAAGAGGCCATATATGGTCTGTTTAAAGACACTGAATGTCTAGACATTCAACTAGTGGGATAAAGAATATAAATGTACTCTTACTTTGCTAAAGATCATTAACCTTACCTTTGCATCTATTTCTTCGGCCTTCTCATTTGCTTCCTGTTCGATGAAAGCCATCATGTGTTTGATCTGCAAGAAGAAAAAAATTCGATTTTCTCATGGCTCTAGAAATACTTTAAAGTATGGTACCTCTCCTTTCACATTCAAATGGGAAACACTTTAAACAACTCTACAGTCTTGGGTGAGACTCTAGGCCAATCTATTTAATCAAATTCATTGATAACAACTGAGTCTAAAACTAGTAATAGGTAAATTAATTAAAAAGAAATTATCTACCAAGTCCTTTTTTATCTAGATCATTATGTCCCATAAAATAAAGGCAACCTGGGAATCCCTTGTGGATTTAACTCTGGAAATAGTGTCACAGTACTTATTTCTTAAGAATATTCGATAAATAATATATTATGAACATTATTTTGACCATCTGAATATAATAATGTTCCTGAATAGGGAAGTAAACCCCAGGAATACTACCTAAGGGGTAATATATCTTAGTTAATGTATCTTTAAAAGCGGGTTTTCAAATACCTAAAAACATCTATAAAAATCTATACGGATAATTATGAAACGTTTGTACCTTACACACAAACAAAAGACTTTAAATTACAAGTCTTACAATCCTCATGATCACAATATCATTATTCTTAAATTTACTATACTTGTGGAAAAATACTGTGACTGTAAGAGGGACCTCAGAGACCTTGAGGATGTGATTGGTGCTGTTCCATTTGAAGCAACTTGTCTTAACTAAAACAACAAAAAAAGTGGGTATTTATAAATGCTACAGAAGCCGTGTTTAATATAAAACTGCGCCCTGGCTCAAACCTGCATTATCTGCCTTCATAACTCCAGAGGAACTCAGCATCTAGTTCTGACTAGATCAGTGCAGACCTCTTGAGAAGTCCAGGGGACTGTCAAAGAGGACAACGTGTTTTATCTCACAGATCGGTTGGAAAGAAAATTTAGCCAAAGGGATGAGTACATTTTAGCCTCAAAGCTGAAAATTCTGGCCTGCTGAAAGATAACAATCTCTTCCCTCTACGCAAATGTAAATTCACTGTAGAATAAACCTAGACAACTGACATTTTCCTAAGCAAAAAAGGTTCCCTAAAAAAACCAAAAAATACGCAAAATAGAATGTTATATTTTAACAACAAAGAAATTTAGCAATCTTTAAAAATTTACTCAAAAAGGTATTACACCACTAAAACATACACTCAACACCCAATAAATCATAAATATTGGCTTTAGTACAAATGAATAATTTATTATATAAAATCAAATGAAACATTTGCAAAGTATTTAGCACTTAGCCTGGCACACAGTAGTATAAATACTTATTCCCTTTCCTTTTCTCCCCCCAAGTAATAAAGCAGCTGTTTATAGCTGACTGACTAGATTCTTTGTACCCAAATATCTACACATTTCAACACCAGTCATTTGGCAGAAACAAATATGAAAATGAACTCATTCTTTGGATAATTCTGGGAGTAAATCTACTTTAACTCTAGAGAGGCTTCTGGGGGCCTGAAAGGGAGGGGAGAACAGACTTCAAAGTCTCAGATTTAGTTAATTAAAAATTCAAAGACTTTTGGTCTCTTCAGTAACCAAGAAAACACTCCCTTGGATATTTTCATACCCCTCCAGCAAGAGACTGCTATTCATTTTCAATGCATACCAATACAAGATTTCCTATAACTTTTTCTAAAATAAATTTTAATTAGAAATTAGCAGCAAATAAAGCTTAAAAAGATCACTCTTCGTCTTACTTAACAGAGTAATAACCTGGTAAAAAATATGTATGAGTGTTAATTCCAAGCCTGAGAAAAAAATTCCATATTCCAATGTGGTTTTTCTCCATTCCTCATCCAGCATATTCACTAGTGTGTGAATATTAGTCAGATAATCTTCCAACTACCTCAAAATATGGCAACTCAAGGGCTTAGCTCTAAATCTGTTTCTACCATTTACCTGCTAATATGACCTCAGTTTCCTTAAGGGTATTTAACTGAAAGGATTCTGGTTCTTCACTGCTATGTAGAAACTACTTATAGATCTACCATCCTTCTTTCTTTCAAAAGATTCTCCTTAAGAAATCACTAAAGGATACAGACATCTGTTAAAAGACAACGCAAAAATATTCTGAAGTGCCGTTTTTTAACCGACAAGGTAAGTTTTAACAGGATCAGAGAATATTATGTCTAGAAGGGACCCTGGAGGTCATCCTTAATCTTTCTCGTACCATAACGGCTCCCCTTCGGCCGTGCAGTGAAGCCTATGGACCTTTTCCAGAATGTTAAATCCATAAAATAAAACACGTAGGACTACCAAGGGCAATTACGTTCAAGCGAGGACTCTTCGATCTATGCCAATCCTCACATCTTACAGAAGAGGAGGCAGTCCTAGAAGGGAAGTGTCTGGCCCAAGATCAGGGGCAGGTCTCCTGACCCCCAGTCGGGTGCTCTTCCCACAAGACTTCCTTTTTCTTGAAAACTACGCGTAGGCCAGGGCGGAACACCTCAGGACTACATTTCACAGAATCACACTGAAAGCCCCAGCAAAGCTAGAAAACCCCGTCGGAGGTTCCTGAAGGGAGCCTCCCGCCCTCCCCCTGCCTCCACCCCCTACCAAGCGAGGACCCACCCGGACAAAGAGTCATCTTGGGACCCACAGACCCAGACCCCCGGGCAGGATCGGGGCCAAGAGGTCAGAGGGCGTGGGAGAATGACTGCGGTCCGTGACCTTCCGCACAACGCCCTCCCCCCAACCCCGGGGGACCCCGACGGCCCCCGGGTCCGTCCCGGACGCCTTCGCGTTAGCAGAACCACTTCTCCAACCCGACATCTCCGGATCCGCCAAGGCCGGAGAACCCAAACGGGCCCGAGAGCGCGGGGCCCGGACCTGCTTTTGGACGTCGGCGTCGCTGAGAGCCATGGTGACGGCAGCTACTCCTCCCCGAGCTGTCAGCCTCCGAGCGCAGCACAAGATGAAACAGCCGCGGCGGCCGAGCGCTCCGGTTTTCTTCACTTTACCAGCCCAGCTTCCGGCTCCGGTCAGCTGCTCCTCCAGGTAACGGCGCCCGCCCCCTTTTCCTCTTCCCCGGCGGCCAACGGGAGAAAGAGGAGTCGGGAAAGCCCCGCCCCCTCGCTGCGGAATCCCTCGTGAGCCGGAAGCTGGTTCGGGAGCGCTTCTGTCCTTGCGAGGGGCAGATCCTCGCCCCAGGGCTTGTAGCCGGAAGCGGCTGCCCTCGCCCTTCGTATTCCTCTGTACCCAAATACTGTGCATTTCCACGCCTGGCATTCAGAGTAGACGGAAAAGAACTGGTTCTTTGATTAATTCGGGGAGATAATCTACTTGAACCAGAAAGACGTTTGGTTGGCGGGGCAAGAGAGTGAGGACTCCGAGTCTCAGATTTATGTTACGAGAAAACTATAGAAAGTACCCGATTTAAAGCCTTTTTATGGACACCTTTTGATTTTACGTCACCCCTTCGCTATATAGCCTCCCATCTCCTGCCCAGAGAGCCGTCCCTTGGAGCGGAGGTCTCTAGCCCCCACTCTGGGTTATTTCCCTGGGTCCCACAACTCGGGGTTCCGGAAGTAATCTGTGGGTACTTGTGCAGCTCCTGAGCACCCCCTTAAACCTTTAGCAAAGGCCTTTATTAAGGCCATGTTTTTAAAACCTCTTCCCACCCCTAAATTTGGGACTCAAGATTGAACTCAGAGTAGTAAGGCACCTATGGGCAATACACGTGACAAAAAGTGACAGATCTAGGACTGGAAATGCCTTCTCCCTTATCCTCACCAATCTCCCCGTAGGTTCGATTTGTTCCAAGGTTCTGTGCTTTTCCTGAGTGCAAAGCTGGCACTTTTCTCCCGAACTTATCTGTCCTGTGTGTATCTACTCATTCCCAGTAAAGATACTTTACTTATTACTGACCAGTGCCATTATGGGCACATAGCTCCTGTTCCCCGGCAGGTTTCCCGGGATCTATGGGTACACATTAACCTGCATGTTTCCATCTCTCAGTATACTCATTTGGACAGAACAAACCCAAAAGAAACACAAGGTACCATGTGTTCATGGCCACCATAGCCAACTGCGTCTACGCCTCACATCTCTCAGGAGCTTACTCAGATCAGACCAGCTTTTCCAATAGGAAGGAAAAAAGGAATGAGGAAAGATGGGTTGCTCCTTTTGTATACAAAGTTTCAGCTCATCAATCAATCAGGGAACTTCATCATCACTCAGTGCAATTCCTCTCAGTCACATTTGGCTGAAAATAGACTTTCCAAAAAGATATTTTTTTCCATGTCTGGCAATTTTTTAGAAGGTTTGTTATTTTTATTTATTAATTTTTAATTGTTTATCTGTTCCACTGCCTGAGCAAATTAAAATAAATAAGCCCCCAATGCACAAGTAAATGGCTAGTCACTCTAGTAAAGCAAATATCCACATTGGCCATGTCTCAAAAAATGTATGTCTTTTTTTTTTGCTTTTTAAGTTCATCATCTCTCAGTTCAGAGGTGAGCAGCATTTCCACAGGTTTCCACATGGTAGATTGTAAATAGGAAAGGAACATCTGCCTATGTTCCAATAGCTAGCCCCCTTAAACCAGTTGAACCATGTTACAGATTTAAAAAAGAAGGAAGGGAAAATTAGCTCATTAAAGTCAATTAATACTTCAATCATGTCTGAAAGTATATTAAATATTCCACACCCAGAGTGCCCCACCTTAGGAAAGCTAAGAGAAGTGAAGAGGTTTTTGGGTGCTAGAACCCTGAGAATACAAAGGCAGAGTGGCCTGGAACAAATGCACACACTCAAGCCTTCCCTCAGTCAAGTGGCAAAAGTTTATTGTAACACATTAGCAAAAGCAGGTGAAATTTCAAGGGAACCTGCAAGCTAATGAGGATGGTGCTGGGACTTTTACGGAAAAGGAACAAGGGAGAAGAATGTCAAGGATGTTAAGTAGCTAAACTAGGGACTTTAAGAGATATACTCCAGGGGTTTTTGGGAGCAGGCACCTATAATCTATGGATGGGAAAATACAGAATCTGCAGGGATAATTTTGCTGATACCAGACAATGAAGGAAAAAGAGAGATTTTTATTGTTATTTACATAAATTGTTACATACATTGTGATTTGTTATTTTTTATTGTTTTTAGGTATTTAATAAATGTCAATTGACTGTCTAAAAAAAGAAATGGGTATATAACCTGTTCTTGAAGAAGTAATGCTGCCCTCTGTTATCACTACTTTCTTCACAAGCCACCCCATTCAATGATCCATCCCAAACACTCAATTCTAATTTGTTTCAAGAATTAACATCAACCTTCTCAGTTTTTAGTTTTTAGAATCCACCTTTTTCTCCTTTTTGAAAAGTAAACATTTGCCTCTGATTGTATGGCACCTCTCATTTTCACCTCTTTTTCTTTAATGATCATGGTTCATGATCCCCATGCTACACACCAACTCTTTATCCCATATGGAAACACATAGCCCATGCCCCCCATTCTTATGCCTATGAAATCTGTAAAAATTAAAAAAAAACATAACTTGAGATTCCAGGTTAAAATATGTGATTTACAGGAATTTATTAAGCCCCTGCTATGTGCCAAGCATGGCATTAGGTACAGGGGATGCAAATAACAAAAAATGAAACAACGTCTACATTCAAGGAGTGCTTTAATAGAGTTTATCAAATATTATCCTGACCTAGACAGACTATTGTATTAACTTGGAAACTATCTCCATCTCTAATGTCCATTACACTGCTGCCCACATATTTCTGACAGAGAACTAGTCATTAGGCCCATCCTCTACTCAGAAACCTTTAGTGGTTTCCATTGCCTACAAAATAAAGAATTAACTCCTGAATATGGCATTCAACATCTTCTACAATCTAACTCCACTACTATCATTCTTAACATATTCTATGTTACAGTCAAACTGGTCTGACCTCTAATCCATTCTTGTTCTGCCTTTGTGTCTCCAAACCTTTGCACAAGCCACTACAGGTATACATGATTTGCCAATACCTGAAGTGGATGTCTGACTAAATTCTTGTCTTGGTTAAAGGCATAATTAGGGTGTCACCTTTTATAGTTGCCAAACTCTTCCTTACTCCCACTCTCTAAATTTAAAATGATCTCACTCTTCTCAGATTCTTTACAGTACACTGCCTGGACCTCTCTCTGCTTTGTCACCCTATTCCCCAGAAGCCAAAGTTCTAAGAGCAGGGTCTGTGTTGTATATAACTTCGTAATTCAGCATTTCCCTGTGTCCAATATGTTCTCCAACATTAATAAAGTGACCTCAAAAACTATAAGGCAAGAAAATTATAAACATTCCATTAAAATAAATAATCTTTTTTTAACTATATGAAAAAGTGATACTTGATGAGAGAAATTGATAATTTCTGAGATACAGTAACAGCTGTTCTCAGAGGAAATACAATGTACTTAAGGATGTTTTTGTTGTTCAGTTTTTTTAGTCTTGTCTGAGTCTTTGTGACCCTCTTAGGGATTTTCTTGGCAAAGATACTGGAGTGATTTGCCATTTCCTTCTCTGTATCATTTTACAGATGAGAAAACAGGCAAAATGGAGTGAAGGGACTTGCCAAGGGTCACACACAGTCAGTAAGTGTCCGAAGGCAGTTTTGAACTCAGGAAGAGAACTCTTCATTGACTCCAGGCGTGGCCCTCTATCCACTGCTCCACGTAGCTGTCCCATTTAAGAACGTAAACTAATAAAAGAGAAAAAGAAAGAATTGGTGAACTGAATTTAGGGTTAAAAACTGAAAATGCAGCAAATAATTTTCAGTCCCAATTTGAAGAAAAGAGAAAATCAGTATTTTTCTAGCAAAGTAGCTTGATACAGTAGACAAGAGCCTCTTCCTGAATCAGAAAGCCTGTACTTGAATCCTGCCACTGCTGTGTGTTGGGTAGATGGCCCAAGGGAGTTTGCTTCAGCTCTTTGGGCTGTGGCTTTCTCAACTACATTGTATGAGGATTCTGATAAATAATCTTGAAATCATAGTCTGATTACATTTGATTACATCTCAGGCTCAGTGTCAGCAATAAGGTATATCTTGGGCAACATCTTTTCTGATTCTTTGTTTCTTTGTCCTAAGCAGATGAGAAACAGCAAAATATAAATACTGAGAGGAGCTTCTTTGGTTAGGTCCATGAACAGCAAACTTTTCATGCTTCTCTTGATTCTTGTGTTTGAAAGTCAAATTTTCTTTTCAGCTCTGATCTTTTCATGAAGAATGCTTGAAAGTCCTCTATTTCATTGAAAAACTATTTTTTCCCCTGAAGTATTATACTCAGTTTTG
>CM053770.1:164995698-165028431 GCA_028658325.1 Potorous gilbertii
TCAAGGTGTTATTTTCTTCAGCATTTTTGGGGTCTCCTTTAGCAAGGTATTGACCCACTTTTCATGATTTTCTTGCATCTCTCTCATTTCTCTTCCCAATTTTTCCTCCACCTCTCTTACTTGATTTTCAAAATTCTTTTTGAGCTCTTCTATGGCCTGAGACCATTGAATATTTATTTTGGATGTTTGGGATACAGAAGCCTTGACTTTTATGTCTTTCCCTGATGGTAAGTATTGTTCTTCCTCATCCAAAAGGATGAGAGAAGATATCTGTTCACCAAGAAAGTAACCTTCCATAGTCTTATTTTTTTCCTCTTTTTGGGCGTTTTCCCAACCAGTTACTTGACTTTCGGGTCCATTGTTAAGAGTAGGGTATACTCTGGGGATCTGTAAGATCTCAGTTCCTCCAAGGTGGCACAATCAAGTATGTACACTGGTCAGGGAGCAGGTGGAGATTTTTGTGCCCAGAATCTCAGCAGAGTTTCCTCTTCACAACCACCTTGCCTCCCCTTTCAGCCAAGCTAGTACTGGGGGCTGAGATTCAGATAAGCTGTGGGGGCAGGGCCACCATTCAGTGTGAGACAAAGACCAGCTCCCTCAGGGCCTCTATGCAGGGCTGAGGTAATATTCAGCTCCTCAGTGCCCCCAGGGGCTTTATGATCCAACAATGAATGTGGGCTGCTGTAGGGGCTGCTGTGGGAACTGCTGCTGCCTGCCTGATGTGGCTTCTGTGGCCACTGCCTGAGGCTGGAACTATGGGAAGGCCCTTCTCCCTTCTTGGCCAGCTGAAAAAACCCTGTCACTGACCTTTGGCACCTGTGGATTGAGGGATCTGTGAAGCGCTGCTACTGCAACTGGGGATTCCACTTGCAAGGCCTGCTGGCATCCTCCTCCCATAACGAAACTATGCTGTACCAAGGCTAGGCTGGGCTCCGTGCATCTGGTGTGACAGACATTTCCTGTTGGCCTTTCAGGTCACCATGGGCTGGAAATCTCCTCCACTCTGTTGTTCTAGAGCAGCAGAGGCTGCTCTAGAATTTTTTGAGTCTTTCTTTTCATGTATTTTATGGGCTGTGAGGGGAGAGCTAGCATATGTGTGTCTTTCTACTCTGCCCCCTAAAATAAATAATCTTATGGACTAAAATATACAATAAAACTTGTCAAAACAAATATTAATTAATAATATTAGTCCAATTCATTTCCAAATCATCTATGGGGAAAAATACATATATCTCCCAATTTTGGCATTCTCTGTTGATTGTATAAACAATGTGGGCAGCTAGGTGGTACAGTGGATAGAGCATCAGTGCAGGAGTCAGGAAGACCTAAGTTCAAATCCCACCTCAGACACTTGATACTCACTAGCTGTGTGACTTTGCGCAAGTCAATTAACCCCAATTGTCTCATGCTGGGTCATCTCCAGTCATTCTGATGAATATCTGGTCACTGGATTCAGATGACTCTGGAGGAGAAGTGAGGCTGGTGACCTGCACAGCCCTCCCTTACTCAAAGCAAAGTCAAGTGCAAGTCATGTCATCATTTCTCTGATGGCATGGTCTTCAGCAACAAAGGATGAACACATATGAACAGTGTGGTAGGCTTTAGAGAGATATATACCCTAAGTAAACATAGTAAGGAATTAACTAGGTAGAAATAAGAAAAAAAATATTATAAAATAGGAGAGGGGAAAAAAAAAGTCAGAAAAAAATGTTGCAAAACATTTAATAGACATACTGATCTTATTTTGACTTACCTATGCAACTTACAAGGCTGATGCAGCACTCAGCATTTGAAGATAAAAGTAGCAAGCAGGAAGAGAGGTCATTCCTCTTCTGACCAGGCAAAGTACTCTGATTTTGAGGGAGGCTTTGTGGGGGTCAGGCAGAGAGGCACAGAGAATCTGTCTTCTGACTAGCACAGTGATTAGACCTTATTTGACACCTGTAGCTTTATACCAACTCAAGGGAACTGCTTTTTTATGTACCCCTCCTTGATTGTAGTGGGTCAGCCTTTTTCATCATCTTGATCCCTTAGGTTAACATGCCTTCTTCATTCTCCAATAATAAGGTGTTAGAATCTTTTTAAAAAAAATCTACATGTTTTTGTTGTTCTGTGTTTGACATGTATAATAAAAAATGAACACTTCTACATCCACAGAACAGGAAAAGAAGTTTGTATTGTGTTCGTCCTTCATTGCCAAAACAGACCATGCCATCAGAGAAATGATGATATGACTTGCACTTGACTTTACTTTGAGTGAGGGAGGGCTGTGCAGGTCACCAGCCTCACTTCTCCAGAGCCATCTGGATCCAGTGACCGATATTCATCAGGATGAGTGGAGATGACCCAGGATGCACTGAGAGACCTTGGGCCCTTTAGGCCAATGTCTTTGCCGTAGCAAAACTGATTTAGTGTGAGGTAACACCCATTCATTGAATAGGACTGTTTAAGCAGTAGCCAGGGAATGGCCCATTTAATGAGGCCAAGAAAAAGAAAGACATCAGGCTGGGGGGGAAAAAGCAACACTTACTATTGATAATCACTGTAAAGCCAAGAGGAGCTAGGAGGGTCCTGAAGAGCCCTTAGGCAGGGGTCCATTGCTGTCCCAGCTTAAGAGTGCAGTAGGTTTAAGGTTTTAGGAAAGGAAAAAAAAATACTCTGGAACTTAAGGGAAAATTTGATATATAACATTCAGAAGAAATATAAAATAAACATTAAAGGCCAATTATAAGGGACTCAATAAGGTCAAATTGTTTACTTTACATGTGAAAAATTAGCAATACTTTTATGACTGTCATTGTTATTTTGGGAGTTTGAAAGAAAGACATGGGCTGAGTAAAGTATGATGGGGTGATTCTCAAAAAATAAAACTGGAGGGAGAGATAGAAAGGAGTAATTATCTCATATAAATGAGACATAAAAGGAAAAACGGATACAGAAGAAACTAGTAGGGGAGGAGAGCAGGTAGTGCTAGAACCTTACTCTATTCAGGAATGGGTTAAAGAGGGAACAACAGATAGAGCTAGAAGGGTATGGAAGTCTTTTAAACTCAGAACGAAATAAGAGGGCAGCAGAGTAAGGTGAGGGGAGAGGAAAAGGGAGGGATGCTTAGAGGGGCAGGTAGATTAAGGCAAATAGGAGGATAAATTAGCAGGGAGGGGAGAAGTAAAGCAAAGGAAGGAAGAGGGATAGGGTAAATAGGGTGAGAAGGAAAGGGAGGGAAAATAGGAAGGAGGAAAATACACAATAAGTAATTGTAGCTTAGAACGTGAATGGAAAGAAATAGAAATGAATTCAACAATATGCGTTCAAGAAATATTATAAAAATGAGAGATATATGAAGATAAAATAAAAGGCAGAAGTAGAATTTAGTATGTAAAAAAAACAGGGATAGTAATCATGATCTCAGACAAAGTTAAAATAGATTTAATCAAAATGAAAAATAAAGTGCATATTATCTGTCAGCAATATTATTCAATATTGTTTTAGACCATTCAAAATACCTAGTAGTCTAAAGTACCTGAGCATACACCTGGCAAAAGAGACACAGAAACTATATGAACATAAACATAAAATACTTTTTATACAAATAAACTCAGATCCAAATAATTGATATAATATTCATTGTTCATGGGTAGGTAAAATCTATTAATTCAATGTCATCTGAATTAAATTATTAAAAATTATTGAATTGAGTTAGAAAAAATAATAACAAAGTTCATTTGGAAGAAAAAAAAGTTTGGGAACTTCAAAGAAAACAGGGGAAAAAAATGTAAAGAAAGTAGATTCAGCAGGATAAGAGGGCTTGGAATATGATATTTCCAAAGACAGGATTAAAACCAAGAGTCACCTACTCAGCAAAACTGAGTATAATACTTCAAGGGGAAAAAAATAAATTAAAAAAAATATATATATATAATTTATTTATTTTTCAGTTTTCAACATTCACTTCTGCAAGAATTTCAACTCCAAATTTTCTCCCCATCTTTCCCCACCCCCACCGCAGGACAGTGTGTACCCCATCCACCCCATCCACCCCTTCCTCCAATCTGTCCTTCCTTCTATCACCCCACTTCTCCCAACTCCCTCTCCTATATTTTCCTGTAGGACCAGATAGATTTCTATACCCCATGGCCTGTACATCTGATTTCCCAGTTGCATGCAAAAAAAAATTTTAACATTAATTTTTAAAGCTTTGTGTTCCATATTCCTTCCCTTTCTCCCTCCCCACCCACCCTCATTGAGAAAGCAAGCAATTCGACATGGGTCATACATGTGTAGCCATGCAAAATACTTCCATAACAGTCATGTTATGTGAAAGACTAACCACATTTCCCTCTGTCTTGTCCTGCCCTCCATTTATTCCTTTCTCTCTTAACCTGTCCCCCTACAATAGTGTTCTGATTATACCTTCCCCCTATCTACTTCCCTTCTATTATCTTCCCTCTCCTATCCCCTTTCTCCCTACTTTCTTGCAGGGTAAAATAGACTTCCATACCCAATTGAGTGTGTGTTATTCCCTTCTTAAACTAAAGCCAATAAAGGTAAAGCTCACCTATTCCCTTTCACTTCCTCTCTTTTCCCCTTCATTGTAAAAGCTCTTTCTTACCTCTTTTATGTAAGATGATTTGCTACATTCTACCTCTCCCTTTCTCTTTCAGTACATTCTTTTTAATAGTGAATTTTATTTTTTAGGTATTCTCCCTTCACATTCAGCTCACCCTGTGTCCTCTCTCTTTTTCTTTCTCTCTCTCTTTTCACACACACACATACCTACACATATATACTATATACATACATACATAAACACATACACAAATATATATATATATATATGTATATTCCCTCTAACTACTCTAATATTGAAAAAGGTCTCAAGTGTTACAAATATCATCTTTCCATGTAGGAATGTAAACAGTTCAACTTTAATGAGTTTCTTATGGCTTCTCTTTCCTCTTTACCTTTTCAAGTTTCTCTTTTGTATCAACTCATACAAGTCTTCATTCTTTATATTTTGTTTTACTATTTCTTGGTCTCATAACTTTGCCATCTCCTCTTACCCAATAATAACTTTCAAAGAGGCATTTGCTTCCTTAAGATTCTGAATCTCCTTTTCCAGTTGGTTAACTTTCTTTTCATAATATTATTTTTCTTGGGTTGTTCTTACTTAAAAAATTTTTTTTTCTCAAATGATAAATGTTGGAGGAGATGTGGGAAAATTGGAAAACTATTGCATTGTTGGTGGAGTTGTGAACTGATCTAATCATTCTGGAGAGCAATTTGGAACTTTGCCCAAATAGTTCTATAGGCTATAGAACTGTGTATATCCTTTGACCCAGAATTACCACTTCTAGGTCTGTATCCCAAAGAGATCATAAAAATGGGAAAAGGACCCACATGTACAAAAATATTTTCCTTTTGTAGGGGGAAAGAATTGGAAATTGAGGGGATGTCCAACAACTGGGGAACAAGTTGTGGTATATGAATGTAATTGAATACTATTGTGCTAAGAAATAATGAGCAGGCAGACTTCAAAAAAATCCGGAAAGACTTATATGAACTGATGCTGAGTGAAATGAGCAGAATCAGAAGGACACTATACACAGTAGCAGCCACATTGTGTGATGAATGACTTGAATAGACTTAGCTCTTCTCAGTAACATATAATCTAATACAACTCCAAAAGACTCATGATGGAAAATGCTATCCACATCCAGGCTTTGATTACTTCATCCGAACTGATCATTTATCAATTGGGGAATGACTTATGTTCTTATAAATTTGATTCAATTTCCTATATATTTGTGGGATGCAGGCAAAGCAGTCCTTAGGGGAAAATGAAAGTATCAAAAATCAAAGGGGTGAATTCACCACCAGTGAAGAAGTTAAAGCAATTATCAGGAGCTCTTTTACCCAATTATATGTCAATAAATCTCATAATCTCAATGAAATGGATGAATATCTCTAAAAATACAAATTACCCAAATTAACAGAACAAATAAAATACTTAAATAATCCAATCTTATATAGAGAAATTGAACAAGTCATCAATGAATTTTCTAAGAATAAATCCCCAATATCAGATGACTAATATGAAAATATTTTATGTGATTGCAAATGTATAACCTATTTCTGATTGCTTGCTATCTCTGAGGGCAGGAAGGAAGGGATAATGGGAGGGATAGAATTGGAACTCAACTTCAAAAAAATGTAAAAGAATTGTTTTACCATGTAATTGGGGAAAAAAATAAAAAGTATATTTAAAAAGAGTCTAGATATCATCTTTCAAGAAATTATCCAGAAAATTGTCCTGATGTTCTAGAACCAGAGGGTAAAAAATAGAAATTGAAAGAATCCATTGATCACTTCCTGAAAGAGATCCCAAAATGAAAACTCTCAGGAATATTACAGCCAAATTTCAGAACTCTCAGGTTAAAGAGAAAATACTGCAAGCAGCCAAAACCAATTTAAATATTGTGGTGCCACAGGATAACACAAGATTTAGCTGCTTTTACATTAAAGTATAAGAGGGCTTGGAATATAATATTCTGGAGGTCAAAGGAGCTAGGATTACAAGCAAGAATCACCTACCCAGTAAAACTAAATATACTCCTACAATGGAAAAAATGGATACTTAATGAAATAGAGGATTTTTAAGAATTCCTGATGAAAAGACCAGAGCTGAATAGAAAATTTCACTCTCAAATACTAGACTCAAGAGATGTATAAAAAGGTAAACAGGAAAGAAAAATCATAAGGTTAAATGGTTTACATTCTTACATGAGAAGATGATACTTGGTTTTTTGGTTTTTTTTTTTATTTTCAGTGTTCTACAATCAGTACCAAATAACTTAGATTTTTTCCCGTCCCTCCTTCTCCTTCCCCCTATACTTCCTCCTCCTTCCCCACGATGGCATACAATTTTATATAAGTTTTACATATACATTCCTATTAAATACATTTTCACCATAGTCATGTTGCATAGAAGAATTAAAAGGAATGGGAGAAAACATATAACAAACCAAAACATAATACAAAAGAAAATGATCTGCTACATTCTGTGATTGAATTACATAGTTCTTTCTCTGGATGTGGAAGGCATTTTGCCTTAAAAGACCACTGCAAATTTTTTAAGTTCTTGCATTGCAGTGAAGTTCTAAGTCTACCGGAAAAAATCCTTGCACAATGTGGTTGTTGCTGTGTACAAAGTTCTCCTGGTTCTGCTCCTTTCACTCAGCATCAGATCATATAAGGCTTTCCAGACCTCCCTGAAGTCTTCCTGTTAATCATTTCTTATGGCACAATAGTATTCCATTACATTCATAGACAACAGTTTATTCAGTCATTCCCCAATTGATGGGCATCCCCTTGATTTCCAGTTTTTGGCCATCACAAAGAGTGCTGCTACAAATATTTTTGTACAAGTGAGACCTTTTCCCATTTTTATAATCTCTTGGGGATACAGTGCTAGAAGCAATATTGCTGGGTCAAAGGGTATGCACATTTTTGTAGCCCTTTGGGCATAGTTCCAAATTGCCCTTCAGAATGGTTGGACTCATAGCTCCACCAACAATGAATTAGTATTCCAACTCTCCCATAACTTCTCCAACATTTATCATCTTCCTGTTTTGTCATATTAGCTAATCTGACAGGTATGATGTGGTATCTCAGAGTTGTTTTGATTTATATCTCTCTAATCAATAGTGATTTAGAGCATTTTTTTCATATGACTATAAATATCTTTAATTTCTTCCTCTGAAAACTGCCTGTTCATATCCTTTGACCATTTATCAATTGGGGAATGACTTGTATTCTTGTACACTTGACTCAGTTCTCTCTATGTTTTAGAGATAAGACCTTTAAGAAGATGATACTTGTAACTCCTAAGAACTTTATCATCATTAAGCTGGAAGAAGTATACACAGATTGGATGTGACTTGATTATTATGGGATGATATCTAAAAAATTAAAATTAAATGGTGAGAAAGAGGAAGGGGAAAGGTAGGGAAGAGGAGAGGTAGAATGAACCAGAAAAGGTGCAAAAGAGCTTTTGCAGTGTAGGGGATGAGCAGAGAGATGGGAGGGAGAGCACTTGATCCTTAACTCTCATTGTAATTGGCTCAAAGAGGGAATAACATACGCACTCAATTGTGTATAGAAATCTATCTTACCCTACAGAAAAATAGAAAGGGAAGGGAACAAAAGAAATGATGGGATGGTGCTAATAAAAAGAGAGGTTTGGGTTGGGGGAAGTAGTAGTAGGAGTCAAACCACTTTTAGAATGGACAAGGTGAAAGGAGTCATAAGAGTAGGATAAACAGAAGAAATAGAATGGAGGAAATATACAGGAATCATAAATGTGAAAAAATTTTTGCAGTTAAGTTTCTCTGATAAAGGTTTTATTTCTTAAACATAAAGGAAACTGAATCAAATTTATAAGAACACGTCATTCCCTAATTGAGAAAAGGTCAATTCAGATGAAGTTATCAAAGTTATCTATTGTCATGTAAAAAAATGTTCTAAATCACTGTTGATTCAAGAAATGAAAATTAAAACAACTCTGATGTACCACTTCATACTTATCAGATTAGCTAATATTACAGAAACAGAAAATGACAAATGTTGGAGGGGATGTGGGAACACTAATGCACTGTTGGTGAATTTGTGGACTGATTCAATCATTGTGGAAAGCAATTTGGAACTACGTCCAAAGAGCTATAAAACTTTGAACACCCTTTGACCTTGTAATACCACTATTAAGTCTGTATTCCAAAGAGATAAAAAACAAAAAGAAAGGGACCTATTTGTACAAAAATATTTACGGCAGTAATCCTTGTGGTGGCAAAGAATTGGAAATTGAGGAAATGTCCATCAATTGGGGAATAGCTGAAAAAGTTGTGGTATATGATTGTGATAGAAAATACCATTGTGCTATAAGAAATGATGAGTATGATGTTCTCAGAAAAGCCTGAAAAGACTTACGTGAACTGATGCAAAGTGAAATGAGCAGAATCAGGAGTACATTGTACATAGTAACAGCAATACTGTAGGATGATAAACTGTGAATACCTTACCTATTCTCAGTAATAGCAATAGTCCTCTAGGTCCTCAAGTGCAGCCTTTTGACAGAATCCAAACTTCCCAGAACAAATCCCACATGTGGCCTCAAGGCCACAAGTTCTCCACATCTGATCAAGACAATTCCAAGTGACTTATGATGAAAAAATGCTATACATCTCCACAGAAAGAACTGATAGTGGATCAAAGCCTGTGGATCAAAGTATGCCGTTTTGAACTTTATTTTTTCTTGTTTGTTTTTTGTCTTTTCTTTCACATGACTAATATGGAAACATATTTTACATTACTGCACATGTATAACCAATATTAAATTACTTGCCTTCTCAGTGAGGGGGGAGGAGAAAGAGGGAAGGAATGAATTTGAACACAAAATTAAAAAAAAAAATGAATGTTAAAAATAGGTGTGCTTGAAAGAAGAAAGACTTGAAAGAACCCAGAGGTGGATTTAAGCAGGAAGAGCATGTCAAGCATGGGAGACAAGCAGGGAAGCTGGACTTGATTTTGGAGTATGTTTTTTTATATGGATTTGATTAGCCAATATGATGCAGTGTACATTGTGTTATCAAGCCTAAGTCAGGTCTCCACAATTTAATAAGTTAGCACTTAGCACTAGAAGAGGCTATTGATGAAGAACTTTTGTTATTTTTACTATAAGTTACTTTAATTACTGGGGGCAACTAGTGGTGCAAAGCATAGAGTACCAGGCCTGGAGTCAGGAAGACTAAACTTTGTGAGACCAAATCCAGACTTAGATACGTACTAGCTGTATGACCCTGGGCAAGTCACTTAACTTTGTTTGAGTCAGTTTCTTTATCTGTAAAATGAGAAGGAAATGGCAAACCAGTCCAGTATCTTTGACAAGAAAATTCCCAGTAGGATCATGAAGGGTTGTACATTTCTGAACAACTTTCTGAACAACTCTCCATGCAAATGTACTTTAAATATAAATATTTGCAAAGAATTTCTAACTTTACTTTAAATTAAAAAAAATCACCTCAGAATTTCTGTTCTCTTTCCTTAAGCAGACATTTTGATTTTACTTTGAAAAAAAATTTCACCCTATCTCAAGTTCCTTTGGCTACTTAAAGTAATTACAAGCAGATTTTCTTGAAATAAAAATTTTTATCCTATCTCCATTTTCTTTGCCTTAAGGTCTTGGATAAGCAACAGAAATGTAATGAGTCAATTAATTCAGTTTCCTCTTTTAGATCTTGTCTTGAATTCTGGTTCTTCTCTTTACCTAGTGATTGAACTGTATAGGAAATTGCTAGATTGCTAGGCAAAGGTGGGAGAATTGCCTAGAGTAGTATGGTATTTCACCGTATAACTGTTACCACCATGTGATCATCACAGTCTGTTTTTTTGTCTAAAAATTGGTTTATGACATTTCATCGCATAATTGTCCCATAGTACAATTCTATATGGATACACATGTATTTCTTTGGCATTGTGACCCAGGTGCAAGGGGAGAGGGCATTGAGTAAGTCGCTCGATATGGTCAGACTTGTATCTTCCAGTGCTAGCTACAATGTACAGTTTGTCTTCTAGCAATACATTCATGGGAAAAGCATTTCTTTCTGATGATAGGTAAACATAAAAACTATTCTGCGCACTTTAACTGAAAGTGATTTGTGTTGCTAAACAGTGTTGTCGATTCCTGATGTGTGGGACCCTCTCTTCCCACCTCTAATCCAAGTACGTAGTCATTTATTGAGATTGCTGTCTCTCATGAAGTGGGCTAAGTTCCAAAAAGAACCATCAACTTCAGAGGAAGTGAGATGGATTTTTATAGGATAAAGATGCAATTATATAACAGAAATTATGAATATTAGAAAGGCAGGAGGGGGTTTGTTAAAGGATTGGGTAATGGGGGTTTGGTGGTTAAACATTCTGGTCACGCTGCCCTCCAGTTGGGCAGATATTCTGGTCCTGTCTGGTCAAGAGGAAGAGTTAGGTATTGTGGTCCTGTCTTGGCCTAAATGGATGATGTGATTGTGGTTGAGTGCAAGAACAGGCCTGTTCAAATATGTGAATTGGATCTGAGGTCAGGTGCTATGGGCAGCGGCAGACTGGCAGAAACTAAAAGACAATACCAGCACAAGGGTTTTGTTTTTGTTTTCTTTTTTTTTAATAAATCTTCACATAATGGTCACGCCCCACTTCTTTTGGTAGGACAAAATCTACGATGATAATGATATGAAATACAGTAATCAACTTGAGTCAGGGCGCCATACACCCAGTATGTGTCAGAAGCTTGCCCACGAACCCAGAAATCCAGGGTTTGGGGTTGGCTGCCCACAACAGCCTCCAGCCCTCAACTGGAAAAACTAAGGCCAGGCCGCCCAACTCCAGACGCCTTTGGACGTAATGACATCACCATACCCTACGTAACCCCATATCCTTGCCAATGACATATCTTTACAACGTAATGACGCCACCGCCAGCAACCTCCCGGCGCGTGTTTTATAAGTAATTCCTCGCCTTCCCTTTCTACTTAGGAATGAGGCTCAAAAAGACATAAATTGTCTTTTTCACCTATGACTGCTCCCCTCCCCCCATAACCATCCATCTTTTAGCCGAGCCATGACCGGAAGTAACTGCAGTCGCCGTCACTTCCTTCCCACGCAACTATAGAGCTGCGCCGAGTCAGGGGGTGGAGCTGACACTGCAGACTCCTTCCGGTCGCGTCCGCGCCGCATCTCTCTCTCTCAGTCAAATCCCCGGACACCTCCCCCTCAACCGGAGGGAGGGGCTCTGGTTGCCTCTGGCCCTCCTCCTTCTTTCGACCCGCCCCTTCCCGACCGCCTGGACGGTAGCTCTGACGTCACTACGCACGGGTGACCTCCGCCTCCATCATGGTCGCGGCAGTAGATTAGGGTCGTGGGTCGGGCCAGTTGCTGCCGCCGCCGCTGCGGGATTGTTTGAGGACCCGCCGTCGCCGCAGTCACTGCCTCCTCTCTCTCCTCCTTCTTCTCCTTCTTCTCTTCCTTCCCAGGAACCAGGGCCAGGTGATGAGGGGATGGGGTCCGGGCAGCCAGGGCCGGGCCGGGCCAGCCGAGGAAGCCGGGGCTGGAGCCGGGAGCTCGGGTGCCTTAGCTCGGCTTCTGCTTCCCAGCCCTTCCCCAACCCCCGTGGCTTTTGTGCTCCCAGTTCCCCTCCCCAGGCCCACTTGGGTGAAAATAGACCAGTCCCCGGCCTCGAGCCTCGCTTTCCAGTGACAACTTTTGTCCTGGGAGAGGGAGTGGGGTCGCTTCCATTGCAGGTCCCAAACATGAGGCTTGCGTGCAGTTGGAAATCAGAGAGCTGATACATTGTAACTGTTATGCTTAAGTGTGATCAAATAACGTTACAAACGATATTGACTTGGTTATGTCTGGGTCACTCACCAAATTGCTGCTGTAGGGACTAGTTAATATGACCCTGGATTAATTAAGCCAGAGTGAAATGCTAGGGTCGATGATAAATCCGTGCTATCGAGGTTTTTGTGAACAATGAGGTCGTCTTTGCAAAGGCTACTTATCAGTAAACCGAGCTGATTCTTTATAGTTTGCTTCTGTAATGCGGTCTTTTCATCAATATGGGGGAAAACAAACGGTTGAAAAAAGCTGTTTCCACTGCCTTCGAGAGAAAATTTAGTACCAGAACGCCAGTGTTATTTATTTCTTCCCTGATGTACTTAGAACTTTGGATAAGTAGACACTTTCTTCTAGTATTTTTTTTCCTCTAGAGAATTGGGCAAGTACTAATCTACTGGTGATGTTTTGTGCTTGTGAAATGTTCACAAGCCCTTGGGTAAATGTACCTTGCGTGTGATGAGTATTTAAAGCATTATGAAATAATCTTTATTTAGCAATATGAAGCTGAGGGAAATGGGATCAGAAATTATCCTGATATAGATCCTGTTTATTAATCATTCAATCTGGAGATACGTGGAAATATCTTAATTAAAGAAGCTAATTAGTATATTTTTCAGACATTTATTAAGCATCTACTATGTGGCAGGTATGTTTGGTACTGAAGATACAAAATTGAAAACCAATACAGTCCCTTCTTTTAAGGAATTTACTATTTTAAGTTGACAACTCTCTCGTCTCAGAAACACCTCACTTTTCCCTCTGTCAGCCTGATTCACCTCTTGTATAGCCGATTGTAATAGGGTTCAAATTGAGGTACTTGCTACCAGTTTTCTTCTCTTCTCTAACACCTACCCTCCACACTGCTGCCAAATAATATTACCAAGTCTTTGTCTTCCTTGCTTGGCAACCCTCTTTATTTAACTATTCTTCTAGGGTAAAATCTAATTATCTGATAGTGCTCTATGCTTGATGCTCCTTTGCCTTCTCCCTCTTTTCCTCTTACCCAGACCCCAAGCATAGGTTTTTACCTTTTATTTTTGTCCTTTTAATTCTTTTCTTCCCAGTTACCTACTCTGAGTTTTGTTGTGCCTGCGACTAATCTCTCTCTTTTCCACTCTCTCCCTGTTCCTTATCCTGTTGAGTTGAATGTATTTCTACACCAAATCCTTTGTTCTACCCTATTTGGACCGGTTTCACATGACAGGTTCAAGTGATACGAGTTTCTCCCACCACTTCTTTTGTAGAGATTTCTTTCCATACCTTGATCAGGTGCACAAATCAGTTTGACGCTTTTCTTAGATCTTTGTCTAGTCTTGGGGGTAGTTATTCCATCTTTCAGGCAGACGACATGCACAATTGAGATGGCCCTGAAGCCTTATGAGCTCGTAATTTGGGTAAGGGAAAGCTTGCCAATGAGAGCCCAGCTCCCCAAGGGTAGTTCCAACTGAAATATGTTAGAGAAAAATAAAAGAGAGGGAGCCTATGTAATGGGTTGAAGATACTAAACCTTATTCCTTCCTATTTTGAGGATCTTAGATCATGTTTAGTAGATTATGTAAGCTACAAGTTAATATTTATTAGAAAATTCCGTTAACAAATAGCTATTTGAATACCTTTAATATTAAACCTTCAGAGCAGGGGTTCTTAACCTGGAGTCCTTTAACTTATTTAAATATTTTGATAGCTCTTTCAGTATAATTGATCTCCTTTGTAATCCTATGCTTTTTATTTTATTCATTTAAAAATATTCTGTGAAGGGATCCATTGGATGCTGTGTTCTTGACCCTCAAAAAGTTAGACATGTGCTTTAAAGTATGATGTTGTTTCCGTGTTACCATTTTATTTTTAGCAAAACAACAATGTTGTTTTCTCACAAAAAGATTTTTAACTAATAGCCCAGCGAAGTAAGGTGGTTGCCATATAGCCCTTTACACATATTTCATTTTATTGCAGAGGATTGTGCTGAAGGCAAGAGGTGCCTTGAAATATGAGCTATATATAGAAAGGGTGGGGCTTGAGGGATAGATAGATATCTTGATGGATAGATAGACTTTCTCCAGTAAGGAAGACTTGAGATCATGAAAAATTCTTTCTGTCACTGTTAATTGGAGTGACTTATCTGTATTTGTAGAAGTTTTCTATTTTTCTATTCTTTCCCTGTCCCTACCCTACGCGAATTTCTTGTACTAATCTCACTCTCATCATACTCATCACCTATTTATAGATAATCTTAGGGAAATTTAATTAACTTATTTTGAAAAGCAATTCCCTGAAAAGTTCTGTTTGTAGTAGTAGAGATCAGAAACAAAACGTAAAGAAATGCCATTCAGTGACTATAAATATTCTTGGGCAGTTATCACAAAGTTTTAACTAGTGTGTTTCAGTTAGATAAGCATGGTTTTTGAGCTCAATGGTATGTTATTTATTAAAATACCATACTTAGCCTCTGTTCAATTTTTTAAAGACGTTATCTCTTAGCTGGCTGTGTTTCCCGCTATGGTGGAATGTCTGCAAATCTACAACTTGTATTAAAGCATCTTCGTTTTTTGTTCTTGAAGAGAGATCAAAAGACATACAAAACATCAATGAAGTACTTAACTGAGTATCCCAACAAATTCTACATAATTTATCAAAGTGATGCCCCAAAAGATTTAATCTTTTCTTTCCTACTGATATCCCAGTATCTACTGCAACTAGCTCTGGGCTTCTTTTCACTTCCAAGTCATCTCCCCAGCTGCTTTGCCTTTTGAACCAGAAGCCTTGGTGGTTGTTTTTTTCAGTTGTGTGCACCTCTTCACGACCTCATTTGGGTTCTTCTTGGAAAAGATACTGGAGTGGTTTGCCATTTCCTCCAACTCATTTTGCATATGAAGAAACTGAGGCAAACAGGGTTAAGTGACTTTCCCAGGGTTACACAGCTAGTAAGTATTTGAGGCTGGATATGAAATCAGTCCTGACTCCAGCCTGGCATGCTATTCACTGTGCCACCTAGCTGTCCTCTGTCATTAATAGTCCTTACTGTTGTTCTCTACCTATTATATCTCCTAGGCCCAGCCCCCTTGATTCACTCTAGGCTAACTGCTTGTCATCTCCCTTTCCCTACCCCTTCTGGTTCCCACCTTACAATTCTTGAACCATAATCAAATCAATTTTTCATTGCCCTTGCAAAGGAACTTTTCAAAACACTACTATTCCCCCTTTCAGTACTCTTCTAAGAGAATGTAAACGTCCTAAAAGCCAGTCCGTCCTTATTTTAGTACTAGCCCTTGCTTTTGGCACCTGATAAAACATATTTATTTTCTCTTCAATTCTTTCATCTTTTAGATCCCTTCCAGATCTAAATATATGAGATAAATAAAGTGAACTATTGCATTAGTCAGATTGCTGGTGAAAATTTATGCCAAGTCTGCTGAAATCAGTATCTTTGAGATGTAAGCAGAGAACTGCTAGTTAGATTATTTTCAATTATAGTGCAGATCAACTTGATTCCATTTTTTCATCTATAAAATGGAATTAAGATGTGTTAATTCAGCTCTTAGTTATTGTAGTGTTAGTAATTATATTAGGTTTCTAATTTTAGGAAATTTTAATTTTAAAATGGTTTAAATTTGTTTCTTTTCCTTTTTTGATAACACTTTAACCAGCTTCCCTTCCTCCTTGACCAACGCTTCCTTCTTCCCCTCAAACAATAAGCCTTTTTATAAATAAGCATAATCCAGCAAAACAAGTCCATATATTCAGTAAGTCTAAATATTTAGGTCTCATGATGTCGTTGTAGTTAGTTTTCTCTTGAACAAGATTTAGAAAGCTTCGGTGATCTTTTTATAGGCCAGAAGATAGATCCAGAGAATCCAAGATCATGAAACTGGTTAATACTATCTGGTATTCAAGCCAGATCTTATAATTCCAAATCCAGAGCTCTTTGTATTATGCAGTAGATAGAAACTGGAGTCAGGAAGACTGGAGTTCAAATCTTGCCTCAAAAACTCACTAACTGTGTGACCCTAAGCAATTCATTTAACCTCTCTGTTTCAGTTTCCTTCTCTATCAGATGGAGGAAATAATAGCACCTACTTCCCAGGACTATTGTGAGGGTCAAATGATTTAGCATTTAGTGTCTTGTACACTTTAAATCATTATGTAAATGCTACTTTAGCATTTACATTTTATTGTTTATAAAATATTATACACATGAAAGTAATTTTTAGCTTTACTGTTATACATAAATGTAGCCACCATATATTGGTTTGTTTAGTAGGTTGTAAAGAAAGTATGCAGACTGAAGTGCACTATCTCCTGAATGTCTTGCACCTTTCCTATGCTTGTTGTGTCTTTCCATCATTACTTGATGGATTATTATTAATCTTTTGTGAATTCCTATTAAGTTCAACTCAGATGTCACCTTTTCTACAAAACCTTCCAGGTCTGTATATTGTTCTCTTTTCTCTTTCTGAAATTCTGGTCTCATATCATGAACATTTCATACTAGATAATCCATAATTCAAAGTCCTCTTGTCTAAAATAACTCACCATCTTTTCTTCCAAACTTCCAAATCACTATTATCCTTCTTGTTACAGAGATTTCTAACCTCAGTGTTCACTCCTCATTTTTCTTCACCTCACATGTCCAAGTTGTCGTATCTAGAAAGTTGTATTTACATTCCTTGCATCCGTCCTCCATCTCCACTCTGTGGATCAAACTCTCATCTCTTCTTACCTATGTTATTGTGCTGTCTTCCTAGTTGTTCTTTCTGGCTAAAATCTCTCCACAAAGTCCTTCACAAAGCTTCAGAAGTGATTTTTCTAAAGTACAACTTGAGTTTTTCTGTTATTTCTGATATCAGATATAAACTCTTTGACATCAAAGGCTTTTCATAATTTGGCTTCTTGCTTTCTTTTCAGTCTTCTTTTACACATTGCTCCTCCATTGTCCAGCCAAAATGGCCTACTTGTTATTCTTTACACAAAATCCTTCACCTCCTGTCTGAGTGTCTCTGTATTGGCTATCTCCCATGCCTTGGATATTTTTCCTCCTCGCCTCTGTCCTTTCCAGTTCCTGTTTTTCAGCCTTTGTTGTTGTTTGTCCTTCATTTTTAAAGAGGACCAGTGACATCATGGGTTGGTGTCTTGGTTTTAAGTGAGGCAGAGTTGCACAGAGTTGTCATCTTTACTCTTTTCCTGAGTCATTGAAGTCCACTGAAAGAACAAAAGTCAAGATGGGCACTGGCCCAGGATGTCTGACCAAGCTGTAAGCAGTCCACGGCCCCTGCTTTAGCATCTTTGTTAACAAATTGTTTTCATGTACCCATTCCACTGGGGAAAATCTTCACATGCTTGGGATAGACATCCCCCTTAGAGACGTTTGAGACTCTTTGGTTCACTTCAACTTTCTTGAGTCTGCTTGCTGAGACTGCTTACCAGGGTGAGACCGCT
Source organism: Potorous gilbertii (assembly GCA_028658325.1). Lineage (NCBI taxonomy): Eukaryota > Metazoa > Chordata > Mammalia > Diprotodontia > Potoroidae > Potorous > Potorous gilbertii. The sequence continues at coordinate 165,013,566 of CM053770.1, forward strand.
ATGCATTCCACAGCTTGGAGATTTAGGTGAGAGTGGACACTAAAGTTAGATGAACAGCCCTGTAAAGGGCTAAGCAAGCCCTCACACTAGTGGTGCTAGTCCTCCCCAAATACCAGTAAATCATTTGTACATGTTGTCTTTTCCATTAGAATGTAAACACCTTGAGCATAGGGACTTCAACTTTTGTCCTAGTGTCCTTAGCACTTAGCACAGTGCCTGGCATATACTGTAATAGGTATTTAATAAATGCTTATTTAGTAGTTGTTATCTAACGGGGTGTGTGTGTGTCTGTGTGTGCAGAATAGGTACGGTGTTTCTGTCCCATGTTTCTTTTTTTTTTTTTAGCAAATTTTATATTGTTTTCAATCAGCAAAAATCTACCTTTTCAACCAGTCTAAATCCTATCTTCTGCCAATGGAGGATGAAAAGACCCCACCCCCCAACCTTCTGTTAAAGACATGTTAAGTCAAGCAAAATCAGTTTCTGCATTGGCCCTGTCCAAAGAACAAACAAATCTATAAAATGTGCACATAAACGTGTACATATGTATCTCTCCATATATATATATATATATATATCTGTCTGTCTATGTAACATTTCCTGCAGTTTGTCTTTTCATCTCTGAGGGAGTAGGTAGCATGTTTCATTATTAGTCCCCTGGAATTATGGTTGATCATTAATGCTGATCAGAGTTTCTAATCTCTCACAATTGTTTATTTTTGCAATATTGTTATCATTGTACAAATTGACCTCCCGATTCTTTTCACTTATTCTGCATCCATTTCTACAAGTCTTTGCAGGCTTCCCTAAAACCATCCCCTTTATTATTCAGTGTATCACAAGAATATTCCATCGCATTAATATACCAAAACTTGTTTGGTCATTCTCCATTTGATGGTCATTCTCCCAGATTCTCATTCTATGCCATTTAAAAAGAGCTATAAATATTTTTGAGTGAAATGTATTTCTTTGCCCAGCTTAGTATGTGTATGTGTGTGTATATGTATATGTATATGCATATGTGTATGTTTATGTATTCTTCTCTTCTTTGTTCAGATGAGAGTAAGGTTCAAGTATTCCCTCTCCCCCCACCTCTTCTTCTTTGTTTGTAGAGACTTCTTGTATACCTTGATTTGAGATATAACTTTTCCTAACCTTCCCTTCCTCCTTCTCGACCTGACACTTTTTACCACTCCAGCAGATTTCTCACCACCTCCCCCTCCCATCCTTTTGGTTCTTCTTTTACAATCATCAAAATATAATTGAACCACTCCTAGGCATTCTGTCTAATTAGATTGCCTTTTTGACCATTGGTGATGATAGATTTCAGAGGGGACATGTGAATCATTTCCTCACATTTGAGTGTCAGTAATTTGTCTTGGTTCATTCTCTTAAGATTATTCTTATTTATCTTTTTATGTTTCTCTTGTGTTTGAACTTCAGCTTGCCTGTGGAGTTCCGGTCTTTTCATGCCGAATGCTTGGGAGCTCTCTATTTTATTAAAAGTCCATTTTTTTTCACCTATAGGATTATATTTTAAGTTTTGCCGGATGTTACTTTCATCTCTAAGCCTGTATCCCTTGTTTTCTGGAATATTTTATTCATTTGGGGATTTCTTTCATGAAGTTATGGAGGATTCTAGTTATACTTTGTCCAGATTTCTAGGACAGATTTGAAGATTTCTTGAAATATGATTTATAGGCTCTTTTTTGATTGTGGCATTCAGGTTGTTTAATGATTCTTAATTTTTTTTTTCTCCTTGATCCATTTTCCTGGTCAGTTTTATTTATTTATTTATTTAGGTAAGTAATATCTTAAGAATTTCTTCTGTTTTTTTTTTTAACCTTTTGATTGACTTTAATGTTTCTTTTTGTCTTTTTCCAATTTTCATTTATTTATTTAACGTATGTACAGTTTAATAGTTTTTTGGGTATAGTTCCAAATTGTTTTCCAGGGTACCTGTTTTCCCACAACCTTGCCATCATCTCTTTCCATTTTCAGAAAGTTTGTTATTTGGACAAGATTTGTACCTCATGTGCCAAGGTGTTAATTCTCTTTCCATTCTCTTTCCAGTTCTTTCTTCCACAGTTTTTATTTCTCTTTCTATTTTTCCTCTAGTACTCTCTCATTTATAAAAAGTTTTTTCTAACACTTTAAAAAATTCCTTTTTTTAAAAAAAATTATGTTTTCAGTTTTCTACAATCACTTCTATGTAACTTAAATTTTTTTGTCCTCTTCCCCCTCCCTCTTCCCTTGCTCCCTGAGACAGCATACAATTTTATATAGGTTCTACACATACATTCCTATTAAATACATTTTCACTTTAGTCATATTTCATAGAAGAATTAAAACGAATGGGAGAAATCCTAAAACAAACCAAAACGTATAGGAAAGAAAATGATCTGCTACATTCTGTTATCAAATTTCATGGTTCTTTCTCTGGATGTAGAAGGCATTTTGCCTTAAGAGACCATTGGGAATTTTTCAAGTCCTTGCATTGAAATGAAACTTCTTAAAACTCTTGCTTCCTCTCTTCCAAGAATTTTACTTGAATTTTTGCCCAGTCTGTGGGGTTTTTTGTTTTTGTTTTGTTTTTTGTTTTTGAGGCTTTTCTTGTATATGTTTTGAAGTCATTCTTTTCTAGTTTTGTGTCATAAATATCCCAGTCACCCTAGCAACTCTTTGTGGTGGGAGCCTTTGTTTGATTACTCTTTCAGCTTACTTCCGGACTTTAGACTTGACTCCCTTTGGAGGGTGGTCCTGTTGCTCCTTTCTTGGAGTATTGAGTTTTGTGTTATTCTGAGATCTCTGAGGCAGCTCAGGCATGCAGACTTTCACTGCCCTCCAAGTAGTCTAATCAGGGCAAAGTCTGAGTGTACCCTTTTTGATCTGAGCTCCGGAAGTTCTTGACCTGGGATTGGGTCTGAGCAGCAATAGAATGTTGCTGCACTCAGCAACTGTCCACCATCTGGGAAGCTCTCTAGGTTCAGAATGATAGAACTGCAGGCTTTCTGTTGATTTGGAATACCTGTCCAAGTAACTAGGCTTCAAAGGAGGGTAGAAGTTGGAACCGAGATCTTGTTTTGCTCCTTGGTTCTGAGTTGCACAGTTTCATATTGATTTTGAAATTGTTCATCTCTCAGTACAGCACCTTGGACCTATGACTGTTCCATACTCTGGACTACCCTCTCTGGGTGAAGCTGTCCTTCTCTATTGGCCCTAGATCTGCTCAAACTGGGTAAAAATGCTGTCACTTGGCACCTGTTGCTACACTGGGCAGTGTTGATATGTCTTGGTATGATTCTTGGACATCCTGTTACCCTAGTGTACAACCTGTCCCTGGGTGTTGGTGTTATCTACATGGTGTGCTCTTGGCCAAGTGCTGTCCCCAGTGTGTACTTCCCTGTCTCCCAGTGTTTACTTGTGCTGGAAAAATGAATCACTGTGGCTTTTTCTTGGATTTCCCCATCAAGACTTGGTCTGATCTGTTTTTTAGATCTAGGTTTGGCAATCAAGTAAGAAAACATTTGTGATTAAAGCTATGGTAGCATAGCTATTGAAAAATATTTCAAAAATTACTAGCAGGGGTGGGGAACCTGTAGCTCATAGGCCACAGGTAGCCCTCTAGGTCTTCAAGTGTAGCCCTTCTACTGAATCCAAATGACTATAAATGAAATTTGGATTCAGTCAAAGGGCTGTACTCGAGGACCTAGAAGGCAACATACCACCAGTTTCCCACCTCTTGACTACAGTATTGTGTTTTTGTATTTCTGATTTTAGATAATTCCCCAGATCATTCAACTACATTTGGTTTAAAATGTGAGAATGCAAATTTACCGAGATGTGGACAAAGCTCTCTGTATCTGCCAGTGTATATGTGCATATGATGATTTAAAGAAAGAAAGTTCAATCTACCTTGCTAAAATACTTTAAACAATAATAAGGACTTTTTTATCCTATCATCAGTGTGGGCTTATCTTTAGGTATGACATTCAGTAATTTTGTTTTTAAAAAAAACTTGCTTTCAGTAGTGATGCTATTACTTTGTAGTAAACTTAAATCAGAAATGTATTTTTCTTATTCTTTGCTCCAATGTTAATAAACAGATAAAAAAGTATTTAAAATTTTTTCATTGCATACTTCCATTGGGCTGAAACCATTTACCATATTTTTGTATGTAATTATAACTTCGAATAATAGGACTCTTCTCTGGGATTATTCATGATTCACACTAATGTGAACCTGAACTTATTTTGTATGTTAGCAATTATTTTGTGTAGGCTGCACCCTTTTTTTCTTTAAACGGGAAAGGAATCTATTAGGACTTAATGTTGATAGGTCTTCCTGCTGCCTGAGATATAAAAAGCCCAGCCTATAAGAAGTCAGGGATCCTTAGGCCTAATGGAATTTTAGGTGCTGTCAGAATTAGTACACATTTCTGGGAGTTGCTTCCATTATAGATAAGGACTCAGAGGGGAATCTCAATCATGAATGAGTGTTATAACCTTAAAATTTTTTTTTGATTGAGTAAATTTCCCTTTGTTACACATTTTATGTATTTCAAGTGTGGTGGGCAAATTTGATCCTAAATCTGAACCACTGGACTGTTTTGAATTAGGTCCAAGACAGTTTATCATTATCTTTGTATTTATTTGAATCCCATTCAAAATAACCACATATTAATTTGTTTGGTTGGACAGAACCACAGGAAAGATTTAAAAAAGATGTAAACAATGATGAAATTCACAAGCTTGGGAAGACTTGATTGTAGAGAGTAAGATACTGGATGTATGACCAATAACATAGGAATTTGATATTTCCAAGGAATTTCATTTAAGTACAGCAGATTACATGATAACTTGTGTTTCTTTAAAGCATTTGATTGTGCCTAGTAAGACCTGAGCCTAAATGCCAGAGTAAGTATTACTATTAATGTTTTTTTCTTTGGCAATGAAGCTTTAGGAAAGCAAAGTAAATAGGACTTAAAAAATAGTATATGTATCCAAAGTCTTAGAGCAGTATTAAGCTTAAGTAACACAAGTACAAATACTGCAAACTTAGAAAAAAAAATTTGAAAGGTTAATTTATTGACATTTTAAAAATATCAAATATTTCTTACAAGAGTTCTGTGTAGCTACCATTATGTTATATAATGCTCTAGTCAATTTTCAGACTTTAAAAACTTTCCTTAGCTGCTCCTCAGTGACTGAAAGTATTGCATTTTTAATCTTGGCTTTAAAATCTTCCAAAAAAAATAAGGTTTTGATGCATATACAAAAGTTTTGTTGTGACCTCACACGATAATACTTTTTTTGTAACAAAAATTTTTAAAGAGGTAAAAGGCAATTCAATTCAGCAAACCCAGTCAAGTCCAGGGTCAGATTAGGATTTGCTTACTATAAATCTTAAAATTTGTGCACCATGGCTTTCTTTGCCCACCATACTTAATCTTAATTCTTTGGAACTTCTGTTTATCCTTTTGAATATCCACTTTTTAAAGCACACTTCTTGATTTTGTGTTTTGAATGGAAACAAGATTATTTAAAGAAGCAAAAGAAAGGAATAGCTATTTTGTTGGAAGCAGCTTGGTATAAGGGAAAGGAAACCCACGATATAGGTGCTAGTCACAACTGTGGTATTTCCTGGCTGTCAGTTCTTGGGCAGATCACTCTTTCATTTTCCTCATACAAACAACCACTATCCCCTCTCCATCGTAGAAAAAAAAAGTAAAAAGGAGAAACTAGAAAGAGATGGAAAAACATTTGCACTTGAAGCAGAATTTGAGTAAGTCCTCTGTAAACAAACTTAATCAAGAGTTAAATGTTCCCTCTTTTTTTTCTTTCTTGGTTAATTCTAATGGTAATGGTGAGAAACTTTGAATTGGTTTGACGTAGTAGAGTTTAAAACTAACACAGCTACTTTTCTGTTTTCCAGCATTTTCATATTTACCAGAGGACTAGTTCTCTCCTGCTGGAATTTTGTGGGACTTGACCAGCCAACCTAATGGCATCTTCTGTTGCTGTGCCTGTAGGATTTCACTATGAAACAAAATATGTTGTTCTCAGTTACCTGGGACTCCTTTCAAGGGAGAAGCCACAAGAACATGATCCTTTCTCAGCTCAAGGTAATAGTTTTGGCTTATGATACTAGTAGTGTTATTAGTGATTTTACATAGAGAGCTTGATAGTATTAGTAGATAGTAGAACTTAATAGTAGCTGTAGGTCTAAGTCAGTTCAGTTTAGACATTTGTGTAAGTACATACTATGTACAAAAAGCATTGTGCTAAGTGCTAGGAGAATACAAAGACCAAAAACAGTTCCTGCCTTAAATATTTTCCTGTGTCAATAATATATTAAAATAAATAACAATATACTTTGAGAAGGGAGAAAAATTAACAACTAACCTAGTTGATCACAAAAAGTTTTCTGGAGAAATTTGTGTTTAATCTGAACTGTGGGAAAGGATTTCAGACGTAGTATAAACAGAAAACAAGGTGTGGTGGTAAGAGATACGATGCCAAGTTTGGAGAGCAGGTAAGTTAGTTTGAGTGGAATGTAGTTCCATGAAAGGGAGCAGTAATGACTTTCCCCTCCCCCTCGTGTTGCTATAGCCCAACCAAGTGCAGCAGATTTTTCTCCAATTTAAATTTCTCTTTATATCCTTAAAGAGTGATGTAGTGTTTTTATATAAATTGTATGTATTTTGGTAGGTTGGCCCTGGACATACACAATTTGTATTAACTTTGAATTTATCTTATGCTAATGATTTTTACCGATGTATTTTGTGTCTTATGATCTTGCTGAGATTATTGTTTTGTTTCTTTATTGACTGTGGGGTTTTCTCTTTTGTTTTTTTTCTGCTTAATGGTATTTTATTTTTTCCAACTACATGTAAAGATAATTTTCAACATTTTCTTTTACAGGATTTTGAGTTCCAAATATTTTTCTCCCTCCCTCCCCCAAGATGGCAAACAATCTTATATAGGTTGTACATGTACAATCATATTAAATATATTTCCACCTTAGGCATGTTGTGAAAGAAGAATAGGAGCAAAAGGGGACTATGGGGTTTTCTAATCCATCTTGTCATCTGCTCATGGGAATAGAAATCTCTCCTTTATCATGTTTTTGCTTTGGATTTTGTTCTTTTGTCTTATTGCTATAGCTTGCATTTTAAAAAATATATTTTTCCCCCAATTATATGTAAAGACAATTTTTAACATTTATTTTAAAAAAATTTTGAATTCCAAATTTTCTTCTTTACTGCTTTGTCTCCCTGAGATGGTAAGCAATTTGATAGAGGTTGTACATGTTAAATTATGTAAAACACATTACTATATTTCTTTTTTTATTAATTAATTTTATTTATTTTCAGTGTTCTACAATAACTACCATGTAACTTAGATTATTATTTTTCCCTCCCTCCCTGAGACGGCATACAATTTTGTATAGTTTCTACCCATACATTCCTATTAAATACGTTTTCACTATAGTCATGCTGTGTTAAAGAATTAAAATGAGTGGGAGAAATCATCTAACAAACCAAAATGCAACACACACACACACACATACACACAAAAAAATGATCTGCTACAGTCTGCGATTGAATTCCATAGTTCTTTCTGTGGATGTGGAAGGCATTTTGTAAAGAAGACCATTGGGAATTTTTTTTTAAGTCCTTGCATTGCAATGAAGTTCCAAATCTACCAGAAAAAACTCTCACACACTGTGTTCATTGCTGTGCACAAAGTTCTGGTTCTGCTCCTTTCACTCAGTATCAGATCATATAAGGCTTTCCAGTCCTCTCTGAAGTCTTCCTGTTCATCATTTCTTATGGCACAATAGTATTCCATTACATTCACATACCATAATTTATTCAGCCATTCCCCAATTGATGGGCATCCCCTTGATTTCCAGTTTTTGGCTACCACAAAGAGTGCTGCTATAAATATTTTTGTACATGTGGGACCCTTTCCCATTTTAATGATCTCTTGGGGATACAGTCCTAGAAGTGTTATTGCTGGGTCAAAGGGTATGCTCATTTTTGTAGCCCTTTGGGCATAGTTCCAAATTGCTCCTCACAATAGTTGGATCAGCTCACAGACCCACCAACAGTGTATTTGTGTTCCAACTCACCCACATCCTCTCCATCTTTTATCATCTTTCTGTTTGCCAATCTGACAGGTATCATGTGGTACCTCAGAGTTGTTTTGATTTGCACTTCTCTAATCAAAAGTGATTTAGAGCATTTTTTCATATGACTGTAGATAGCTTTAATTTCTTCCTCTGAAAATTCCCTATTTATACCCTTTGACCATTTATCAATTGGGGAATGACTTGTATTTTTGTACATTTGACTCATTTCTCTATATATTCTAGACATGAGGCCTTTGTCCCTGAGATTAGCTATAAAAATTCTTTCCTAGTTTTCTACATCCCTCTGAATTTTGCACTGTTTACTTATGCAAAAACTGTTCAGTTTAATGTAATCAAAGTTATCCATCTTGCACTTCATAATGCTTTCTATCTCTTCTTTAGTCAAAAATTCTTCTCCACAGATCTGATAAATACACTATTCCTTGCTCTACCAATTTGTCCATAGTATCCATTTTTATACCTAGATCATGTACCCATTTGGACGTTATTCTTGTATACGGTGTCAGGCATTGGTTTATGCTTAGTTTGCCCCACACTTTTATCCAGTTTTCCCAGCAATTTTTGTCAAATAATGAGTTCTTATGCCAGAAGCTGGGGTCCTTAGATTTATCAAACAGTAGATTGCTATATTCAGTGTCTATTTGTCTTGAGTACCTAGCATATTCCACTTGTCTGCCCTTCTGTTTCTTAGCCAGTACCAAGTGTTTTTTGATAATTTCTGCTTTGTAATACAATTTGAGAGCTAGGCCACCTTCCCTAGGATTTCTTTTCATTAGTCCCCTTGATATTCTAGACCTTTTGTTCTTCCAGATGAATTTTGATACTATTTTTTCCAGTTTTAGAAAATAATTATCTGATAGTTTAATTGGTATGGCACTAAATAAGTAAATTAATTTAGGTAGAATTGTCATTTTTATTTTATTGGCTCAGCCTACCCACGAGCAACTGATGTTTTTCCACTGACTTAGATCTGACTTTATTTGTGTGAACACACATTGCTATATTAGTCATGTTGTAAAAGACACAGACCCAAAGGGGAAAAAAAAGCCACCAGAAAACAAATAAAAAATGGTATGCTCGATCTGCTTTTGGTTTCCATCAGTTCTTTCTTTGGAGGCAGATAGCATTTTCCATCATGAGTACTTTGGAATTGTCTTTGATCATTGTATTGCTGAGAAGAGCTAAGTCATTCCGCAATTTATTGTCCTACAGTATTGCTGTTCTTCCTGTGTACAGTGTTCTCCTGGTTCTGCTTACTTTACTTAGCATCAGTTCATATAAGTCTTTCCAGATTTTTCTGAAGTTAGCCTGCTCACCATTTCTTATACCACTGTAATATTCCATTACAATCATATACTAAAGCTTGTTTAGTCATTCCCTAATTGTTGGCCATCCTCTCAATTTCTAATTCTTTGCTACTACAAAAAGAACTAATATAAGTATTTTTGCACAAATAGGTCCTTTCTCTTGTTTTGGATCTCTTGACATAGAGACCTATGTAGTAATAGTATTGCTAGGTCAAAATACATGCACAATTTTATAGATCTTTGAGCATAATTCCAAATTGCTCTCCATAGTTGGTGGATCAGTTCAAAACCCCACCAGTGCGTAAGTGTGACAATTTTTGTACATCCCCTTCATGGGTTCCCAGAAGCTCTTTCTGGACTGTCTGGGGCAGGGCATGACTTCAAAGCAAGGATTAGAAGGCCTGACGGTGTTCTTTGAGGTCACTTTTTCCAAATCTGAGTACAGAACTGTTAGCATATGATGTGACCATCCTTGCCTTTCTGACATCAAGGTGCCTAAGCAGAAGGACAGGTTGTCCTGGGTACATAAAAATTATACGTAGCTGGTGATGATGTAGAATCTTTGTTGGCCAAACCTGCTGAGGGGCCCCATGCTCCACAGCCAGAGTGGATTCTATACCTGGTGTTGAGCTCAAAATGAAGGTATGTGATAGTTAGGAGTCTTTCCCCCTACTTTGGACTGTTGGAGTGGGGCTGGGAACAGTACTCCCCAGAGGGAGGAAGACATCTCTGGTTTCCAAGGATTCAACAAGTGAATAGCCACAAGTGTTAAGCTTCCTGAGTGTAAGTCTTTACAAGTATCTCTTTTACTAGCCTAACATTGCCCTTTCCTTAGCAAACAGTTCTCTAGCCTGCTACCTCTGCCTGAGAGCAGGGCATTTCTCTGGTCTTGCTATGGGAGAGTCTGGGCCAGTGATTCTCTCTGCAGTGATTCTCAAGATGCTTTCCTGGTGTATTTAGAGGAATAGCACAGGGCTGCTTCTGGTAGGACAGAGCCAGGATGGCCTCTTGGATGAAGGGGGCTGAGTTCCTATTTTGCACAACGTATATTTTCTTTTCTTTTTCTTTTCCTTTCCTTTCCTTTCCTTTCCTTTTCCCCTTCCTTCCTTCCTCCCTTCCTCCTTCCCTCCCTCCCTCCCTCCCTCTCTCCTGATTTCCCCCCTTGTCTTTGGGACATGTTGGCATGCAGAGTGGAGTTCAGAGTGAGTGGGAACAGGATGGTTCCCCCCTCATTTCTTCCCCCAAAGACTACCAGCCCTGCACCATGATATAGGCAGTTATCATTGGAGATTAGTAGTGTTCTTATTTAAGTGAGAGATGTCCTGAGCAAAGCCAGGGATCACTTTCCTAAGGTAGATTGAGCAGTCTGCCTCTTGTATAGGGTGGATTGCCTTTGGGCATCCCCAGCACAAGGGTAGAACTTAAAAGAACTTACTTTCTTCAGTTGGTGAGTGTTGTACCAATACTGGCAGTGTGTAGCATGGCATTTGTGTGACCCTAAATGTGCTCCTAAGCCTCCATAACTTTAAAACTCCTGATGTGATCCACAGCAGGAAGATCTTGATTATGTTGGCTATGGGAAGTAGGGGATTTTGAAGTATGTGTGAGACTCCAGCTGAACTCTGCTACAGGGCCATCCCCACTGCAGAACCACTGGCTGATTTTGCTGTTTGGTTAACAAAAGAAGGCCCTAAACTTTTTCCTCTTTAATGACTAAGTTGACAAATAGCTGTATTTAGGTGCTGTTCAAGGCTTTGTTTTAAAAAAAAACCAAAATAATAAATTTCCCCCTAAGTACCGCTTTCGCTGCATCTTATAAATTTTGGTCTATTGTCTCGTCATTTTCTTTAATGGAATTATTGATTTGTTTCTGTTATTTGTTCTTTGATCCACTCACTCTTTAGGGTTAGATTATTTAGTTAACATTTAATTTTTAATCTGTCTTTTAAAGAGCCTTTAATAATGCGTCATGATCTGAAAATGATGCATTTAATATTTCTTTCTACATCTGATTGTGAGATTTTTATGCCACAAAATATGGTCAGTTTTTGTGTAGGTGCCATGTACTGTCAAGAAAAAGGTATATTTTTATCCCTATTCAGTTTTCTCCAGATTCTATCATATCTTAACATTTTTTTATTGTTTATTTTGTGGTTAGTTTTGTCTATATCTGAGAGGGGAAATTTGAAGTGTCCCACAAGCATACTTTTACTGTCTATTTCCTCTTGTAACTCTTCTGATTTTTCCTTTAACAATTTTAATGCCATACAATTTGATTCATACATGTTTAGTATTGATATTACATTGACTCCAGTACCTTTCAGCAAGAAGTAATTTCCTTCTTTATCTCCTTTTATCACATCTGTTTTTCTTTTGGTTTGTCTGAAATCATGATTGCCACCCCTGCTTTTTTTTACTTCAGCTGAAGCATAATATATATTCTGCTCCAGCCTTTTACCTTTCCTCTGTGTGTCCCTCTGCTTCAGATGTGTTTCTTGTAAACAACATCTTATAGGATTCTGGTTTTTAATCTACTCTGCTATCTGTTTTCATTTTATGGATTGGTTCATCTCACATTCACAGTTATGATTAACTCTATTTCCCTTTCTCCTATTTTCCCGTTTAGACTCCTCTCCTTTTACCCTGTTCATCCTCCAAGCCAGTGTTTTGCTTATGACCACTGCCATCTTCAAGATACTCTCCCTTATATCAGCACCTTGTTCCACCTTTTTCTTGTCCTACTTCCCTCCTACTTCCATATAGGGTAAGATCAATTTCTGTACCCAACTGAATGTGTATGTCACTCCTTCTTTGAGCCAAATAGGATGAGAATTCATGTGATGCTTATTTCCTTTCTCTTCTTTTCTTCCATTGTAGCAGGTTTCTCATGCCTCTTCCCTTTGAGATAATTTACTTCATTCTGCCTCTTCCTTGTCTCTTCAACCAGGGCAATCCTCTTTCTCAGCCCTTAAATTTTCCATCAAAGTCAACTTATACCAGTATCCTCTGTCTATTATGTATATTCCTTCTAGCTGCCGTAATTGTGATACAATTCTTAAGAATTACAATTATCTTCCTGTGTAGGAATATGAAAAGTTTAACTTTATTGAATTCTTTATGTTTCCTCTTTCCTGTTTACCTTTTTATACTTCTCTTGAGTCTTTTTTTTTGAGAGTTCAATTTTCTGTTTAGTTCTGTCCTTTTCATCAGTCAGTAATACTTCAAAATCCTCTATTTCATTGAATATCCATTCTTTCCTTTGAAGGATTATGCTCAGTTTTGCTGTGTAGGTGATTCTTAGTTGTAACTAAAGCTCCTTTGCCTTCTAGAATATCTTATTCCAAGCCATCTGATCCTTTTCACGTAGAAGCTGCTAAATCTTTTGTAGTCCTGACTGGGTTCTCAATATTTGAATTGTTTCTTTCAGACTGCTTGTGGAATTTGGCTCTAATATTCCTGGGAGTTTTCATTTGGGGATCCCTTTCAGGAAGTGATTGGTGGATTCTTTCAATTACTATTTTACCTTCTGGTTCTAGAATATCAGGGCGATTTTCCTTGATAATTATGTCTTTTCAGGTAGTCCAGTAATCCGCAAATTATCTCTTTTGGACCTATTTTGCTGGTCAGTTGTTTTTCCAGTGAGATAGTTCATGTTTTCAATTTTTCATTATTTTGATTTTGTTTGATTGATTCTTGATGTTTCATGGAGTCATTAGCCTCCACTTGTCCAATTCCAATTTTTTTCTCTTAGTTTCTTTTTTTAAAAATTTGTTTATTTGTTTTTAGCTTTCAACATTCATTTCCACAAGATTTTGAGTTCCAAATTTTCTCCCTATCTCCGTGCTCTCCCATCCCAAGACACCATGCATTCTGATTACCCCTTCCCCCAATCTGCCCTGCCTTCTATCACATGCCTCCCTTCACTTATCCCCACCTTCTCTCTTTTCTTTTGGGCAAGATAGATTTCTATACCCCATTACCTGTATTTCTTATTTTCCAGTTGCTTGTAAAAAAAAAATTAACATTCATTTTTAAAACTTTGAGTTCCAACTTCTCTCCCTTCCTCCCTCTCCACCCATCCTCACTGAGAAGGCAAGCAATTCAATATAGGCTATACATGTGTAGTTATGCAAAAGACTTCCATAATAGTCATGTTGTGAAAGACTATATTTCCCTCCATTCTATCCTGCCCCCCATTTATTCTATTCTCTCTTGACCTTGTCCCTCCCCAAAGATGTTTACTTCTAATTACTCCCACCTCCCATTTGCTCTCCCTTCTGTCTTCCCCCATCCCTCTTATCCCCTTCTCCCCTACTTTCCTGTACTGTAAGATAGATTTTCATACCACATTGAGTGTGTATATTATTTCTTCCTTAAGCCAAATGTGATGAGAGTAAGCTTCACTTTTTCCCTCTCACCTCCCCTCTTTCTCCCTCCACTGAAAAAGCTTTCTCTTGCCTCTTCATGAGAAATATTTTGCCCCATACCATCTCTCCCTTTCTCCTCCCAATATATTCCTCTCTTACCCCTTAATTTTATTTTTTTAGATATCATCCCTTCCTGTTCAACTCACCCTGTGGCTTCTGTATATCATCTTTCCAACTCCCCAAATACTGAGAAAAGTTTCAAGAGTTACAAATATTATCTTTTCATGTAGAAATGTAAACTGTTAAACTTTAGTAAGTCTCTTGTGATTTCTCTTTTCTGTTTACCTTTTCATGCTTCTCTTGACTCTTATGTTTGAAAGTCAGATAGATTTTCTATTCAGCTCTGGTCTTCTCATCAAGAATTCTTGAAAGTCCTCTATTTCATTGAATGACAGTTTTTTCCTCTGAAATATTATGCTCAGTTTTGCTAGGTAGGTGATTCTTGGATTTAATTCTAGTTCCTTTGACTTCTGTAATATCCAAACCCTTCGGTCCCTTAATGTAGAAGCTGCTAGATCTTGTGTTATCCTGATTGTATTTCCACAATACTCAAATTGTTTTGGTCTGCTTGCAATATTTTCTCCTTGATCTCGGAACTCTGGAATTTGGCTATAATATTCCTAGGAGCTTTTCTTTTCAGATCTCTTTAGGAGGTGAATGGTGGATTTGTTCAATATTTATTTTCACCCTTGTTCAAGAATATCAGGACAGTTTTCCTTGATAATTTCATGAAAGATGATGTCTAGGCTCTTTTTGATCATGGCTTTCAGGTAGTCCTATAATTTGTAAATTGTCTCCCCTGGATCTATTTTCTAAGTCAGTTGTTTTTCCAATGAGATATATCACTTCAATGAGATATTCATTTCAATACAAAGAGAAATACAATACAATGAGATATTGTCTTCTGTTTTTTTCATTATTTTGGTTTTGTTTTGTAATTTCTTGGTTTCTCATAAAGTCATTAGCTTCCCTCTT
>CM053770.1:165028531-165136954 GCA_028658325.1 Potorous gilbertii
GGGGGGGTCTTCTTTAGCAAGCTGTTGACTTGCTTTTCATGGTTTTCTTGCATCACTCTCATTTCTTTTCCCAATTTTTCCTCCACTGCTTACTTGATTTTCAAAATCCATTTTGAGCTTTTCCATGGCCTGAGACTAGTGCATATTTATTTTGGAGGTTTTGGCTCCTGAAGCCTTGACTTTTATGTCTCCCTCTGATGGTATACATTGTTCTTCCTCATCTGAAAGGTTGAAAGTAAACACGTGTTCACCAAGAAAGTAAAATTCTATAGTCTTATATTTTTTCCCTTTGTTGGGCATTTTCCCAGACAGTTACTTGACTTTTGAGTCTTCAAGTGGAGGGTGTACTCT
Source organism: Potorous gilbertii (assembly GCA_028658325.1). Lineage (NCBI taxonomy): Eukaryota > Metazoa > Chordata > Mammalia > Diprotodontia > Potoroidae > Potorous > Potorous gilbertii. The sequence goes on from CM053770.1 coordinate 165,028,883, forward strand.
AGGGACCTGCAAGTTGTCAGTTCCTCCAAGGTGGCACAATCAAGGGAAGGCAGTTTACTCCTCTCATGGCCTGTGCTGTGGTCTGGGAGAAACCACAAGCTTTTCTGCCCAGGATCTGTGAGTAGAATTCCCTCTCCGGAGCCTCCACCAGCTCAACCATGTCAGCGCTCTCCCTCACCCCAGGACCACCACTCAGGGCTGAGATCCAGATCATCGGCTCAATTCACCCAGGGTCTTTAGGCAGAGGGCCCCCAAAATGGATACTGGGCCACAGTGACTTCGCTGCTCTGGGCCCAGGGGTAGGGCTGGACCCTGCTCCCTTCTTACCCAGGTGAAAGAGCTTTCTCACTGACCTTTGAAGCTGTTTTTGGCATTTGGGTTGAGGAATCTGGGAATCTCAGTTGCTACCAGTGATTCTGTGCTCTGAAGCTGCTCTGGTCCTGTCCATGCCTCCAAGCTGTGCTCCGTAGGCTGCGCTCTGCTCCAAGCTTGGTGCAATAGACCCCTTCCTGTCAGCCTTCCAGGCTGCCTTGGGCTGGAAATCTCGTTTACTCTGTTTTGTGGCTTCTGCTGCTCTAGAATTTGTTTAGAGTCATTTTTTACAGTATTTTATGGGTTATGTGGGAAGAGCTTCTACAGGTCCATCTTTCTACTCTGCCATCTTGGCTCCACCCTTTTCTTTTAATTTCCTCCAGTTTTAATATTTTAAGGAATTATTTTCTTCAGTGTTTGTACCTCCTTTTCCACTTGACCAATTCTGTTTTTTAAGGAGTTGTTTTTGTTCCTGGCTTTCTGTACCTCCTTTTCCTTTTGGTCACTTCTGCTTTTTGAGGAGTAATTTTCATTGAATTTTTGTACACTTTTTTCATTTTTTATGCTTCCTTTCCTAAGCTGTTGACTCTTTTTTCATGATTCTCTTGAATAACTCTCATTTCTTTTCCCATTTTTTCTTGTACCTCTCTCATTTTAAAATCCTTTTTGAGTTTTTTCTAGGATTTCTTTTTGGGCGTAAAACCAATTCATATTTCTCTTTGAGGCTTAGTGTGTGGGTGTTTGGACATTGTTGAGTTTGTGTTTTGATTTCCCTGTCGCTGTAGTAACTTTCTTTGGTCAGATTTTTAAAAAAAATGTATTTTTTGGTGTTTGCTAATTTTCAAGCCTGTTTCGTGACTTTTAAAATTGAGCTTTGCTTCTGGGGCACAGGGGCACTGTCCCAAAATTCTTGCACCATGACCCAGTGCCCTTTGGCCTACATGCTGGAGCTTCTGGGCCGGATGTCTTACCTGCTTTCCCCTTGCCTCTCTGTGGCTGCTCCTGCTATTATGGGCCTGTTGAGCCTGTTCAGCTTGGCTGCTTGCCTGTTGCACTGGGGTAAGAGGCCTCACAGCTCTGGGACTCTGTACCTTCGACTTGCTCTGGGGCTGCAGGACCTCTATTGCTGACCTGTGCTGGGATTAGGGGACTCTGGTCAGTTTGCTTGGGAGGGCTCAGGCAGGTCCTTGCCTTTGCTCTGCCATCTTGGCTCTGCCCTCCTATAGCTAGCATTTCTAAATCTCTTACCTTATTATAGTGGAGAAAGGAGGCATCCTTGTTTTACCAACTTTTTATATTGGGAAAACTTCCATGTTTATACATTGGAAACAATTTTAAATGTATGATTTTGGACATATTAAGAAGGTTTCTATGTCTATATTCAGGTTCTTTTTTTTTTGCATAAATGAGTATTGTGTTTTTTGAAATAATTATGTAGTTTTTCTTTGTGTGATTAGCTATTCTAATTGATATATGTTGAATGGAGTGGAGTAACATGAACTAAATCTGGAAGTAGAGACTGATATCAGCTCATGCTGATCAACCTGAAATGTGGTTTTTATCATAGAAAAATAGGGAACTGCTAAAGATTCTTGAATTATGGAGTATCATGATCAGTCTTGTGTTTTAGGAAGATTACATTTGTAGTATATGGAGAATGGGCTGAAAAAGGAAAAACTACAAGAAGAAAGATAATCAGGATCCTAATTCAAATGAAGTGTAATGAGGATTTGAAATAGGAAAAGTAACTCGGTGAGTGGAGAGAAGGGAACAGATTTAAGAGATATAGAAGTTGAATTGACGATACTTAGTAACTGGGTGCCGAGCTTGAGATAAAATGAAGTTAAGGCTTTCTGTACCTTGGAAGGCTAAAAAAATTGGGCACATAGATATATATTATATAATGCAATTCACTTATTCGTCCTTTTGAAATTCTAGTCAACAGTATACTATTCAGAATTAATTTTAAAATCTTAAATACATGGAAATTCAGTTTAATTTTTTGCTGAAGATACTTGATTTTCCTAGGTAAATTTTATTCTTTTATGCTTAACCTAAAGGTAGCTAGGTGTAGAGTGGATAGGGCCTTGGACTTGGAGTCAAGAATGCCTGAGTTCAAATTCTGCTTCAGGTATGTACTACATGAATGACCCTGAGCAAATTACTTTACCTCTTTTTGCTTCAGTTTGAGGATAAAATGAGATAGTATTTATAAAGTACTTTGCATACCTTACGGTCTGCAATATGGAAGACCTGAGTTAAAACTTGGCCTCAGACACTTATTTAATGTACATGACCCTGAGCAAGTTACTTAACCTTACTCTAAAATAAGGATAATAGTAGCGTCTAGCTAGAGGATTCTTGTGGGGATGAAATGAGATAATATTTATAAAGAACTTAGCATGGTACCTGGCACATGATAGGTGTTTAATGCTAGCATACTCTGTAGAAGTAGCAACAATGTATTCAGTTTCTGATTTCCCTAATAGGCCTTCCAACGGCATCTGGGGTTATTTATTATCTTTGTCATTTTGTTGAGGGTATGATTGTAGTACTTTATAGTTGTTTTGATTTTTAAAAAATTTCTTTTTGTTAATTTGATGAGTATATCATGTGATTACTAACAGTTGATACAGTTTTCTTCCTAAGTATATGTCTGTGTGCTTTGTCTACTGCTCCATTGGAGACCATATTTTAGTCTTGTGTCAGTTCCTTATGAGGTGGAAGACTTTGATTTACTGCAGATATTTTTCTACAATCTGTTTCTTTTAATTTTAGAGGTATTGATTCTGTTGTATAAAATACTTATGTTTGAATAATCAAACTGAATATTATCTTCAGTTATTTCTTTTGTTTGATAAAAATGTTCCTGTCCATAGTTGAGACATATTCTTTTCTTCCGTTTTAAAAAAAAGTGGATTATTAATAATTAGTTTACTATGTAGTGTATGGTGTGAATCAAACCCTACTCCTTTTTGTCATAGAACTATCCAGTTTTCCCAGTAGTGTTTATTTATTTGTCACTCCATTCCCTAGATTTTAAAAAGAAATGCTTTCATTGATACTTTATTTTGACACAATGAACATTCTCTATAAACTGATCATCCTGAAAACATTTAACAAAAACACCCTATAGAGTGATTTTGATTATTAGTATCTGCTACTTTCCTTTTTGTAGCTTATTAGTTATTAATAGAAAGAATGAGTACTTTGAATTTAATTTTGTGGTCCAGTATTCTCTTCTTTGAACTGAGATGTTTGGTTTTTTATGTTGTTGTTTTTTAAAAATTTACGTTATTTTAGTTTTTGTATGATTTTGGGGGGTTCTTCTTTCTTCATTCTGCAACATTTTATATGTCTTTCAATTTTTTCCTGAATTTTTCCATATTTGTGATTACTTATAGTGCAGAAATATTCTATTACTTTCATATGACACAGTTTGTTCAGCTCTTCCCCACTTGTTGAGCACATCCTGTTTGTGTGTATGGTTTTCCTCTGCTTTTTGGACGGATGGGCCCATTTGTTTTTTGTTGTGTTTACTTTTGTGCTTCATTATTATCAGGAGTCTGCTCATTGTGTTTTTGAGCTCACTGCTAGGTCCTGGTGTGTGTGCATGTCTGCGTGCGGTTTGTGTAGGCAGCACAGCAATTACTGCTTTAGGGTTTCCCAGTTTTATTTTTTGCATTTCCTTGTAGTCCTACCTGTTACTTTTAACTTAATGAACTTTGTTATAACTTTGGTTCTAAGAAACAGCCTGCTAGCACTTTGATTGGTGGCATGTTCAATCTGCGCATCAGTTTAAGTGTTAATACTCTTTCTATATTTCCTTGACCCTAACTGTGAACTTGGTATAGCTTCCCCTTTTAGATTTAACAAATTTGTTTTATCAAAACAAAAATTTAAATTGTTACGTATTTACCATCTTTTAATAAATATATAATAATATAATCTTAAGGATTTGCTGCATACATTTTAATGCTTTTTGTCATTATTTTACAGTATGTTTTTTTTCTCAGATTTTTTTACAGATAAAAAACTTTCAGTCTTGATTAGCTAGAAAAATGACGATGGAACTTTAAACAAGTGAAGATCAGAAACAGCAAAACTAAAGAATACAGTTTTCAATAAATCCCAGTCACAAATTACTTATTAAATAACTTTCTATTTGATGTGAACTGCTGGGAAAACTAGAAGCAGTTGGGCAGATATGAGGCTTGTCAACATCTCACCTTCTTTTCTATAATAAACTCAAAATGTATATGTGACAATATTTTTTTCCTGTCAGTGGGAGGTTACAAAACTATTATTTTATTATAAAAGTTTTTTTAAATTTATTTACTTATTTTTAGTTTACAACATGCAGTTCTAGAAGCTTTGAGTTCCAAATTTGCTCCCCCTCTGCCCTTCCTAGGATGGCATGCAATCTGATATAGGCTCTGTGTTTACATTCATATTAAGCATATTTTCACATTAGTCAATACATGACATTGTTAAAGGAGGTGTGAATAGACTTATGTGCAGAGAAAGAGATGGGGATGGATTTTTTGGGGGGTTGAGGGAAGGATAATACTGGAGGATAAGAATGATGAAGTGTGTGAACACACCTCCTAAAGAGAGTTTATGAATTCAAGGTGTGTTTTTGTACTTGCTTGTAACATGGCCACTGTCTGTATTTGTTTTGCTTGGCTGTGCATGCTTGTTAAAAGGGTCTATTTCTTCCCTTTTCCCCAGTATATTTTTTGTGTGTTTTATATAGTGAAAAGTATTTTTAAAATAATAATGAATTAATTAATCCTATCTGTATAAAATTTAAGAAATGACAAAGAACAAAAATTAACAAATAATTATATGTGCACTTAAAAAAACCTTTTCTGTCATCTAACCATACTTGTTTGCTACTTAATGACTCTGATATTTTTAGTGACAATCTTCAGATTAAAGAAAGAGCTTTTCCTCCTCTTAATGCTTCAGGTTCTATAACTTTTGGAGCTATTCAAGCTCAGCTCAGCTTTCCATGCTTCCCCCCAATATTGAAAATGTTGAAAATTAGAAGGGCCACTGAAACATTTTAAAAACTGGTCAGAGGAGAACAGAAAGAATTCAGAAGGAAGCACAGAGAAGCTTGACTTTAAAAAAATACCATATGAAATTTACTGTATACTTTTCAAAAAATCAGGTAGCATGGAAAAGATTCACAATTTCATATGCAGTTCTTTTTTGTGTTCTTTATATATGGAAATACCTTTTTATGTTTTATGATAATAAAACATCCTGTTCATATTGTTTTTTAAAAATACTTTATATCAAATATATACATTTTCATAGATACAGAAGAACAGAAAGGATCATATTTGAAACACAAGTTTCTATTACAGTTTGAATTTTTAAAAATAGATTTTTATTGATAGCTTTTATTTTTAAATCACCTAGGTTCTTTCTGTATCCCTCTCCTTATAGCTTCCAAAAAGCCGTTCCTTATCACAGAGAATCTTTAATAAAAAGAAAAAGATGAAGAAGGAAAACATCAGCAATACTGGTCAAGACATTGAAAAAATCTGATGTTATGTGGAATGTTCTACATTCTGCATCCCCCACCTCTGCAAAGGAACGTTGGGGTGGAATAGGGGCAGTGTCTTTTAAGATTTCTACCTTAGAGGTCAGATTTATTCTGTATACTTTGGCAACATTCATGATGATTGTTTATGGTAATTCTTTCCATTTACCTGGGAATACTTGTTTCATTTTGTATCAGTTTATGTAAATCTTTACATGTATCTCTGCATTCATCATGTTCGTATTTCTTACTATACAGTAATTTTCCATTGTATTCATATGCCTCTGTTTGTTGAACTTGTTCCCTAGTTGATGGGCTTCTGCCTTGTTTCTAATTTTCTTTCAGAGGCAGCTGGATGGTTCAGTAGCTAGAAAACTGAGCCTCGTCAGACATGCATGAGTTCAAATCTGTCCTGTGACACTTAACTAGCTACGTGATCCCGGCTGAGTGGCTCAGCTGTAAAATAGGGGTGATAATAGCCCTAACCTTGCAGGATTATTGTGAGAGTCAAATGAGATTGTATTTGTAAAGTACATGGCACAGTGTTGGGCACAGAGTTGATTTTAATAAATGCTAGCTTCCTTCCTTCCTTGCTACCACAAAAATTGCTGCTATAAATATTTTAAGGTGTAGGTAGAGATATCCTTGGACCGTATTCCCCACGCTGTTGATTATTCCTCTCTTGACGTAGGTGTCATTTTCTGGGCAAGTAAAACCTCAGGATTGTTTTATATATGTTTATTTTTTAAAGTGGTGGTTAAAATTTTTAGAATTATTTTTGTAATTATTCATATCCTTTGACCACCGATCTCTTCAGAAATGGCTTTCCATCATACATATTTATTTTAGATATCTATGTATTTTGTATACCAAACATTTCCTAGAGATAGTTGATAAAAAGATTTTTTTGTCCTTTTTTCCCTTTTATCTTCCCATTTGTATTTATTTTATATGTGCATAAATGTTTCAGTATGAACAAAATGATCTATTTTAGTTTTTTATTTTCTTCTTTTTCTTCATTGGTTAAGAATCCTCCTTTAGCTTTCATTTTTATATATAGTAAGTTCAACAGATAATTGTCCTATTTGTCTGTATGTCCTTCTAAATCTTCTGTTTCATCTATGCATTAAAAAATAATGACAGAATAGAGCTCTACTCTCAGCTTGTAGCATTTTTTTCTGGCTTCCTCCTATGCCTGGAATTCTTGTGTTCTTTCCTGCCTCCTGGATTCCCTGATTTCCTGTAACTCCTAGCTAAAATTTCATCTTCTCCGGGAAATATTTCTTAACTTCTCTTAATTAATCTTCCTTTTGTTAATTATTTCCTATTTATTCAACATATAATTTGGGCATATTTGTGTCTCTTTCCTTAGATTGTGGGTTTTTTGAGGCAGAGACTGCCTTTTGTTTTGTTTGTATCTCCAGCACTTAGCGCCTGTCACACAGTAGGCACTTAATAAATGCTTATTGATTAATTGGCTGCTTGCCCACTATTCTTTTTTTTGTTGTTGTTGTTTTGATATCGGTATTAGGAGTCTCCTTTGATTCAACTCTCACACCAAAAAAAAAAAAGAAACCCCCAAAATCAAAAACCTACCCAAAGTAAGAATAATAAAGAAAAACAAATTCACACATTGGTCATGTCTGAAAATGTGTATGTAATCTGTTCCTTGTGTCCTTATCTTCTCTGTCAGATTGTGGATAGCATGATTCATCATTAGTCCTCTGTGCTAACCAGAGTTTTTAAATTTTTCATTGTTGCTTTTCTTTATTATGTTTTAGTTATTGAATAAATTGTTCTCTTGGTTGAGTTCACGTCATATAAGTTTTCTCAGGTTTCTCTGAATCCATCCCTTCTGTCATTTCTTACAGTATAATTATAATCCATCACATGGATTCTTCATCAATTTACATTTCATTGCCACTGCAAAAAGAGCTCCTTTAAATATTTTCAAAGCAAAATTTCAGGATATAAGATAAATTCTTGTAAATCATCAACTTTCTTATATGTAGCCAAAAAGAGCCATTAAGAGGATCTAGAAAGAGAAGTTCTATTTAGAATAACTTCAGAAACTATAAAATATTTGGGAGCATATTTATTAAGATTCACCCAGTTATTCTGTGAATTTAACTATTAAAATAATTTTTCGCAGAAATAAAGACATACAAATATTCAGAAAAACATTCATTGCTCATGAGTAGTCTAAACCAATATGATAAAAATAACACTAAATAAATTAATTTACTTATTCTGTATACATCAGAAAAGTGGGGTCTATAGCCCAGTGTGAAGCAGAGCTATAACCAAGGCAAAAGCCCCAGACCAAAGGGGATACTGTGTTTTTGTCACCTTACAAAAATACAATTAGGTATGGAAATACATTTCATTCAGCAGGGAAATAGGAGAGTAAAGGGGGTAAACAGGAATTAAAGAAAAGGGTAAGTTAATAGAGTGATAAATTCAAAGCAGAACGAACTAAGTATTTAGAAAAATATTTATAGTTCTTTTTGATATGGCAAAGAATGAGAATCTGAGGAAGTGCCCATCAGTTGAGGAATGGCTGAACAGGTTATAGTTTGTAAATTTGATGGAATACTGTTGTGTTTTAAGAAGTGAAAAAGGAAATGGTTTTAGAGAAACTTGGAAATGTTTGTATGAACAGATGTACAGGTTTGTGGGCAGAAACGGGAGAACAATTTATACAAAGGTAATATCATAAAGATAAAATAACTTTGAAGAATTAGAGACTTTGGTCAGTGACTCTAGAAAATCAACCACAATTTAAGAGGAGCAATGCTATTACCCACATCTTGAGAGATAGGTGAAGAACTCAGAGGGCATACGCCGTAATTTTTTAGGATGTTAAATGCAAAAATTTGTTTTGCTTGAACCATATATGTTTATAATAGGGGTTTTGATTTTCTTTCACTCTTGTGATGCTGGGTAGGGGAGTTGGCAGAGAGAAGGAAGATTTTTACTAATTGAAAATACACACACACACACACACACATACATAATTTGAAAAAGAAAAGTGCTCACTTATGTCCTATAGTGACTTACCTATTGGAGAATACCTTGTCAATAGGTCAGCAAACATTTATTTTGCTCCTGTTGTGTGCCAGGTATTATTGTAACTGCTGGGGATACAAAGAAAGACAAAAAATAGCCTCTTTTCTCAAGCATCTCATAGTTCAATGATGAAGGCAACGTACAAATGACAATGTCCAAACAATATATAAACAAGATAAATTGTTGATAGTCTCATAGGGAAAACACTAACTTTAAGAAGGACTGGGGAAAGCTTTCTGAAGATGGGATTTAAATTGAGACTTGAAGGAAACTGGGAGACAAAGATGAGGAATTCTCTTCCTCAAAGATGAGGAGGCCCAGGGGACATCTAAGGAAATACATGAAATCAGGGGATGAAGTGTCTTGTGTGAGGACTAGCTAGGACAGTGAATTGTAGAGTACATGGAAGATATTAAGAAGAAGGAAGACTGAAAAGGTAGGAAGGAGCCAGGTTATGAAGATCATTCAGAGTCAAAAAGATTTTATATTTGATCCTGAAGGCAATAGGGAGCCATTAATGTTTATTGAACAGTGTTGACATGGTCAGGTTTATGCTTTAGGAATATCAGTTTTACAGCCGAGTGGAAGATGAATTAGATTAAGGAGAGATTTGACACAATGCAACTAGGCAGAAAGCTATTGCTGTATTTCAGGCATGAGGTTATAAAGGCCTGTACCAGAGTAGCAGAAGTATCAGAAGAGAGGAGACAATATATGAGAGATGCTACAAAAGTAAAATCAACTCAACTTGGCAGCTGTGGATATGGGAGGTGTGAGTGAGGATAACTCAGAGGATAGTGTTTCCCTCAACAGTTAAAAAATTAAGAAGAGGGGGAGGACTAAGGGGACGGAAAATGAGTTCAGTTTTGGACATTTTGAGTTTAGATGTTTTAAACAAGACATACGGTTCAGTATGTCCAATAGGCGATTCGAGATGGGAGACTGGAAGTTTAGGAGAGAGAGTAGGGCAGAATATGTAGATCTTATGTAGGAGAAGAGGATGATGGACAATGTTAAAGCCTACGTAGAAGTTAGGAAAGATAATGACTGAGAAAAGGCCTTTAGATCTGACAGTAGATTGTTGGTACCTTTGGAAAGTTGAATAATGGAGTTGGACTCTAGAATTAAGAAGAAAATGAGAGGAAAATAAATGGAGGCACCAAATTGTACATGATCTTCTTAAAGAGGTTTAGCTATGAAAGGGAGGAAAGGTATGGTGACTAGTGGGGATGGATAGATCAGGTGAAGATTTTGGGGGGATAGAAGAGACATAGGCATGTTTGTAGGCAGTAGGGAAGCATTTAGCATGCAAGGAAAGATTCAGGATCAGTGAGTGGGGATGATAGAGTGCAGTGTGCTGGAAGAGATGGAATAGAATGGGACCATTTGTTCATGTCCAGAGAGTTTCCTTGGCAAGGAGAAAACTTAAGACAGGTGGAGATAGAGATAGTCTGGGAAGGTATTGAAGTGCTGTGAGATGGGTATTCTTGGCAAATGGACTCAGTTATTTTCAGTAAAGTTCTTAGCTGTTAGGGTAGGGGGAGCTTTGGGAACTTTGAGGAGTGAAAAAGTTTTCAAAAGCCTTAAAAAATTGTGGCGAAAGGGAGAATGAAACATTCAGAGAGATGTAAAAGAATTGCCATGCCACAGTAAGGGCCCAGGGAAGATTATGTAACTACATATATAGTGGGCCCACTCAGCATGGTTTTGTGATTTCCACCAAGTTCCTTCAGCAGCACATGAATGTGGGAGCAATTTTGTTTATATATATGAGTCAGTTCCTTGTATGTTTTGAATAGGAGATCTTTATCAGAGACTTGCTACAAAGTTTTTTCCCCCAGTTCACTGTTTCACTTCTAATTTCAACTATTAATCATTTCCCACCTGGCTGCTTTCCGGGACCCCATCATCATCTCCAGAAACACATCCTTCTGCAAGATGAAATCCTCAGCACCCCCTGCTCCTGGAATTCCTCCCTCCCTCTGGATAGAGAGGATCGGGTGGACATCTGGGAGCTCCTCTCTGATCTTCCAGCATTTAAAGAGAGCACCCAGGTAATTCCCCTGATCATTTCCTACCCAGCTGATTTCCTGGACCTCATCATCTCCTGAAATTTATCATTGTGCAAGATAAAATCAGTTTAGAAATTGATACCTCCTCAGATCATTTTTTACTGGCTGCAGGACTTCATCATGTTCCCAGCTAGCTAACTTCCTTCACTCTCCAATTCCATCCCCCATCTCCCAGCTTTTTACGTGTTATCTTCCCCATGAGACTGTGAACTCCTCGAGGGCAAGGGCTATCTTATACCTTCTTTGTATCTCTAGGTCTTAAGCACAGTGCCTGGCACATAGTAGGCATTTAATGTTTATCGACTAACTCTATATTGATCTTGTTTATGCAAAACCTTCTCAATTTTGTGTAGTCATAACTGTCCATTTTGTGGAGATCCTGGGCACGTCACTTCTGACTCAGACCCTCAATTTTCTCATGTGGAATACAGAGATATTAATGACATCTAGCTCTTAGGGTTACTGTGAAGGTAAAATTAGATAATGTTTGTAAAGTGCTGTGAAATCCTTAAGGTACTATATAAACGCTAGCTCTTATTATTTTTTATGGCCCTCTTAATTTTTTGTATGGTTATGTGTCCCCCTATCCATAGTTAAGAAAAATATTTCCCCTGGTGCTTCTCAAATTTGTTTGTTTATGATGTTATTTTTTAACCTCTAAAGTCTGTAAACATTTGGAGATTGAATATGATCTGAGATGTTGGTCTATACCTAATTTTTTCCAGATTAAGTTCCATTTTCCTTAGCAGCTATTTTAGTAAAATAGTGAGTTCTTTCTCTTATAGTTGGTGTCTTTAGGTTTATTGAATATTGCATTACTATGTTTTCTTTCTTCTGAATGTTGTGTACCTATTCTGTTATGCTAATTAAACTTTTCTATTTATTATATAGTTTTGATGTTTACTTCTTTGAAATACAATTTGAGATCTAATATTGCTAAGCCTGTTTCTGAAATTTTTTCAGTGTTACCTTTGAGATTCTTGATATTTTGTTCTTCCAGATGAATTTTCTTCTTACTTTTTTCTAGCTTCATGTAACAACTTTTGCAGTTTTATTGACATGGTACTGAATGAATAAATTTATTATGTGATATTGTCATTTTTTTTATACTGGCATGTCCAAAGCATGAGCATGTATATGGCCTCATATTTGGACTTAATGTGACTCTTCGTAAAGAGTGTATTATATATAGCTGTATTTGTATGTAATTCTTGTAAATATGTTTGTATATGGACTCTCAAATATTGTATACATTTGTATACATTCTGTGGTTATTTTAAATGAAATTTCTTGCTTTCTCTTCATGTTGGATTTTTTTGATATTAAATAGAAAGTTTGATTTGTATGGTATTATTTTATATTTTGTAATTTCTTTGAATTTATTAGTTGTGTCACTTTCTAGTTGAAATCTCTAGCATTCTCTAAGTAGACATTGTATCATCTGCAAAAAGAAATCATTTTGTTTCCTCTTTGACTATCCTTAGCCTCTCAATTTTTTTCCTTTGATTGCTTCAGCAGTCATTTTTAGAACTACGTACTGGTAATAGTGATCATTCAGGTTTCCCCCTGTTAGAACAACTACTAGCATTTCTCAGGTAGATATAATACCATATTTTGGTTTTAGGTATTTTATCATATTTAGGAAATATGAAGTATCCATTTATTCTTATGTTTTTAATAGAAATGGATATACTTTGTCAAGTTTTTTACATGTATTTTGTCTTATTAAGATCTTTTGTACTTGCATTTTTACATTTACATTGTGTTATTTATTGATCTATTATACTTAAATTTTTATAAGTTTTTATTGATTTCTTTTATTTTTTTTTCCTTATAGGTTTCTTTTTCCTCTACTCCTCCCAGAGTCATCCCATATAATGAGAAGTAGCATTTTTAAAGAGGAAACATTTTTCTTGGTCTGAAAGGGCTCTATTGAAGCCCCCAACTATTATGATTCCCCTTTCTTTGTAATTTTATTAATTTTTCCTTTAAGTATTAAGATGCTATATAATTTGATGCATATATAAATTCTTAATATTCCATTACCTGTAGTACCCTTTAGTAAGACGTAGTTTCTTGTTTAGAATTTTGTTTTTACTATTGCCTTTCTGACATCATAATTATTACCCCTACTTTGTTGAATTTTCTAGAAACGTAAGTTCTGCTTCAGCTTCTTTTTTTCTCTTGTGAATCTTAAGTTTCATATTTATTTCTTTTAAACCAGGTATTGTTGGATCTTTCCTCTTCTGTGTTTTGAAGGATTGCATCCTATTCATATTTATGGTTATGATTGATGTTTCCCTTCATCATATTCTCTTATATTTTTTTCCTCTCTTTTTTTCTTGGTCTTCTCTTTACAAGGATAAGAAGGCATTTAACTTTAAGGAATGTGTTACTTGTTTTCTCTTCCCTTGGCATATATATATATATAAATGTCACTGGTTCTTGCCCTTCCTTTCTTCCCTTTTCCCTTTGTGATCCACTTTCCAAAGTTGAAATCTATTTTGCTTGACTCCCTTCCCATCCTCCTTTTTAAATTCCCTTCTCCCTTTTCCTTGTTTTACTATTGAGTTTAGCGTGTTACTACCCAAACTTAGTATGTGTTAGTGTGTTCAAACCTCCTTTGTTTAGTTCAGATGAAAGTGAGGTTTGTGTGATGACCCTTTCTCCATCCACAATTGCAAAATATTTTTATGAAAAATTTTTTTTAGAAAATTAATTTATTTTAAGCTTTCAACATTCATTTCCACAAAATTTTGAGTTCTAAATTATCTTCCCTCCCCCCACCCCAAAACGCCTTGCATTCTGATTGCCCCTTCCATTAATGTGCCCTCCCTACTAACACCCCTCCCTTCCCTTATCCCCGTCTTCTCTCTTGTCCTGTAGGGCAAGATAACTTTCTATTACCCATTACCTGTATAGTAGCATTTCTTGCTTCTTTATAAGAGATAATTTGCCCCATTCCATTTCTCCCTTGCTATCCCCAATATATTCCTCTCTTACCCCTTAATTTTATTTATTTAGATATCATGCCTTTCTATTCAACTCACCCTGTGCTCTGTGTATGTGTATAATCCCTCCAACTACCTAGATACTGAGAAAATTTTAAGAGTTAAAAATAATTATCTTTCCATATAGGAATGTAAACAGTTCAACTTCAGTAATTCCTTTGTGATTTCTCTTTGATGTTTATCTTTCTTTGTTTCTCTTGATTCTTGTGTTTGAAAGTCAGATTTTATTTTCAGCTCTGGTCTTTTCATCAAGAATGCTTGAAAGTCCTGCATTTCATTGAATGACCACTTATTCCCCTGAAGTATTATACTCAGTTTTGCTGGGTAGGTGATTCTTGATTTTAGTCCTAGTTCCTTTGCCTTCTGGAATATCCTATTCCACGCCCTTCAATACCTTAATGTAGAAACTGCTAGATCTTGTGTTATCCTGATTGCATTTCCACAATACTTGAATTGTTTCTTTCTGGCTGCTTGCAGTATTTTCTCCTTGACCTGGGAACTCTGGAATTTGTCTGCAATATTCCCAGGAGTTTCTCTTTTTGGATCTCTTTCAGGGGGTGATCAGTGGATTTTTTTCAATATTTATTTTGCCCCCTGGTTCAAGAATATCAGGGCAGTTTTCCTTGATAATTTCATGAAAGATGATATCTAGGCTCTTTTTTTGATGATGGCTTTCAGGTAATCCCATAATTTTTAAATTGTCTCTCCTGGATCTATTTTCCAGGTCAGTTGTTTTTCCCATGAGATAGTTAACATTATCTTCTGTCTTTTTCATCCTTTTGGTTTTGTCTTTTAATTTCTTGGTTTTTCATAAAGTCATTAGCTTCCATCTGTTCCATTCTAATTTTTAAAGAACTCTTTTCTTCAGTGAGCTTTTGAACCTCCTTTTCCATTAAATCATTCTTCTCCTCATTGGCTTTTTGGATCTCTTTTGCCAGTTGAGTTAGCCTATTTTTAAAGGTGTTGTTTTCTTTAGAATTTTTTTGGGGTCTCCTTTAGCAAGCTGTTGACTCACTTTTAAAGCTCTTCCATGGCCTGAGACTATTGCATATTTGTTTTGGAGGTACTGGTTGCAGAAGCCTTGACTTCCTTTGATAGTTTGCATTGTTCTTCCTCATATAAAAGGATGGAAGAAAATACCTGTTCATCAAGAAAGTAACCTTCTATAGTCTTCATTTTTCCCCCCTTTTTTGGGCATTTTCCCAACCAGTTACTTGACTTTTGGATCTTTTGTCAACAGTAGGGTTTGCTCTGGGGACCTGTAAGTTCTCAGTTCCTCCAAGGTACACAATCAAGGGAGAGGATTTACTCCCTGATCTGGCTGGAGGCTGAGATTCAGATCAGCTGCTCAGTTCTCCCAGGGGCTTTGGTGGGGGCAGGGCTGCCACTCAGGGCTGAGGTTCAGATCAGCTGCTCAGTTACCCCACTCCAACAGCTGCTGCCTGGGGCCGGAGCTAGGGGAGGACCCTTCTCCCTTGTCTGGGAGGTGAAAAAGCCCTCTTACTGACCTTTGAAGCTGCCTCAGGCATTTGTTGGTTGAGGGATTTGGGAACTTCTGCTGCTGCTGGGGATTCCGCCCTGGAGGCCTGCTTCTTCAGGTGCAGGCACGGCCAAGGCTGGGCTGTGCTCCCCTCTGTGTCCTGTGTGACAGACCTTTTCCATCGGCCTCCCAGGTCACCCAGGGCTGGAAGTCTCCTCCACTCCATTGTTCTGTTGCTCTAGAATTTGTTGAGAGTCTTTCTTTACAGGTATTTTATGGGCTGTGGGGGAAGAGCTACAGTATGTGTGTCTTTCTACTTCGCCACCTTGGCTCTGGCCCCCATTAGAAATTTTTATGAAAAATACTAAATTCCACCCCTTTTCCCCTCATTTCTTTGTTAGTGTATTCCTTTTTCCTTGCCTATTAAAACAACAAAACCACCTCTAAGTTTCTGTATCTTATTTAACTACCTCTGTGAACCTTGAGGTCATTGGGATTTTGAAGGGATACTTGTTTCTTAGCTTTCTCTTAGAGTATAAGCATTTTGCCCCTTCTGATTTTCCAAATGTATTAACCTTGCACTTCAAAGTTTCTATTCAGCTCTGGTCCTTTCATCAGAATTACTTGAAAGATTTCTGTTCTATTAACATTTCAATTCTTTCTATATAGGATGATACTTATTCTTACAAGTTAATTTTTTGCTTTGATAATGTTGTATTCCAAAATGTTCTCTCCTTTATTGTGGTAGTTTCTGGTTCTTATAGGATCCTGATTGTAGTTCTTTGGTACTTGAATTTTTTTTTTCTTTGTAGTAGTCTGTGTCTTCTTATGTTGACTTATTTCTGCAGGATTACTTTATTATTTTTGATTTGATTTCTAGCAATATTGGGGCTTTCATGGCATTAGTAGGTGATTTGACCTACTCCACTGTACCAAGGGGGAAACAGGTCTGCCATGCTTGTATTGCATTTTCCACTTGGTGAGAAGCTTAGTAAGGTGGAAGGACATGCTTTGTCCAGACTCCAAGCAGAAACAATCCATGTTATAAGAGTGAATTGCATTATATAGCTTTATCAACTACTCCACTTAATATTATCATAAAATCCTCTTATTTGCTGCCTTAAATTAGCTAATAAAGGCTAACATTTATGTAGCACTGTAAGGTTTGCAAAGTCCTTTATATTATCTTACTTGATTCTTATGGACTGTGGGTGTCCTGGAGTGGGAGAACTAGGGGAGGAAGGAGGAATACTACTTTGCTAAGTTATGGACTGTAGTTTTCATTTAAAAAACAACATGGAACCAACAGCTTTGTAGCCAATCAAACAAAAAAGGTTATAATGTAAATGATTAATCTTGCTGTTTTATATAAGTAACCAAACAAGTAACAGTAAACCTTATACAAGTTGATGCTGCTACTGCTATGTTTCTGAATTAAAATAAACTGTTCTTCAACGAAGTAAAATGGATACTGATCTTTAAACCTTTTGTGGTAGCACAGTTTCTCTCTCCAAAAGTAGGCTTGCTGATGCTCTGCTTCCTGTCCTATCTATGCTTGGTAAGACTGTGACTTGTCCAAACTCGATATTTCTGGGTTCCTTTTCATTTTCTAAATGTAGTTTCTTAGGTCTAGTTATTTTGGTGTATGTAGACTTGATTACTTATAAACTTATAAGCATCCCCCTAGGTTCTTGTTGAGCTTCCACTTCTTTGTCTTTGTATCACTTTCTGGACAAGGTTTCTTGACTAATCTTCCTTGTATCCTCTGTAACCTCATTGACTAGTGACTATGGCACATATATGACTTTAGCTGTGCAGTGTGGGGATTGCCTTGTATTAACTCAACGTATTTGATGACATTAAACATAAAAGGAGTGAAACATTACAATGAAAGATTAAAGGAATGAGAGATTACAAAGATAAGGTTGTGTTAATGTGGCTAGAACCACAGATAGTAAATAAGACATTCAGAGTGAAAGAGGCAAAATGCATAGATTCCTATCTACTACCTTGTTCTCTATGAATTATTATAGTATGTTGCTTTCTCTTTAACCATTTCTTCTTGGGTACCTATATATCTTATTCCTATCTTCAATTCAGCAAACACATAAATACTACTACGTGGTGTGAATAATACAAAGACATAAATGTAGTCTCTGCCCTACGTTCTTTTGGGATAGTGGAGAGGGAAAGCCAATTATTCACATGTAAGCTAATATAAGTGAGAAAGCAGAGGAGTATTTCAGACTAAGCATGCTAGGAATATTTGAGGAGAGAGAGAGAATCCTTTCTGCTGGAGAAATTAGGAAAGACTGCATAGAGAAGAGGAACCTGATAGTCTTGAATGAAGATGAAAAGTAGGAAGCAGCACATTCAAGACATAGGGAATAACTTTTATGAATGTATGGAGGCAAAAGATGTCATGTTGAATTTGGGGAACAACCAGTAGTCCAGGAAAATGAGCTGAAATAATGGAATGGGCGGTTGGAGCTGGATTATGTAGGGCCATAAATACTAAGCTAAGCACTTTATATTTTATCTTGAATGTGAAAGTGAGACACTGGAAGTTTTTGAACAGGTCAGTGACTTGGTCAGACCTGGGCCTCAGAAGGATTATTTTGACATTTTTATTAAGGTTATATTAGAGAAGGGGAGAACCTGGAAGAAAAATTAATTAAAAGGCTATTACAATAGTCTGGAGGAAAGCTGATGAGAATCTGTATTTGGATGGATTAGAGAGAAGGAAGAAACTGATATTTCTATGTTAGCATAAGTGGTAAGTTATAAGAGACATCATGGAGAATTAATAAGACAGATTCATGGAAAGGAAAGGAAATATTCAAAGATAACTATGATATTTGCAACTAAAAATAGAGATGCTTAGAGGAAGTAGTTTAGATTTAGGGACATAAGTATGGAGATGACCAAACTGCAGTTGAAGATGTGGCATTTGGGGGGAGATTAGGGAGTGTGTGTGTGTGTGTGTGTGTGTGTGTGTGTGTGTATGTGTGTGTGAGAGAGAGAGAGTGAGTGTGAGTGTCAACCTTAAGGAAGGGATAATTGCGTTCATGGGAGTGGATGATGTCACCAAGGGAGAGAATGTAGAATTAGAAGAGGGCCAAGTTATTTTTGGGAGATAACTGTCCTTAAGGAACAAGAGACTGATGGTTAATAAAGTAAATAGAGAAGGATCTTTAAAATACACATCAACCAGTCAACAAGTATTTATTAACATCTACCATATGCCAGGCAGTCTACTAGCTATTGGGTATACAAATAGAATGAGTGAAACACTAAACTGCAAAGAAACATGCAAGGGACTTACATATATATTCAAATGGGAAAGACGGCAGGTAATTATATGTAAGTATATGCAGAGTAAATTAAATACAAGGTATTAACTGGAAGGTGATTTAGGAGTGAGAGCTCTAGCCATTGAAGTGATTAAGAAAGGTTTTATTCAGAAGTTGGTATCCATGCTGTATCTTAAAGAGAGAGAGGGATTCTAGGAGGTGGAGGAGCAGAAGGAGGAAGAAGCAAATCAGAAGAAAACTGGGATGAAATACTGTCTTAGAAGCTAATTGAGGAGTCTAGGAGGACCTACTCACCATTGTCCAACATTGCCAAGAAGTCAAAGAAAAGGCCATTGGATTTAGCAGTTTAAGAGAGTAGCAACTTTGGAGAGAGCTGTTCTAGTAGAGTTGATTTTAAAAGTTAAAATTACTAGGAATGAGATTTGAGCGGATGGTGAGGAATGTGGAGGTGCAGATTATAAATAATTCTTTGTAGAAGCTAACCAGTAAAGAAGAGTAGAAGTCTCTTTTGGGAATGACAATGTAAAGGGAAGATTTTTTAATTTGGGTGGGTGACCAGAGCATATTTGTAGATCATAGAAGAGCCAGTGGGATAGAGCTGTTACCAGAGTGGGGCAAATAATTGATTGGAAAGGCATCCTCCTTTTCAGTGCTAACCCCTCTAACCCTGCCCTTTTCTCCAACCCCCTCCTAACTCCTTCAAACTTATTTGTCAGACTATGGTTGTTGTGTTTGTCCTTCATTCTCAAAGAGGACCATGACTTCAAGATGATGACTTGACTTGCAGTTGACTTTGATTTGAGTGAGGGAGGGCTGTGCAAGGTCACCAGCCTCACCTTCTTCTGCTGAGCCATCTGGGTCCAGTGGCCTGATATTCATCAGGACAGCTGGAGATGGCCCAGGATGCAATGGGAGATCCTGGCCCTTTCAAGCTAATGTCTTATAGCATTCTCACTTGGAGTGAGATACACCCATTCAATGAATAGATTTCTTTAAGTTGCTCAAGGGATGGCCCCTTTAATCAAAAGAAAGAAAGAAAGAAAGAAAACTGGGAGAAGATACTCAGGGATCCTGAGTAAAAGAGAAACAATTACTATTTAGTATTTAAATTCACTCTGTGCTAGATAGGTGGGAATTTGGCAGTCTGTGAGCTGAATTGGGTTTGAGGTTTGATCTTTGGGTAAGAAATATAGGTAGTAAACCCAGAGGAAAAAAGGCAGCTTTTGGGGGTGGAACACTGAAGGAGGAGGAGGAGGACAACAAGAGGAAGGAGGAGGAGGAGGGCTGCTACTCACTCACAGGTACTTGGA
This sequence comes from Potorous gilbertii, assembly GCA_028658325.1. Classification (NCBI taxonomy): domain Eukaryota; kingdom Metazoa; phylum Chordata; class Mammalia; order Diprotodontia; family Potoroidae; genus Potorous; species Potorous gilbertii. Next base: position 165,049,005 of record CM053770.1, read on the forward strand.
AAATGGAGCAGAGGAGGAGATGGGTAAAAGTTTTATGATTTGAAATGGGTGACAGAATTTATGATAGCTATAAGTAAATAAAGTAGGTGCCCAAAGGGCTATAAAACTTTTCATACTCTTTGATCCGGCAATACCACTGCTAGATCTGTATCCCAAAGAGATCACCAAAAAAAGCGAAACTGACCTATATGTACAAAATTATTTATGGTAGTTCTTTTCATGGTGGCAAAGAATTGGAAATTGAGAGGATGCCCATCAGTTGGGGAATGGCTGAGCAAGTTGTGGTATATGAATGTAATGCAATACAATTGTTCCATAAGAAATGAAGAGCAGGTAGATTTCAGACAAACCTTAGAAAGACTCGTATGAACTGATGCTGAGTGACATGAGCAGAACCAGAAGAACATTGGATATAGTAACAACCACATTGTGTGATGACCTTTGATAGACTTAATTTTTCTCAGCAATACAATGATCTAAGACAATCTAAGGGACTCATGATGGAAAATGCTGTTCATGTTCAGAGAAGGAACTATAGAGTCTGAATGCAGATTGAAGCATGCTATTTTCTCTCTTTTTTTCTTCTGGTTTTCCCCTTTTCTGATTCTTCTTGCACAATATGACTAATGTGGAAATATGTTGAATATGTTTGAACATGTATAGCTTATATCAGATTGCATGTGGAGGAGGAACTGGAAGGGGGTGAGAAAAAAATTTGGACCTTAAAATCTTGTAAAAGTGAATATTGAAAACTATCTTGGCATGTAATTGGAAAAAAAAATGGGGAGAAAGGCAACAGTGGGGAAGGAATTTTTCATCTTGGCAGAACAGATCCTAATGAATTATAGTATTAAGAACATAGAAATTTTCTCAAGGTTAGTTCCTGAATGTTATGCTCTTATTTCCCTTCTCCAGAAGAAATATCTAGGATAAGGGGACCTCAAGTCAATTTTCTTTTTATTTAATTCCCTTAAATTCCCACTGAACTTTACTCTAAGTAGTGAACCCAGATACTTCCAACAGGGGTCTTCCTAACAGGCCCAAATGGTCCCAACTTCTAAACAGGGGCTTGGAATCAACATTTTTTTCCAGTAGTTATATTAATTTTTTGCATATTGTTTTTGATGCCTGTCTTTTTTTATCTTTCTCCTTCTGTGTCTTCCTCTTTATATGTGTGTTAAGCATTCTGATTTTTTTTTTAGGGATTCAGCCATCTACATCTTTCCAACTTAGGGACCAAGATCTTCTATTGAAAGTTAAGACTGGAATTGAAGAAGAGCTGAGGTCTCTGAATGAAGAAATTTCTGAAGGTTTGTTTGTTCATCTTATTCTAGCTATATTTCATTTTTGATTTGTTTAAAAAATTACTTCAGAATTTATTCTAGTATATTCTAGTGTAAATATTTAAGTGGTAGAGGGCTTTTTGTTTTCTTGTAGAACATCTCCCAAATCACAAAACCTCAGAGTTTACAAGGTATCATGTTACTCATCCATCTGAGAATCCCTCTACAACATGTCTAATGAGACCTCTTATCATGGGGTCGTTGAACAGAGTTCTCTCTCGTTGAATTTATTAAAGATGCATAGATCATCATATATTCATTCACAAGATATTCCTTAGCCAAGATACATCTTTAGTTTTAGCAAGTCACATATCATTTTTAAACCAATAAACAAGTTAAATTGAACAAATAAGAAAGAGAATCATGCATTTTTATACCTTTTGAAATATAATACTAATCTTATTAAATGATCTGTGAATCTGAGGTCACAAATGAGTAAGTTCTGGAGTGAAGTTTCCCAGGATGCTCAGTCATGTTCTGCTTCCATCCCTTATGATCATGTGGGATCAAGCCTAAAATCAGTATAAGGAAAACAAAACAAAAGAAACAGAGGACAAGGTACTGTAGAGCCAGGAGTTAACTGTAAAAGGAAACCGCATGTCCTTGCTGTGAAGATACAGAAGCACAGAATATGTCTTTAAGAAACGCAGATAAATCCTTGTCCCTTCCAGTCTTACAGCAGTGTAACTTTCTTGTTTAGTCTTCTAAAATCAAGTTCATTGACCTCTTCCTGATAATTAAGGTAAGACTCATCAGTGTCTTTTTCATTGCATATGACTTGAACAACCACAGTGTTACCTGGTTTTTGTTATTTTGCCACGCCTAATGATATGTTTTTGGGAGTGGACTTGCATAATATGTGTGTGTGTGTATACATATATATATATGTATACACACACACCTGTAGATGTCATTTAAGTTGGGTTTTTCTTCTGATTTGATTCTTCAGCTTTCACCAGCACAGGCTTTGACTGCCACACGTCTCCAGTATTCAGCCCTGTTAATCCGGAGAGCTCAATAGAAGACTGCTTGGCCCATCTTGGACAGAAGGTGTCACTGGAACTGAAAGAACGCATGCATGAAGCATTGCAGACTCTGCTCAGCCAGTGAGTCACCGTTGCCAAGTCAGAGTGTGCTTCCCCTCAGTGTCTTCATCCTTTTATTAAGAATGGATTGACTGAGGCTTTGCTTTTATGGGAACCTGTATCATTTAGTTTGTCACCCTTAACACTTTAAAAAAAATCTTGCTCAGATATAATGTATCCTTTGTATTTAGATTTCAGACATTGTTTCAGATAAACATAGCTTAATAATGCCACCTTATTTAATTATTGTATCAGTAACAACAAATGCATTTCCTGGATATTTAGGAATGGCGCATTTAATTTTTTGATCTATTACATTGTAACATAGAATTAATATTATCTCTTATTTTAGGGCTCCCAAATGTTGCCATACTTGGAATGGTACATCAGCCCATGAAACTGTTTTCACATTTTTTAATGGAAACTTAGCTCTCTCTCAGTCATTTTTCTGGTTTTTAAGACTAGAGGTAAATAGAAAGTAATAGTGAAAGTACATTAAAATATATCAAAGCTATTTGGTATAAATCTTCATTTAAATAAACCAACATAAACTTTGCTCCTAATTACTTATTGCTATGTTATTAGGAAGGTGACATGAATTTGAAATATTATCTGGCTGATACATGCACTTTTGAAAGCATGTGATAATATTAGCTCAATATTATCATGTGATAAGATTGAAGTCTGTTTCAAGAACCACAATTCAGTTGCTCAGTGTGGTAGGAAGTTTTTGAATTCAAGTGGATGAAGTTTATTGTTTGTTATTTCTTAAATGCTGCTATAGGTGAAATTAATTAATTTCTCTGCATTCTGATTAATTGAATATGCATCAACTTCCAAATTACTTTTAGATAATTCTAGATTTGAGTAAATTAGAATGTGATGTATCATTCTGTACTGAAAACCTAATCTGAGTTTCTTTGAATCCTATTCTGTGGAAAGAACATGAGATACAAATAAGTATGAGGGGGTTAAGGAAAAAGACATTTGAGTGGAGAATCATGGGATAGAGGAATAAGTGAAAAACAAAAGACAAAGATTCTTTAGAGTTTTTACTTCGTGGTCTCAAGTGAATCACTTCAATTCTTTTATTTTTCATGTCTCTCAGATCCCACTGATGATAGGAGCAAGAATTAAATTATGATTTTTAGCATGCTTTGAGTTCCACAAGAAAAGATGTTCTTTAGGCGAAGTATTCTTTATTTCTTCCCTAGTCTGTTAGTAATCTATATATATTTTTTAATCTTACTCCTAAACAAATGACTGTTTCCCCTCTTTATCATATTTTTTACAAAAGTCCTAAATGCTGTGATTTATTTTGAAATTTGTACCTCATATCAAATATCACAATTCACATTTCTTTGTGAATGAGATTCCCTTTTTCCCCCTTTGAAAAATGGGTTTGGATTGATGAAATATGGTAATAGTTCCTGCTGTAATTGACTTGCAATGAATGGGATGGGAATAAGTACTTTTGCTAATGCATGACCTTAAAATTTCTTAATTTTGTGTTTATTGGAATCTTTTAATCATTCGTTCAGAATCAAGTCTAAATAAAACCAAGCTTTATTGGTTTCTGAAGATTGTTTCCTTTTCCACCATCTTTTTGTAGAAAAGTCATGACTATTTATTTTCTGACCACAATCACTTTAGAAACTAATCAGATTTGTGTTATAATGTTTTGGCAGGTCAGAACACAAAAAACCCCACATTTATATTTCCAGCTATGGTGTTTTGATGTTGAATGTGTTACCTCATCCTCAGAACCAATTTAAGTAAGGCTGTGAAAGAATTCTGGACTTTGTAGAAGAGCCTCAGCAGTTTTATTTAGGGATGGTGAATGAACTTCTTTGGCTTGATTATACATCATGTTCCCTTTGAATACTTCAAACAGCTGTCATCTTCTCAATGTCCGTAGGTGTAATTAGCAAAATATATGGTCACCCTGAAAGATCCCCAAGTACTTCAGCCTCATAGACAAACTCCATGTAAGGATTACTAAAAGTCTCAGTACAGAATAGTCCAGCAAAGGAAGTGAGGGTATTGAGTACCAGAGGGAATTTTAGGTAGAAGCACAATGTCTTCTAGTAAGTAGAACAGTTGAAATGTCACCAGAGCCTAGAATAGAATCCTACTCCATTAAATAGTTCTGTGGTAACTTCTTAATTAGTTTATTGTTAGGAATGTGGCAGTGAAGTCTTCTTTAAAAAAATGGATTACTGGGAAGCACAGTTCCCTTTGACATTGTTTTAATGTTGCTTCAGTATTAATTTGCTAAGAATATTTTCTCAGTTTCTGAAGCACTTGAATTGTTAAGTGTTGTATCTCAATCCTAACCAAATGTTGTGATTGCTCAAGTTTGTGTGGAAACAGTTGCATTTATTTAAGTAAAAATAAATTAAATTACAATATGAGCTAAAAAAATGTTTTCTGTAGTCTGCATATTTACATGACTTTTCTTTTCTGAAATTAGACGTGTTCTTTACAAATCCATCTGTAGGTAACAATAATTTTTGTGTATGTGATTTTAAAAAGTTACACATTTTTAGCCTTCCTAGTCAGTTGTCTATGGTATATGGGATTTTTAGATTTATACCTAATATTGTACAAAATTACTTTTTAAAAATAGTTTTCTACCATCCTACTATTCAACTAAATGTTCCTCTACCAAACTTGTTCAGAGAGTGTTAACAATCCCATTGTACTATAGACTCTATTTTGTTAAATGACGTTCTCTGAGAGGAGTTATTTATTACTTTTCTGTCACTTCCTTTCACCCATAAATTATCTGAGTAAGAACTAGTGAGTAAGAGGATGCTATCCCTGAAGGAATGTAAGTTTTATAAATCTTAACCTCTCTCTTCTGACTCCAGTTTCTTTTTTGAATAGCATAAATTTGATGATTCAGAATCACAGAATATTAGAGCAGAAAAGGAATTTAGAGATCATTGGGTCCATTCTCTAGATGAAGGAATTGAAGCCTGGATGGAAATGTTCAGTGACTTACTTAAGGTGACATAATAACTATTGAAGGTCAGAGCTTAACACTGTGACCCAAGTCTCCTGACTCCCAATTTACTGCATTTTCTACTATACTGAGTTGCCTTATGGAACTATTAATGGATGAGAGAGACATTTTAAGAAGAGGTCCAAGTCTTTAAAAATAGGTACTTTTATCATTTATTTTATAAGTTTAAATCCTGCCAATTAAAAAATTGTTTTCATGAAACAAAATGCTATTCTCATATATATTAACTGGGTACCAAGTAGATGAGGAAAACCAAGGCACAAAATTTAGAATTTAGAGCAATGACCGTTATTACCACCCAATTATTTTAAGGTCTAGTACTATAGTTCTTATAGAAGTAACAAGAAAAACTTCTTTCCAGACTTTGAGAAGATAATACTTTGAGGTTTTGATTTATAAATATAATTTCTTCCTATAAACATGAAAAGTTTTACCAGCTGTCAGGTCTCTTTATTTATCAAACGTTTATATTGTGGTTGATTTTAGAACTGTCCTGAATGAAACCCTTTTTTTCTTCCTTTATCTCATTATTCTTTGGTCCTATAATGAACCAGATTATGATACGTAATTAACATTAAATTAATGTCAGAAAACCTAAAAAATACTTGCAAGGTATAAAATTTAGCTGAACATATAGCCATTGTTCCAAAAAAGTGACTACTTAGTTCAAAATATTTTCCATTAACCTAAAGTAAATGTTTAAAGAACAATGGAAACTGTTAGTTTGAAGTCATGCTTTTCTTTGATTATGGGTTTGATTTTTTCCTTTTAGGACCTAAACAGAATGACTAGCTATTAGTTAATGGCAGAGAGGTGAATCATGTTTCATATGTGTTTGTATTCATATCATCATCTGAACATTTAGAGTTTTCCTTCTTTGACTGAGACTTTTAAAAAAAATTTCTACAGGCCAGTGAGCTATCAGGCATATCGGGAATGTACACTGGACACTGCAGCTCTTGCCAGCGGATGGAATAAGGTACTATCCAATTTATCATGTATGTTTAACATCTTGTTATTAAGATAGCATAGAATTCCTGATCAATAATAGATCTCTTGTAGCTCAGTACTTGTAGAAAAATCGAGACTGGTCCTATTTGCAAGTAGCTATGTACAGTATATGAATTTTTGAGCAACTGTAAGGCCCCAATCTATTCTCCAAAGAGGGTTTCAGTTTGGTGCCACTCTCCTTTTGTGGTTGACCCACAATTTCCATCAGTACCATCACTTGCTTAAACAGAGGACATTTTGCCCGAAAATCATGTATTACCTAGCCAGGGAAATCAGGCATAGATAGATGGATAGATATAGATAACCACCTTCTTTAAGTACCATTGCATGCGAGTTTATTGTTCATTATTATCACGAATACCTAAGGCACAGAGAACATTAGGGCATGTGATTCAGTAAGTCTGAATTTCAAAAGACTGAAGAGATAGGATAGCATGGTGATTGCCACTAAGATGAGCCAGAGAGGGCAGAGAGGGTGATTGTTCATAGATATTCAAAGAGTGGGCACCTGAGTGACAGGAGCATACGGAAAAAGGAGAGCTTTGAAGATTTGCTTGATCACGGTGGCATGCTTATATAAGTAAAAATTACTATAGTATAATGGACAATAATGTATAGTTTATGGTTATCACTGTGTAGATTAAATGCAATAATAAAATCTGTTTACAAAAGTCCCCCTGTACCACAGATTCTTTTTTGCTTTAGGTTAAATTATGATTCCTGAGTAGTAAGATTTTATATTTATTATAGTATTAATTAACATTTGAGAATGAGCGTACATATCATTATGGTCACAATGTTGGTCTGTTTTCTTAGGATAATGCCCGGGAAATTGGGGTGTTTGGAGGGTGGAGGAAAGAAGTGGCTAGAGAATTGACTTCAGAATAAGAAGACCTAGGTTCATGTCTTAACCTTTGACATACAGGCATACCTTGGAGATACTGTGGTTTCAGTTCCAGACTACCACAATAAAGTGAATGTCACAGTAAAGTGAGTCACAGAAAGTTTTTGGTTTCCCAATACTTAGAAAAGTTATTTTTATACTACATTGTAGTCTATTAAGTATGCAGTAGCATTACATCTTTAAAAAACCCTAATGTACATACCTTAAATAAAAAATATTTTATTGCTCAAAAATGCTAATTGTCACCTGAGTCTTTAGTGAATCATAATCTTTGTGGTGGAAGGTCTTGCCTTGGAACTGATGGCTGCTGAGTTAACAGAGCGGTGGCTGCTGATTTAACAGAGCGGTGACTGCTGAAGGTTGGGGTAGCTGTGGCAGTTTCTTAAAACAAGGCAATGAAGTTTGCCTCATCAATTGAGTCTTCATTTTACTTGAGGTCATTGTAGGATTATTACTTGGCCTGATTTCAATATTGTTAGTCTCAAGAAATATGAAGGCCCGAGGAGAAGGAGAGAGAAAGGAGAGGAAAAGGGGTAGGTAGATCGGTGGAGCAGTCAGAACACAGCATTTTTTCTATCAAGTTTATTATCATATGGGCGTGGTTTGTGGCACCCCAAAACAATTACAGCAGTAACATCAAAGATCACAGATAACTATAACACATATGATACTAATGAACAAGTTTGAAATTTTGTGAGAATTGCCAAAATATGACACAGAGAGTGTGAGTGCATACTATTGGAAACATGGCGCTGCTAGACTTGCTTGATGCAGGGTTGCCATAAGTCTTCAGTTTGAAAAAATACAATATCTGCAAAGTCCAGTAAAACTAGGTATGCCTATACTAACTTTGTGATCCTTTCCAAATCACTTCATCTCTTAGTGTCCTGGGGAACTTTAGAAGAGTTGTTTGCTGGACGGAGCTTCCTCACTGAGAATGCCCTCCACCAATAAAATCACTGACCAAAAAATAATTTACACTTCTATTAGTGTTTTAAGATATGGGGCATTTTATATATATATCTCATGTGACCCTTGCACTCTTCCTGTTTGGTAGATAGTGCAAGTAATATCCCCATTAAAATTTTAATGACTTGCTCAGGGTCACAAGAGCTAGTATGTGTGGAGGTGGAACTGAAACCTAGGTCTTCTGATTCCAAAGCCATTGATACTTTAACAACTTTTCTACTGTTATGTAAGTCTTCATATTACAAGCCTATAATACAGACATTTTGGTCCCCCACCACCAGCATTATTTGTTTTTTTATCTATATTGGATGCTGAATATATAGAAAGATTCTGTTGTGTTATATGCTACATTTGTTTCCATTGAGTTCCATTGAATAAGAAACATAGTATATCACATATGAATGTTTGGGATAGATTTTTATAACTTTTTATAATTATCAAGGTGTAAGATGAGATTGATTCTACTAAAGTCCTCCACTATTGATGCCACCTTATCTTGGTTTAGAAGTGATTCTACATTCTAGAAGTGCAAGCTCGATGGGTACTATCAAACTGAAGAGGTTTCGGGTACCAGAAACAGATTTGGTCTGTTGTATCCCTAAGTCTAGACAAGTTCAAGGAAATTCATCACCAGGTTGACCACAGGTTGATGAGTTTTCTGCTAAGTCATAGAGAGAGATCTCTGTGAATGGATGGAGTAGTCACATTGATGAAACCATGGACCCTTGAAGTATTAACATATAATTGACTTGTATTATATTGAAGCTGTTCAGTAATTAGATAAATCAGTGAACAAAAATTTAGGTACTAATGTCATGGGCTTTCAAACCGCTTTTGTACTTCTTAACTTGTATTTATCTATTTTGATCATTCCTTTTTGGGAGTGACTTCAAGGGATTTCTGTCCCTTTGTCACACCTCTTTGGCTCTCTACTTTTCCCTGTTCCCCACTTCCCACTTTTTCAGTCAGTCTACCTTCATTGACTACCTCCAGAACTATCTTCAGTGTAGTTATCATCATTGTTCAGTTCTTGGCTTTTAGATAGTAACTGGAGGAGACTTGTAAAGGTGAAGTCTAGTTGATTCTTCATCAGCTAATAGCAAGTGAGTTACTTTTTGTTCATAGAGAAATCAGTTAGACTCAGGTCAGACCAAGCCTTGACAATGAGAGATCAGTCTAATAGTTCACCTCTTCATTTTAGCCCAAGTGGTATCCTGGAAAGACTTCCGAATTTAGCATTAGAGAATCTTATCCCAGTTCTGCCATCCCGCTAGTAGTGGGATCTTGGGCAAGTTCCACCTCTCTCATCTTCAGTTTCCTCAGTTGTTTTGATTTTCATTTCTCTTATTAGTGATTTGGACCATTCTTCAATGAGGTTGTGGGAGCTTGCATTTCTTCTTTCAGAAGCTGCCTGTTTGTATCTTTTGATCATTCGTCTATTAGAAAATGACACTTGTTCTTATATTTTTGTAGTTTGAAAAAAATTTTGGGTAGCCGGGGGACAGTCCTATTTTCCTGCTAACAACTCCACATATCATCCCTTCACTTTGCAATTCTATCTTCCCCTTCCATTGTGGCTTATGGAATCTATTGTTGACAAATTGTTCTTTATTTTGGACTTTTTCCATTTAAGCCCCTTCCATTTTCTGTCACTTACTGATATGGCTCCCCCACAGTCAGTGCCTTATTCTGGGCTATCTTCTCTGATCCTCTGTTCACCTGCATTGACTTATTCCACTTGTCCTCTCCCAACATTCCCCCTCAGCTCCCTCCCCCTGCGACATTCACTGGATCAAGTAGAGTCAGCATGCTTCTTGCTTTTCAGTGCCACTCTGTGCCCATTTACTTGGCAGCTTCTTTTTGAGGTACACTCCATCTAGATCTGTCGCCCTATCTGTCTTTCAGGGAAATCTTTTCTTACACATTCTCCCTTTCTCTCACATCCCCAACTCGAGCTTGGGGAATCAACTACTTCAGTTTATAGTTTAAATCACCCTTGTTTCCCAATTCTTCAGCTTTAATGATTTGCATTTAACCTTAGTCACATATATAATTGTGGCAGTCAAGGTCATAATCCTTGATTTCAGCCTCACCAACAATTATTCTACAATCCACAACTCTGCATTTCCTCTTTTTCACTGGTTTTCAAAGTGAGATTGTGTAAATTCACCACCACCACCCCCAGGAGCGATGGACTGAAATGAGAATGTATGAATGACCAAACAATGCAGGAGTGAGAAGGTGGGTCAAATTCTATCCACCCCAGGAGAGCTGATAGGAGAACACCAGCACCCTGTTCCTCTGTCATCAATCTTAACATTCCCCCATTCAACCCCCTTCCAACCTCTTCTCTTCTATGCTGTGTGTGAGCTCTTCAGGGAGTTGGTAACCCGAGACAACTGTGGCAATCATTAGATTACACTGGGAAAACTCTGCACTCTATCACTTCATGGTTGTGGTACATGCCTTTCCTTGGCTCTGAGTTCTAGAGCAGTGGATGGAGAATAGTGTCTCTCTTGGCTTCCTTAAATTTTCTTTTAGCAGAGGCATTGATGGATTGTGTTTTGCAACACGACTCATTTTGTCCCCCTCTAAAACAATCTCTCTTCTGAACTTCATTATTACTACTGAGGGTATCACCATCCTTTTTTTAACCTGAGTTTACAACTCAGAGTTATTCTGAATTCACTCAGACACACCCATATATTTAGTCAGCTGCCAAACCTTATTTCTACCTCCAAAACATCTCTTGTATTTGTATCTTCTGTTTACTCATATTGTCATTGCCCTAGTTCAGGCTCATCTTTCTTGAACTACAGTAGTAGCCTCCTGCTTGGCCTAACTCAGGATAGTCTGGTGAATCTGGCTACCGGTCAGGACAAAATGAGACGCTGGTAGACCATGCGACATTTAACAAAAAATTGTTTACTTCATTTCAGACCTACACCACTTGACAATAGATAGGGCCAAAATTAAAATAAGCTAAACTTCTTAGGCTGCAGATAGGTTAGACTAGAGATAGACTGATGAGGGTTGGTTGCTGCGGATCATGTGACAAACAGGAGCAAGTATACAGTGGCAGGCCTACACTTTTTGGCAGGCCCTATGTTGTGCAGACCTTCTTCATTGCATGGAAAGGAGGTTTAGCAAAGATATGTTGTATACAGTTGTGTATAGTTTTCCTGACTGAATTTTCCAAGAACCCTGGCTTTTATTCTTAGGTAACCAAGAAGCTGGGGCAGCTAGGTGGCACAGTGGATAGGGCATCAGAAGAAGTCGGAAAGACTTACCTTCTTGAATTCAAATCTGGCTTCAGACACTTAGTAGCTATGTAACTTTGGGCAAACCAGCTAATAACCATGTTTGCCTCAGTTCCTCATCTGTAAAATGAGCTCAAGAAAACCCCAAGTAGAGTCACAAAGAGTCAGACACAACTGAATTAACAGCAGCCACCAAGGGAGCTATATCAGATCAGTTAATTCTCAGAGTTTCATTACTGTTAATTTTTTTCCTGAACTTAAGAAACAATCTTCCCCACCCCCAAAATGAGTTTTTCCATGTACAAAATAGAATGTAAAAAAAAGTTTTATAGGGAATCATGACTCTCTTACGCATAACTTGATTTTTATAAAATGTACATATAAAAATGGAAGGTATTAATTTCAAGGCTGTCCTGCTTGTCTATTCCCTTCTGATGGGGTGCTTGGTTGCATGTACTTGGGTCCCAATTTTAAAATCACATTTCTCTTTAAAAATCACATTTCACCCTAACCTCAAAATACTATCTCTGGCAGTTTTTCCCTCAAGGACACAGCCTACCCTAGCAACAACTGTTATCTCTCTGCCTGTTACAGTAGCCAGCTGCACCTATAGAACTCATTAGTTTGAAGCAGCTGTGTACTGAACTGGCTGTGTACTGGGTCATAACGATATTTACTACTCACTGATCAATCACATGTATCCTAGACTTGGACATACCTATACTCCCTTACATTAATCTTGTCTAACAAGACATTGACGAGAGAAGCCTAGTTTTTCTTGGTCAGCCCTGACCATTGGTTGACTCAGTGATGTTTCAGGCCTAAAACCACACCTCCAGGTAGCCCCGCCTCCCTTGGGCTATTTCCCTATGAATTTTGGGTAAATACCTGCTCAGTAGATACCAAAAGTGCATGTTCCTTTAAGAACTGACCACTCCTTAACCACTCCCTAACCCCACCCCAAAACACCTAGTTAGCATATTTGGCAAAAGTGATACTATGGAATATCCTATATAAACTTTCCCTGTACCCCTTTGAAGTTGCAGGTTCCCTAAGAATTCTTGCCTGCTGAAAAGTGTAATCTTTACCTTGACATCAATAATGCTTGCATTTGTGAATTCTTCTCCAAACAACCTGCTCCTGGTACCCCTGTCTTTATGAGGGTCTTACACCCCTTTTCCAGCCCTCTTCACTTCTTATATGTCTGTTCTTTTCTGTGCATTTTTGTAACTGCTTCCATGTTCCTTTTTTCTTTATTTTTTGGCAACACTGTTGCTAGCTTCCTTTCTTATCTAGTTTAAGAAAATATTTTAATAAATAAGATCACCCAGTGGTCATACCTTAAAACTAGTAAGTTTCTGCATTTCTTTGTTAGGTGGGGAACATTCTTCATTGTGGGTCCTCTGCAGATGTGGTTGTTTATTGATTTGATTGGGTCTGAAAGTTGTTTTTCTTTACAAAGTTGCTATTTGTTATATAAATTGTTCTAATTTTACTTAACTCTGCATCAGTTCACACATCTTAGAATTATCTAAAATCATTTCTTTCCTAATTTATTTTTTAAAATAAATTCAAATAAAATTTTTTTCTTCGGAACACCAAAAAGAGTAGTTCCATGTGTAGTGTAACACAAAAGAGGGTTGTATATGGAACCATGAACCACTATTTCATAGCACTTGCTAAGTTATATATTAAATAATTATATAAAATTATATATATACATAAATTAAATAAATGTATGAATATATAAATATATTTATAAATGTATAAAATACACAAGGTATTTTCAAAACTGCCCGGCTTATCTATGCTTCCTTCTGAATGTCCCTGTTTTCTTCTGTGCAATTAAAATTTTTTTTCATTCTGCCACTTTAGTACCATTGCAGTTGCTCGAAACCCTGTTAGGGAAATTTGGAACATTTACTCCCTTGTTTGACTCTTTGCTTTAATTTACATTCTTATGTAATTTACATTCTTATGTAAATTAAAGACCATGATTATAGTGTATCTGTAGATAGATGGGTACCAGAAGGAGAAGTTGGGGGTAAAAATAGACCTTTTTCTGGAACTTCCTTCGTCCTTGAATAGCTGAGTATGATGCCATCAACCTGACGTTTTGCTCTGAAGTGCCTGTAGGACCTGTGGTCTTGCTTTGTATCTTCCATGTTTGCAACAGTTCAGTCCTGCCTTCTCTTCTCTTTTTGCTGTTTGCCTTTGAACTGCCAGTACTTCCTGGCTCAGCTTCGTATGATTGTTCTCTATCATTTCTGCTTTCTAGATCCTTGGGTTTCCCTATTTGGTTCTTACAAAGCTCCTTCTTTTTATACAAGTTTCTTAGGCTATGACCAAACCTTTCATAGGACAGTTAGTTCAGCCTACAGGCACATACCAAGCAAGTCAAACCACCACCACCACCACCTTGACTAACTACCTTCTCCTGGGACCCAGGGGTAACTGCCTAGGACTCTGAACCCAGTAGCCTTTGGAATAACATAGCAATGCTTCCAGCACATTGCTTGCTACTATCATCCTGGGAAGTAACCCCCTGTGGAGATATAGTCTAGCAATTGCTCCTGAAGGTGCTACAGCTCCATTTTTTTTTAAGACTCAGAAAAGGTTTTTGATATTGACACATGTTTCAGTATCACAAATTGACATGTCTTTGTTAGTGGAAATGACATTAAAGAGGAGGCTGCACCCTTCCAGTCTCAATTAAAGAGAAGACAGCCAATGTAGCAAAATTTATGATCTTTAATTGGGGCAAAGGAGTTGCAGCTGGGATACCATGCAGTAGCAAGGATTGGGGTACAGGTTTGTTTGTGGTTTTTTTTTTTCAAGTATTGGAATAAGAGGGAGAGTTGTACATTCTCCAAAGGGCCTGACTGCCGGGGTGTGTATGTGTGGGGGTGGAGGGTCGTTGGGGACAGCCCACCCTTTGAAGTGATAGGTTATTTTACATAACTAAGTGAAAGTCCTTAGAGAAGCTTGAGAGGGGTTGAGTTAAGTGTGTTCATAGGGCTGGGAATGGGCGCTGGTCAGTTTTTGGTCTGCTTGCTTTCAGTTTGTGTTGACCACCCTCAGGACCTTTGGACCTTTCCATATAACTTGCAGTGGAAATCTTCCATATGTACTGTTTCCCCCAATATAGAAAGGGAACTCCTTGAGAGCAGGGACTGTCCTGTTTTTTTGTGTCCTTAGTGCTCAGCACAGTGCTTTGCACATAGTAAACTCTGTATAAAGAAATACTTCATTCGTTTATCAGCTATGTACATACAGGAAATATAACAGAGTAGATGAAGGGTGATCTCTCTGGGGAACTCCGAACAATAGTGAGTGGAGTGTGTGTACTTAGGCGAGCGGGAGGAGGTTGTGCAGGAAGGCCTCAGGCTGAAAGAAGTTGAGATTTGACTTGCATTTTGTAGGAAACCAGGGAAGCCCAGAGAGAGATTTAACACCTGGGAGACTGGCATTGAAAATGCAGGTAGAGTATCTGTTCCAGGATCGGAATGTTAGTATTACTGGGTGGTAGATTATATGGAAGAGAATAAAATAAAAGATATCTATAAACGTAGGGAGGAGCAAAGTTGTGAAGGGCTTTAAATGCCAAAGAATTTATAGCTCTAGAAAAAAAAAACCTGGCAATTTATAGCCCCACGCCCCAATTATATAAAAATCTTCACCGTTTAGATTGCTTTCACTATGTCAAATATTTTGGCTGTTTTCTTTTAGTTTATAATGTTGGGCTTCTACAGTACTATTTTTTGTCTGGAGGAATCTAGAAAACTACTCAAAGACATTATTTAACATGTAGATTCATTGGCCTTTGTCCTTGCTTTTTTATGCAGATATGTTTTGTCATTCCTCTAGTAATACCTTAGCCATGGGGGCTGTGAATTGAAATTACTTTAATATTCTTTTGCATTTCCTTTTCTCTTTGAATGGAACTGCTTCCATATGGATTGAGTCTTCTGCAAAGTAATTGCTGAGAATAGTTCACTTCTTTTCTACAGTATCTCAGAGAAGATAAAGAAAAGTTAGGCATTATTGATGGGGTATTGGGGAACCTCCTGGAGCTCTGCTTGAATCTTCCCACTTAATCTGGCCTTTCATACTCAAATCTATTACCTTAACCTAGCCTGGTCCTCCCTGGTGTTACCTCTGGATTGCCCCACATGCTTCCCACTCAAGCCCTCCATTTTCTGATACCTCCCAATTGCCTCCAGCTGTTTTCCACCCTTGATTACATCACTAGTTACCCCAGTCTCATCCAGATCCTCCTTAGACCCTCCTCCCAGACTACTAAACCACCTCTAGATCTTTCCTGCCAAACTTTTTGTATACCATCTCACCTCCATGAAGACACTCAGATTCAATGCAGCTCTGACTCTGTCTAGCTGAGATTCTGTCTGGCCCACATGTTAATACAGGCCTCACAAATGGCCAACCCAGTATGGCAAATCTTTAATAAACTTTGCTTTACTTTGGCTGAAAGAAGGCTTGAGTCAAATTCATGCTGAGGTTTGGGGTGTTTGGGACCCCAAAATACTGACACCCTGGGGCCTGCCTGAATGAATTCGACTCAAACCTTCTTTCAGGCTAGATGGAACTTATATACAGACTGGGAGAGGGATATTGGGGTAGTCTGGTATTCTGAGGTGATGGGAGGAAGGGTTTAGGGAAGATCTTGAGGAGTGCAAGGAGGATCTTAGTGGGACTAGGGTGATTGATTAAGGGTGGAAAACAACTAGAGGCAATTGGGAGATAACTCAGTGGGGGACTAGGGCTGAGAAGCAGGTGGGGCCATTCCAAGGTAAGAAACTATGGACGACCGGGATAGGTTAAGGGTAACAGATTTGGGTTACCAGATTAAGTGGCTAGAAGGTTCCCAGAGTCTGTGCCCCATATTTAGTAGAGAAGAATGCAAAATTTCCTTCTTTTGCCACATTCTTTCACATTATTTGTCATAAATTTTATAAAATTTTGACACACTCTTTAATTCTTAATCCTGCTATGTTTATCAGCTTGAATATTTAGTTTACTTTTGACATAATCTGTTTTTACAAATCTAATCTCGATTGCCAGGACATTGAAGCATATCTTGGAAAAAATTCTTAATTTTTTTCATCATATAGGATGGTATGAGTTCATGTTGCAATATTTCATCCCCATTTGGGAAATTCTGTAATTCTGGAGCAATTCTGTTTCTCAACATGGTAATATATGTGGAGTGGCTCTTGTCCTTACATATTTATGTGAATGTCTTTTATATCTATCAGATTTTTGTCAGAGAAATTTGTTAAAATTTCCCCCCAACTCATTTTTCCCCTTCCTTTGTAATTACGCTGATTTTGCTTTTACAAGAACTTTTCAATTTTGTGTAATCAAAATTGGTCATTTTGTGTTATTGTTGAGGTTTAGGGGTGTTGGGACCCAAAAATTGTGGCCCAAAGGTCCTATCCAAATGAATTCGACCCAAGCCTTCTTTCAGCCAAAGAAAAACAAAATTTTTAAAGATCCACCATATTGGGTAGACTCTTCAGGAGTCTGTAGTACTTGCAGGCCAGAATGAATCTGAGCACCTTTTTAGAACCAAAATGGATCTTATATATTGAAGGACTGTGGGAGGGATCTAAGAGTGGCCAAGTAGTCTGTCTGAGAAGTAGGGGGTCTAGGGAGGATCTTGAAGGGAGTGGCCAGTAGGCTGGGGTGGAGGAGGCCAGGAACCTGAGAATAAGGTTTTGATAGGATCCGAGGTGGGAAGTAGCTGAAGGCAAAAGGAGGTAACCAAGATTTAGGCTTAGCTATAATGAAAAGCTTATAGCCTCAGGTGAACGCCAGATCTAGCAGGTGGATTCAAGGACAGTTCAAGGGGATTCCTAGAACCTACGTGCCATCCTGATCACCCCTGTCCCTTTTTGGCTAAGAACTCTCTCTCTTTCCCTACCTGTGAAAGGTATTTCTTCCCTTCTCTCATTTGTGGAAGCTTCCTCTATGACCTAAGTATTGAGTTTGGAAGTTCTGGGCATTCGTACATTTAGTAGGAATGTTTACTTTTCCATCTGTGTTACAACTTTGACAAAACCTTTTTTGCCTTGGGCTTATGGTTTCTTTTATAGCCTTTTATTGTAGACTTTCTCATACCTGAGCCTAGGGTAGATGAAAGTAGCTGCTAATTAACTGTTGCAAGAGTAGATACCATGGTAAGGGTCTCTGTAGGCTTTGAACCAGAACACAGTATAAAGATGCTACTACTATTGACCCAACAAAAGCAGAAGGTGAATTTTTAATTGTGTTAGTTGCCACATCAGTGAGTTGAGTTTAGTAGCCCACATATTGCATTTATGATATGAATGACTGTTGATTGGAATGACTTCCATGGTTCCAAAACTTTTTTTTAAAGCACATGACTCTTTACTGAATTGCTCTCCTGCTGGTTCACTGTATCAAGAAAACTGTTTGATTCAATTAATCTTTAAAATATTTTTTTAAAAAAGTGTCGGGCACTATGCTAGGCTTTAGGCTACAGGGACAAAAAATGAAATTTACCCTTTTCTCAAAGAGCTTACGTTCTATCAGAGGAGAAACCATGAACTTATATGAGCATAGACAGAATAAAAATGAGGTAGCATCAGAAATGGAGGAGATTAGGAAAGGCTTCTTTTAGAAAGTGATGCTTGGATTGCCTGAAACAAGGAAGGGATGCCACAAACTGAAGTGAGGGGGGAGTGCATTCCAGGCATGATAGCTGGACAGCACAAAGACATGGAGAAGGAATGTGGGATCCTGTTTGTGAGGGGCAGCAAGAAGGCCAGTGTATTTAGACTGTAGATGGCAGGAAGGGGAGTGATGCATAATGAAATTTAGAAGGTCAGAGTTTATATTTTATCCTAGAGTTCGTTGGAAGCCACTAGAATTTACTGAGTAGGGAATAATATGGTAACATGGTCCATCCCTTTCCACTTTGGCAGCTGTGGGGAGACTTGAACCTGTAATACCAATTGGGAGGCAATTTCTATAGTCCTTATAAGGGGTAATGAGAAAGTGAACTGAGTTGGTGACAGTATGAGTGATGAGAAGGGGATGGATTCAAGAGTTGTCATGAAGTAGAGAAATAAAAAAGATTTGGCAGCAGATTAGATATGTGGGATGAAAGAGTGGACACAACTGAAAAAATGGTTGTGACTCCAATCATAATAGTGAAGTTTGTGAGAGGTGTAAATTTTAGGGGCAAGATGCTGAATTTTGGACATGTTGAGTTTCATGTGTATATGGAATATTCATGTAGCAGTGTCTTGTAGATAGAAATATAGGACTGGAGGTCAGGATAGACATGGGGATGCTTGCTCTATATATTTAAAATGGGCATAGTCTGGATGGAGAGGATAGTTTAATCCATTGGAGGTGATCCATTCCTTGATTAGAATGTAAGGAATGTTTCTAAAAGCAGCAGATTGATGACCATCTATCAGGGTTTTTAGAGAGAGGAATTCTAATTTAGACTAAGAAGTTGGACAAGATAACTTCCAAAGACTCCTTGATGTATTACAGTAGAAGGTGTGTTGGATTTTCAGTCAGGATATATGTTCAGATTTTGACCCTATTATTTGATCTGGGTTGGAGACATGCTTGACACTAAAAAGGTATCAAAGAAAATTTATTGCAGCAGAGTTCAGAGGAATTGAATGCTTTGGCTAAAGTGGATCCCAAGCCTCTTTTCATGAGGAGGGAGTAGTGAGTACAGAAGCGAGATGAGCTATATACCATTGGTTCAAGACAGATCCTCCCACTAGGAGACGGATTGGTCCGTTCTCCATTAATTAGGTCATCATCTTCTCTATATGCCTACTACATATCTCCTTGATATGTTTCTGCCCTCCAACCCCCAAATATGAGTTGTGCCTAATTTTGTGCTATCTCTACCCCCTGGGTAGAGAAGTTAATATGCATGTGGCTTATTAAGCAATCATAAAGAAGAAAAACTTTCTTCTGGTTATTCCCAGTCATATTCCCCTACCAGGTCAGCCTGGTTCCAGGCTTGGACCCCTTCATCAAAAACTTTGTGGTTTTTTGAAGGCCACT
The DNA here is from genome assembly GCA_028658325.1 of Potorous gilbertii. Taxonomy (NCBI): domain Eukaryota; kingdom Metazoa; phylum Chordata; class Mammalia; order Diprotodontia; family Potoroidae; genus Potorous; species Potorous gilbertii. The sequence continues at coordinate 165,068,684 of CM053770.1, forward strand.
AACTGTCTCTTGATCGATTGGACCCATTTGCAGTCTGCTAGCTTTCTTATTATTTGACTTATTCTTAATGACTTCAGCAACTAGTGACTCTGGAAACTTAACTCAGCTGTCTCTCACAGTCTGTGACCTTTTGTTCAGTTGTGTCTAGCTTTGTGACCCAGTTTGGGTTTTTCTTGGCAAAGATACCAGAGTAATTTGCCATTTCCTTCCCCAGCTCATTTTACAAATGAGGAAACTGAGACAAACAGGATTAAATGACTTGCCCAGGGTCACATAGCTAGAAAGTATTTAAGGCTAGATTTGAGCTTAAAAAGATGAGTCTTCTTTACTCTAGACCCAGCACTCTATCCATTGCAATACCTAGCTGTCCCTGTCTAACCTTTGCAACTTGTTTAAACTCTCTGGACCTGAGTTTCCTCATTTGTTAAAACAGAAAAGGTTAAATGCTTTCTAACTTTACTCTTTAGCTCCAAATCTAGAATCCTAGGTATTTGATAGACTATAGTTGAAACAAATGCTTATTTAAAAATCTTTTTTCAACTAAACAATGTTAATGATCGTTTTTTTGAAGTGAATATTGTTTTCATTTTCTAAAGGATGGGGTAACCAAGTGGTACAGTGGATAGACTGTTGATGTCAGAAAGACTTGAGTTAAAATCCTGCCACAGACACTTGATTACTATCTGATCCTGGGCACTATCTGATCCTGGGCATCAACTTCCTCATCTGTAAAATGTTGATAATAACAGTGCCTACCTCATAGTGTTGTAAGAATCAAATGATAAAATGTGTAACACTTTGCAAATTTTAAAGTGCTTTGTAAATGCTTGCTATTATTATTAATAATAAAATAGAGTTGTAGACATTCTCAACTTGCTGTTTTTACTCATAATAGAATCTAGTATTAGAAGATCATCTGATTCCAACTCCTTCCTTTTATAGATGAGAAAACTTCAACTCAAAGAAGTTATTTGTCCAAGACAATACGGCTGTAGCAGAGCATATTTAAAGTTGAGTCCAAGGCTGGTACTCTTTCCATTACCATATACATTATAGAAATAGTATCCATTTTACATAGACTGGGATGGTTTCCCTTTAAGGAGGCCTAATGACCAAACTCTGGATTTGATTGGACTACCATGGGTATAAAAAACCAGCCTCTCATGAACTGGTGATCCTAAAATCTGGCAGAATTTCCCACTTCTGTAGAGAATGTCCTTATGATGCTCTGTTGCTGCTGTGGCAAATGTAGACAAAGGTGAAGGGGGGGTGCAGTTTTTATATTTAGTAATTATCTTTATGCCTTTGTTATGAATGTTTTCATTGCATTTTATTGTCTCCCATGTTTCATTGCATTTCAATTCTAAACCTGAATCACTGGGTCCAAATATGGATTCATCCAGAATATTTAGTGTTAATTTTCAGGTTTAGATCACAGTGACTTTGTAGTTGAAATGGGAAGGGTAATGTGGAAACAAAAGTTTTGATAATTGGATGCCCAAAGTCTGGTACCCAGTGGCTAGAGAACTCATGAGTTGCCCTTTAAATGGGATAAGGAAGGGGCCCCCTCTCACCCTGTGATATTAATACAATGGATGCTTAAAAGAGTTTCATGTACAGAGTGAAAAATTAAAAAGCCAACATTGAGGTAGCTGGGTGGCATAGTGGATGTAGCATCAGCCCTGATGTTCAGTTGTAACCTCAGAAACTTACTGGCCGTGGGACCCTGGGGGAAGGTCACTTAATCCCAATTGCCTCTGTTACCCACCCCTCCCCCCCCAAAAAAAACAACCCAGTATCTACTGGCTCTTACCAATAGTTTTAGAGAAGTCAGATCAGTAATATAAGGAAAATGAAAACAAAATGTTTTTGGGCATGTAACTATTGTACACTGTTGTGTATGCTTTTGGTTTTAAGAACCATGCCTTATAATCACTGCTCGGGGGATCCATGTTCAGGTTGATGGTCTACCTGTGGGTAATACAGTCTTGCTCTCTGGGTGACCCTGGATAAGTCACTTAGCCACTATTTGCCTCAGTTTCACCCACCTCCCAGGGCTGTTGTGAGGGGTACTTAAGGGTCCTCGGCACAAGGTAACGCCCCGAGAAATGCTGGTTATCGTTGTCATCATTGCCATCTGTGCGTCCTGTCTCAGGTAAAAGTGAAGATAAGAGCAGGCCCTCCCAGGGCTGTGGTGTGGATCAGATCAGATATTTTTAAAGCACTTGACGTAGTACATGTTGCATGGTAGGCAATAGTAAGTGTTTTCCATTAGATTGTGAGTTTCTTGAGGTCAGGGACTTGTCTTTTGCCTTTTTTTATATCCCCAGTGCTTAACATGCCAAACATCTGGTAAGTGCAAAGTAAATATTAAATATTAGCTGATTATTGATGAAAACAGCAATGTAGTAAGTCATTAGAATGATAGTTGATGAGCATATATAATCTAATAAGCCTTCCCAGTTTCAGAGTTCAAGAACCTTGAAGAAGTTTTTCCAAAAACAGTTAATTCTGTTAGAGGCCTTGACTGGAGACGATTCTTTGTCCCTTTTTAGGTGGTTAAGATGAATCATTCTGAGTACCCTACCTCATAAAGATGAATTCCTTCAGTAGCTACTTCTCCAATGGTTGTCAGCAAGAGAGGTGGTGAAATTCTTAAAAGATCAGTTTGGCAAACCCTGTGAGCCACCTGTGTAAGGAGCAATTAGATCCCACCTTTTTATGGGGCCCTTGTGGCTTCAGATTTTAGGTATGACCTTGATCATATTGCCATATAGGCTTTAGCAAACCAGCATGTGAAATTTGAATGGGATCTTGGGACATTCCTAATGGCTGGTTGGGCAAGTGTGTTTGCTCACACAAATCAGTCCTCTAGGGTGATGGGAGCAGAGCCTGAGCCTGCGTTCATGTTAGCTAACCGCAAGGTGGTGATGATATTCCTTCCAAAAGGTCAAGAAAATTGATTAGCCTGTGGTGGTGTTAGCAAAATTGAATTTCGTTATCTGGGATTAGGGCAATAAAGGTTCTTCTAGCCTGCCCAAATTTAGGACATCTCCCCAAACCCCTGCATTATTTGGTCATTCCAAGTTACTCAAGTCTTTTGTCTCTGTCTCTTGGGAGGAGTTCTCCAGGACAACAGCTGATACTCTCTAAGACTCAGATTGTTCTAACTGCAGGACGGTGAGGGGACCAGAGTTCATATACCTGGATCAGTGACTTAGAAGGGCACGAGGTCAAATATATTGATGAGTTCCTTCCTGGCAGTCAGGATATTCTTATACTGAGTTCCCTCAACAATTTCAAAGGGTACTCCAGTTTCCAGTAGAGGTATTTGAGGGGAAAGAATACTGCTGAGAAAAAGAGCATCCTTGCTCATGGGGAGTTTATGGTAGAGTGGATGCTAGGAATGTAAAAATTTAAAGAGTTTCTGCCTTTGAGTAGCTGCCACTCTGTTGTAAGTGCAGTTTCTTTTATAAATCATGTCTCTATTTTAGAAGTCTGTATATTTTCTCGGGGCAATCCTATAGGAGATTATTAGTCTTTTATTCTTTGTTGTACAGAAATTTGCTTTCATCTATATACTATATAGTCAGTTCTTTCCTGATAGTTAACACTAAAAAATTATTTTCAAATTTAAAATTTTACTTTCTTTTTTTGAAGGTTTTGGTGCCTCTGATTTTACTGCAGCAGATGCTGATGGAATTGACAAGACAAGGACAGGATCATCTTAGTGCATTGATACAGTTTGGTGTGACATATCTGGAGGACTACGCTGCAAATTATATAATTCAGCAAGGTGGATGGGTAAGGGTTGGACTGTTGGTTGCTATTTTCCTCAAGAATACATGTAAATTCTCCTGTCTTGATTTTCCTCTGTTTTTTTCCTTTTTGTCTGTCACATCTGAAGGAAATCTGAAGGATTTCTCTAGTTTCCTTTGAATATAAAAATCGAATATACCATCTTGCCATTAGAAGATTAGATGTCCAGGATGATCCTTCTTATTTGGTCTGACTAGTTTGTAAGATAAAGGACAACTAAACAAAACAAGGAGAATGGGAAGGGAGCAGGAATCCGTTCTTGAAGCATCCTCTTAAAAGAAATATTGACGATTAAGTGCATCCAAAGGATGTTGTTTCCTCCATATGTTATATTCCCAATAGGTTAGAATTTTGTCCCTCGGGTCTTGATATTAATGGCTTAGATTCTTAGAGGTTATACAACATATTAAAAGACTCTAGGGGAAGGATATATGTTAAAATGTTATATGTTAAAAAAGGAAATAGTGATCTTAGATGTGTTTTTCATATGCCTTTGGAAAAATCTACCCTTTTCCTTACTGTTCCTTGTAGGAAACCAGATTTCTGTCACTGCCTAAGCTATTAGATTGTGAAAAAAGACTTCTGATATATTAATACTGAATGATTGAGGGAATGTAGTAAAATTTCATTAATTTGAAGGTTGAAATTTACCTTTACACTGTTGGTGGAAAAAAGGAGTTACTATTTCCCCAGGTGTGCCAAAGGCATGGCTCATCAGTCCAAGAAACACCAGGAGCAATTGCTGCCCCACAAATACTGGATGCTTCACAAACTAACTGAGGTGTTTGCTCTCACACCATCCACAGGCTCTCATAACTGAGGAAGTACCTACCACTCATCATCTTGTTTCACAACTGATTCATGTACTCCCTTACGGGGATAAGGTTAAAATATGCATTCATTGGTTCATCAGGATTGATGACAAAGTCTTCGTGGATATGAGCCGCTCTTGCTTGCTTCATGGATGTCATCAGCATTGGTTAGCATTTCTGTCTGGTGTATGACATCAAGAACCACCTTGCTGTTCATTGTCACAATTGAGGAAGCAAAATACCAATTGTAAACCTGAGAAAGATTTGTGAGCACAAAGGCCATTCTCCATCTAGTTATCCATGATGCTTGCAACATCCATTATCTCATAGCCCCCAAATAGAGTAGTAGGTGAATGTTCCCATATCACAATAGATTTTCTCTGGCCAAATACAGACTTCACAATATTCTTTAAAAAGAAAAAAGTTACTAAGTAAATGGATTCATTTAAACCCACCAAAGTTGAGGAGTTATCACCACATCTCAAACTATGCTATAAAGCAGTAATCCTTAAACTAAATAATACCAGTTTAAAAATAGAAAAGTTGATCAGTGGAACAGATTGAGTAAACAAGATCCAAAAGCAATCAAACATAGTTAGCCTAGTGTTTTATAATTTTAGAGCACCAGCTACTGAGCTGGATTAGTCATTTCACAATTAATGACCACCCTTTAACAGACTTCCTGTGTAGCAAAAACTGCTAGGAATCTATACCAGCAAGCACCCCGGCATGCACAGGAGGGCCTGCTGTACAGGTTTTTAGATCTGCTTTTCTAAGGAAAGCAACCTTAAAAGGGGTAAGCAGTCTTACTTTAATCAAGCACATGTATCATTCAGTTAATTTGGGGGAGAAGTCAGAAAACTACAAACAAATTACAAACAGAAAGACTGACAGGGCTTCCAACCATCTGACCATAGTCTATACATTATTATGAGAGAGAAGCACCAACGCCTGAATTTTCAAAGGGGTGGGTGGGGGAGCTCCTTAACAGCTGGCCTGATCACACAAACACCCTTCCAGTGATTGAGCCCCAAAGCAAAACCTCACCTCAGGGTGTGTATCCGCTTTTCAGTGGAAGGCACAATCCTCCTAACCTAGTGCCTTATTAGCAATCAACAGAAGGTAGGACTTTGATACAAAACAAGCCTCCCATAATCAAACTTCCCTTAATGCCTATTAATGGGTGAGGAAGATTTTTAACTCCCATTAAAAAATCCTGGAAAGGACTTGGGCAGAAATGAAGTTTAGACCTGGAGCTTACACCACAGTAGTACAATAAACTCCAAAAGGTTAAATGACCTTAATAAAAAATATAATTTTTTTCTTACTGAATCTATAATTTCATCATTGAAGGGAACTCCTAGGGAGGAATTTTCTACACCAGTGCAGATCAACACTTTCTCTAAAACTTAGTCATTAAGAATTACCTGGAGATTATGTGACTCACCCAGGCTCACACTTATAGCCAGAATAGGCCACTCCAAGGAATAAGACGTTGTTCACATTCATGACTAATCAAAGAAATACTAACTAGACAAAGTATAGAAGTATTCATAGAAAACAAAATATTCCAAATCATTAGTATTGAGAGAACACCATGCTAGAATAACTTGAAGGTTTATCTTCAATTCCGTCAGATTTGGCATCAAGGGCAGAAGATGAAAATGGGAACCTCTAGGAGTTGTGGGAGGATAGTGTGTCCATCAGTGAGATGGCTAAACAAATGGTGGTGTGTGAATGTATTGGAATATCATTGCGTTATAAGAAATTATACATTCAGAAAAACAAGTATGAACTAATACAGAGGAGATAAGCGGATCAAGGAGGACAATTTACATCACCACAATAATGCAAGAAAAATAGCTTCACCTATTGAATTGATGATTTCTGTGATCAGTCTTAATTTCAGAAGACCAATGAGAAAGTGGACCACCATGTTGTATGAATGTACCACCACTGTACTCATAGAACGTTGCTTCTCAAGGTGAAGAACACAGTCTGAGCAGAACTGTCTGCCTCAAAACATTTTCAGGCTTCTCACGTAGAAAAGAAAAGCAGGTTTGTTGTCTTTTATTTCTAGCAAAAATGGTGTGCACAAAGCCATTCTCCATCAAGTTATCCATGAGGGTGTAGCTCTCTACCATATTCATTTCAAAAAATATCAAGGAAGAGTACCAGACCAAGTAGCAATCAAAAAATCTAAGTAGAAATTACAGTGAATCTTTTTTCCAGTCAAAATGGTCATAAGGAAATAGCTAGAGGTCTGCCAGCACTGAAGAGGGCCAGCCAGCCAAGAAGTCCCATGCATAGTGACTGACTGAGTAGGAGTCTGTAGGACACTATTTTGGAACAGTGTCTTGAATCTAATATGAAAGGGCCTGGGTTCTATGTACCATTCAAGGAATGGGAATAAAAGTCAGCTGCCATCTCTGTCCTTTGACTCCAGAGCTAGGTCAGGGGTCTGTTTGGAATAAGGGTGTACTCGCAGAGCCAGTATAGACTGAGTATAGTATAGACTGTGCTTTTATACTGGATAAGGAGCAGAAATGGAATCAAGTAGCAGCTTTGTGTCTCTGAACATGGATGGCATTACACATTCAAAGCTGAGATCTACAGCAGAGTAGCTAGAGCAAGCAACTTGGACCAACAATGAGGTGAAGTTTTATTACTCTGAACCTGCAGTCTTCTAGATAACTGACAGTGGCTAAGTTCAGAAGCCATTTCTCTTGGTATTCAAAGCAGGGGTAAGTCTACACTTGTGTCTTCTGACCTAGACTGGTTGGGAGCTTGCAAGACTCAGACTATAAGGGTAACAATAACAGCCCTAGATCAGACTCCTTAAGGCACACTGAAATTTTGCAGGTCCCCTGACCTGAGCTGTCCCTGAGATATTTGAAGAATATAACACTTAGTCCAGAAAAAGCAGCAAGACAAGACAATATTGACTGTTATCCAAGAAGGTCCTAACTCCCTCCAAAACTGCACAGAGCCTGGCTGTAGCCCACAGTTCTAATTTAGGAAATAAGTCTGGAAGAATAAATAACAAACAAAAATTCCCAAGTTAAAAAGATGTTTTAAAGCCAGAGATGACTAGGGCACAAAGAGCACCTACAAGCAAAATTTAAAAACAGACAAAACATGACTTTTCTACAAGGTGAACTAGAATTCCTAGAAGGAATGAATCAAGAATTTAAAAATCATATTATAAATGAAATGAGATTCCTTGAGAAAAAAAAATAAAGAGTACCAGAGGAAAGGCTTGGAAGTAAGTCATGAACAGAAATTGCACAAAATGTACAAAACTTTATTCAAGAAATAGATTCCCTGAAAACTAGAATGGATCAAACAAAAGTTAATGACTTCAAGAGACAAGAAATATTCAAGTTAAAAGACTTTAAAAAATAGAAGAAAATACAAGGTGTACCTAACGTAAAAAATAATTCACCTGAAAAATAAAGCAAGGAGGAAAAAAAACATGCTATGAATCCATGCTACTGAAAACCATGATGAAAAAATGAACCTAGATACCATATTTCAAGAAATTATGAATGAAGACTTCTCAGACTTCATTACAATTAGAAGGAGAGTGAAAATAGAAACAATTGGTTACCTCTTAGAAGGACCACTTAGCAGAACCAGGAGAACATTGTACATAGTAGCACCAACATTGCATGGTGATTTAGCTCTTCTCAACAATACAGTGATCTAAGACAATTCCAAAAGACTTGTGATCATGATGAACAATGCCATCCACACCCAGAGAGAGAACTATGGAGTCCAAAGGCAGATCAAAGCATTCTATTTTTTCTTTCTTGTGGTTTTTCCCTTTTGTTCTGATTCTCTTTTAACAACATAACTGATGTGGAAATATGATTGTATATGTATAATGTGATTATACATATGTGTGTGTTTGTCATTCATTGCCGAAGAAGACCATACCATTAGAGAAATGATGACATGACTTGCACTTGACTTGGGCTGTGCAGGTCACCAGCCTCACTTCTCCTCCAGAGCCATCTGAATCAGATATTCATGAGTATGACTGGAGATGACTCAGGATGAGATAATTGGGGTTAAATGACTTGCCCAAGGTCACACAGCTAGTGAGTGTCAAGTGTCTGAGGTGAGATTTGAACTCAGGTCCTCCTGACTCCTGCACTGGCGTTCTATCCACTGCACCTAGCTGCCCCTTGTACATGTATAGCCTGTTTCAGATTGCTTTTCATCTTGGGGAGGAGGGAGGGAGAAAAAATATGTAATTCACAATCTTATGAAAGTAAATGTTGAAAACTATCTTTACATGCAATTTGAAAAAAATTAAATACTATTAAGTGGGGGAAAAAAAGAAACTCCTAAATGAAAATTCCCTGGAAAGTCATAGCCAACATCCAGAGCTTGGAGGCCAAATTAAAAAATATTGTAGGCATCCAAAAAGAAAGTTAAAGTATCAAGGAAGCACAGTCAAGATCACATGAAATTTGTCAGCTACTACTCTTAAGGAGGAGAAATCTTGGAATAGATGCTTCAGAAGGCACAAGATGTAGGGTTACAAGCAAAGATAACTTATAAAAATAATCCTAAGGTGTGTGTATGTGTGTTTGTGCATGAGAGAGAGAGAGATCATGGGGTAAAGAAATGGAACTTTAAGGAGGTAGAGATTTTCTGATGAAAAGATGAGAGATGAATAGAATGTTTTGAATATAAACACAGGAATTAATAGAAACATAAAAAGTTAAATACATTTGAATAATTGGTAGGGTCTATACAAGGAAGAAGTTTTGCATTTTTATAGGGGATGAAGAAACAAATGCTTTCCTCTGACCTATAATCTCCTTATTTTAAGAATGATTTAAATAAGACAAAGGACTTCAGAGTGGGGTATGTTTTGATAATGTTAAAATAAGGACAAAAAGAAAAAAGGAATCCACTAGAGAAGAAAATGGGAGAAGAGGAACTTAGTGTTTCATGTCATTTGAATGAGCAAGTAGAAGACTATAGAAACAAGTGGGGAAGCTGGTGGGAGTGATTAATTTCACTTGAACTTTCATTTAAATTAGAAAAAGGAATATAGAAAAAAAATGCACGTACACATAAAGAGTTTGTGTAGAAATAGACTCATCTTAACCGAAATGGGGGGAATAGGGAAAGGAGACAGGAAAGGGGGAAATAAAAGTAAGGGTAGGTGGATGGGAGAGTTCAGTCATAAGCAAAAAAAACTTCAGCCTTGTGAGGTGGATTATAAGGGGAATTTAAAAGGAAAAAAAGGAGGGCAAAGGGAAGAAAAGAGGAGCAAAGTCACTGGTGACGTGTGCACTCCTCATTACACTCTCACTTGTAGCGAGGAGTGGAAAAAGTAGAAGAGTATAGGATGGGAGAAGATGCGCAGTTACCGTAACAGTTGTCCAGAAAGCAGAGCCCAGCAGTATGTTGTTACAGAGAATTAAGAGAAGGCACTGAAGGAACATCTCTTATGCTTTGACTGAACCAAATAAAAAGCAGGGGTAGTGATCACAATTTCAGACAGATTGGAAGCAAAAATACACTTGGCTAAACAGGGAAGCTGCATTATGCTTAAAAGTACCATATACAATTAATATTAATACTTAACATATATGTACCAAAATATGTAGCATCTAAATGCCTAAAGAAAAAGGTAATTGACTTGGAGGGAGAAATAAAACGTAATAATGGCCTTCTGTCTACTCCGTGCAGAACTGTACAAGTCTCATGGAAAAGAAGGAAAGATGTTAAAGACAAAAATGGAATTTTAGAAAAATTAGATGTGCTAGATCTCTAGTGATTATTGAATGAGGATGATTCCCATGTAACAAAATTATTGCAGTAAAATCTTTATGAAGTAGAAACCAAGAGGTGTTTATCAGGGAATGACCAGGCAAATTATGTATATTGATGTAATGGAGTATTATTTTGACTGGAGAAGTGTGACAGAAACTGGGCATAGACCAATATTTCACACTTTATACCAAAATAAAGTCCAAATGAGTACATAATGTAAATATAAAGGCTGATACTATAAGAAAATTAGGAGAGCAAGGAATAGTTTACCTGTCAGATATATGGAGAGTGGAGAAAATTTATAACCAAATGAGATAAAGAACATTATGAAATGAAAAATGGATAATTTTGATTACATTAAATTGAAAAGTTTTTACAAAAACAAAATCAATGCAACCAAGATTAGGAGGGAATCAGAAAATTGGGGAAAAAATTTTACAACCAGCAACTGATAAAGATCTCATTTCTAAAATACATAGAGAACTGAGAACTTATAAGATGAATGGTCAAGTGATATGACAGTTTTCAGAGGAAAAAATTAAAGCTATCTCTAGCCATATGAAAAAATGCTCTAAATCATTGTTGATAAGAGAAATGCAAATCAAAACAACTCTGAGGTACCACATTACGCTTACCAATTTGGCTAACATGACAAAACAGGGAAATGATAAATGTTGGAGAAGATGTGGGAAAGCTGGAACACTAATGCATTGTTGGTGGAGTTGTGAACTGAACCAACCATTCTGGAGAGCTATTTGGAACTATGCCCAAAGGGCTATAAAAATATATTACCCTTTGAGCCAGCAATACCACTTCTAGGGCTGTATCCCAAAGAGATCATAAAAATGGGGAAAGAATCCATATGTACAAAAATATTTAGAGCAACTCTTTCTGCAGTGGCCAAGAACTGAAAATTGAGGGGATGCCCATCAGTTGGGGAGTGGCCGAACAAACTGTGATATATGAATATAATTGGAATACTATTTTGCTATAAAAAATAATGAGCAGGAGGTTTTCAGAAAAACTTGGAAAGACTTATATGGACTGATGCGAAGTGAAGTGAGCAGAACCAGGAGAACCTTGTATACAGTAACAGCCACATTGGGTGCAATGACTGACTTTGATAGACTTAGCCCTTCTCAACAATGAAAGGATCTAAGACAACTCCAAAAGACTCATAGTGGAAAATGCCATCCACATCCTTTCTCATGGTTTCTCCCATTTATTCTAATTCTTCTATACAACATGATTGTGAAAATACGTATAATAGGAATGTATATGTAGAGCCTATGTTAGATTGCATGCCATCTTGGGGATGGGAAGGAAGCCGAGAAAACTTGTGGAAATAAATGCTGAAAACTAAAAATTAATAAAAATTTTAAAAGTAATATTATTTTACTATAAGAAATGTAATAAATGGTTTCAGAGAACCCTGAGTCCAGAGTAAAGTGAGTAGAACCAGGATAACAGTTTAGAACTGTGATCAGTGCAGTGATTTTAAACACCTGTTAATGAAACAGGCTATGCTTCTTGACAGAGAATGTAGTTTTTTTTTCCCTCACTGTGCATATTTGTTGTAAGGGTTTTTTTTTTCTCTGATGTGAGAGACGTGATAGGTAATGAGGAATAGCAAAGAGAGAAAAAAGTTGTTCATTGAGGTATCTTTTAAAAGAGAAAATAAAAGAAAGACCAGAAAGAAACAAACAGGGAAGCTTTGAAAACTACAGGTTAAGCACATATATATATATAAACACAAGCTATCCATAATAGAGACCTGCAGTTTCATCTGTGATTCCTTTCTGTTTTATACTATCATAGTTCATAGAATTTTAACTGTTTCTCTGAATTCCTCATATTAATTTCTTGTGGCACATTAATGTATTCCATTATATTAATATACTAGCATTTGATTAGTAATTCCCCAGTCAGTAAATTCTCAATTACCTTATTTCCAATTAGGTTTTCAATGGTTTCTCATCTGGCTTCTTTGCTACCATAATAATGCTGCTGCTGGGGTCTATGTGTGCGTGTGATGAATGCATAAATATGTATATACATATGTATTTATGCATATGTACACATGTCTATGTATACACATAGCCTTAATATATTTGACTTTTCTTGGAGCTGTGGTTAGCATTGGATCTCTGAATCAGGGTATAGACAATTTAGTCACTTTTTAAGGAAATGATTCTAAATTGTTCTCCAAAATAATTGGAACCAGTCATAGTTCCACCAATAGTGTATGAGTATGTCAGTTCTTGGGTTTGTTGGTTTTTTTTAACCTTCTTTTGGAGTCTGGATGTCCTAGGAAGCAGCTGAAGTTTCTTTTGTTTGTAATTTCTGTTTTGGCAGTTTGAGAGGTCATGTGTAGGGATCTGAAAAAATGTCAAGTTTGCCGTCTGGGGGCTCATATGACCCACCAGAACTGGGATTTCAACTGAGGTCCTGTGACTCCAAATTTAATGTTTTTTAATTATTTAATGGTGCCTCCAAACATGAAATATATATGAAATAAATACAAAATATTTTCTGGGGTCTGAGACATTGGCAGCTTGGGGGAATCAAGATAGGCTTTGTGTAGGCAGTGTAAGTAGAATCTTAAAGAAAGCCTGGAATTTTGGGAGGCAGAGGTTAGAAAGGATTATATTCTAGGCTTGGGCAGGCAGCCAGTGGAAAGGCAAGCGTTGAAACGTTGCATATGGGGTTCAGTAGATGAGGCCAGTTCATCTGGAGTTCATATGAAGGAGAATAATCTGTATTACATGTGCACAGTTAGGCTGGAGCCAGCAAAGGGCTTTATATACCAAGCAGATACATATAGTTTGACTTAGAAGTAAGAAAGCAAGAGTATAAGGAGGAACTTAAGATCAAGTGGCAGGGCAGATGGCAAGACCAAATGTTCTTGAAAGGATTAGAATTGGTGACTTCCTTTTCATCCAAGTGGTGTAAATAGTTATGTCACTCTTCTCAGGACTTGGTGGCCAGGAAGAGGTAGAGAGGGCAAATGAGAGGGAAGAAAAGGCTGAGTAGGTCCCCCACTCCTGGCTGCATGGGATTTCTCTGTACTGGCTTAAAAATAGCTATATTGTGGGCCAAATATGCAGTGTGATATAATGCATGGAGAGTTAGACTTGGAATCAGGTGCTCTTGGCTTCATTTCTAGATTCTTGTCACGTACTAACTGTGTAACCCTGAGTAAGTCACTTCCTCATCTTTAAAATGGTGGCAAGAATAGCCCTCAACCAGATTTCTGTGAAGGTCAGATAAGAATATGTAAAATATGTCATAGACCTTAAAGTGCTAGATAAATTGGAGGTACATAAGGCTACCTGGAATTTAAGAAGGAAAAGTGAAAAATAGTCTTTATTCTTTGCTGACTTGGCTTATTCTTCTTCATTAGGGCACTGTCTTTAACCTGGAGTCAGAAGAGGACCCTGGAATTATTGCAGAGGACAGCAATGATATTTATATCCTCACCAGTGACAATTCTGCACAGGTCACTCCTCCAGAATCTCCAACTGTGACCACTTCCTGGCAGTCAGAAAGCTTACCTGTTTCTCTGTCAGCAAGTCAGAGTTGGCATGCAGAAAGCTTACCAGTGTCCTTGGGCCCTGAGTCCTGGCAGCAGATTGCCATGGATCCTGAAGAGGTTAAGAGTTTGGATAGTAATGGTGGCGGTGAAGAAAGAAGCGAGAACAACTCTTCTAATTCTGATATTGTGCATGTGGAGAAAGAAGAAATACCAGAGGGAGCAGAAGGAGCAGTGGCAGCTTCTGGGGCACCACAGGATGCCCCTGCTTTGTTGCTTCCAGGCACCGCTGCCACTTCCTTGTTAGAGACTGAGAAAACCAGCCCTGCCACATCTTCATTTGTTGAACTTGGGGAAGAAGAGGTCAGAGCAGCAAAAGAGAAGTTGGTTGGATTGCAGTTCCCCAAGCCAAGTCATCCTCCATTGAAATCAATCCCAAAAGCTGATGAAGGGGAACCTACCCCAGAGCTGAAGAAAATACTGCCTCAGGAAGGAGAGATAAAAATAAGGAAGGAGGGCCTCTCTGGAGACACATCTCCTGCTGGAGAAGAGAAGCACATTTTGTTACCAGAGGGCAAATCCATCCTACTGTATGGCGGTGCTGCTGCCGTTGCCATGTTGGCAGTAGCAGTCGGAGTGGCCCTGGCACTGAGAAGGAAATAGCAGATTGTAGGAAGGGAAGGAAGCAAAAAGATGACCACATTTGGACCTGGAGAGAAGTTACCGATAACAGAGTCCACAGGTGTATGTCCATCCTGTGGATTCAGACTCCGTAAGCATGAAAGAGAAGGGTTCACTTGGTAGAATTTGAAATGGGAATTCCTGGGGGCAGTAGTGGCAGACTGCTCAAGCAACTGGCCTGTCTGCTGTTTACCCCCTAAAATTTCTAGTTTTCTTAAGCTCCTGGCTGTTGTTGCGGCCACACCGATTCATCCCTTCTCCTTTTTCTCTACATCTTCTGTCCTGTAGCATGAGGGAGCCCTCCCCTTATGTTTCAGCTGCCTCTCAGGTACTGCACTGCTCCTTTTCATCTCCAAGTTTCTTCTAAGTCCCCATGGGAGAGTGCTTGCTCTATACCTCTGCTCTTACCAGTCAAGTCCCCAAAGCTTTCTACAGCTCTGCCTTGTAAAGATGCTGCCTTTAGAACTCTTAAAAAACCAACCCCAAACCAGAGATACCCAGGGTTCCTTATACATTCAGGGTACAGGGCAAATCACTGTTGATCAGAATAAGAAATTTTAGTCTTACTTGGAGATATAAGGTCAGACCAGTTGACCTGCTCTGGTACCTTTTTTATAATCGTTCTGTTCACCTTTCTGGTCGTTCCCCTCAGTGGTGGAATAAGCTCTATTGTCACTTGTCTGTGACACTGCTTTTCTCATTTGCTGATTGTCTTTCCTGCTACATATCCAGCTCTTGATAGGTCAAAATTAACTTGTTTATGGAGCCATCTGGCAATTTGTTAAATATTGAAAGTATTTATATTTTGTTGAAGTCAAGATAGGAACCCAGAGAACCTGTAAAATTAAAAACTACGCCCTCCTTTGAGACATCAGCTTGTCTTGATCATTCCAGGACGTTGTCACTGTAATCTTGTTTTCTTCATGCTTCTTCCCACAAAGTACCTTGGTATAAGCCAAAAGGACATCAAAGCAATGGTTCCCAGTCCGTGTGGTTAGTTTCCATTTAATACAGTCTCTCTTCCATCTTTTGGCAGTTATTTCAAATTCCTTCCCCCAAAGAGAAATTGAACCATGTCATTTCATGCTTTTAAGGTCATAGTGTCATCATGTAGATGATACATGCCTAATGCAAAAAGCTATTCTCATGCGTCAGAAAATGCAAATTGCTTTTTTTGATTTTGTAATTTGTAATAAAATTAATTTGAAAAGATATCTAACTAAACTGAACACATAAACCTTCATGTTTTATATGTACTTTGTTTTCACGTTTCTTTTAATTATTTTTTTTAAAAAAATTTCTTCCTGGAGCAATATTGTTTCTTAGTTGGCCAAGAAAATAACTAAAAATTTATCTAGCTTTCTATAAATTTTGATGCAAATTTTGAGATTTGCTTAGGGTTTTAGTTCTCTGGGTTTAGTCTCTCAAGAAATAGCCAAAATTAGCACAATTTTGAATGAATTAAGAACCAGAAAACCCCTTGAACGCTGACTGTTCTTTGAGATAATGGCAGTTGGATTTGGTTTTATAAGCATTTTAATTTCTGCATATTGAGTTTGAGTTTTTAATTATAACTCTCACTGATGATTAAGATGATAATGAAGAGAACTGATTAGTTTATCTTGACTTTTTTTAAAACAGTAAAATAAAATCCCCATTCTTGTATAATTTTCAGACCCTGGGTTTCAAAGCCCAGTGGTTGGTGCTGAATACATAGAAGAGGCACTAATAAAGGCAAGCCTAGGTTTTTGAGCTGTTAATTAGGGAAATTTTAACCTTGTGAGCTTACATGTGTGCTTGCTTTCTTTTCTCTTCAAGAAAGAGGTAAGAAAGGGGCCTTAAGAAGTGATTATTTTAAGCTCTTAACAGTATGGATTTGCTATATTTGCTTTTTCCTTCTGTTGAACCCACCCTTTTTTTTGTTGTTGTTGCCATATAAGCTGTGTAAGTTAAATAGCAATTTCTTTATCTCTTCCCTTAACTTTCTAACCATTTTTGTTTCTTGGATAAGGTGGCATAGACTTTGTATGTATTAATGTTTCCATTACCCTTAATAACACTTAAAATGAAGATTCAAGGAGATTGGTTTCTAGAAATCTTTTAAATATTCAGGCATTTCTTTGTTTACCCTATTTTTAAAAAGGGTGCTCCACTCTTTGGCTGTTGATGAATATGTTTTTTATCCTCAATTTCCTCTTGCCTGGTTTGGATGGAATTTGTGTATACATACATACATATATATATATCCTTAATAATTTAACATTCAGCAAGAGCCAGGCTAAAAATCTAGAAATAAGAATTTTATCCTTTCTTCCATGCTTAGACAAATCAGTGTTTTCCTCCCCAGAGCCCTCCTCCTGCCATAACACAGGGTATTCTGTGGGTGCTAAATTAATTGTAGTTGTTTTTGTTTTAATGATAACTGTGGGGAAATAGACACTTCTGGTATCTATTCTTTCACACAATTTTTGTACTTAGACATCTGAATCCTGGGTATCTTCTATGCGCCATTTATTTTTAATGTAATCCTGGTAAGTTCAGATACTGATAGAGTTTATTCCTCCCCACCCCCAGCAGAATAAGCAGTGGACATAAGTCAGCAATCCTGGTTTCCATTCTGTCTTCTCATTTACTTCTCTTTTACTGTGACAAATAATTTCATTGGCCTGTGCTACATTTTCCTCTTACATAAAATAAGCTTACTGGTTGATTCTTGTCTATTTTCTGAAGATAATGTGTGAAGCAATATAGTAATACTACTAAAGAGATTCCTAGGATTTTCTGTTAGATATTTTATAAAAATTAAAGGGGCTCTTTATAGGTCATCTTTCCTCTGTTTCTGTGGTAATCACACTCATGATTTTTCTCTTTTCTCAAATTACCATGTAAGAACAATCTGCAAAGAACTTGAGTGGGTGATGACAACTATCTCACTCTCTGACACCCCAAAAGAGTGGCCTATGTGGTTGAGCTAGGTAAACTGGTTCTGCTAGGTAAACTGTTTGTGGCTAATGATTTTTGTGAAACATTTTTACTTTTGGTGTGTGTTTTGTCCTTTTTAAAAGCATATTGTCCATAAAAAAAGCATATTTGCCCCTAAGAATTATCTTGTCAATTCGTTTATCATCAAATTCTCATTTCACATTAGGAAGATGTCTTGTCTCCTTTCTCTTCGACTATCAGGTTCTACTTTTCAATGTGAAACCCTCTCCCTCCCATCACCATCCATTGATGAGAAGGTTGATCTCTGATATGACTGGCCTAGATTAGAATATACTTTCTTCCATGTGAGAATTACTTTTTCTCTAAGGTTGTGTGTGTGTCCAGGTTCATGACTGTATGACTGGCCCTTAGTTAGATTAGGGAGAAGAGAGGCAGGCTGTGAGACTCTTTTTCTCCATAGTTATTCAAGATTTTGACCATATACACCTAAAAACTAGTAGGATCAAAGGCCTCTCTCAGAGATGAAGCTGTAGAAAACATTGTTTGACCTTTAAGGAACTGCTCTGAAATTTTGTATAATATCAGGGAGAGAGTTTTCATCTCTGAAAAAAGACGTGGTCTAGATCAGGAGTGGGGAACCTGCAGCCTCAGGGCCACATGTGGCCTTCCAGGTCCTTGGGTGCAGCCTTTTGACTCAGTCCAAGTTTTGTAGAACAAATCCTTTTATGAAGGGGATTTGGTCTTTGAAGTTTGGATTCAGTCAAAAGGCCACACTTGAGGACCTAGAGGGCCACCTGTGGCCTTGAGGTTGCAGGTTCCCCACCCCTGGTCCAGTCTTACATTTCCATTTCTAATTCCTTTAATCATTGGAGAGACAATAAGACACAATTTAAACTTTGCTAGTGTGAGAAAGTTGTTATCATTGGTTCCAATTTTTTATGAGTTCCTTTGGTTTATAGATGAAGGATGAGTTTAGACCTATTAAGTGTTTTTCTATCATAGAAGCATACAGCTTGAGTCACTGCATCATTCTCCATAGTGCTTACTCTCATAATCCACAGGTCAGGCGGGGGCATCTACCACCACTGCTTAACCCAGCTGGGGGCAATTCCAAGCCTAAAATATGTTGCTTATGGTCACATAAATAACTATGCCATTTGATTTCCCTCTTAACCCAGCCAGGAAAGGTGGGTTAGCTATATGTTGAGTCAGTGTTTGACAGTTGTCAACACTTTGATACAAGGTTAATTCTCTTGCACAAACTTGGGAAGATAGCATATTGCAACGCAATCAAATCTTCTGTAATTCACTTATGACTGTATCATCCAAGGACTATAGAAAGATAAAAGGATAAATTGTGGCTCCAAGGTGAATACCTTTCTAAAAGCCACGACTTATAAGATTTAAAGACCGATAAATAGATAGGTATTTTCATTCCTGCCTCTCATCTGAAATAGAAGAGCCAGACTACACACACAGACACACACAATACACACACACACAGTAGAGCTACACACACACAGACTAGAGCTGCACACACACAGACAATAGAGCCACACACACACACACACACACAGACTAGAGCTGCACACAATAGAGCCACACACACATGAGACACACACACGGACACAGAGCTCAGGTTGAAATTATGCTCAGGGATGTCTGCTAGGCCTAGAGCAGAAGGGAAAATTTATGATTAATGCTCACCATTAATAAACTTGCTGTACTACTGATGGAAAAGCTAACTTAAGAAAATAGTATTTTCTGTTTAGAGCACAGCTCTTAATATTTGAGGTATCTGGCTCATTACCTGGCTTTAGGAGGTAGGTGGAAGAAGGAAAATTGGCATGCTATTTTGTGCGCTAGTGAAATTGTGTTGCTGGCACTTTCCAGCTGAAGCGTTGATCAGCATTGACTGAAATAATCCATTCAGATCTGTGCGTTGCTGCTGTTGTCTTTATTTTTTCTCTTCCTTTAGATTAAGTGCCTCTCTTCCTGCCTAACCAGTTTCCTGACTGGTTTTGTCTTCACTGTGTTCTCACCTAAAAAAATAGAATTCAGTGAGGATTTAATGAATCCGAAATCTCACAATCTTGTTTATTCTTTTCCTATTGAAGCATTCATATTGAAGCATTCTGCATTCAGATTATTGCAGCATCTGATTTATGCGCCTTAATAGGTGGTTCATTATCTTCTTCCTGTTGCCTGTCTTTTGGCCGTTTCGTCTCTTGTGAAACCAGAAACAGACAAAAATCTGTTGGTTTTGTGGGTGAGCAGGTCGCTACTGATGAACATTTGAAGTTTTGGGGACTCCTCAATTTCCATTACCTATAGAGAATTTGCAACACTAGACCCTAGTTGGTGCAAATACCTGCAAATCGACTCTGCCAACGAAGCCAGATTCTGGGAAGTGCTACTGTACCTACCTGAGATTTGGGGTGAGATTTGAGCACCTCTTAGCAATGATGATGGTCAGTTGGGGAAAAGGTGAGGTCTGTAGTGATTTATCATTTTACATATATCATCTTGCTTCCAGAAACCCAACATCTTTTGAGGAAAGAGCTTTTTGTCTTTTTCCCCAAGAAAAACAAATGAAATAAATCATTCTATGAAATTGATAAGGTCAGCTTTCATTTATCTACATTTGCATCATCCATGGGCCAATTTAAAATCCTCCAGCCCATCTGAGTGACCTGCTAACATCTTGTGAGAACTCATCATGAAAATTCATTTTCATGTAGTGAAATGTCATGGTAGTTGGAAACAAGGCTAATACCAGGCTCACTGATTTTATAGATCTGTATGTCTGTGTCACAATTGTATTTGGTGATTGAATCCTACTCCTCACTTAACTGAAACAGAATGTTGAAAAGCAAAGGCTACCGTTGTTGTTTGACCTTTTGAATTATCTAAGCCACTGCCCTTCGCTGTCACTGGTAATTTATGGTTGACAACTTATATTTTAACTGTTTTTTACTGAAAACTTCTCCCATTCTCCCCCAATTGAGGAATTTAATGTATTGATGCATAATGTATAAAAATGAACAAAGCATATGTGAACAGACTCCCTCATATATATATATATATATTTATATCAATAAATTACTCATTCATGGACTTAATTTTTTAAAGTGAAGAGGCAACCCTTAGTTCAAGCTTCTGTGTCTTTGTCCTCTATTTGGTGACACTATTGCGCTGTATTCATTTTAGGATCTTTTTGCTCTCTGCAGAATCTAGCCAGGTTAGAAGATAGAAAATTGTGAGAATTTTCTAGCTCTTCAGCTTTATTTTGAGTTCTGAAGATTACCTCCATTGCCTTAAATTCTCTAATTTCCTATTCCTAATGAGGGTCTCCAATCTGAAGGCAGAAAGCAGAATTTCTGAGCTCATAAAATGCTTTCTTAACAGTCAACATGTGTCTGTCCCATTTGATAGATAAGGGGACTGAGGTTCCGAAAGGTTGTGATATGAAAGACAATTCAGTCGCAGAACTGGGATTTTAATTGAGGTCTGGCTCCAGGCACAGCTCTTTCCACTACGCTGTGCTTCACTTTATGTTTCTCTGATTATTGCTGATCTCGTTACATTGGTCACACATTTTGTTACTAGACTTTGAAGTGACATTCCAGCTTGCTTGGTTTTCAAGCTAATGTTTTGACAACTTAATACATATTCTTAGTAACTATTAAATTAGAATCCAGTCCTGTTTAATATAGTCATACAGGAGAAAAAGTATGCCCCTTCTTGATAATCTAATCACAAAAAAAGAGGGTGTGGGTTTTGATGAAATCCATTTGTTTACAGGATGTATTCTTGTCTTTGTTCATGCCCCTTTCAAATGACAGGGATTACATTTAAAACTAAAATCCCATGAGCTTTTCTTGGCCACTCTGAAAAACTCCTTTTGGCTGGCTTAGGCTCATTAGAACAAGTCTTGGTGTTGTGTACGAACACTAAGTCAGGGGCATGAACTGAATCCATGTTCTTTCTCACCTTCAAAGAAAAGCCATTATCATCCTTGTAGACTCATGACTTGGAAACTCTGTAAACTGGCACTGACTGAAAGAGAGAGGGTTCCATGGGTTTATATCAACAATCATGCCTATTTCCTAATTCTTTCTGGAGTTGTCAGAGTGGTATTTATCATTGGGATTGCCTTGGAATCAGAGAATTAGGAAAGAAGGGGAAGATGAGCCTTAGCTGCTCTCGGATCATTCTTGCCTGGTAACATATACCCCTTTCTAGCTATTTTATGTGTTAGGTATGTGTGACAGAAAATGGGGGAGCTGATAATGTGACTCAAAATCAGAATACGTGGAAAAGTGTTGAACACTGTGCTATACAGTGTGTGGTCCACAACACCTTCCAGGAGACCCTTGTCATCTTAAGGAACAGTCTTTCTACTTAGTACCAAGTCTTGGCTCTTTGAAGCCCAGGATGGTCATCTAGAGAAGATGTGATTAACTAAATAACCTTACTCTTGATCACCTGATCTCACTAGGTTCTAGTTGAAGCTGGTGTTAATGACCCATACATCTGTGGCCTAATATGTTGTTTGAGTGCAGCACTTTAACATTCAAAACCTTTTGTGCCATTTCGTTTTTTTAAACAGGAAGACTTTACTTCCTCAGTGTTAAAGAAGTTTTCTCCATCCCTAGTGGAATATATTTAGTTTCTAAGGGGTATGTATCCTTTCTCTAACCCTCCCTTTCCTTTAAGTGGAACACTGCTTGCTGTAAGACCATACCCTAAGGTTGCACTTTAATAAACAATAAAATTCTTTTTTTAAAGTGTGCATATTTTTTCTTATTCTAATTACATATTTTAATGGTTACTGACTCAGGAAACTAGCCTCTTGTACCATTTGGGTTGTGTCAGTTTTCAGCACAGAGTGATGAGTTATTTCATGAAGATTTTTAAATGAAAACTAATTTTAATGAAACTCCAATCCATCTACTTAGTACATGTGTCTTTTAAGGCAAGTATCTCCAGCTTTGTTATGTTGTTGTCTTAACCATGGTTTTCAAACACATTGATAACCAATTTAAAATTTTATTTCCAATTATAAAAATTATCAATACAAAACAAACATAATTAAGTTGCATAAAATATTTATCACATTCTAGAAAATGAGATAGGTCATAATAGAAACTGTTAACTGAAAATTGTATTCAAGTCACCAAATAAAATTTCAAGTATGAAGCTGAAATTTAGCCCTGGAACTTCATTGATTCTTTCCATTTTTTTCTATTCTACTGGTGGTAAACAACAGAAACCTCTAACTGTTGGTGGTGTCAAACTCAAATACAAATTGTGTCACTAAACCATACCATAAGGACCCCCTAGAGGCAGCATATTGACTCAGAAATACTGACATCGATGTTTTGTATTTTTCTTAATTTAAATGTTTCCCAATTACATTTTCATCTAGTTTGGGCCACACTTGGCAGTGCCCCAGTGTGGTCCCCTGTGTCTGACACAGATCTGTGTACTACCTACCCTGTGTCAGGAAACGAATGACATACTTTGACTCCAAGGCAAGTCTGCCCAGTCATGAACAGAACAGGTGACAGCATTGTTAACAGAGAGAGCTTGTTCAGGGGAACAGGACAAGAGAGTCACCTCAGTTCTCCACTAAGTCACCGAATTAAAAGTTCTGTTTGTTTTTTTTAAATATCCAGGAAAACAATAACCCAGCATTTTGTCTATCTTTATCATGTCTTTATTCTTAAAACATAGCTTCTAAAAGTATTTGCTCTTCCTGTTTCATCAGACTGCTTTCCCAAAAGCAGATTTTTAAATAGTCCAAACGCTTGGGTAAATGGCTTTTGCAAAGTAATCCATTCAGTCTGTATCCTAGAGGAAAAAGGACAAGAACACAAGAGTTAGAATCAATCTAATGAAAGTCCTTCCTTTGGGAATCTGGAATGAAAGCTGGAACGAGACCTTAGAGGTCATATAAGTTTAGTCCCCTTATGCTAGGTATACACACCCAAGCTCACACAGCAGGGGACCCAGCTGCAGTTTGGATCCAGGTTCTCTGGCTTCAAGGAGACCATACCACACAGATTACTTAGTATCTTACTGTATTGTAATTACTGGTGAATGACTCCAGATGCCACTGGTCATATGTAAAAACAGCACAATTAAAAAAAGAGAAACCTCTCATGTACATGGCATCTCGTGTCCCTATAGATAAAGCATATTCAAATTAACCTGTTCTTTAAGATTAACCAATCCATATTACTGAAAGAGTTAATTTCCCTTCAACCCTTTTAGAATTCCTAGGCCTATAGCTATAGGGAGATATGTGCAAAAACATCTTGGTCACTTTGACAACTTGTCCTCAACCTCTTCCTCTGTAGGTTGTTGGGAGGAGGTAAAAATTTGACTTGAGGACCTGTCAGCTGCCCCTCAGCCTCTTAAATGTCAGCGCTCTTCACCATAATCTTTTTGCTATAGCTGTTGTACCCATTTGACTCTTGATGACTTGGACGCTTTGTTACAGGAAATTGGTCAGGGTCCACTTCTCTCAAACTCAATTTGGTTTAACCTTTGAGGTCCTGTATCATTTGCTACACTCTTCCTCTATAGATATATGCTACTTAAATCAGTAGTATCATAGCAACTGAATGCAGTTGGGAACCTGAAGTAATTACTTGTAGGGATCATTGGTGAATCTTAGGAAATGGTGGGAAGTCAGCTTATTCATGTAGAAACTAAAATTCCTCAGGATGTCTGTTTAAAAAATTATTCAGATACACACGGAACCTTTCAGATGAAATGATTAGGTAATATGTCAACATCTGATTCAAAACTTAGGAGATAGCCTAGAGTCCTGGTGATGGAATGAGTGCCTTTCAAAATTTTCAGGGATTTAGAAATGGAAATAAAGTGCTCTGGGAAGGTACAGAGGGAAGATTTTAAATAGTTCTTTCTGTACTTTTCCCTTTGAAATTTTTTCTGGCCCCATTGTTTTCAAATACATGGTTTTAAAATATAACTTTTCATGAAGTAACAGAATAAAAACGAGTCCTTATCATCTTTATCTACACTCTACATGTATGGGCCTGTGAATCCACTACTTAATGTACCGGAAGCATGATAGAACTCCCATCTTGTCTCTACTAATAATGGAAAAAGAGGGGAGACAAGCATTAGACTGGAGTTCAAAACCATTTCCCATATCTCCATTGCATGAAAACAAATCTCTACAAATGCCTTATTTCCTGAGAATTAGGTTCAGCTGCATCAGTTTTTTTTTTTGGGGGGGGTTAGGATACCAGAATCATTGGTAGCAAGGTGAGCATACTGTGGACTGGTGGTCCATGAGTGGTTTGAGCAATCATTGCTCCCTTCTTGGCTCTGAAAGGCTTAAGTGGGCTGGAGCTGTCTTGATTGGTGAATGGAGTACCAAACACCTAAACTATGTCAGGCTGACCCAGACCCTTCACATCCTGTCTACCTGAGACAGCCTGTAGTGTGCACCCAACTCCTCTTCCCTCATCACACACAACACACACACTCTAGACACAATCCAATTAGCATACTATTGCATTGCTTCTGAAAAGACGATCCACTCACTATTCCTATGGCTCCTTAGACCCAAACTCCTTTCCCTATGTGCTCTTTCCTCTTCTAAAACCTCCGCAACCTGGCATGTGTCTACATGGCAGTCAGCTGAGACCAGCCACTCCAAAGTTACCAATGATCCTTTAATTACCAAATCTAATGGTCTTTTCTCAGTTTTCATCCTTTCTGATCTCTTTTCAGCATCGGACACTGTCAGTCACCTATTGCTAGATACTGTCTTCTCTAGGTTTTCATGACACTGCGCTCTGTTAGTTCTCAGTGCAAGTGCTCCTCCATAGTACATGTCAGGTTAATTGACACTGGGTGTCCTTCAAGGATCTGTCCCAGGCCCTTTCTTTTCTTTCTGAGTGGTGACCAAATCATCTCCTATAATTTAAATTGTCAAATCCATGCAGTTGATTCTTGGATCTTTATATCAAGTTGTAGTCTTTGTCCAGTTGCTTACTGAATACATCTCAAACTAGAGGTCCTGTAGGTGTCTTAAATAGCTCATCCCCAAACTGTCCTCTCTTAACAGCTTTCCTGTCACTGCTGAGAGCACTACCATCCTCTTACAGCCACATAGAAAAGAGAATTGCTGAATCTTGCACTTCCAAATGCCACAACATCTGTACACATCCCTTTCTCTTCACTCACACAACCACTACTCTAGCTGAGGCCCTTGGTACCGCTCACCTGAAATGTTATTAGACAGCTCTAATTGGTTTCCCTGCCTCAAGTCTCTCCTTACTCTAATCCATGCTCCACTCAGCTGCCAAAATGATTTTCTTAAAATGTAAAGCAGTTAGTAATTGAACACTTAAGTGCCTAGTATATGCCAGGCACCGTGCTAAATACTAGGGGGTACAGAAAGAGGCAAAAGAAAATTCCTCTGCTCAAGGATCTTAATAGGGGAGACAAAAAATAAATCAATGCAAAGCAAATCATATACAAGATAAATAGGAAACAATTAAAGGAGGGAAGGCACTAGAATTAAGGCTTCCAGTAGAAGGTGGGATTTTAGTTGGGACTTCAAAGAAGCCAGGGAGATTAACAGGGAGGAGGAAAGAGAGCATTATAGGCATGAAGTGGGGGGCAGGCAGCTGAGAGAGGCAGTGTTTTGTTATGGAACAGTCAGGAAGCCAGTGTCACTGACTTAGAGTATGGGGTGGAGAATAAGGTGTAAGACTATAAAGATAGAAAGGAACTAGGTTATGAAGGGCTTTCAATGCCAAACACAGCATCTGCGGTTACTCCTGGGGGCGATGGGAAGTCACTGGAGTTTATTGAGTCGTGTGGGGAGAATGGGGGTGAGAATAGGAGAGAAGCAACATGATCCAACCTGCACTTTCGGAAAATCACTTTAGTGGCTGAATGGAGGATGAATTAAAATGAGAAAAAACTCAAGCCAGGCAGACCCATCAGCAGGCTATTACAGTAACCCAGGCATGAGGTGATAAGGGCTTATGTTAGAGAAAGAGTAGTGTCAGAGGAGTGAAGGGGGAATATTTAAGAGATATGAAATCAACAGGCCTTGGCAGCAGCTTGGACATGGGGGGATGAAAGATAGGAAGGAGTCCAGGATGATGCATGGTGTTGCCCTCAACAGTAATAGAGAAGTTAGGAGAGGGGACGGTTTAGGGAGAAAGATAACATAGGTCTGAGTCACTCCTTTCACTCAATAAACTCCAGTTGGCCCCTCATACCTCCACGGTCAAATATAAAGTCCTATATTTGGCACTTAAAGCCCTTCACAATTGGGTGCCTTCCACCCTTTCCAGGATCCAGCTATACTGGACTACTTTTTGACACACCATCTTCTGGTTCTCTGTTTTTGCACTGGTTGTTTTCCATGCCCTTCTTTATCTTCATTTCTTAGAATCCCTGGCTTCTTTAAGGGTTTAGCTCAAATTCTTTACGCAAATGAACTTTTCTGGGACCTTCCAACTGCCAGGACCTTCCCCTCAAAATTACCTGCCATCTTCTCTGTATTTATCTTCCCTGTATCTAGTTAACATGTTGTTTCTCTTGTTAGAATGTCCTCCTTGAGGATGGGAACAGTTTTTGCTTTTCTTTCTACCTCGACACTTAACACAGTCCTTGGCAAATGTGAGATTTTAATAAAAGCTTGTTAACACATGCTAAATACTTAAATTTTTAAATACTTAATATTTTCATTCATCCATTCAATCATTTGTTCATTCATTCCTCTAAACCAATTAAAGTTAGGCTGTCATTTTTTGAGGAATGAGAATAATCAGATTAGATTTGTCTTGGCATTTGGTTCTATAATTCCTAGGAGGTTTATGAAAATGGGTATGCAGAGAAGAAGTAAACATGACCTGACCCCCAGCAATCTAAAACAGGCAACATCCCTGGAACTTACATGTCTAGTTAAGTTCCGTGTAAGGAGGTTCTGGTTAATGTAATCTACAGTGATATAAAAGATGCTTCGGAACAAGTATGGGACATGGGTCATAACTTTTTTAGCCAATAGCATTGTTAGCAGTAGTTTAGCCTTTTCTGGTCCAAGGTCCTGAGAAACTGTCTGCATCTGCATCACTTGTTCCACAGTAGCAGCCAGCGATCTTTTCTTGTCCTATGAGAGAGACAGAGGAGAAAAAAGGTAGAAAAAAATTCAGACCTTCTTTTAACCAACATTTTTTCCTCCAGAAAATATAAAGAAAACATTCTAAATAGGTATCTAGCAAGAAAAAATAAGTGCACTTCAATCATAGCAAGGTTAGATAGCAAGGACTTTTGCTTGTGAGAAATTGGAAAATTAAAATAAAATCCTCAAACAACTGCAAAGCAGCTTCACAGAAATTAGCCTTTGACCAACATCTTAGATAATATATTAAAATAAGCTCCAAATAGTTAAGTGACCTTAATGTAGAAGGTCACATAAGAATCTAAAAACAAACCAAAAAACCCATTGCCAAACATTTATTTGTTCATTCTGAATTCAATTTTATTTCCAATTCTGAATTTTCTCTTTCCTTTCTCTCTCATCCTACCCACTGAAAAGTCAAGAAAACAAAATTCATTGCAGATATGCCTAGTCATGCAAAACAATTTTCTACATTAGCCATCTTCTAAAAAGAAAAAAATATATGTTTCAAAATATCCATGAACTCTCTGTCTGGAGGATGCAGTAAAAAAAAATTAAAGGAGAATGAAGGGTAGCACCTTTCAGATCCATAGCTAGGGGAAAAATGAATTAAGGTATATCAATGATCATAAACACATAAGATAATTTGAGCATATAAAACTAAAAAGCTTTTGTATAAATAAAATCAATTATCTAGAAAGAGAAGTTATCACACTGGGAAATCATATTTATTACAATCTCCAAGACAGAGAATTAATACAAATACTTAAGACTAAAAAAAAAATCATTTCCCAACAGATAGGTCAGCTAATGGTATGAACAGGTTTTTAAAAATTATATCCTTAGTTTTATTGTCAATTTTATTTCCAAATATTACGCCTCTCCTCTGACCCACCCAGCCAGTCCTTCCTTGTAACAAAGTAAAAAAGAAAGAGAAAGCAATTTTAGCATATCAACCAAGTCTAATAGTATATACAATATTTCACACCCCATTACCCTATCACACTTCTGCAAAGAAGAAAGAGAAGTGTATTTTCTCAACTCTATTCCAGGGCCAGGCTTCATCATAAGTACAAAGAGTACATGACCACTTTGTATGATAAAGCATATTAACATTTTCTCTATCACTTTTTAAAATCTAAATAATCAACACAGCAATAATCAAGCCCTGATTTATAGCATTTGAGACTTTTCAGGTATAGATATTTCCACTGAAAATTGGCAACTGGTTTGAAGGCCAGGTAGAGCTGGTTCCAGCACACCTCTGCCTAGAACTCAGAAGTAGCATCTACCATCTCTGGACTCAACTTGCCAATGGGAGCTGGGATTGGGAGAGTAGATCCAGACCTTGTGCTACATACCTATCTTTGATGAAGTTCAAATGAAAAATAGCAAAGCAAAAAAAAAAAAGTACACAGTTGTTTAAATTTATTTAACAGGTAGTTTTTAAAGGTTGAAATTTCAACTATCAGCAACTATATGAAATAATACTCCAAAGAATAATAAGATGTGAATTAACTGAGGTTTTACCTTATACTTATCAGACTGGCAAAGATGGCAGAAGACAAAAATGACAAATGTTGGAGATGTGGAAAGGTGTGTCCCCATTATTGTACACCGGTAGAGCTAAATTTTGGTCTAATGGTTTTAGAAAACAATTTAGAACTATCCTAAAAAAAAGTCACTAAGCTACATTTCATGATACTAATGTTCAGCCTGTACTCTAAGAAGGTCAGAGAGACTGTGTGTATACAAAAATATTTATAGGAGCATATCTAAAAATAAAATTTTATTGATATCTCTTTTTGAACAATTTTAAATCACATACACCTCTCCCTTCTACAGAGCCATCCCTTATAGCAGAGATTCTTAACCTGATGACTATGAACTTTTTTTCTTTTATTTAGGATTTTATTTTTCCCTAGTTCATGTAAAAATAATTTTTAATATTCATTTTTATAATTGAGTTCTAAATTTTCTTCCTTTTTCCCTCTCCACCCCATCCCACTCCCCACTGAGAAGGCAAGCAATTTGATGCAGGTTATACATGTGTAGTGATGCAAAACATTTCCAGATAGTTGTGTGAAAGAAAACACAGACCAAAAGGAAAAAAAAATCTCAGGAAAAAGATAAAGAAAGTAAAAAACGTATGCTTCAATCTGTATTCAGACACCATTAGTTCTTTCTCTGGGGATGGACAGAATTTTTCGTTATAAGTCCTTCAGAGTTGTCTTGGCTCATTGTATTGCTGAAAATAGCTAAATTTGAACTTATTTTTAAAAAATATTTTGATAACTGCATTTCAGCATAAGTGGTTTCCTTTATGTGTTTTAATTTATTATTTTGAGAAGGGCTTCACCAGACTGCCAAAGGGATCTATGTCAAAAAAGATTAAAAACTTCTATTTTAAAAAAGAAGAAAAAAAGAAGGGAAAAATTAAGCAAAACTAACTTACATATTCAGGCCAAACTCGCATGGTCTGAACTCATTCCTTAATAATTAACATAGAACTTTGTCATTCTCTCATGTTCTATCCTAGTGATTCTGAACCTCAGCCTGTTCCAAACTCTCACCCCCTTCAACAATGATTATCTCTGAAGCTCTCACTCCCATCCCCCCCCATGCTTTCTTTCCTTTCTCAATCTTTCCATTTTCTTGCACTCACAGAAACCTGGGTTCCTTCCGATGACACAATTTTCCAAGTTCACCCTTTCCAGCACTGGTTGCATTTTCATTCTTTTTTTGCTTCTCCACTCTCATCACTTACTCCAACTCCCTAGCTCTGGTACAGGACTATATAGTCAGACTATAATCATTTATTAAGCACCTACTGTGTGTCGCACTGTGCTAAGTGCCAGGGACACAAAGAAAGAAGACAATCCCTACTCTCAAGGAGCTCATAGCCTAATTGGAGAAACAAATAACTACAAATAGGATATATACACAATAAATTAGAGACAACCAACAGAGAGAAGACCCTAGTATTAAGCGAGATCAGGAAAGGCTTCTTCTAGATGGTGGGATTTTTCCTGGGGATTGAAGAAAGCCAGGAAAGCTAGGAGTTTGGTGAGGGAGTGTCTTGTTCAAGGAAAAAACAAGGAATCTAGCAGCGTGGCATCAGATTACAGAGTAGGTGAAGGGAGGAAGGTATAAGAAGCCTAGAAAGGAAAGAGGTTGGGAAGAACTTTGAATGCTTATTTTATATTTGATTTTATATTTGATCCTAGAGTTGAAAGGAGCCCTGGAGTTTACTGAATAGGGAGGTGATATAGTTGGATCTGTGCTTTCTTAAGATTTCTTAGCTGAGTGGACAGACTGAAGTAGGGAGACACCTGAGGTAAGGAGAGCAAGCAGCAGACTTTGAAATCTTGCTGGATGGTCCCCACTACCCTCAAGCTTTTCCCACCTTATTCCATCCTCCACTCAGGTACCAACGTGACCTTTCTGTAAAGTGCAGGTCTGACCATGTCTCTCTCTTTCACATACACAGACACACAGACACAGACACAGATCCCTTACTCAATAAACTTCAGTGGCCCCTTATTGTCTGTAGGATCAAAAATAAAATTTTGTTTGGCTTTCAAAGTTCTTCCCAACCTGTTCTCTTCCTACTTTTTCAGCCTTCTTCCCTTGACTCCCTTCCACATAATCAGAGATTTAGCAATTCTGGTCTACTTGATGTTTCTTTTTTTCTTTAATATTTTATTTCCTCCCCCAATTCTCCATGTAAAAACAATTTTTTAACATTAAAAAATTTTTTGTGAGTTCTAAATTTTCTACCTCTCTCCCTGAGGTGATAAGCAATATAATATAGGTTATATATGTTCAATCATATAAAACATAGTTCCATATTAGTAATTTTGTAGAAGAAAAAACCAAAAAAAAAAAGAAATGAAGGTTTTCTTCTTTCTCTCTTTTAATATTAAAAAATGTTTATTTTGTTTCTTTTTCATAAAACAAACTCCTGAATTTATTTGTTAATTCAGTGGTTTTCTTACATCATATTATTATCTCACCTTATTATCTTCACATTGGTGTTTAATTGAGAATTTTAAATTTGTTCTTTTTTTAAAATTGCATACCCAATTTATTGGTCTGCTCTTTATTTTGTTCATATAAACATTTAGATATAAATTTTCCTCTTATTACTACTTTTGCTGCATAAGTTTTAATATGTTGTATCATTATTGACATTCTCATGAATGAAATTATTGATTATTTCTATGATTGTTTCTTAATCCATTCATTCCTTAAGATTGGGTTGTTTAGTTTCCAATTAGTTTTTAATCTGTGTTTCCATGGTTCCTTATTGAGTATAATTTTTTACTAAACTGTAATCTAAAAAGGATGTGTTTATTATTTCTGCTTTTCTGTATTTAATTACAAAATTTTTAATGCCCCAAATATGGTTAGTTTTTGTAAAGGTACCATATACTGCTGAGAAAAAAATGTATTCTTTTCTACTCCCATTCAGTTCTTCCCAGAAATCTATCATATCTTAACTTATCTAAAATTCTTTTCTTATTTTTTTGGTTAAATTTATCTAGTTCTGAGAGGGGAAGATTAAAGTCTCCCACTGTCATAGTACTACTATCTATTACCACTTGTAATTCATTTAACTCTTCTTTTTTAAAAAATTAAATTACTTTATTTGTTTTCAGTGTTCTACAATAACTTCCATATATCTTAGATTTTTTTTCCCCTCCCTCCCTGCAGTGGTGTACAATCTTATATAGGTTCTACACACACATTCCTATTAAATACATTTTCACATGCCATAGTAGTTGGTACATATAGATTTCGTAATGATATTGCTTCATTGTCTCTGGTACCTTTTATGATAATGTAGTTTCCCTGTTTATTTTTTTAATTAAATTAATTTTAGGTTTAACTTTCTTTGAGATCATGATTGCTGTTCTTGCTTTTTTTGCACTGGCTGAAGTGTAATAAATTCTACTCGAGTTCCTTATTTTAACTCTATTTTTTATTTTAAAATGTGTTTCTTCTAAGCAACACATTGTCAGAGTCTGATTTTTAATCCATTCTGCTGTTTTCATTTTATGGGTGAGTGCATCCTATTTACATTAAAGTTGCTAGTTTTATATTTCCCTCCATCCTATTTTTCCTGTTATCCTTCTCAATCTCTCTTTTTACTCCTACTGCTCCTCATCTATCTGATTTACTTCTAACCACTATCTCCCTAATCTGTACCTCTTTAAAGAATCTCTCCCTCATCCTCTCCTCTTACCCTCTTATTCCTTAATCACCCCTCTAAAAATTCCTTCTTTATCTTTTCCCCACCCTTCTATTTCTTGACCTATAGCCCTCTAGACGTCCTTCCTTTATCCTGTCCCTTTGCCCTCCTATTTCTTTATAAATTTAGACTTTTTTACTCTTTTAGATGTATATGTTCCCTCTTTAACTCAGATCTAATGAGAATAAGCTTCCAGTACTACCAGCCCTCCTTTCCTACCTGCTTCCTCTGTATCAATCTTTTTATGTTCCATTGGCATGAAATAATTTCTACTTTTTACCTTTTCCTACCCAATTTTGTTATTTAGAGTCACTTTATCATACTTAGCTCAATCCCAAGCCTTCTATCTATGTGTGGTCTTTCAAATTACTGAAGTAATGATAACATTTTTAAGAGTACAGATAATATTTTCCCATATAAGAAGTAAACAGTTTGATCTTACTGGGTTCCTGATAATTCATCTTTTATATTTACCTTATTTTTCTCCTAGATCTTATATGTCAAATTTTCAATTAAGCCATTTTGTTACAAATACCTGAAAGTCTTTCACTTCATGAAATGTCCTTTTTATTTAGTTTTAAATTTTGTCATTCAGCTTTGCTGGGTAAGTTATTCTTGGTTGCAACTCCAGTTCCTACAATTTTTTAAATGTAATGTTCCAAGCCCTTTGGTCTTTTAATGTAGAAGTTGCTAGGTCTAGTGTTATTCTGACTGGAGCTCCACAGTATTTAAATTGTTTTCTTTTTCTTGTTGCTTGTAGTATTTTCTCCTTAACCTGGGAGCTTCAAAACTTGGCTATGATGTTTCCATGAATTTTTATCTTGAGATCTCTTTCTGATAGTAATTTTTTCTATTTCTATTTTACCCTCTTATCCTAGAACATCAGGGTAATTTTCCCTAAGGTTTTTTTTTATTAATATAGTATTTAGACTTTTATTTTTATTATAATGGTCAGGTAGTTCAACAAGTCTTATATGGTCTCTCCTTAATCTATTCTCTGGATCAGTTATTTTTTCTAATGAGGTGTTTCACATTCTCTTCTATTTTTTCATTCTTTGATTTTGTTTTATTATTTCTTGGTATCTCATAACATCATTAGTTTCCTCTTGCCCAGTTCTAGTTTTTAAGGTGTTATTTTCTTCCTTAAGTTTTGGAGTCTCTTTTTCCAAATGATGGACTCTTTTTGTAATTTTCTTGATTTCCTTGAATTCCTCTTTTTTTCTCCCCAGTTTTTCCTTAACCTCTCTTATTTGATTTTTAAATGTCTTTTAAAGCTCTTCCAAGAACTCTTTTTGGGCCTGTGACCATTTGACATTTTTATTTGAAGTAGAAATGGCTTTTTTTAACTTCACTGTCTTCTGAGTATGAACTCAGATCTCCTCTGTCCTCATTGTGGTTATCTATCATTGGGTCCTTTCTCCTTTACTTATTTAGTTATTGCAGCTTACTATCATTATTACAGTTAGGATTTAGTCCCAGTGTGAGGGGGGAAGCTTTAAGCTTTCCCTCCAGTTGTTTTTGAAGCACTGTCTGGGGACCTGACCTCTGGACTCCTTTCCACCCCTGAGCCACAGCCAGGGCCTCCAAGCAGGAACCCAGCCACCTTTCACCACAAATGCGCCTGTTCCCTGTGGTCCCTCCTATAGCTACAAACTTCAGCTGAACCCTCTGCCCTGGAGCTGAAACCAGGAACTCCTTTCTCCTGTAATTGCTCACAGCCAGCAGAGCCCTACCCCTTTATTGGCCATGTGCTTATTCCTCCTAGCCCACAGTTGCAGCCCAGACCATGTCTGGTCAGCACAGCTGAGCCTGTTACCCAGCAACAGCAGAGGGTCCTTTAATCTTTCCCAACTCAGCTGTCTGACCCCCACTCCCCCACTGTCTGAGATGAAAGATCCTGAGACTGAGGCTGTCTCCCAGGCTTGTTATTTGTTAACTGGAGCAGTCAACCTGGAGGGGTCTGCACTTCAGTTGGGCCAAAAGTCTGACAATGGAGATCTGGTCTTTCCTGAGGTCCTCTTAAGCTGTCTTGGGAGAACAACTGCTTTACCCAAATTTTTATTTATTTCTGCCCCTCTTAGTTCACTTGGAAGTGATGTTTATCTTGTTTGTGGAAGAAATTGGAGAGCTCAGTATTTTTTGATCTACTCTGTCATCTTCCCAGATTTTATCTCCCAGTGCCTTATTTTGACTATGGTGACCTCACAATTCAAGGTACTAGTGACATGCAAATTTCTTCCTCTAGAAATGAAGCTAAAAGATGGCTCGAGCTACTATTATTATTCGTTATTGTTATATGGTTTGTTTTAACCCATTTTACTTACATGAAAAGCGTAAACAGTTTTCTTTAAAGTACAGCCACCTGTTGAAAGTGCGACAGATTTTATTCTCCCTAAGTTCTGCAGAAGGTTTTTGTGTCCACTCCCCATCACCCCTGCCCCATTCGAAGTTAAGGGGAGCTCCTTTCTGACATGATTCTAAGGATATTAATTTACATCCAAGCTGAGCAGCCTGCTGTCCTGAGGGCACTGACTTAGAGCTGAAGAGATCAATGAATGGATGGAACAGCTGGGATAAGGAAGGAGAGGAACTGACAATGGAGAGAAGGCAGAGCTGTTCGGT
This sequence comes from Potorous gilbertii, assembly GCA_028658325.1. Lineage (NCBI taxonomy): Eukaryota > Metazoa > Chordata > Mammalia > Diprotodontia > Potoroidae > Potorous > Potorous gilbertii. The sequence goes on from CM053770.1 coordinate 165,104,326, forward strand.
TCTCATCACATGGTGTGGCCCAGTCAGGCTTGGAGTCAAGAAGACCCGAGTTCAAATCCAGCCTCAGATACTTACTACCTACATGACCCTGGGCAAGTCACTTAACCATTCTCAGCTTCAGTTTCCTCATCTGTGAAATGGGGGTGACAATAGCACCTACCTCCTAGAGTTGTTTTGAAAATCACAGCTGAGATTACATATGTACAGCACTATAATAAAAGTAACCAAGAAGAGCCAAAGATTACTTAGCTGCTTAGAAAACCTGCATCTCTGCTATGCTGAAGAAGTGGAAGATGTGGTTAACTGAGATGCTATCGGTGATCTCTGAAAGTCCACAGAGAGTAGGAGAGGCACAGCAAGATTTAAAAATGGCAAATGTTTGGATTTTCCAAAAAAAGGGAAAAGGTGAATTTTGTGAGCTGTATAGACCAGTGACCTTTATTTCAATTTCTGGCAAAATTCTAGAACCTATTATTATTGTGGGAATGGTTAGTAAAAAAACTAAACAAGGAAGACATGATCACAAAGAGGCAGCATGGCTTAATTAGGAAAAAGTGATGCTGGATTAATCTCAGTTTCTCTTTTGGTAGGATTACCAGATTGCTGCATCAGACCATGACAAAAAGGCACCAAAGTCTCATGTTATTCTTGTAGAAAAATGGGAAGATGGGCACTAGATGGCAATAGAATTAGGCGGCTTCAGAGCTGGTTGACCAGCCCATTCTAAAGAGTAGTCATCAATGGCATTAGGTCAGCATTGAGAAATGTCTCTAATAGAGCACTCCAGGTATTTCTCCTGGGTCATGTGCTGTTTAATATTTTTTCAGCAACTTAGGAAAGGGAACTGATGACATACCTATCAAAGCTGCAGAAAACAGAGCTAGGATAGGGTAACTAAATATTAGATGACCGAGTTGGGATCCAAAAAGATCTCCAAACCTTGGAATATTGGTCCAAATCTAATAAGATGAAATGTAATAAAGATAAATGTAAAAGTTTATACTTGGGCTCAATAAGTCTTCAAGATACAAAATAGAGAAAGAGGGCATGCCTAGATAGCAGTTCATTCACAAAATATCTCAAGGTTTTAGTGTTTTCATAGCTCAATATAAGCCAACAGTTTGATATAGCACACAAAAATATTAATGGCTTTCATTTAGGCTACATTGAGTGCCACTGTGCTCAGAAGTCAAATAAGATAATATTTGTAAAATGCTTAGCACAGTCTAGGCACATAGTAAATACTATAGACCTTTAAGCTATTTCTATTGTCATTGTTACTGTTACTATTTTCATTGCCCAGAGAAGTAACAGTTTTGCTATGCTTTGACTGGGTAAGACTACTTTGGAAATTATGTATTGGGAAAGATATTGACAAACTGGGTACATCCTCCCCCACAAAAAAGGCAACCAGGATAGTGAGAGGTCATGGGATCCCAAGCTCCATGAGGATCATCTTTCCCATATCTTTCAGTCTCAAGTATTACAGGCTGGAACTTCATCTGAATCCAACCGTAGAATGTGGACAGACCAGGCTGGGACTAAATAAATCCTCATAAAGCAATCTTGATTTCCTAGAACCATGATGAATAGACAATGTTTTCACTGATGAGCACAAATGTTTTTAATTCCCTTACCTCCACTGGCAGATTCATATTCCTGAACTGCCGGATCAGGTCATTCACCAGATTGGGTTGGATGCTATTTTCCATCTTGTCCCCAATCTGAGCAAGCTGGATTGCTATTTGCCGGATAATCTCCTCTTGGTGTTCAGAGTCTGATTTCACAAACAGCCAAACAGGAAAGAGCCAAATTAGAGAGATTAGACAGTTTTTGTTTGCCTGTCACCCATAAATGGTTTTCCCTGTTTATAATAGACCAGGCTCCCTATTTCAGCTGTCATTTATACAGTGTCCCCTAAACCACTGCACAAAGGATAAGGGGAGGTTACTGGGTTTTGAGGCTGGAGAGAAGACATAGAGATAATTGGTATAAAGATAATTAACAATTTAGGAGACCAAGATAAAGGTACTAGGTCTAGTGAAATGACTTGAATGTGAGGAAGGTTCAGGAGAAGAAACTGACTGGTGAAGTGAACCTCTCTCTGAATTTAGGCAAGATGGTCAACATCTTCATGTGGGGAAAGAAGAAGAGGAGCCCCTAGGTCTGAGATATAGACTTCTCATCCCGAGTTCTTGTGCAGGCTAAGTATAGCTTCTTTTGGTTGTATATGTATTTTCTTTCCCATAGAGTCTATTCCACCGCTATCACCTCTTTCTTTGCATATCCCCTTCACATGACAGGTGCTTCACAAGCATTTCTGGCTGTCCTTTAAGTGACAGCAGTTTCCTCTCTACCCAACCTGATCAGAGCAAAGGATTGGTGAAGACAGGCAGCATTAGCTCCATCAAGTGCTTTCCAAGTATACCCTGGGCCAAGTTTGACCTTAGAAATCAGAATTGTGAATGCCTAGCTCAATGTGCAACAAAGTAGGAGGAAAAGAAACTCACAGCTAATGAGGAAGGAAAATCTTGTGAGAAGAACAATGCTGTTTGCCTATTTTTAAACAGTAAGTGAAACCCAATTCCCAAGCCCTTTCTGAATAGAAGAGTCACAGTTTCCTGCTCCCTGATGCCTTGAGAACAATTATCCCTCTTTAGAGAAGCAGGTAGAAGGGAGTCATTTGGTGACATCCTAGCTGGTGAAGCACCATTAATATTCTGGGATATGAGACCTCCTAATATACACTAGTGAGAACTGCGGCCTTGTTCTCTGAATTACAATGAAATTAGGGGCTCAGCCATTTTGGGACCCCTGTGTTCATATAGGGACAGGTTAGGGAAGGGAGGTCATTCATCTAACCCAAAGATACACAGTGGGCACAGATCATAATCTAATATACTTTGCTCACAATAATACTATGAAACGGGTAGTGGGAGAATTATTATTCTAACTTTTTACAGATGAGGACCCTGAAGTATACAGAATTTAAGTGACTTAACCAATTTGTTCAGTCTCATGACTAGCAAGTAACATGGTCTTTACTAGAACTAGAATTCTTTTATGATCTTCTGATATCTAGTCTGCTGTCTTAGTTACTATCCCATGTGGACCTAAACCCCATGGACCAAGGCAGCTCTTAAAACCAGATGAGGCATCCTGGGATTGTTATAGAGCATCTAGACTCACTCACAGATGGCCCGAGCCGTAGGGCTGATGATCTGATCTCCTCCTTGGCGCATCATGTGTTCAGCTGTTAGGGTGCTATGCTTTGCAATGTCAAATATATGATTATTTATCAAAAGTGGTAAATAATCCATTCCTGAGAACATTCTGAGGAGGTGGTGAATGTGAGCCAGGCTCCGTACTATTTTAAGATCCAAAGACAAAAGTTGTGAATGGGATGTTTGAAACAAAAAATTTATAATGGACAAGAAGCTTCGTCTCTTCAAGATGAAGTCTCTCCAGGAGTCTGATCCCTTTTGGCATCCTGTCTCTGGCCATGGGGCTGGTGGGAGTGGGAAGATTAGAAGCCTCAGAGGCCAAAGTTTGGGGAGCGAACCCTCAGGATAAGAGGAGAATAATGATTGCTTTTTGCGGGGTGGAGAGAGACAATTGGGGTTAAATGACTCGCCCAGGGCTACACAGCTAGTAAGGGTCTGGGGCAGGATTTGAGCTACGGTTTTCTTTGGCTCCAGGCCAGGTGCTCCATCCACTGGGTCATCTGGCTGACCCACCCATCAGCTGTAACTATGCGGTTATTCCACAAGTGTTTGGTGAGTATGTGCTAGATGTATAAATAGAAAAGACTCCTTTAAACAAGTTTTACTCTCAAATAGTTTATATACGATCCTGTGTAAGTCTGTTAATCTCCCTCAGCTTCTTTCATCGTCTGCAAAACAGGAACATACCTATTGTCTTTTTCAATCAAAGTTCTTGTGGGATCAAAGGAGGAAATGTACATGAAAGTGCCGTGCAAATAGGAGGCAGTGGTTCTGTGAAACATACAATCAGGCACTCTCTGCTGTTCTCTGACTAATCTGGAAAAAAGGAGACAAGACAAGAGGCCTACCTAAGGCCTGTGCTCTGGGGATCTCAAAATAGGCCCGATTGCCATCTGTCTGCAGCTCATGCTCATCCTCCAAATAACCGCTCTGGGAGACCTGTATGGGAGTGAGCTCGCTGCTCAGCTCCTTCAGCTCCATTTGGAAAAGGTCATTGCTGGAACATTGTAGGAAGTTGTACAGCAGCAAGCTCGTCTGTCGATTGCCCTTGGAGCAAAACAGAAACCAATTAGCAACTGGTCTGGCACTGGAACATCTTTTAGGCACTAAGTGAATGTTTCCTAACTGCAGAAGAAAAAATGCCACATGATTAACCTTCAAAAGCATTTCTTCACTTGGCCAAAAGGTCTTAAATGCTCTCTCAATAGCAGTTTTAAACAAAAGTACACTAAAAGTTTTGGGACCATCTGTACAAGTTCTTAGCCAGGATATTTTGGGTCTGTGGAGCTTGCTCAACACGTACAACAATTTGGGTATCAGATATGGGTGTCAGAAAGGTTTTGTAGGTCTTAGCTTGTACAACCTGTACGTAGCAAAGCCCACTACACTACCTCTGCCTAAGTAAATCTTGTGGACCCATCTCTTTAACTCCCAGCACATCCTTATACCCTACCAAGGAAAAATATTAACAATGTACCTTTCCCGTCCTTCTAATTTAGCTAGTTCTGTTGATGGAACCAGGGTCACAAAAGTGTTTAATCTCAGTCATCTTTGATCTTTCCTTCTCCCTCAGCCTGCACATGCAATTAAATGTCAAGTCTACAATATTTCTCATATATATATATATATATTCCCTTTTTCACACCCATTCTTCAATTACCTTAATTCAGGCTTTCATTTCTTGTTGCAGAAACTAGTAGTCTCCATTTTTTTGACCAGCCCCCCATCAGTAAAAAATTGTTGAACATGCACCCTTAATACGTTTATTTATAAATTAATCAATTTTATTTCATGTAATAGGTAATATAATTTAATTAATTTATAAATTAAATGCATTTACTAGTATACTAATAATTGTGCAAATTCTAAAACTCATACAAAAATGAAAAAGAACTGGATAAAGATAAAATATTTGATTCTAGAACCAATAGGGAACCACTGATGTTCTTGAGGAGGGAAATGATGAAACTCATACTTCCAGAAGATCACTTTGGCTGCTGAATGGAAGGTGGGCTAGAGGGGGTAAGATAAGTCATGTAGGGCAATAAGGAGGCCATTGTAGTAGTCTAGGAAAGAAGGTAATCAGGGGAGAGAGAACTGATTGTATGAGTATAGAGAAAGGGACATATATGAGAAATGTTATAAAAGTAAAAGGATGATAGGGTGAATGAGAAGGATGACAGGACCTTCAATAGCAGTAGAGGAGTTGAGAAAAGGGGATGGTTTGGGGGGAAAAGATGAGTTCTGATTTAGACACTTTGAGTTTAAGATGCTTGTGAAATCTAGTTTTTGATATCCAAAATCCAGTTGGCGATACATGACTAAGAGCTCAGGAGAGAAACTAGAGCTGGAGAAATAGATCTGGGAACTGTTTTGTGCAGAGATGATAACTGAACTAACGAGAGCTGATGAGATCACGAAATGAGACAATTAGACTGAAGAGAAGATGTAGACATGATATAGAGAATGGCACAAAGGAATTAAGGGGTCAGACAATCACAGTCCTATTCACTCGTTTCCACTGAATAATGACAAATGTGTTGGAGGCCACCGCCAGAGAGCACAAAGCCTGTTTAACATATTTATCTACAGGACAGGATGTGAGGTCATTGTAGGAGAGAAGTGAGTTTAATAGAAATTTGGCTGTGTAGCTTTTAATGCAGCCTGAACCAGGTTAAGTAGGGAGGGGGAAGAGTTTAACGAGTACTGAAAGGGATAGGAAGGAGTTGGAAACAAGTCTAACTTGGGGGGGGGGGGCGGGGCGGGGAGAAGGAATATATGACCTATCTTCTCACCTTTTGACTGATACCTGTAAATGGGGAACCACAGGGTTTTTTAGTAGAAAAGTCATATTGTTAGAGTACAGTTACTCAGTTGTGTGAAAGGATGAACTGGAGAGGTAATCAGCATGGAAGCAGGAAGATCAGCTGAGGAGGGGATTACAGTAGTCTAGGTTACTTGGCAGCAGGAACTTGACCTGATAATATATTGTCATACAATTAATAACTATAATGACGGTTGATTTCCTCCCTAATACTAAATGCATCGACTGTGTTTGTTCAAAAATTTTATACTTTCATGTTATCAAAAGCATTTATTATGATTAAAAATATCTGTTGTGATTCCCTTTATGCCTTGGTTGCTCAAGAACTCATTATTCAGCCCCTTCCAATTGCTCAAGTGTGTTTTTCATTTCTGAGTTTCTGTATCTCTTTGGGGGGGGGGGGTGGCATTTCAACAATCTTGCCTGTCTCTGGCTGGATAGGCTGGCTCTGCATTGTCTCTGCTGCTACTTCGCTGGTCCACACCTCTGACACCATCCCTTGGCTTCTGAGTGATAATTCTGACCTTTTCTCCTTTCATAGTCATCAAATGGCTCCATCCCCGGAGAGACTCTACTGGATATCAGAGAAAGTACTAGTCTACTTCTACTCTACTACTTGACAGTTGTCCAGTAGGAGCTGGCCTTGTCCCCTAATGTAGCTCTGAGAGGAGAAGTGGATACAGCCCTGCTGGATAGGCCTGAGGGATGTAGGCACTGCTAGGTGCTGTCTTCTCTCTCAGTGATGAGGGTTAGGTTGGCCCTCTCCCATGCTACAGCTCCACTAGGCCAGGGCTGATATCCCAATGGCTTCAGGCCTCTTTTACCTGGCCGACTTTGGGCTCCCCCTAGCGTCATCCCCACTTAGGAGACCTGCAGGTTTCTGCTCCTGTTCCTGTCTAGTCCTCCTCGGAGTGGAAGATGCTTGCTAGTGTTTTCTTTTGACCTTAATTATCACTGCTTCATCTGGCGCTATCTCTGCAACTTTCGTGCCCTTCTTCTTTACATTTTAATTCTTTACTACCGTGCCCCTTGAAGACAAGGAGATACTTAAAGGACATTTGTCTCTACTGTTAGATTTTTTTAAAATTAAACTTTATTTTTTAATCAATAAAAATCTATTTTTCTCCCTCCCACCTTTCTTTCCCATGCAAAAGAAAAGCAGAATTCTTATATTAAACATGCGTAGTCTAGCAAAACCATTGTCCCTGGATTGAAGAATGTGGGAGGGAGGTTTAAGGCATAAGAAAGCTGGCATGGGGGAGGGGGCTAGGTTATGAAAGGCTTTGAACACCAAACCTAAGATTTTGTATTTGATATTAGAAGTAATAGCAAGTCACTAGAGTTTACTGGGGAGGGGCTGGGGGGGAAGGGGGGTGGATAACGTGATAGGAGCTACATATTAGGAAAATAACTTTGGCAACTGAGTGGAGGATGTACTGGAGTGAAAGAGACTCACAGAAGGAAAATCAACCGGCAGGCCATAGTCAAAGTCCAGGTATATGGACTTGAAGGCCTGTACCAGGCTGATGGTACTGTCAGAGAAGAGAGGGTGCAAGGGTGAAATGGACAGGCCTTGAAAACAGATTGGATGTAGGAGGTGGAGAGATGGTAAGGAACTGAAGATGATACCTAGGCTGGAAGCCTGGGGGACCAGAGGAATGATAGGAATAAGGAAGGTTGGAAGTAGAGACTTTTAGAGGGGAAAGGTAATGAATTTAGTTTTGGACACTTTGAGTCTAAGGGGATAGAGTGCTGGGCCTGGAGTCAGGAAGACCTGAGTCCAAATCTGGCCTCAGACACTAGTTGTGTGACCCTAGCCAAGTCAGCCTCTGTTTGCCTCTGTTTTCTCATCTGTAAAATGGTATAATAACAGCACCTACTTCCCAAGGTTGTAGGGAGGACCAAATGAGATAATAACTGTAAAGTGCCTAGCATATAGCAAGTACTATATAAATGTTAACTACTGTTGTTATTACACGACATTCAGTTTGAGATATCTAATGAACAAATGGAGATGTGAAACTGGAAGTCATCAAAGAGGTTAGGGCTAGATAAGCAGATGTGGGAATCATCAACATAGAGGTGATAATTGAATTCAATGGGAGCTGATGTGGTCATCAAGTAAAACAGTCCAGAGACAAAAGAGAAAAGAACCCAGGACAGTCCTCAAGGACACCCACAGTTAGCTGGCTTGACGTGAAGGAAGATACAGCGAAGGATACTGGGAAGGAGCAGTCAGACAATAGGAGGAGGACCAGGAGATAGTAGTTTCCCCAAAACCTAGAGAGAAGAGGGTGATCATTGTCAAAGGCTGCAGAGAGATCAGGATGGAAGAGGATTGAGATTTGGCCACTGGGTTTGGTAACTGAGATCGGTACCTTCAGAGAGAGCAGTTTAGGAAACCAAACTGTGCAGACTTAGGAAGTGAGTGAGATAAAGTGAAGTCAAGATTCATATTGTGTCCAGCCTTCTCAAGGAGAGTCACAAAATGCAGAAGAGTCATGAAACAAAAATGAACAGAGGTAGAGGCATTAAATGAGGGTTTTGTGAGGATGGGAGAGATGTAAGCCTCTTTACAGGGAGTAGGGAAGCAGCCAGTGGACAGGGAGCAACAGAAGACAAGTGAGAGGGTGGGGATGAAAGAGGGGACAACTTGGTGGAGAGGTAGAATGGGACCACCTGTGCATGTGAAGAGGCTGGTTTTGACAAGAAGGGTCATCTCTTCTTGTGAGCCAGGGAAAAGACATCTGAGTGATATGAGATGAGGAGGAGGGGAGAAGAGGAAACTGCCAGTAAATGGCCTCAATTTTTTTTCCTAATAAAATGTGACACAAGGGCTCTTAGGTGGGACAGGAGGGATGAAGTCCTGGGACGTCTAAGGAGGGATGAGAAAGAACCAGAAGTGGTGAACAGGATAGTGTGTTAATTAGGAAGATGTAAAAAATTAGAGAGATTTCCCAGCAGTAGCCCAGTGAGGGCCTAGGAGAAGTTGTGTAATATTCATATCCATACTAGAAATGGGATTGCTGAAGAATCATTTCCCAGAATTAGGTCGCTTTATACTTTGCTTTCTACTACTTGATTTTTTTGAGCCTTTCCAGTCTTCTCAAACGTTATTCTCTTCTGCATACTCTACTTGCCACAACACAACACTCCAATCTCTTTCAGATCATAGAGAATTTTTGGTGGATGTAATAGCCCTCTTATTAATGATGATGAGCTGGGAGGAGGTGAAGTTGTGGCTAATCTTGGATTTTTACACAGCCACTAAATTTTCTCAGATAAAAGGAATCTTAGAACTCAGCTTGCCCCAAGCTCTTATTTTATGAGGTCTCTTGAGTCTTAAGAGATAAAAAAGATCTGCCGTAGTTCACAAAGTAAGTGGCTAAGGTAAAAAAAAAAATCCTGGTCTTTAGTGTTACCTTTCTATTACACTAAATTATTTCTCTTTTCTTTTCTTTTGAGGCAACTGGGGTTAGGTGACTTGCCCAGAGTCACACAGTTAGTAAATATTTGAAGGCAAATTTGAACTCAGGTCCTCCTGATTCCAAGGTCAGTGCTCTATTCACAGTGCCACCTAGCTGCCCCACTAAGTTGTTTTTATGTATATATCTTTTTTAATATGTATTCAATTGAAAGCACTCTTAAGTTCTCTATTGCTATTGTGTAACCCCATTTAGGCTCATCTTGGCAAAGATACTAGAGTGGTTTACCATTTCTTTCTCAAGCTCTTTTTGTAGATGAGGAAACTGAGGCAAAAACGATTAAGTGACTTGCCCAGGGTCACACAGCTAGTAAGGGTCAAGACTGAATTTGAATTCCAGTCTGCCTGAATCCAGATCTGACTCTCCATGCACTGCAGCCCCCCTTAGCTGCTTTATTTCACAATAAGTGAAGTTCCTTTATTATTCCTTTCCCATCCCACCTTACCCAGTTAACAGCTCTGTAAACATGGAACAAAAATTGACCAGTTTTTAAAAAATCACCCAAGAGCTTGCTGATATGCTTGTGAAATAAAAATAGTATCTAAATTTCACTTTATTTTCTAAGTACCCCGAAAATGCTCTTTCCATTGGCAAGGTTATTTTTCCAAGGTCATTTTCCTTGACACTGAAATACATATCCCCTTAGAGAGTCATAGGGACCCTCCGGTCCCCAAGCCAGTCCTTGGGTCTTGCAGTCTCTGCCTGTCTTTTTCCCTCTGAATGGCTTCTTTTCCTTTTTCACTCATCAAACTCCTACACTAGCATCCAACTTGGGGAGACTTGATTCTAACCTGATCCATTGAAGAGTCACTTCTGGACAACAGTGCCTCAGTGGAACCCTCAGCGTAGTCTCCCAGATGTCAGGATAGCAGCCTGGAAGAGAAAAAATGCACACACAGGGGAGTAGGTAGGGAGCACAGGAACATGGTTTCATCCATTAGTAAGGAGATTCAGTCACTTGCACCAATCAACAGGGAGCTTATCTGTATAATTTCCCATTTGATTCTTCCCTTCCTCCCCTTCTCTCTCTCTTTCTTGAGCCAAAAATGTACAGTAATCAAATCGCACCAAATTTAGTTATTTTCCCATACTCTATGTGGACATAATTTTGAATTTCCCTAATGACATTCCCCTAGTCTTACTACTTACCAGTCAAATTTCCATTACAATTCATTAAAAAAAACCCCAAACACCTAAATAATTTAGATTGGGGAGGAGGGGAGTGTAATTTGGATTCCTATAATCTTGAATTATATATAGGATGCTTATAAAGAAATGTAGCTTTATTACTTTAAAATACCAATAGTAAATTAGATTGGATTAATAACAGTGTTACTCAGGAGGACTTTTTCTTCTTCTTACTACATCTGTATTTTACAGCATTATATAAATATAACATTTTATATAGTTTTAGTGCTTTGCACAATTTTCAGTTCACTTTCCTATTTATTGTCGCACGTGTTTCTCAAAACATTCTAGTGAAGAAAGCATTGAAGATAATTTCTCTGACTGCAGCCTATTAATAAAAGTCATTATAATAGCTGGCATTTACAGAGCTCCCACTATGCGCCAGGTTGTGTACTTTACAGTTTGTTATTTGACCCTCATAACAACCAAGGGAGATAACTACTATTATTAGCCTCAAAGTATAGGACAGAGGGATTAAAAGTTGCAGAGCTACTTGAAATCTGGCCTTCCTGATGCCAGGCCCAGCACTATATGCACTGTTCTACCTAGCTGCCTATCACTCTATTTCTCCCCATGTTTTACCTTTCCTAAATGTATTCTTCATTCTCACCTCCAGTCCCACCACCCCTCAGTACTTTCTCATTCCATTATCTCTACTCTGCCTTCACTTCCATCCCTTCCCAATCTCAATCCTATAGTTAAGGTGTTCAACTGCACATTATCCCATCCCCAAGTTCTTTCTTGCCCGGTCATGGTTCATGTGCCAAATCTCAGCCCTGGATTAGGCACCATCCACCTTCTTTGCTACTATTCACGTTCTCCTAAATGGCTTGTGGAGAAAGGCAGGTAATGAGCTCATAGGGCTGCACTACAAGTTATCTTATTAACTTTAACCAAGCCCCCACTGCAACAAGATAATTATTTCACTCCTCCCTAAGCAGTTCCCTATTCTAGTTCCCACAGAAGCTATTTCCAGTCTCTTCAATCCTCAACTATCCCACATTCTCTCAACTGAGGACCTCATCTCATCCATTACTGAGAAAATGGAGCTCTCTCCACATCAGTCCCCACTCTTTTCTTTACTTCAGTATCTGATGAGATGGCATTTCCTCTCTGTCCACATCAATAATTCAAAATACTCTGCTTTTAAAATAAATTATAAGCTCTTCTTTTTAGCTTTTAAAGCCCTTTACAAACAGACCTCAACCTACTTTTCTAACCTGCTCTGGGGATAGCCCCTCAAGTCAAAATGGCACTCACAGATTAGTCCCAGTCATGCTCAGGTTCGAGGCACTTTGTGGGGGGTCTTCACTCCTAAAACTATAGTTCCCAAATACCCATCAGTGTGTTTCCCTTTAATAGTTAGTTAACGGATGCAATGAGTTTGCAGCTACAGTGGTAATGAAGAAAATGCATAGAAAACATATGTGGCCAAAGGAACTTATGCTTCCAATCTTGAAGAACCTGACAATCTTTCCCTTAGGCTGCTCCCTCCCTGGATGTAGCATCTTTGTGGTGATCTCTGAGCACGCTCCTTTGCTCACCCAGCCTCCCAAGGACTGGGGCTAATTCTCTCCAATACATGGTTAGCGTTTCTTCTCTGTTACCAGGATTTGTGCTTAAGTTGTTTGGTGTTTCTTTCCTCTACCTCCTCCAGGGCCAGCAAGTCAGGGTACTCTTCTGTTCCCATATACTTCGTAAATAGAAGGAAGAGTATAGATAAGACAGCATTTAACACTTTAATTTGCCCCTAATTTTTTGTGATTACATAAACTAGATGGATGGAACAGAAACCAATTTCCCCATACTGGATTATACATCACTCCCTCTCTCATACTCTGTTGTCTAGTGGTTAACATTGAACTGAACTTCATGTTGCTCCTCAAAGTTAGTAATTTATTACACACACATATATATGTGTGTGTATATATATGTGTGTATATATATACTTATACATAATGTAAAATATGTATGCATATTATGTTGTTCAGTCATTTTAGTTGTGTCCAACTCCTTATGATCCCATTTTAGATTTTCTTGGCAAAGGTATTGGAATGATTTGCCATTTCCTTCTGCAACTCATTTTACCAATGAGGAACTGAGGCAAACAGGGTTAAGTGACTTGCCCAGGATCATACAGCTAGTAAGTGTCTGAGAACAGATCTGAAGGCAGGAAGATGAGTCTTCCTCACTCCAGGTCCAACACTGTAGCCACTGTGCCACCCAGCTGTTCTACCTATCAGTCTGTGTGTATATATGTCAGTCATTTATTTTATATGTATGTATGTATATATGCATGTATGTATTAAGCAACTGCTATGTTAGGTCCTATGCTAAGAGTTGGGGGTACAAAAAGAGGTAAAACTTAGCCATTGCCTCCAAATAGCTCATAATTTAATCATATATGACATTCCACCTCCTAACTCCATGTCTGTCTCTGCACTGGCTATCTCTCATGTCTGGAATATATTTTCACCTCACCTGCACCACTAAGAATTCCTTTTCCCCTGTAGAACTCTATTTAAGTGATATTTATATGAAGCCTTTACTGATTTCCCCAGCTTCTTCCCCCTGCAGAACTGACCTAGTGTTTAATATGCATGCATTCTCTCTCTCTCTCTCTCTCTCTCTCTCTTTCTCTCTCTCTTTCTCTCTCATGTCCATGTTATCTTTTCAGATACAATGCAAATTCCATGAGGGAAGGGACTTTGCCTTTTGTCACTGTGTCCCCAGCACCTAGCATAGTACCTAGAACATAGAAGGTACTTGATAAGTGTTTACTAAAGACTGATTGATTGACCCAGCAAAGGAAACAAAAGGGAACAATTAGATAAGAGGAAAATCAAGGAGAGGGTCCCACCAGAGGTTAAATACAGAAAACAAGTTATATACCAAAATATTCAGAGTAGTATTTTTTTTTTTTGTGGTAGCAAAGAACTGGAAACAACATAAATGCCCATCAACAGCAAATGGCCTGAGAGACTGTGGTACGTGAAAATAAGGGAAGATTACTACATGATAAGCAATGATAGTGAACTTGGATAAGCTTACATGAACCAATGCAAAGTGATGTAAGCAAAATCAGGAAAACCATATACAGGATGATGGTGATAATGGAAGTGGAAAAGAACCACAAAATACCCAGAATGGTGTAGAATTATAACAACCAAAATGTTTGGATTTAGAGGAACTCAGAAAATTTGCCATTCTCTTTCCTTTGCAGAAATGGGGGGGGAATAGATATGAAATGTACATATACCATCAGACAATGGATGTATAGGTTGATTTTGCCGAACTTCTTTTATTTTGTAAAAAAACGCTCTCATTGTTGCAAAGGAGGGGTGACTACCTGAGGAAGGGAGTGAGATGAGATAAAAACAAAAGACATTAATTTTTAAAAACGGAAAATCCAGTGGGGAGAGAGTATCTGGAAGTAAATGGTTGTCAGTGGACTCAAATGCTGTAGTAAGGTCATTAAGGACCTCGCTGGAGATTGAGAAAATGCCAATAATTTTCACAATTGAGAGGTCACTGATAAAACTGGAAAGTGTCGAAACCAGAAATAAGACAGAAAGAAGTTGAAAAGTGACTGGGAATCAGTTGGGGGATGGCTGAAGTTGTGATACATTATTGTGATGGATTGGTACTATGCTATAAGAAATGATAAGCTTGACAAGCTTTCAGGGAGCCACGGGAGGCAGATGGGCCCTTGGACCCTCCCGCCAAGGCCATGGGGGCCCCATCCCACCCTCTTGTCACTGAGGGGGGTCCTTGAGGCCTGCCTGGTGCATGGGGCCCGCAGGCTGGCAGGATAAGCAGCTGTGGCCAGTTCATTTGGTTAGTGACTGAGTAATATGCCAGAGGGAATCTTCATGGGGACCACAGTCATCTTCTGCAGGCAACTGTAGCTGTTCCAACTTGGAGGCCCAAGACCATTGAAGCGTCAACAGTATCTGAAAACTGGAAATGCATTTTAACTGTCTCATTCTGAAAGTCCCTTCTCAACTCCTACCTCCTGTGAAAAACCACAACTCAAAGCAGTAGAGAATGAACCCATTTTATAAACTGTTCTCTTCCCTTGGGAGCCTGGACCTTCCCTCCTGAGGAGAAAGCTGCCCCAGGGACAAACTGTAGAACAATAATATGGAGAAGACCAGGCCTTCCTGGTACTGCTAGTCCTAGAAGAAACTTCAGAGGAAAAACCCCTGCCCCTTCCCCCATGATAAATCCTTGGTTTTACAAAAAAAAAAAAAAAAAAGAAAAGGGAAAGAAATGATAAGCTCAATGATCTGAGAAAAACATGGAAAGACTTGAATGAACTACTGGAGAGCAAAATGAGCAGAACCAAGAGAACACTGTATGTAGTAACAGCAATATTGTTTTAAAAATGACTGAGCAAATAAATTATTTTGTTTATTATAAATACTCAAATTAACTATAAAGACATATGAAGAAAGATACTATCTGTATCCAGAGAAAGAAACTGATAAATAGAAGTAAATCTAGAATAATTTTACATATATATACCTATTCGTGTCTAATGGTAACCACCTGTAATGCAGGAGAGGAGGGAAGAAAAAAAAAGAAATTTACATGATCATTTTGCTGTATATTTGAAAGAATAGCAAGTTGTGCATAGTAAACTTGCAGTTTTGTGTACAATCATCTTTTTTTTATTGTACTATGTTATGGATATACTTGTTTTATTCCATAAATTAAAAATACAATTTTTTTAAAAAAGTGACTGAGGAAAAAGGAAATGGATGCAGTTAGTTGGCATGGTAAATAGTGGGCTGGGCCTAGACTCAAGAAGGCTCTTGTTCAGATCCCACCTCAGACCTTGGGCAGGGCTCTTTAGTTTGGTCTGCTTATAAAATAGTAGCACCTACCTCCCAGGGTGGTTGTAAGGATCAAATAACAAAATATTTGTAAAGTGCCAAGCAGAGCCTGGAACACAGTAGGCGTCCAATAAATGCTAGCTGTAATTATTACTATTGTAATAAAAAAGGTAGGTGGCTTTTTCTAAGAGTGTGCCCATGAAAGGGAGAAACAGAAGGAATGAGGGTACTGCAAATCAGGGTTCTGGAGAGAGGAGATTTGGATATATACTTGACAACATGGGAGCAGCCCAAAGGTAGGGCCAATTTGACGATGAAAGAAAATTCCTGGAGATAGGAAGGGATGGGATCAATGCCATGAATAGAGGTGCTGTCCTTGGCAAGAAGGACTTCCTTCAAAGACTGTCAAAAGAGGAAAGATTGGGTGATATGATATTGAGGTTTTGAGATATAGAATTAGTGGAAAGGGGTAGATCATGATTGGGAGGAGAAAGGTCTTGTTGAGAAAAAAGGAATCAAGCCTTGAGCAGAGAAGATTTGGAAGAGCTGCTATTTGGAAAGTGATAAAAAGTCAAGAGGCAAGCTAGCCTGGTAATTAGGAAGATCAAGGTTCAAGTTTTATCTCTTGACAAGTAATGCCTGCCAGGCACTGAACAAGTCACTTAACATTTCAGTGTTCCAAGAAATTCTAAAGTTGTAAAGTTGGTGCTACATGCATTGGCAGAGGGAGTTCCCCACCACAGTAGGTAACTACTTGTATCAATGGCATCATAGTTCCAATTTTTAAAAACCTCAATAAGAGGAGAATAAAAGTATTATCATGCACCAAGGAGGCCCAGTTGACCTGAGATAATATGGATTTATATTGGAATTAGTTGTCACAGTTGTGTGATGGATGATGGAGACAAACCACAGTTGGCATTTGGCAATGTTCAAGTGGTAGAAATATATTGAGGAAAAAATGTAATAGTTTAGCAGAGGCACTAGTTAACTATAAGGTGAAGATTACATTAGGAAGTAAAGCTAAAGTGGGAGTGATGGACTGGGAGAAGAGGGAAGCATGAATGACTAGAGATTTTCGTAAGGATGAAAAATACGTTTAGGAAAAATAATGCACAAGAAGAGAAGGAAGGATCAGACAGACAAATTTCAGAGATCTTGGACCTAGAACATACATATGAGTGATAGTGAGAACAAGGATATGACCAGCTCTATGAGTAAGGTGGAATAAAGCTGCTGGGAGATCATGGGAACTGAGCATGGGAATTTACTACCTGGGCCACTAGCAAATTTAAAATGATATAACAAAAGTAATCCGGCCTGTTTCCATCTTCCAGGTCTGTTCAGTTCTCAATTCACTATCTGTCAACAGTGACAATTTCAAGATACATGTTACGATGAAGCTCTGTGAGTTGTGCATCCAATTGCATATCATGGTCCTAATATTCTTTACATGTTTCTTTTTTTTCTTTGCCCAAGAGTGCCAAGAGTGAACTCCTTTGAGTGATTACAGATCTCATCTATTTCAGATTTCTGGGATTTAATGAGATGATCAGGATGTCATATGAAAACAGAAGCATCTGGAAGACCTCACAATGAATAGGGAAACACCTCTTTCATATGAACTCTGAACTGGACATTCTCCATGAGCATGGCAAAACCTGTGCCAAGCACACATCTTTCAGTATTATTCTTCAGTTGAAATTAATAAATAATAATCTGGATATTATTAATTGATTGAGAATATTGATAATAAAGTTGATATTAACAAAACATCCACTTTTAAATATTTAAGTGAAATTGTTACAGTTGTTGCATATTTCAAGTAATCTTGTATGTTTTTATTACACATATAGAGAGAAGCCTCAAAGTGGCATTTGGCTCCACAGTGGCATCTTGTTTTCTCTACACTTTTCAATAAATTGCATGTGACTACACTATATGTGTAACATATCATCTGTGAAAACCTACTTCTTCCCTTCTCACACCTTCCTTCAATTAAGGATGTCCTTAATATATAAGAAAATTATTCTCATAAAGATTTTATAGAGAGGAAAAAGTTGGCATATGAGTTGGTAGTTAACATTTCCTTGATCATTTTTGGTAGTAGTAACGTTAGTGACTTTTAAAGTGTTCTTTACTATGAATTTATATATAAAAAAGTGAACATTTTAATATATAAAGAATAGAAAAGATTGTGAACTTATGTTACACACAGTTTTTAAAGTGTACATTAAATTTAACACAGAATAAAACTGTCCTAGTTCACGTTACCTTCTGCATTTCCTTCTGTTCTTTTACGCATTTTTAATGTTTCATTGATACTCTTTTATTTTTGCCTTGTTATCACTAACAAACTGAGTAAGTCTCCTACTCCAATAGCAGCCCTCCTTTGTAATAAATAAATCTAGTCAAGCAAAATAAATCCACACATTAGCTATGTCTGTAAATGTATATCTCATTCTGCACCTCCAGTCTATAATCTCTCTTGTCAAAAGGCAGGAAGGATGTACTGGTGATTCCCCCTCTGCCTCCCCAAGCATTTAGTATTCTTCCCTCCTTCAGAGAGCTTTATAAATTCTATATCAGGTATCATTATTAAACCTATTGTCCAATGCCATCAGAACTCTGTCCCTTGCAGGATGTATCTCTTCTATAGTTATTTGGTCTCATTTTGTAGCTCTTTCTATTTTTATTTTCTTTAGGGTCATTTCTACTTCCTCATACAGTATATTGGGAACCATGATACTAAGACTCCAAGTGTGAAAGCTCCTCTTGTCACTGGTGGAGAAAATAGTTTTTAAAAGAATTTTCATTTTAATAGATCTTTTCCATCTTTTCATCTTTTTGTTGTCCTTCCAGTTTCATGATTAAATTCTGTCAAGATGATCTGGCTTAATGGCCAAGTATTCTATAAATGTGTTTTTTTAGACCTCTATTGTTTCTCTGTTGTTTTATGAAGTTCTAATGCTCATAATCTTTCTATTCTCTTCTATAAGATTTTTTTACAAACAAGTTTATATCCCAAACCACTCTTGTATTTGACTACCATCTCTCTTCTTAGCAAGCAGATAAGACCATTGCTAGCTGAGGCTGTTTGGGCTTGGTTTTTAGTGGCAACTGATGCACAATAAACTTTCTGAAGAAATGCTAATAACTTGCAATGATGCACTTTGCTTTTATCCTCATGGTAATTTTTTTGCTTATGTTCATCCTGTACAATGAAAAACTGAAACATTGTATTCCCTGACATTATATTTCTTGTCGCCTTTGAATGCACAATAAAAACAATTCCAACTCCTTCATTAGCTTCTAGGAGGAGAGGTTGTGGGTACCTTTTCACTCAGCTATAACTTCCTTTAGTATTCTACTTTAATCATCTACAGAAAGAATGCAAATTACAGACATTATTCAGTTCCTCTAGTAGTGTGTCTATTCATAGGTTATGGGAGAAGGACTTAACATTTAAAGTATAGCCAGTTGATTCATCTTTATAAACAAGGTATTATAAACAGCGCTTTATAATCACAGTGTGATTATAACCACCCTCTGCCACTGTCACTACTGAAAGGGCTGGGGGGAAGGAGAGGAAGCAAGCATTTATTAAGTACCTATGATGTGCTAGCATGATTTACAAATATTATCTCATTTAATTTGAAGAAGTAGAAAGGATCAGATCACATAGGACTGATGGCCATTTTGTAATTTTTTTTTTTAAAAGAATTTATCCTCTAGCAGCCTGCAATGTGTTGATGGCCCTGTGGGTACTAAGCAGATGGACCATTTTTTCAGAAATTAGACAGTTTGTTGAGATTGTATTAGTAAGAACAGAAAACAGAGCAATAGCAAAGGAGCTGGATAAAACCCAAATTAGAAAGAAGACTGTATCTGAGCTGCCAGCTGCAGAATCCCAGGCATTAGTCAACAAATAGCCCATTCAAAATGGAGGCTTAAGCCACACCAAGGAAGAAGCAAACATGAGGAGGTGTTTATGAAACAGAAAAGAGAACTGCTAACACAACCATGTGGTGGCACCAGAGTGTAAGAGGGCGGAACGTAAAATCAGAAAGACCTGAGTACAAATCTGACCTCAGACACATTCTAGCCATGACCGTGGGCAAGTCACTTAAGCTGTCTCCTTCAGTTTCTTCAACTGTGAAATGGAAACATCTTGCTAGGCTGTTGTGAGGATTAAATGATAGAATAGAAGTTGACATTTATAAAGCACTTACGATGTGTCAGGAACAATTTTTTTTTTATTCTCACAGCAGGCCTATTGTCATCTCCATTTTATAGATGAGGAAACTAAGGCAAATATAACAAAATAATTTGTCCAATTATTTACAACTAGTATATGTCTGAGGTCACATCTGAACTCATGTCTTCCTGACTCAAGGCCCAAGGCTCTATCCACTACCCCAGTAAGATGCACTTAGCACAGTGCCAGACACATGGTAAGTGCTTAATATTTATTGAATAACTTACTGACTACATGATTCTGCTCTGCTCAAATTTCCAATAGGACCTCCTCCCAACATTCTCTTTGCTGAAGTCTTTGCGACATAACTTTACTGAAGAAAACAACTGAAAACTTCCTCTTTTACTTTCCTCCTCATTGCACTAACGCTCAGCTTCACCACTGAACACTTTCTCCTTTACTCATGTATCTGGCATCTATGTTCCACATGCACCCTTGACCCTATCCCCTCCCACCTTGCCCAACACCCCTACTCCAAAAGACTTCCTGACGGCTTTCTGTCCTCTCTCCCTCCACCAAGATAAACTAGTCCTTGCTGGAGTTTAAAATCAAGTTAGGGAAACTAGATGAATATATCTGAAACAAGAGTTATATTGAGTATCATCAAAAGCTTTGAAAGAATGGACAAATCATTGGATGGGAAAATTGAGCCATTACACTCCTACTCCTTTAATATTAGGGGTAATTTAACTTTTCATTACCTCAATTATACAGGGGGTTGGTTGGATTAGATCACTAAGGGTCTATGAACAAAGAAAACTTCCTGTGTATTTCTAGAGAAATAAGAGTGAAGAGATCCTCAATACTTAAAACTGTGATGACTCCAAGATCTTTGCACTGGTGCAGATTACAACCTATTCAGATCCATCTTTCCATAAATCTGCCTCAGAGAAGATTTGTTTCTCTGGTTCAAGTTCTTTTCCTAACTGGTCTCTGGGCTACAAATCTCTCCATATTCCAGTCGATTCTTCACACAGCTGCCAAAATGATTTCTTTAAGCACAGATCTGAGTATGTCATTCCCCTACTAAATAAACTTGGGTGGCTTCCAAATGCCTCTAGGAAAAAAAAATATAAACTTTCCTGTTTAGCTTTGAAAGCTCTTTACCAACTGACTCCAACCTCACCATAGATTATTTCCCACTTCCCCTTCCCCCCACATTCTTGGCAATCTAATCCTTTTCTCTGTTCCTCATTTGTGACATTCATTGCCTTTATACTGGTCATTGCCTGGAACACACAACCTCTATACTGTGACCCCCTAGCATTCTCTTCCTCCAAGATGCAGCTTAAATACCATCTTCTACCAGAAGACTTTCCTGATCCTTTTAAATTTCAGTGCCCTCTCTCCTTAACTATGTTATATTTATTCATTTATTTATTTTCAAGGTTGGACTGGCTTCACTCAGCAGACTGGTACAAGTCAATGCACCTCACCAGGGGTTTAATCTCTTTCAGAAAAGAGTAAGAGTTCAGATGGAAGCCCTGCCTCATCTCCATCCAGGGGATAGATCCACAGAGCAACTCCAATTACATCCATAGACATAGGGTCAGGGTATAACTTGGCTTCTAGCTAGATGGAAAGCTATTGTTTCAGGCCTCTTCCTCACTCTCCTCTTCACTCTCCTGGGTTATCAAGGAGGTCTGAATCATCTTCAGAACTGGCATCCTTGGAAGACTGAGTTTTCTCAGGAGTTCTAACTGAGGAGATATGTTTCTGCTGTGGCTTTGTTTCTCCACTACTTTCAGAGATAGCTTCAGGCCAGTCTCTCCTTTTGTAGAAAGAGACATGATCCTTGCAGAGGACACAGGAAACTGGCCTTTACCTTCTCCCCTTTCTCCACGGGGTCTAAAATGAGGAAGTCATCTGTCTTGATCTAGATGCTCTTATGGTATTTGGAGGACATGCTGACAAGAAGGTTGCCCGGGCAGTCTCTAACTCATGCAGTTGTTACCAGGGGTCCCTAAAACCATAACAGTATACTGCCAGTCAGAGGGCTCCATGTGCTCCCCCAACACCTTTTACACTTCATGCTTCCATTGGGTGGTCTGAAACATGCTGGGCAGAGGGGCCCTCTGGTTCTGGGAGGCTGTGGTCAGCCAGATCATTAGTGTGGGAGGCCTTGAATGCCTGGCTTTTCAGTTTTTACTGTCCCCCAAGGAACTAGAGAGCTACTGAAGTCTCTTGAGGAGGACAGTGACAGGGTGTAACCTGTGTTTTAGGAAAGTTGGGAGTTAACTAGAGGCTATTTGGATAATTGAAGTAAGAAGTGATAAGGGGCTGGGCCAGGTAGCCTGGAGGGGAGAGATGGACCACAGGTTCAGCAGCAGGTTGAGTAGGACCGTCTCCAGCCTCCACTTGAAGCCTTTGAAAGATATGGGGCTTACTACCTGGAAAGGGGAGAAAGTCAAGGGAATCCAACTCTACATATACTTATATAACCCTTTATTATTTCTTCCCCTTTTTTTAAAAAAATTCATTTATTTAGTTTCTAGCACTCACTTTTATAAGATTCTAAATTTTAAATTTCTCCCTTCCCTCTCTTCTCTTCTCTCCAAGATGGCATGCAATCTGATATATTCTATACATATGTGATCATATTAAACATATTGCCACATTAATCATGTTGTGAAAGAAGAATCAGAACGAAAGGGAAAAACCATGAGAAAGAAAAAAGAACAAAAACAAAAGAAAGAGTTCTTTCTCTGGATGTGGACAGCATTTTCCTACATGAGTCTTTGGGAATTATCTTTGATCATTGCATTGCACAGAAGAGCTAAGTCTAACAAAGTTGGTCATTGCTCAGTGTTGCCGTTCTCCTAGTTCTGCTCACTTCACTCATCATCAGCTCATGTAAGTCTTTGCAGGTTTTTCTGAAGTCTCCCTGCTATGATGCTGTGATTAGCAATCAGAGTGCCTCTGGAATGACTTCTACTAGGCACCATGTCTCATAGGCTGGTTAGTTTTTGCTTAAAGGCAATAAAATCCTTCTTGATACTTCACTAGTCCAAAGGACAAAGGCTTGAACCACTGACATGGCTTCCTGGTCACCTAAGTACAAAAACTTAGCGCATGAAGAGCTTAACTCACACTAATGACTGGTCATACTATTATGGCAAAGAGACACGAGACTGCACACAAATGAAAGAATACTCTATCCCTGCTGAATATACTTCTCATGTTGCTATCAAGTAAACTTCTTTGCTGGATGGTCTACAAGTGACTTAGGATTATTCCAATCCTAAAGCTGAGTCACTGGACTCAGACCAGAGTCCAGTTCATATGTCCATGACCTAGGGAACAGGATGAATGGTTAAAAGGACTAAAGAAGAGATAGATTCAGTCAGAGATCATGGTGAAGGAAGAGTAGAAAACTAAGCGAGTTCCCTTGATCAGTTGTGTGATTTAAAGAAGTTGCTAACATCTCTAACAATGTTGTTACGCAGATCAATGATTTACAGCTCTAAGAACTCTAGAGGTCAACAAGTCCAATCTCTTTATTTTACAAATGAGGAAACTAAGACCAAGAGATTTCAAGGGTTCAGGGTCACAAAACTTGTAAGTGTCAAAGGTAGGATTCAAATCCAGGTCTTCCTAACTCCAAGTCCAATACTATCCACCACCTCATGTTACCTTAACAAACTAACTTAGCTCTAAATTCTGTGCTTCACCCCCTCCCCCCCTTAGGCCCCAGCTACCCTAGGCCTCTAGTC
This sequence comes from Potorous gilbertii, assembly GCA_028658325.1. Classification (NCBI taxonomy): domain Eukaryota; kingdom Metazoa; phylum Chordata; class Mammalia; order Diprotodontia; family Potoroidae; genus Potorous; species Potorous gilbertii. The sequence goes on from CM053770.1 coordinate 165,127,856, forward strand.
TGGTGAGTGAACTCACCAGACTAGAGGCCTGCTACACCAGTGCACCCTGTCAACCATCCAACACCCACTGGGGATGGAGAAGTCAAGACCCAAGGATCATCTTTTTCCACAGCTGCACCCCTTCCCCCACAAGACTGCACATAAACAACTGGAAGAGATATAAGGGTGGCAGGCTACCCCAGAAACTTTAAATGTCTTCATGGAACACAAACTACCGAGGTACCCAGAACCAGTTTGGGAGAAGGGCTCTCCTGTTAGATAGTCACAAGAGAAACTCCCAGGCGAGAGCACCAAAACATTCTGAAACTATAAAGGTTTCTAAACGTCAGCTATTATTATTTATACAGGAAAGACTTAACTCACCAGCTGTAATGATCATGATACAAAGAACCATCTTGCTCCTCTGCTCAGCCTTCCTGCCCACCCCTTAGACCACACATGATGTCCGTAACCCGCCAGTTTCTTCCTGAGTTTCTATTCTCATCTGTTTTCATACCAGATGCTCATGATGGTATTGTGGTGGAAATTTATGTTCTTACCCAGGTCACACAGCTGTATTGCCAACATAGAAGACTTGGCCCACATAGAAGTTTATAGAGGTACTTAATTGGGAGAAACCTTGGACATCAGCTAATAAAGCCTTTTTATCTCACAAATGTGATTTTAAGTGGTTTGTTAAAGGTTGAATAGGTGGGTCATATCTAGAGTCCTGTGTGCCACATCTGAGGAAGGATGTTAGGGATCTTCTATTACTGGAAAGCAAAGGATGATGAGAGAATTGGGAACCATGTTAGATCAAGATTTTTCAAAGGAACCAGGATGGATAGGAAAAAGAAGACTTAGTGAGCACCAGATAACTGTGTTATATTTAAAGGGCTTTCTTTCAGGTGGAAAGGGGATAAGACTCGTTTTGCTTGGACAAGGAGGTCAAAATCAAAACAATGGGAGGGAGTTACAGCAAAAAAAATGTGGGTCAGACACAGGAAAAACTCAACAGCAGCTATTTCATCAATTCCATGAGCCCAATTATAATTTCCGTTGAAATAACTACAAGATTATAATACAGCCTTTGTCTCTTTTGAGCTCCAGTCCTTTATCATCCACACACAGTCTAATGAAATCTCTACCTCGATGTCCCCAAAATGAATCAAACTTCAAATATCTAAAACGAAATTCAGTATATTTTCCCCTCCTGACTTTTCCTATTTCAGATAAAAGCACTACCAAGCTTCTAGTTAATCAGTTTAATAACCCTGAAGCCATAGTCAACAATTTCACTTTCCTATCACCTCCCACTTTTATTCCTTTTCGGCACCTATATGGTCATCACCCCCATTCAGGTCCTCCACACCCTTTCCTGGACAGCCTCTTAATTGACCTCTCTGTAACTACTCCCTCCTCCTCCAATCTGTCTTCCTCACGGTTGCCAAAATACAGCAGTGGCCTAACAACCTCACTCCCCTCATCAAGAAACATCAGACTGCTTCTAGGATAACATACCATCACTTAAAGCCCTTCACAGTCTGCCTCCAGGCTACCATTGCAGACTTACTCTACTACTCCAATCTCAAGAACTTGCTCTTCCCTCTACACTGTCTTGTATATCATCCCCCTCCCACCTCAGTGCCTTTGCACCAACTATCTTCCACTTCTAAAGTACATGCCTTTGACTCTTCTGTCTTTTAGAATCCCAGCTCTGGAATCAAGGCTCTGCTCAGGCACCATCTAAATGACCAAAACGAGGTCTTTCCTGATTTCTCTCTCACCTCTCCTGAAATTATGTTGCATATATTTTGTAGGTTTTTTATTGCTTTTGTCCTTCATTGCCGAAGAAGACCATGCCATCGGAGAAATCACAACATAACTTGCACTTGACTTTGTTTTTGAGTGAGGGAGGGCTGTGCAGGTGACCAACCTCACTTCTCCTCCAGAGCCATCTGAATCCAGTGACCAGATATTCATCAGGATGACTGGAGATGACCTAGAATGCACTGGGAGACCTTGGGCCCTTTAGGCCAAGGTCTTTGCAGGTACTCACTTAGGGTGAGGCAACGCCAATTCATTGAATAGGCCTGTTTAAGAAGTAGCCAGGGTATGGCCCCTTTAATGAGGTCAAGAAAAAGAAAGACATCAGGCTGGATGGGAACCAGCAACAGTTAATACTGATAATCACTCTAAAGCTAGGAGGGTCCAGAGGAGCCCTTAGGTAGGGGCCCATTAGAGTCTCAGTTTCAGAGTACGGTAGATTTAAGGTTTTGGGACAGGACAGGGCAGGATAGGAAAGGAAAGGAAAGGGACAGGACAGGAAAGGTTTTTTATATTTACTTATTTGTGATTTTTATATTTACTTATTTGTGATTTTGAATCCCCCTCCCCAGCAGAACACAGGCTCCTTCTATACATGAACTGTCTTATTTGTCTCTGCATCTCTAGCACTTCCTTTCTTCTTATTAATTCTCTATAAGTTTGTCTTCTGACCTCTTCATTCAACTGAAACTTCTCTCTCCAAATGACCCTTTTTTGGGGGGGGGCAAGGCATTTGGAATTAAAAGTGCCCAAAGTTACACAGGTAGTGAGTATCAAGTGTCTGGGGCTGGATTTGAACTCAGGTCCTCCTGTCTTCCAGTCAGTGCTCTAGCCACTGTGCCACCTAGCTGCCCCTACCAATGACCTCTTAATAGCCGAATCTAATGGCCTTTCCTCAACCCTTATTCTTTGTGACCTCCTTTAGCCTCTGCTGCTGTCCATGTCTCTCTTCACTTTGATACTCTCTAAATTTCCATGACATCACTCTCTCCTGACTTTCCTCCTACCTTTTTTATTTTTCCTTCACAATCCCCTTTGCTGGATCTTCCTTCAGCTCAGGCCACCATGTTTTATCCTCTCTTCTCCTGCTACTATTTCATTTGGTGAGTTTATCATTTCCAATGGATTAATTGTCATTGTTGATGATTCTCAAATCTACTGATGCAGCTCCTAACCTCTCTCAGTGTCCAATCTCTGAAAGCCTATTGGATATCTCAAATTGAGTTCTATGGATTCAATGTGTCCAAAGCAGAATTTCCCCCCCCCCCAGACCCATCCCCCTTCCTAACTTCTATAATATTATCCAAGGTACCACCATTCCCCTAGTCATCGATGCTCAAAATCTAGATGTATCCTAGAATGCTTTCCCTCAACCCCCATATCCAATCAGTTGCCAAGACCTGATAATTCTACCTTTAAAACATCACTTGTATATGCTCTGTCCTCACCTTTGACATGGCCACCATACTGGTACGAGCCATCATTACTTCATGCCTGGAGAATTACCTATCCCTGCCACTAGTCGTTCCCACTCCAGTCCTTCCTCCACGCCACTAACAAATTGATTTTTCTTAAACACAAGTTTGATAATATCAGCTTCCCTTTCCCCCACCATTCAATGAACTCCAGTGGCTCCCTATTACATCCAGTAACAAATATAGAATCCTATTTATTATTCAAAGCCCTTCATGACCCCTTCCTATGTTTCAAGTAAGTTACAACTTACTCCTCACATTCTGTGATCTATTGGCCTCCCTGCTGTTTCTTGAATGGGACATTCCATCCCTTGACTGCATTTTCACCAGCGGTCCCCAATGGTTGAGCTCTCTGCCTCCCAAGCTTTTGACTTCCCTGGCTTCTTTCAAGTACTTAACTCCCTTAAAGCCTGGGGGATAGGATGAGTGAAATGAATAGCAAGCAGGTCCATTTGGCTAAAACATAGGGTGTGTGAAAGAAAGTAAAATGGTAAGCCTGAAAAAGTAGGCTTTTAAGTGCCAAATGAGTTTTTATTTTATACAATAGGCAAACAGGAGCCAGCAGAGGTTTCTGAGCAGGGGAGGGACACAATCAAACCTGTGCTATAGGAATAGCATTTCAGTGGACAATCTATATTCAAAGGACAGCCACAGGAGAGAGTTAACAGTACAGCCCCTCTCATAGCTGCATATAAGCAATCAGGCTCCTCCAAAGTCTTGTCTTTTCAAGTTTCACCAGCTCCAGTTCCTTCAAGAAATCCTTATATGATATGATCTCAAGATCCTGCATCACTCTGATACCCCTCTTCTTTTATCTCCAGCCAGCTCCTCTTGCAGAGTGATGCCCAGAACTAAACACAATCCTACAGATGTGGGATTATCCTACAGATATGAGCAGGACAGAATGCAGCAGGAAGATCACTTCTCCTGTTCCAGACAGTTCTTCAACACTTTAAGGCACATGTGCTTTCATGGATAGGGAGATTCCCTCCATCCGTGCAGAAGCAATTTCATTCATAGCTTCTCATCTTGTGTATTTCTCATTCATGGTCTTCCATAAATCATTTGCAATGAATCTAGGATATATACTAGGGTTTTTATGTCTTACCTAATAATTCTTGGGGCTCTCCATCTATTATCTAGTCACATGACCAACCCATCTCCCAATGGATGAGTACAGGTTCTATTTAGGAGGTATGGGAAGCAACTATATGAGAAGTAGGTTTACAGCTGGAAGGAACCTCAGTGGCCATCTAGTCCAAATCATGTTAAATGAGAATCCCCTATAAAGTAGACCTGAGAAGTGGTCATCTAACTTTTGCTTGAAAAACTTCAGTGAGGGGAAAGATAGCAGAGCTCCTCCTTTTCCTTTACCACCTCACTTAATATATCAGTTAAGTTTTGTTAATCTTTTTATTATTATCAGGAAGCTTTTATTTGTGTACATTTGTGTGTCATGTAAAAAAAAATCTGACAGTTCTTGTCCATTAAGAGCTTATAAATGTAATACATTTAATAGTGACATATTGCTTTTCTGGTCTTACTACCATTTTTAACAATACCAGTGGCCAAACTATCCCCTTTGTACCCAAACATTTTAAGTGTTCTCCATATCATAAAGCTAAGAGATGACGGGATCTTGTTTATAATAAGTTTCCAGTTTCCCATGGAATATTTACTAAAAGGTAACAGACTGCTGATTTTTTTTCTTTTGGGCCTTAGGCAAGTGCTCTTTTGCAAAAGACTGCTCTATTCTCTTGTTCACTTTTCCAGGTAAGGAAATTCTATACCTTCCTTGGGAATTCCTTCCAAAAGCTGGTTACAAATTTAGTGGAAAATTACTCCTCACATCTAATTGCAGTTCTCCTTCCTGAGGTAAATTCCAATGCAATTTTGTTTCATTAGAAATGGAGAATAGCTTGCTATCTATCGTCTTCCATAAATTATCAGTTGTTAAGAGACTGACATTTTTTTACTTCATAGCTTTTTCTGCAGACTAAATAAGCAAAAAATGAACCAATAGGATTTGACTGCTAAAGGTTAAGAGGTTAAGGCAATGTGCATGGTGTTTATAAGCAAGAAGTCCAAGAGGAAATCTTGTTGAAATGCTTGGGAAAATCATAATTTAGGGTATCTCTGCTGCCCAGAATTTGGAACAGGAAATGGGTGCACTTGCAACAGTGAAGATAATGATTGTGTGTGTGTGTGTGTGTGTGTGTGTGTGTGTGTGTGTATGCTTGTGCCCTTTGTTTTAGGAAATGCAACTTTCCACACTGTATGTGTATGAAGATTATTCTGTTGTTTGAAGAGTTGGTTTTTGGTATGTATACTTATTATTTTTTCATATACAATCCTAGTAGAGCTGTCCTATGAAGAATTTTCTTGTCATAAAAAAGTCATCATGTACTATAAATATTGCCATTCCCTCTTGCACAGTCTATTTAAATTCCTTTCGGAGAAAAAAGGGGTTTAACTTTAACATTTTTCAAATATTGATAAATTTACATAAATCTATGTTCTTTCAAGAGTTCAGCTCAACTTAGAGTTTTCCTTCAGAAGAAGGACACTGACTGTTTCCTGTTCTCTGTGGAGTTTCTGGTGTCTTAGAAGGCTTGAACGCCTACTGAAGTTCCTTCTACACATGCTACACTTATAGGGTTGCTCACCTGTATGGGTTCTTTGGTGCTTAATGAGATGGGAGTTCTGACTGAATCTTTTTCCACATTCATGACACTTAAAGGGTTTCTTTCCTGTGTGTGTTCTTTGGTGAGTAAGAAGGTTTGTGCTTTGACTGATGCTTTTCCCACACCAGAAGCATCTATGTGGCTTAATTCCCTGATGTGTCATCAAGTGTTTGTTAATATCTGAGCCCCATCGGAATCTTTTATCACATTCTTGACATTTATAGGGTTTTTCTTCAGTGAGGACTCTCTGGTGCTTAATAAAATCAGAGCTAACTTTGAAGCTTTTCTCACATATACGGCATTTGAAAGATTTTTCTCCTGTGTAGGTTTTGTTGTGGACCTTCATGAGTTTTTGTAGACTTTTTTTCCAGGAAGCAAATTTCTCCCATCTTCCTACAGGTAAATTTTACTATGGCTTTCCTTCCCCATGCTGCTTTTCATGAACTTGTTTCAATTCTGCCCTCTGGAGAACTTTCTCATTAGTCTTTTTAGATACAGATAAAGTACTATCTAGTGCTTATACTTCCAAGGGAATATGATGTACTGACTTAGGCTTTTCGTTCTCATTCGTAGCCTTAACCTCACTAGGATAAATAGAAGAATCAGTCATTTCTGTATTAGGATCTTTTGGGATCTCTTTGGATTCCTTAGAATTTGTAACACATGGCTCTTCCTCTTGCTCCAAAGAGGATATCAGGGAATCAGAAACAGTGCTACTGAAATCACATTACTGTAAGTCTCTTGCATGACATTCTTGTAGAGGTCCTTCTGAATGGGGTCCAAAAACAGCTATTCTTCCTGAGAGAAATACATGGCCATATCCTCAAATGTCACAGGACTCTGAGACTTGTGAGACTCAGATGTGAAGAATACAGATGCTATCTCCCAATATCTGGTAGGTCTCTCTTCAGGAAGTACAGGAACCTGGTGAGTAGGCAGGTTCCTCTCCTGAACAGGCTGAAACTCTTTCTTCAGGGTCACAGCTCAGTGGTTCCTGTAGTTGTGGATGGGTACGCCACAATTTCTCTTCCTGGAATCCCCCATACACTAGGCCTCTGCTAGCTCCAGATGGAAGCTTAACGCTTCTGCTGCTTTTCTCAAGGGTACTGCCTTCTCTGAGAGTACTTCCTGTTCCCCCTGCTCATGGACTGTAACTTCCCTGTCCAAATCAGGAATATTCTGTCTCCTTTTCTCTGTCTTGTAAGTGGACTCTGCTAGTCTTCTTCCAACGTTACTGCCTCCTTGATGCTCCTTGGGGAATGCTTTTGAACCCTGATCTTTGTCTCCTCAGGCAGAACATTCAGGAACTGCTCCAGCAGCAACAGCTCTAAGATTTGCTCCTTTGTGTGGATCTCTGGCTGCAACCAACCAATGGCAAAGCTCTCTAAATTGACTAAGGGTCTCCTGGGGACTAGCTGACTCATGGTACTGGAGGCTTTTAAAGCACGGTTGCAGCTCTTGGAAGCAGGTTTATCATTCTGTACGCCAGATCTTGAGTCTGGATTGAATTCTCTTTTAGGTTTTTTTCTAGAGGCCCTTCTTTCTCCCATAAAGTCTGGATCTGAGGATTCAGATCTGTAGCCACCATTAGCTCTATGGCCATCATCCTGTTCCCAAAGTTTTACTCTTGCTTTCAGTGGCCCTGCTGGTGCTCACATTTCCAGAGCTAGGTGTCTCTTTTTGGTATAAAGTTAGGGTAATTTTCTTCTTTGATCTTTTCACTGTTGAAAAGATAAGATCCAGCTTATTCGCTGTTATCTGGAGAGGCCATCAGCTACAGAAATGGGCTGTGTTGGGGGTCTCCTGGGTGTTAAGACTTAGAAACTGGACAGGGGGAGGAAGTGTAAATGTCACTGATTACCAGGTCCCACCTGGATCCTAGAGCAAGTTTTGTTAATCTTACCTCTTTATCATCTCTGATATCTGGGCCCCTTTTCCTACTTATTCTGCCACCAGCCAAGACGACTCACTCATTACCACTTACCTGGACCATTGCAACGTGAATAACTAGTCTCTAGGTCTTTCTTTCTCTCTCCCCCAATCCATCATCCACACATTTGTCAAATTACTATTCTTGAAGTCTGACAATATCATTTCCCTCCTTTAGACAGGCTTTCTCAAATCCTGAAATGTTCTTTTTTTACTCCCTCCTCTTGTGAACACTAGCCATTCAGGTCTCCTCAAGTACCACCACTTATCTGAGCCCCTAGCTGTTAGCACTCTCCTCCTAAAGCCCCTAAGTAATTACACACACACACACACACATACACACACACACAAACACATTTGTGTATGTGTGTTTACTTACTAGTGTGCATGTTGTTGCCTTTTAGTAGTGTATAAGAGGGACTAGTTTCATTTTTGTCTTTGTATCTCTTACCTTCAATCTCCTCCTAGTTACTTCACTGAACCCTGCAGCTTATAAATATACTATATCTCTGTCATCCTTAAAAACCTTCACTTCTCTCCATCCCTGCTAACTACTGTTCTAAATCCTTCTAAAGCTTTCCTCTCCTTGGCTAAACTCTTTAAGAAAGCAATTTACACCAGGCACTTCCAATTGCTCTCCTCTCACTTCTTGTAAAAAATTTTTTATTGATATTTTCTATTCTTACAGTCCGATAGTGACCCATGTATCCTTCCCTCTCCCCCTACCAGACAGCCACCCCATATGACAAATGGTATTTTTTTTAAAGAGAAAGGGAGAGGGAAGTCAGCATGATTGAGCTACATTGAGAAAGTCTGAAAACATGTGCAATGTGTAACACCTGTGGACCTCTTATTTCCATGAAGGGGTAGGTCTTCTTGTTCCTCTTCATTTGAGTACCCCCTTGATTTTCATAATTTTGCTATATTTACTTTTAATTTTTTGGTTTTGTTCTTTCCATTTACATGGTAGTTACTGTGTATATACTGTTTTCTTGGTTTTGCTTACTTCTCTCTGAATCAGTTTATGTAGATCTTTTCAAGTTTCTCTTCCATCATTTCTTTTTTCTTTTTTTTAAGATTGTATAACTTTATTTATTTATTTTTTTAATGAATTTATTTAACTTTTTTTTTAATTAAATAAATTTATTTAACTTTTTACATTCATTTTCACAAGATTTTGGGTTCCAAAATTTTCTCCCCCTTTG